>CM060907.1:229511406-230136406 GCA_030737815.1 Allium fistulosum | reverse complement strand
CGTACATGTTGAAGAATGTCCACACCAAATTTCAGCTCGATTGGACAATTTCTTGATCGATTCGAATTGACTTCGAATCGATCCCAAAGTGGGCCCAGATTTCCTGAAGGCGGGCGCGTGGGCCCCCTCACATGCCAGAAGTGGTCTCCCGAAATTTAGGCGAAATATCAGCCTCCCAGACCTATAAATAGAGCCCCTGGTAATTCAGAAAAGGGGTCGGATAATTTTGAGAGCTAAAGAGCGCCCAGACTCTACTAGATTTACTCCAAATCACCACCGCTGCCTTAGATTCAGACTTAGCTCATAAAATCAGTTGTACTACATTATAAGAAATTGTAATCTTCAAATATCGAGCTATAAAATTATCAAACTTCATAGTGGACGTAGACGAAATGCCGAACCACTCTAAATTGTTGTCTTTTGTGCAATTTACTTTCTGTTATTTGGAGTTTTTGTTAGATAATCCTCGTTTTCAATTTTCTTTCTTCACTTTTATCTCTTCAAAAACTTCCGAAGAGTGTTGTGCCCATTTTCGGTACAAACAGTTATCTTGATAATTCATGAGAAGGACTGCAACACTTACGTCTATCCAACCATCGCTGAGCTAATCCAGGGGGGCATCGAACGTAGAACCATTCTATCTTGAAGTAACTCAGCCTCCCCCAGGATCCCGTTACAATCTGACAATTCCTAACTGCTTCCAAGAATGTGAAAGAAGGGCTGTCTCTGCGACTTTTAATGTTGAAGAGATATCTAATCTCGATCGGTTTTGGTGATTGAAAGTGAATTTCCATAAACAAGATGAAAGTGCTATTCAACAAGGCCTATCCGATGGGGTGTAGCTGGGATGGAGCGATTCCAAGGAATGACATCATTTCCCTTATGTACTGATTAAATGGAGGAAGCGTCCCTGTTGTGCAAGCATGATGGTTGAAAGCTGTAAACCCCTCCGGGGGAGCATGTGGTCTATCAATTGGCCCTGGCAATAATACGTCGTCGAGCGACAAGCCATGTCTTAAGCATATCCGTCCTAGCATATCTTCAGAAATGCCAGATGGCACAGATTCTTGTGGACGACAAATGAACCGGGCACCTGGAAGCTCGTCCGGTGTTGGATCTATGATTTCGGCCTCGATGGCCGGTATCTCGATTATTGGAGGGATTGAACCTTGAACTTCCTGCTGTTGTGAACTTGAAGGTTCCATGACTAACTAGCTCATGAAAAATTATCGTTAAACAGATAATAAACCTGTGCATCCCGCAGTGTGAAGTGTGTGAATATGTAGTGCGGTGCTGTGAAGTACTTGAAAAGATTCTACATAGTATGAAAAACACGCAAGCAACTAGACTTCGAAATTCAGTGATATGACCGTCATCGCTGACCGTCACAACCATGCCATCCAAACTTTAGAGACCAATACGAGTTAAAGTTTGTGAAAGTTTTGTTAAGTTACAGTGTCATTGACGAGCTTCGAAGTGAAGTCAAATATGCAGTCCAACAGTCAAGTCCAGTTATGTCAAGATGAAGCTCGTCGGAGTTAGATGTTCAAATGCACAAGAGTTTTCAAGATCATCAAAGTTAGACTCATTATCAATCATTAGAGTTCGGGTTCGCATCGATCTGTATAGCTGTTCGTATCCATCAGGGATACGGATTCGAATTCGTATTGATCATTCAGGTTCAAATTCGTATCGATCGTTCAGAGACGATTTCGTATCGATCGTTCAGGTTCAAATTCGTATCGATCGTTCAAAGACGATTTCGTATCGATCGTTCAGGTTCAAATTCGTATCGATCATTCAGAGACAATTTCGTATCTATCCCATGGCGCAAAGTTCGTATCGATCAGAAAACATCTGCTTCGTATCGATCAATATCGTCTACTTCGTATCGATCAATATCGTTTCGAGACAACCGATGCTAAGTGACTATTCCATGATCGATACGAAGCCCGAAGCAAGGAAGTGATACGCGATTTCACATCGGGATTGATACGAGGCAAGACATTCTGTTCTTCAATCGATACGAGGTTAAAGCCAAAAAATTGCCCACTAACAATCTCGTATCTGTCCTCACTTCTTCTTCCCCAAATGACGAAAACGCCATGGCTTTCCTCAACCTCACTTCGACCCAACTCCGGCATCGCCGACACCGGAACTGGCAACAACCATGGGCAAGACAACGTTCGAATTCGAGTCTAATCGTTTTGGGAGTATATTGATTATTTAATTACCTAGTTAAAGTGATCAATTCGAAGGATCGATGGATTGTTTGGTTCGAAGGCAATATTTCTTTCTCGAGTTCTTTATCGATACGAAGACAAGGCAGAAGAGTAAAAAGTAAAAAGTGAAAAGTGGCTAAGTCCACAGTATTTATATGGACTCGAGCGTGAAGGAAAAAAATGATTCGCATCCCAGTGGATTCGACCGGTTGCAAAACATCACCACGGGATCGATTCGAACAAGCCATTCGAATTCATCGACACGAGCCTTTATCGAAGCGAAGTTGCCAACAAAGGCTTTTCTGAGTCACCCAAATCTATCGATACGAAACCACTGTTCGTATCGATCATTTTCGACTCCATCCCCAGTGCAGCGACATGAAGTGTGCAGTTCGAATCCATCGAACCACGACATCCAGGGGTCAATATTCATCGATACGAAGGCACATTTCATATCCATTTTTGTGGCTCACGTCGATTCGAAATTGAATTCCACCGAAGTTCGTAACCATCGATACGAAAGTTAATTTCGTATCGATCGAATCCTATATCCATCGATGCGAACGATCGTTTCGTATCCATCTAAGCTCATATCCATCAATGCGAAAAGTTCATTTCGTATCCATTTATACGACGTATACCGATGCAAAGACAATGGCTTAACCTCTAAACATCGATTCAGGAGAGGATCGATGCGAAGGAACATTCAAAACAACCATCGAGCGTTGTTACAATTCAAATTTCACATCGGTTTAGGAGAGGATCTATATGGGATTCGATACGAGATAAACTGACAACGACTCGTGAACGTGCAAACATTAAAGAGAAGTCAAATTAACATATATGCATATGCGTCGGACTAATATTCAATTTTTAACATTCATAGGAATTGGATACTTATCTGAAAACAATTACAACAACAAACATCTAATCGCAGTCAAGCAGCAATCAGTTACAACAATACAGGGTACAACAATTACCAAATCAATTGTCCACATTACCGAGAAAGTCAGTCAAAGATTACAACTTTCAGTGAAAATACAATAATTGTTCAGAATGAAGATTGCAGCATTTCAAAGCACATCATGTTTCCACAAGACGTACTTTGGGGGGAAAATGTTATCCCGCCTTGCAAGGCCGTGACACCAAGAACTTGACTAGATACCAATGACAGTTCGTCTTAGAGATCGGTTATATGCAGGCTCACTATGGATATTGATGAATTTTGTCCGAGTCCGGATCAAGCTACAATCGACAAGACAAGACGAGCAAAGCCAGGGAAATAAGCACTCCAAATCTCAAGTCAATCCGAGTTCATATGCTCAAGTTATGATCGATGCAAGATTGGATGAAAAACAGCTCGAGTTCAAATCCATCGACTGGCCACTATTCGACTCGATCCCATTCGAATCCATCAGGAAGCCTCTGTTCGACTCGATCTCATTCAAATACATCAGGAAGCCCCTATTCGACTCGATCAGTTTCGTATCGATCAGAAGGCCCTAGTTCGAATCGATAAGGTTCGCATCCATCACCAGAGTCCACTTCGCATCCATCGCTTGAAGAGCATTGTTCGAATCCATCAAGCTTCTGTAGTTCGTATCCATCAGTTGACCTTACTTCGTATCCATCAAGGAGTCCTCATTTGTATCGATCCACTTCATAGTTATTCGTATCGATCGGGCTACCAGTGTTCGAGTCCATCTGGCCACGTCAACTTCGTATCGATCAAATGGAGTCATTTCCAATCGATACAAACAAGGCCACGCAGTTGAATTATTCCATGTGTTCTCCATCGATACGAAACAAGGGTCACCTTCCATCGATTCGAACAAGACAAGTGCCTTGATACGAACAAGGCGAGAGTCCTAGAATGACTCGTTCAACTCGGCAAAGAAGGTGGGTCGATCCGAAGAATGCTCGCCACGTCACCACTTGATCACACGTAACTATCGATTCGAACAGGATCGAGTCGAAATGATCGAGTCGAACGAACCAGCCAACCGAAAATCCCAATTCCTATCGATCGTATCTCGCGATCCACAAGTCCAAATGCCACCAAATTTTCACAGGAGCTTACGTGCATGCTGAAGAATGTTCACACCAAGTTTCGACTCCATTGGATGAAATATCGATCGATACGAAATCCATTCGTATCGATCACGGATCGGGTCGAAACTTCCCGGGCTTGGTCGTGTGGGCCCACTCACATGCCAAAAGAAGTCTCCCGAAATCTGAGCGAAATATCGGCCTCCTACACCTATAAATAGACCCTCAAAGCCAATAGAAAAGGGATCTTTGAATTCTCTAACGCCCAGACTCTGCCGGATTCAACTCTAAACTCCATTACTGCTGCTGCTAACGAATTTTACTGCTGTAATTCATTACTATCTGCTGCAACCTGCTGCAATCAATTGTAATCATAAAAGAAACGTCAATAAAGCAATCAACTTCATAGTGGACGTAGGCAATATGCCGAACCACTCTAAATTCTTGTGTTTCTGTGCGTTTTAATTACTTTCATTATCTGTTTTTGGAGTTTTTGTTAGATAATCCTCTTTTTCTATTTAATTTCTTCATTTTATCTCTTCAAAGACTTCCGAAGACTGTTGTGCCCAATTTTGGTACATACAGTATCGACCTAGTGTATTACATTCGTATCGATGCCTGACTTCATATCGATAACTTCCACTTCAATTCGTACCAATATAAAATTATGTTCTTCATATCGATTGAAGACTCCAACTTCGTATTGATGTTTTTAAGTGCAGTTTCATATCGTTCGGTTGTGGTGCATTTCATATTGTTTGCACCAAAAATGGTCACAAACCCCAAATGTCGTGAAAGCACCAGTGTATGAATACAAATCAACAATATATAATCACAGATCTCAGATCTAAGTATTGTAGAGGATAAAAATGAAGAATAATAAACTTAAAACAGAAAGAAGTAGACAGAGACGCAAGATTTATAGTGGTCCAGCGATCTTGCCTACGTCCACTCTGAAGTAGTTTGCTTTATTGATCCTTCCTTGATGTTTACAAGTGAATTCAATGAATTACAATAGATAATTATGATTTGCAGCAATGGAATTCGTTGGTAGAAGGATCAATGGAGTTTGAATCTGGATCTGGTAGGGTCTGGACGTTGGAGATCTCAAAGAAGAAGAAGAACCCCTTTTCTGTTGGCTTTGGGGGTCTATTTATAGGTGTAGGAGGCTGATATTTCGATCAGATCTCGGGAGACCCTCTCTGGCACGTGACCAGGCCCGCACGCCCAAGCCCGTGAAGTTTCGGTCCGATCCGCGACCGATACGAACAGATTTTGCTCGATCAAAATTTTATCCAACGGAGTCGAAATTTGGCGTGGACATTCTTTTAGCATGCACGTGGTCTTTTGTGAAAATTTCATAGTGTTTGGACTTGCAGATTGGGAGATATGATCGATACGAAATAGGATTTTCGACTGCTGTTTGGTTCGACTCACTTCTGTTCGACTCGCTCTTCGATTCGATCACTTCGAATCGGTTTAGCAACAGTCCCCTTTGTGTCGAGGCATTTGTGTTGTCTTGTTCGAATCGATAGGAGGAGGAAGACTTCGGATGGATACGAGGTGGAGCGAGTCGAAATGCAGCTCTTCGATGGAGTCGAACCAGATGGAGTTGAACAGTTGTCTTTTAAAGAATATGGAACGAGTCGAAGCGGAGCACTTCTGAAGGATGCAAAGCAAGTCGAAGTGAGCGAGTCGAAGTGGGTTTATGCGGAGCGAGTCGAAATGTGCTCGAGGCTGAGCGAGTCGAAATGGACAAGCGGAGCGAGTCGAAGTGGACAGGAGGAGCGAGTCGAAGTTGTCACTTCTGAACGTTGCGAAGCGAGTCGAAGGAAGTGAGTTAAAGTTGCCACTTCCGTATGTTGTGAAGCGAGTCGAAGGAAACGAGTCGATCGGTGATTGGTTTTCATCCAACTTTGTATCGTCCATAACTTGAGCATACGAACTCGGATTTACTTGAGATTTGGAACGCTGACTCTCATAGCTTAACTTGTCATGTCCTACCAATTTTGGCTCGATCCGGACTAGGACAAAATTCGTCGATATCCATAGTGAGCCTGTGTATAACCGATCTCTAGGACGGGCTCTTTGGTCCTTAATCAAATCCTTGATGTCACGGCCTTGCCAAAAGGCGGGATAACATTTGCCTCCCAAAGTACGTCTTGTGGAAACATGATGTGCTTTGAAATGCTGCAATCTTTACTCTGAATAGTTATCGTTTCTTCGATGAAATTTGTTGCTCTGTAATGCCATGAGCTGGATGTTCATATCCTGTTGATGACCTGCAAGGAATTGATAGTTTTATTTGACCACGAATGACGATCGTTTGGGATCGTATGTCATTCGAGGTGATATGTGACTGTTCGCGGTCCGATGCCGTTCGCGGCGAAAGGTGACCGTTCACGGTCGGGGTTCCATTCGAGGCGATTTGTGACCATTCGTGGTCGGGTGCCGTTCGAGGCGAATTGTGACCATTCGCGGTCGGGTGCCGTTCGAGGCGAATTGTGACCGTTCGCGGTCGAGTGTCGTTCGAGGCGAATTTTGTGTGCCCGGGGGGGACTTAGTATAACAATGTCATATTTCACATTCGAGTGAGTTTCTGAACTGTTTGTGGTGGCGGTTTATCGCCATCTCAGAGCATGCCTGAGGACCGTTCGCGATCCCTTACATGTGTAAGTGGCTTAGCCGTTGTGGGATCACAGGTACTGGATTTTCGTTCAAAATGAGTTTTTCAACTGAGATGTTCAACAAAATCAGATTCAAACAATAGAAATGGAAAATAAAGGTAAAATAGGGACGTCAAAGTGCAAACACCTACACCGTTGCGATCGGTGGTCGTATCAGAGCATGCTTGAGGATCGTTCGCGGTCCTATACATGTGTAAAAAGACTAAGTCGTGTAGGTGTGGAGTTTGCTACTTATTCGTCATTATCCCAATCAATTGATGACAAGCTGACGCCTCGATCCTGAGCCGTCTCCAGTAGGTGCAGGTGGTGGCCGTTCCCGTTCCACCGTTGTCGTTCCCCTTCTAACATACTGCGATAGCAGACCATTCCGGATATGTCCCTCAACCTAATCGTTCAAGTGTCTGCAATCATTCGTGCTATGGCCATTCAGCTCGTGGAATAAGCAGTACTTATCTGACCTTCTTTCATTGTTGGTCGGATCCCTTCTTATTGGCTTTCGATAAGGAATCTGCCCCCTGGTGTCCTGGTAGATTCGCTCCAAAGTCTCATTCAACTCCGTGTAGGAGGTGAATCTTGGTTCCTTTCGTGGTCGCGTCGATCCACCATTATTATCCTGGGCTTTCGCTTCCCTTTGTCAGTTCCTGAATCCGTTTTAGAAGGATTTTCACCCTTGACTTCATAAACATCTACTCCTTCTCCTTCCTCTCTTTCAGCGTTTGCATCCTCTAATCGCAAAAATCCTTCAGCCTCATGATAAAATTCTCCTAGATACATAGGAGGATCCCTTGTTAATGAATTCTTGAACTCCGTTCCATCAGTTACGCCGGATACAGCTGCCATCAAAACCATGGATGGATCGGGTCGATCCACCGATGCTGCCGCCGCATTGAATCGCGTCAGAAAATTCCTCAAGGACTCCCCGGTTCTTTGCTTCAGTGCTGCCAAACTCATCACATTCTTGGGTCTTGAAATGTGAACCCTGAACTGCCTCATGAACCTTTCAGTCAAATCAGCCCATGTTCCAATGGAACCGCTCTCCAGCTGTCTGAACCATAGTGCTGCTATGTCTGCCAGGTACAGTGGGAAGCACCGGGCCATGACCTCCTCTGATGCCCCCAGCACTTCCATGTGCCTCATGTACTTTATTAGGTGAACCGCAGGATCCGTCCTTCCATTGTACATGTCCAATGTTGGTAACTTGAATTCTGGTGGATTCCTGGCTTGTCTGATCGTAGGAGCAAAGGGACTCCTATTCACATCCTCCAGATCTCTATTCACTAGTCTGTCTCTCATGGCGCGTCTGACCATCTACGCCAATCTATCACTATCTCCAAGTTGTAGTTCTTGTCCGTCGTTTCCGATTTGCCCCTCGAGTTCACGAGGGATTCCTGGAACCTGCTCTGCTGGCTGAGCATTCATTTCTCTGTCGATGTTGCATTGCGAAGTTCCTCCTGGTACTCCGCCCGGGATTGGGCGAACATGCTCTGGGTTATTTCCCCCTAGTTTTGGCGCTGCACTAGATGATCCTGCTCCGTTCTGAACTCTGTTTGCTCCTTGATTTTGCGCTCCAAGCTGCCCAATTTGAAGAAGAAAATTTTGGATCATTTCTTCTTGCCTTTTCATCATTGTCTCCATCTCATCCCTGGTGATGAAGTTCGATGTCTGATTTGCACCCGAAGAAGCCTCTTGACTCCTTTCATGCTAACTTCTCTCTGGCCTTTGTCTTTGATTTGATTGTCTTGTCATAGCTTTTCAGATCTGAATTCTTCAAGCCTTCAAATTCAATTTCCAAATGATAGAATCCTGAGTTCAATTCTCAGTGAAAGCACCAAAAATGTTTGCACCAAAAATGGTCACAAACCCCAAATGTCGTGCAAGAACCAGTGTATGAACACAAATCAGCAATATATAATCACAGATCTCAGATCTAAGTATTGTAGAGGATAAAAATGAAGAATAATAAACTTAAAATAGAAAGAAGTAGACAGAGACACAAGATTTATAGTGGTTCGGCGATTTTGCCTACGTCCACTCTGAAGTAGTTTTCTTTATTGATCTTTCCTTGATGTTTACAAGTGAATTCAATGAATTACAGCAGATAATTATGATTTGCAGCAATGGAATTCGTTGGTAGCAGCAGCAATGGAGTTTGGATCTGGATCTGGCAGGGTCTGGACGTTGGAGATCTCAAAGAAGAAGAAGAACCCCTTTTCTGTTGGCTTTGGGGGTCTATTTATAGGTGTAGGAGGCTGATATTTCGCTCAGATCTCGGGAGACCCTCTCTGGCACGTGACCAGGCCCGTACGCCCAAGCCCGTGAAGTTTCGGTCCGATCCGTGACCGATACGAATAGATTTCGACTCGATCAAGATTTTATCCAATGGAGTCGAAATTTGGCATGGACATTCTTTAGCATGCACGTGGTCTTCTGTGAAAATTTCATAGCGTTTGGACTTGCAGATTGGGAGATATGATCGATATGAAATAGGATTTTCGACTGCTGTTTGTTTCGACTCGCTTCTGTTCGACTCGCTCTTCGATTCGATCACTTCGAATCGGTTCAGCAACAGTCCCCTTTGTGTCGACGCATTTGTGTTGTCTTGTTCGAATCGATAGGAGGAGGAAGACTTCGGATGGATACGAGGTGGAGCGAGTCGAAATGCAGCTCTTCGATGGAGTCGAACCAGATGGAGTTGAACAGTTGTCTTCTAAAGAATGTGGGGCGAGTCGAAGCGGAGCACTTCTGAAGGATGCGAAGCGAGTCAGAGTGGGTTTATGCGGAGCGAGTCGAAATGTGCTCGAGGCGGAGCGAGTCGAAATGGACAAGCGGAGTGAGTCGAAATGGACAGGCGGAGCGAGTCGAAGTTGTCACTTCTGAACATTGCGAAGCGAGTTGAAGGAAGCGAGTCGAAGTTTCCACTTCCGTATGTTGTGAAGCGAGTCGAAGGAAGCGAGTCGATCGGTGATTGGTTTTCATCCAACTTTGTATCGTCCATAACTTGAGCATACGAACTCGGATTGACTTGAGATTTGGAACGCTGACTCTCATAGCTTAGCTTGTCATGTCATACCAATTTTGGCTTGATCCGGACTCAGACAAAATTCGTCGATATCCATAGTGAGCCTGTGTATAACCGATCTCTAAGACGGGCTATCTTTGGTCCTTAATCAAATCCTTGATGTCACGGCCTTGCCAAAAGGCGGGATAACACGTATCAATAATTGACCAATCGATACGAACTGTGTAAATGATAGATTGATACGCATTGTGTATCAATGGAACCGATACGAAACATCTTCAGTTAATGGATACGAAACAGAGTAGACACGATGGATACGAAGTGGAATAGGCATGATGGACACGAAGTATATCAGACATGATGGGTACGAAGCTGAGTCAACATGATGGATACGAAGTAGGGCAGTCATTGATGGATACGAACAGATGCTTTCTCCCTTGGTTTTAATCGATCCAAATCTTGAGTATACGAACTCCGGTTGACTTGAAATTTGGAACGTTGGCTTTCATTGCTTTGCTTGTTGTATCATATTGATTATAGCTCGATCTGGACTCGGAAAAAATTTACCAGTATCCATAGTAGACCTGTGTATAACCGATCTCCGGGATGAACTATATTTGGTTTCTAGTTAATTTCTTAGTGTCACGGCCTTGCTAAAAGGCGGGATAATAATAGAAAAGATCATACTCAAAAGGAAAATAATGTTTTATTTTTAAAGAGACTTTCTTTTTGGTTTTACTGAAAGACTCTTTAGAATTATTTTGAAACTTGTTGTAGATTACGATTTTGAGCAATTTCTGAAGGATATTAAAGTCATGTTTCTCCATAAATACATTGATGAAATCACTAAAGAAACCCACTTATGAAATACTCTTTTGTATTAGGGATTCAAATACATCGTTATTATTCATGGGTTGATATTTGGATATCACAAAAGAGTTGGGCAAATAAGTGCGTAAAAGATTCGATATGCAAACTTCGAATCAATTGATTCTCTTTTGCCAAAAGAGACAAATATTGTCTTATATAGTGATATAAGAACATCCTTAAAACTAAAGAGAATCAAAAGATTCCTCATGGATTTGTGGTGTGGAGTCTAATGCATGCTAAGGCATTATATATATGGATATTGCGTGTATTATTTGGTACATCTCTTGCTAACATTGAAAGTGGATCAATGATTAGTAAACAAAATGGTTACGAGATATCTTTAAGGAACAAAATATTATATGCTCATATACAAAAATCAAATTGGTTGGAGATCATAAAGTATTACGATCCGAATACTTTGGATGCAAAGAGTACAAAGTTCGACTTCAGGTAATATTTTTTTTTTGGTTGAGCTATGTAACGACCGGTCAATCTATCACTTTGATAAATTGTATTTATTTTTAAATTTATACAAATGAAAGGATAATATTGTTTCAAGTAATAATAAGTAATAGTAACCTTATTTTGAATAAATATTTTCCTCGAAATTTATGTCGATTAAATGACATTGTATTTAAATAATTAATTTATTTAATTTAAATTAAGATTTAATGATTTAATAATTATTTTAAATATTCAAATAATTATTTTAAATGGTGATAATTCATTTTGAATAGTTATAAAGTGATAATGAATCATTTATAATAGTTTTATAAAGATGTATAATTGATTTGAAAATATAAGGAAAAATCGATATCGCTTTATCGGTATAATGATAGTTATTGTAAATAATTTTTAATAATAATTTATATGGCTTTATAATTCAAATATGATCATTTTAATCAGTTTAAAATGATAAGAAAATTATTTTTGAATTTTGTTTACAAATATAAGTACGTTAATAAATAAGTGAAAATGTGACCTATAATCGGTTCTCCGGATTCAACGATTTAATAAAACAAAAGTTGTTGGAAGTGTTATGCACCTACATGTACATACATATATATGTCACATGTACATGAGAACATGCACATAAACATATGTATATATATATATATATAATCAAGCATAAAAGTATAATATAGAATATATAATATATTTTAAGATTTCTTACTCCTTAAGCATACATAAGTCAACATATGCATACATGAGAAGACGGAAGTGATGGGCACGTGGGGGGAGGCTTTTGCCGTGCCTAGGGAGGGGAAGGTGTGTTGGTGAAGCCATTTAATTGTGATAAAGATGATGATGTATGCATGGATACTTTTACACTCTTCTTTTCCTATGAATACCCTACGCTCTTCTCTCCATTTTCATTCATCTTCTTCTTCATATTTCAAAGATTTTTCTTCCACTTTAATGGCTTCCATACTAAGATAAATAATGTCAAAATTTATTTCAAAAATAATTTAAATTATAATATATAGTTATATACTTAAACACCTCAAAACAATCTTGAAACTCCACTTTTTCTCTTTATTCTTCACAATCTCCACCCCACTTCACCATAGGTCGAGCCCTTCGACTTCTTCTAAGCTTGGCCATGAGCAGCATCTCCATCAAGGCTAGGCCGAGCCACTTCAAGGAACCAAAGCTCGATTTTGTGGAGTTTAATTTCATGATAGCGGAGCTATAGCCGATTTTTTATTAGCTCGAAGGGAAAATGATGGTGAGAACTCGTAAACGATTATATTCTATTTTGGGTGATGATATGATTCTTGCAATGGATGTTTATTATGCTTTGATCATCAAGTTTGGTGGTTTAAATATGAATGTTGAATATATATGCAAGTCACAGAAATACACGTCGATAAGCGCAAAGGAAATCACGTTCCTCGATTTAATGAATTGGTGTATATGGAATGTTAAACCTCTTTAAAAATGGTTTTAAAATGAGTTTGAAATGTTTTATAAACATTCAAAAGTGTTTTGGTGAAGTTTGAAAAGAAATGAGAAATTTAGTAAAAAATAAGCGCGTCGCGTAAGGGTAATTCGCGATTTCGCGCCCTAAAATTCAAACAAGTGTAAAAGTTGGAATATAGCTCGGATTTCTTCGAGATAAGAATTTTCTGAACTATTATATCCATAGTTTTCCAACAAGGAAAGGCAATCGAGATTTTGATAAATAGATTTTGAGATATGAGCAAAACAAGCTTTTTGAAAAATTGCGGTTTTTCAGTTCGGGATCCAAAACTGGATTACTTAGAAAATACTATTTTAAAACTGTTTTAAAATGTGAAATAAATTCTATAAATCTTTTAAAATGTTTTAAAAGTTATTTGAGTAATAAAAAATAATTTTCAAATAATAAAAAGTCCTTTTGATCGATATAGCTTAAAAGAGCACTTTCCGCAACACTTTTCCGCAACACTTTTCTATAACCTTTGAAATATAGCTTTAAACTTAATAATTCTTTTCTCAATTTTTTATAAATGTTTTCAAATGGATAACTAAGTGTTTTAATAATGATTGGAAGTTTTTTAGCTTATTTAAGAAAGTTTAAACAAATAATTTAAAGAAAAGCTATTACAAATTAAGTGGTTTAATCTTGCCTCTAAAAGCGGATGAGTGGACTGGATTTTTCTATTCGTGAGATCCAGATGTGAGGTGCTTAAACTAAGGAGATATTCAGGAGCAACCAGTGCCCTGGCCCGTCTGGTCTCTTCCATGGGCGAGGGACAGATAAGGTCGAAATGTCGGAAACGAGTTTAGTATAAAAAGATTTAAAATTTCCAAATTTAAATTAAATACAACCTTGATTTTATAGAGATGATCTTCTTATACTTAGTGTTAAAGCCCGAATATGGAACTCGTACTATTCGTGGAATTTAAAAGGTGATTCCGCCATTATTCCCCTTATAGTATTTGTTGAATACGAGAATTGATATTTAGTAGAATTAGATGCTTTCTATAGATTCTGCTCATTTAATATTTACTGGTTTTGGATTAACATCCTAGATAACATGGTTTTAACTCATTAAAATTATGAGTTTTGAATTAAGAAATCATTGTTACGATTTAAATGAAATAATTTGGAAATGTTTTCCTAAGTGAAAAAATGAAATGATTTGGATTATTCCAAGATAAAAAAAGGATTTTAAGTAATCAAGAAATTAATAAAGGGGTTTAATAATTCCATATATACAGGATAGAATGTTTTAGAAATATATATCTCCAAAAGAGATTTTGATAAAAAGAATTTAATCAATTAAAGAATGATTCCCTATTCACAGAACCTTCATTTATTGATGATTGGTTCTAACGAACCAGGGTCGGATCTGGGGTAAATTCCTATCCGTAAAACACTTCAAATCGATGTATGCGTTCGAAAAATGAAGACATGATAAAGAAAATGAAGGATGAAGACCGATGATTTTCGGGGTGAAAGGACTACATGTTCATAATTCTAGTTAGCTCTCAAATACTAAAGTAGCAGTGGTCCCATATTTTCTAAAACTCTTTGGGTTGCAAGGACTTTTCACTACTAATCCTAGGGTTAATTCCCGATAAGATGTGGTAGAAGAGTGCCTTCGGTTTCGTTCAATCCCAGAATGAACTTGTATGGATGGATGTCTGACACTGCATTCTTGAGATTTCATCATTGACTTTTATAACCATACATCTGTTTGGTGGTGGAGAAGGCAACTTATCTTAGCTTAACACCCTTCTCTGAGACGTATGAACTTGGAGGTTGTATGTTTGTGGAATTCAATAGTGATCGATGGGATGGCAATGTGGCATTCAAAATGAAATGTGCAAACTAAAAGGTAATCGTTACCTCAAGCCTCACACCCGGAAATAGCTGAAACAAGGTAGATGCAGCAAGGCTATGTGGTTTGCAACTATTAGGATATGATCATCCCCTTCTAGATATATTCCTACCTGCTACGACGTTTGGGTTTAAATTATTGTGGATGTACGCCATGAGGGCCCTCGGATAGGTCGGTAACGACTGGGATGATGGCATATTCGGTACTATCTAGTGAGAAAGGTAGGCCGGTCTTGTGTTGGTAGAGGGCAGATGTTCTGTAGCCTCGGTAAATTCCTCTAGAGATGTACTTCCGGAAGGTAGTCCCTTCACTTGGTCATTTGCATGGAAACTCATTCTCCAATAAGAGCCTGTACGATTTTAAATGTAGAAAGCCTTGTATTACAAGGTGATATGCTGGAATTTAATAATGTAACAATTTCGGCTAAGATTAATAAGTTTACTTGCAAATGTTTTAAAGGAATGTCACTAAAAATAATATCCCTTATTTTTTTTCATAATAATGATTTTGTTATCATAAGGTAAAAACCCGTTACGTGTTTATGTGCGGCGTGGTCTTATGAGATACCCTTTTGTTTTCAAAACGCGTATTTTGAGTTCTCACACCAGTCCCATGACTGACCTGTAGTTTATTTTCCTTTTCCTTAAACTCTAGGTGCCTAAATTTTCCCGAGCAGCCTAGTAGTCAGGTTTAGTTTATAAGAAATCTGGATGGAGCTCGAAGCATGGAGTCAGAAGTTTTTACTAAAGATTTTTGTCTATTTCCACCACACTTTTGTATTGTAGCATTCCGCATTTGTAAGGACAGGAATTTATAATTGTCCGTGTTTTTTTACTCTGATAAATGTATTTTAATTTTTGCTGTAAATTTTTATTGAAATAATATATGTGAGATTCTGTTATGTCTTCTATCTTACATTTGAGAATCCGTTTCTTCGGAATTTGGATTTACGACACATGAATACCGAGGATGTATTAGCGTCGATATTCGAGAATCGAAGAAATAGGTCCTCATAAGTTATATAAGGAAAGTAGTCACAAAGACATTTATAGCCTCCCCTATTTTAGATCTAACATTTATTTTCTATGATGGGGCGTCCAATGATGCAAACTAATTGCAAAATTATATTACAAAGTAATGGAGTATTAAAAAAAGAATTGAAAGACCACTAAAGTAATATTGTGACAATAAACAACATATTATTTTCCAATAAGGGGAGAGTGTAAAATAAATTGTAATTTATAGTGCATATTGTGACAAACTCCATTATGGTGGATCCGCTTACAAATGGATTATCATCCAACGTCTTTCATGAGCATGTTGCTCAATTGGTGTAACTTTTATGTAAAGATATTTTAGTTTAGGGGGAGTTTGTATTTGGTACTGTCATATGACACATTGCTCTACTTCGGTTATAGATATATATCAAGTTCTTTTTTTTCTGATCAGAAATAAAGTAGTAAAGTTTTGTTTGCACTCTAGGTTGTTCAAATATTGAAAGTTTTAATCTCACTAAAGTAGGGCCAGTTGGAAATAGACATGTATAGATCACATCTCATGTAATTTCCATGCTATGCATCCACGATTGATCTATGTCGTTTGATTGTGTTGGTATATGTGACCATTAATGGGTTTAGTTACGTTAAAAGTAACGAAATCCGCTTTGATTTTTTTACCAACATAGTTAATGGACAAGATTGTTTTGAAAATACCTTATGTTATAACAAAATTTTTTGGAGCTTATAAAGTTAAACGTTTATAAGGTTATATATGGCCCATGGGGAGATTGGTTTAAAATTTCCACATGTGGGCTATATATGTAAAATAAAATGTGTCATGCTATTTTGGTGTAAAGCCTAGTTAAAGTGATCAAATTATGAATTAAAGTTAAAAGGCTTAAAACTATAATTGTCATTGTACTAATGCATAGATACCGAGGCAACTCTAATTTATTGAAGGGAAAAATTAGAAAATGTCAACATTACAGATATGGGAAGCCTTAGTTATTCTCCTAATCTCTTTTATGGAAATAATTCAGATCTAGGGTTTGTGTAAATTTGGAAGATCAAACCAATACTACTTCTCTTTCAATCAACAATTATGGATTTAGGTATGGCTTTTGCTAATTTATTTAAGTTTCTATGATTTATTCTCAATCAAATCAGTATGGGTCACATATTTAGATTTAGGGTTTCATGTTATGCAGTTAATGTCTCGCTATTACCCCGCTATAAACCCACTATATCTCATAACGGATTTCTACCACTATGATTTTTCCATATAGCCTCAAATATAGCATTTCCGCTTTAAGCTCCATTATATCCCATTATTTCCGCTATTTCCGCTATATCTTCTTTAAAAGAAATGAATTGAAAAATAACATTTATCCATTATAAAAATTATGAAATTAATTTATTTAATTGAATTGTTTAATATATTTTAAGAAATAAAAATACCCTAATATTCTATTAAATTCAGTTATAATAGATAACAGTTTTACGTTTATTTATAGTATATTCGCACATGTTTTTGTTTAAAATTATTTATGTATTAATTATAATTCAATTGAATGTTTATTTTTCATTTAATTACCATTTATATATTTGTGAAAACATTAAGTACGAGTTTTATATGCTATTTAAGAGTCATCCGCTATATCCCGCTATATCCTCGCTGTATCCCCGCTATGACTTTTTGCACCTCCGCCGCATTAAATCTACCGAGCGCTTTAATAGCATAGGTTTCATGATTAATCAATCCTAAAATATATTGAAATCCTAACAATATGCATCTAATGATTTTGGTCTATTGTTATGAGAACCTACCTTTGTATCAATAGGCTTAAGATTATTGAATTTTTCAAAACAATAGATCGAATAATTTGTACAATCATTTTCTTCATAAAACATATTAAAATGGTAACTTTGTGGTTTTTAGCAATATTTCTAATTTTAAAGGCTTCGGAATTTTAGTTTTGACCTATTGGAATTTTTCTGATCATTGGCAAATTCAAAGTTTTAAACCTTTTGAACTTTGAACATTTCGAATGTCATATATTTTTAACTGTTAATTAAAATTGTTGTTTCCAATAGTACAATTGCTGTATTTGAAATATAAAATATAAAATTCTTTTCACTTATCTCAATCACCAATATTGGTTCCTAATTTCCAACAACCAGACCCAAATTTGATTTGTTTCACTGGTAAGGTATATGCTGTAATCCTTCCTTTTGCGTTTTAAATTTTGTAGACCATTATGGTTTCTTATTGCTATCTATCCCAGGTCAACTAATAAGAGGTGGCAATTCAACATATTTTGGTAGATTTTTTTAACACTATTATTGTGTTTGTTTTTTGTTCTTGTTTTTTGAGTTTTCTTTGGTTATGACTTCACTGATACTTGAATTATCGATGCTTATGCTTAAATCAGATAATTTTTTATCATTAATATCAAAAGAAGGCTTTCTAGTTTTTACTCAATTCATTTTCCCTTTTTACGCATTAGCTAATTATGGAATTGACTGAATATTCATTTTAGTTGGTGGTACTTCTGTATTGGAAATACAAAATATTAAATATTTTACTTTAAGTAGTCTTGCTGACGCAGCACGGAAGTAGATCTGATCCAGCGGTCAAATCTATCCACGATCCAATCATGGATTGCGGAAAAATGAATCGATGAAACAAGATAAATTGATGATACCCAAGTGCCCAAATCCGTTGATCTCTCGAGATACCGGATTCTAGCTATCTTCAACACATTGATCGCGCACGATACCGCGTTAGAAGATCTACGATTCTTCGACGTTGATCTCGCGCAGGAGATTCCATGAATCGGCTTCAAGTTCGTTGATTCGAGCGCACTCGAATATCCGAAGTTGGAGAAAGGATATCACACTCAACTTCCAATTTTAATGGAGGCACAAAGCTCTCAAAAAATTTATTCAAAATTCAACCACTTTACAAACGACAACACACCCCTATTTATAGGAAATTACAACACACACAAACGACTTAACGACTTAACGACTTAAGAAAACCAGCCATATCCATTTGAGTCGCTAACTTGCTATCTCGTGATTGTCTCGCTTGCTTCATGGTGCGCTGCATCATCCTCCCCTGGTTGAAAAGAATTCGACCCTGAATTCACACTTTCCTCTTCTTCGACATGCTTATTCTCATGATATGGAATCAAGTGTTTGATGTTGAAAACGTCTGCAGTATGGATATGATCCGGCAATCTTAACTAATAAGCATTTTCATTAATCTTCTTTATGATTTCCAAAGGGCCAATCTTTCTAGCATCCAGTTTGTTGTAAGTACCAATAGGAAATTGATCCTTAGTCAATACTGCATATACAAAATCTCCTTCTTTGAACTTAACATTTCGTCGCTTAATATCCACGAATTGCTTATATTTCTCATTCGCCTTAAGCAATCGTTCATGCAAAACCTTATGGAATTCTTGCAATTCATTCACAAAATCACTAGCTCGTTTGATCACTCCTTTCTGATGTGGTACTATAGATAAATATAATGGTCCCTTAGGCATTGTTGAGTAAACGACCTAGAATGGACTGAACCCAGTGCTACGATTAACTGCATGGTTGTGTGCAAACTCAGCTTGACACAGCTTGGAATCCCAACTCTTCAAATTGTCATTCACGAGGCATCTCAATAGATTACCTAGGGATCTATTCACAACTTCTGTCTGTCCATCCATCTGTGGATGATAAGCACTACTGAATTTCAGCTTTGTCCCGACCATTCTCTATAGACTCATCCAAAAATGACTCAGAAAACGAGTGTCTCTATCTGATACAATAGATTCAGGCAACCCATGAAGACGATAGATCTCTCTGAAATATAACTGTGCGACATTAACTGCATCTGTCGTTTTCTTACATGTGATAAAATGTACCATTTTTGAAAACCGATCAACCACCACATAGATAGAATCATTGCCACGTTGCGTTCTTGGCAATCCCAATACAAAGTCCATACTAACATCCACCCATGGTTTAGTAGATATAGGCAACGGCATATATAAACTTGCATTTGTTGCGGTCCCCTTTGAAACTTGACAAATATGGCACCTCTGAATGAACTTTTCAACCTCTTTCCTCATTGACGGCCAAAAATAAGACTTTGAGATCAACTACATAGTACGGTCACGGCCCACGTGTCCTTCTTCATGTAATTCTTTGATGATTTTCATTCGCAGACTGCAATCTGGAATACACAACTGATTTCCTTTGAATAGAAAACCATCAACCAGCATATATCCATCCGTGTTTCCCTGCTTGACTTTGTCTAGGATCTTGGAAAAATATGAATCTGAAGTAAGCAAATCTGGAAGTAAGTCAAAACCCATCACCTCTACTCGCATGGTTGTTAGCAAATTATTCCTCCGACTCAATGTATCAGCGACACGATTAGTTACTCCAGACTTGTGCTTTACGATGAATGTAAATTGCTGCAAATAAGCTATCCACGATGCATGCCTAGCTGCAATTTTGTTCTGCCCTTGTAAATGTTTCAATGCTTCATGATCCGTATACAAAACAAATTCTTTGTGGAACAAGTAATGTCTCCAATGCTTCATGGCCTGCACAATAGCATAAAACTCCACATCATAAGTACTGTATCTCATCTTTGCTACAGAAAGTTTTTCACTGAAATAGGCAATTGGACGACCCTTTTGACTCAACACTCCTCCAATTCCAACTTTGGACGCATCTGTATGTAACTCAAATAGTAACTGAAAATATGGCAACACTAGAATCAGTGCTGATGTTAAAAGTTCCTTGATCTATTCAAAAGCAGATCCTGCCTCTTTCGTCCACGAAAACTGCTTTCCTTTCATATTGTCAGTAACAGGAGCCATCACACTACTGAAGTGCGGTATAAATCTTCGATAAAATGAAGCTAACCCATGGAAACTTCTGACTTCTGTTATAGTTTTGGGCTGTGGCCAATTTCTGATTGCGGCTACTTTACTCTGGTCCACTTGTATTCCCTCCTTGGACACAACATAACCCAGAAATAAAACACTCGTCGTCATGAACACGCATTTCTTCGTCGCTGCATAGAACTGTTCTTGACGAAGAATAGTTAACACCTTTCGCAAGTGTGGAATGTGCTCCTCTGTGCTAGCACTATATATCAAGATATCATCAAAGTATACTACAACAAACTTCCCGATGTAAGGTCTGAAAATTTGATTCATCATCCTCATAAATGTACTTGGTGCATTAGATAGACCAAATGGCATGACCAACCATTCATATAATCCTTCCCGAGTCTTGAATGTTTTCTTCCATTCATCACCTGGTCTTATGCGAATCTGATGATAACCACTCTTAAGGTCGATCTTAGAAAAGATTACAGACCCACTGAGTTGGTCCAATAGATCATCAAGTCTTGGCATAGGAAATCTGTATCTGACAGTTATTTTGTTGAGCGCCCTGCTATCTGTACACATTCTCCACGAACCATCTTTCTTTGGCACCAACAGAGCTGGTACAGCACAAGGACTGAGACTCTCTCGAACACGCCCTTGCTCAAGCAACTCCTCAACCTGTCTCCTCAACTCTTCATGCTCTTTCGGACTCATACGATAATGCGGCCTATGCGGTAAAACAACACCTGGCACTAGATCAATTTGATGTTGTATGTCCCTTAGTGGCGGTAAATCCTTAGGTAATTCCGCAGGAAAGACATCTTCAAATTCATTTAACACCGGTCTAACCTCCGCAGGAATTTCAAGGTCTTCACTAGTTTCATACCCAATCAACATAAACAATTCAGCACTATCTTCCACTTCTTTAACAAATTCTCTTGAAGATAATAGACTAGTTGGTTCCACTTTCTTCTCTGACTTGCTTTCACTTTGTTCACGCTTCTTAGGAAATAAGGTGATTTGAGTACCTTCGAACATGAAACTGTAGCTGTTGGTGCGACCATATGTTGTACAGCTCCATCACATTGCCATGGTCTTCCCAATAGTATATGACACACATCCATATCGACAACATCACACCATATATCATCTTTGTACTTCTTCCCAATAGAAAATGTAACAAATGCTCGTCTTCCCACTGTCACTTCTCCACCTTTCTTTAGCCATGCCAGTTTATAAGGTCTAGGGTGTTTTTCAGTCTTCAACCCTAACTTCTTGATGGCTTCTTCAGAAATAATGTTATCGCAGCTTCCCGCATCAATATCAAATCGACAAACCTTTCCCAAGATAGTACATGTCGACTGAAAGATATTGCTTCTCAGCCAACTAGAATCATTCTCATGTTTTGGCGTTAAACAAGGCCTCCTCATCATCAAGTTACACCCTTCGTCTCCTGACACAACTTCTTCATCTTCATCAAACTTTGGTGTTTGAGAATAATCAATTTCAGCTTCAACATCCTCATACTCACATTCCTCTACAACTAATGCTCTCTTTTTTGGCTTTGTACATTCATTACTTTTATGGCCAGACTCCTGACAGTTATAGCACTTGATACGGTTATTGACCTTTGCTTTAGCGGCTTCATTGACAATTGGTTTATTGACTGCCTTGGAAACATTAGCACTGCTACTAGCACCCTTATTCTGGTTGTTGGAACTCGTAAACACACCATTTCCTCGTCTCCCTTGTTTCTCCCAAGCTAGAGCTTTCTGATGTGCTTCAGCAATAGACATTGGATTAAACATATTAACCATGTCTTGAATTTGCATTCGTAACCCTCCAATCTATCTAGCCGTTAGCTGTTCCTCGGTTTCCATAATATCATTCCTTGCAATCAATTGATAGAATTCATCTGCATAGTAATTCACTGTCTTCGTCCCTTGTCTCAAATTCTGCAAACGTTGATACATAAGTGATTGATAATTGTATGGCAAGAAAGTCGCTTTCATCATCTTTCTCATCTTCTCCCAAGTGACAACTTTTGATTTTCCCATTCTCTCCCGAGTTAGTTTAGTTTGTTGCCACCAAGCCATAGCTCTTCCCCTTAGTCTTGTAGCAATTAATTGGACTCTGTGATTCTCAAGCACATCCTTGAATTCCAAAATTTCTTCAACATTCGACAACCAATCAAGAAATTCTTCTGCTTGCATACCACCTTTGAATTCTGGAATTTCCATCCTCATACCTGACTCCCATTTACGATCATTTTCTGAATCTCGATATTGATTTTGCACTTGGCCTTGATTTCTATAATGAATACTACCTCCATCATCATCTTCCTCAAAATCAGATGTATTCTGATATCGATCATTACCATCTACATCCCTTCGACCACGCATGTTCCTTCTACCTTGTCTTTCAGCATCGCGAGATGGTTCATTTTCGAAACCACGTTGAGTTCTTCCCTCTTCATTTCGGTACCCATGGTGGTCTCGCATCATTGAAACTGATGATTCTCTCCTATCTCGATAAGACTGGGGTGACATCCTCCTTTCTTCCGAAACCGATGGCGAAACCCTGTTTCCACCCTGGTTCAAAACTGGTGACGTTCTCCTTTGATTTTGATTCATGTCGATCATCAATTTCTCCAATTTGTCAATACCCTCATTGAACTTTTCATTGATACGTCGCTCCATCTGCTCAGCTTCTTGTCTTCTATACAAATCTTCAACATTTTGATAGCGGTTAGCACGTCTCGGAGGCATGACCATTAAAATAATCTCGTTTCCGTCTCTGATTCTGCTTTGATACCAAATGACGCAGCATGGAAGTAGATTTGATCCAGCGGTCAAATCTATCCAGGATCCAATCACGGATTGCGGAAAAATGAATCGATGAAACAAGATAAATTGATGAATTGATGATACCCAAGTGCCCAAATCCGTTGATCTCTCGAGATACCGGATTCTAGCTATCTTCAACACGTTGATCGCGCACGATACCGCGTTAGAAGATCTATGATTCTTCGACGTTGATCTCGCGCACGAGATTCCGTGAATCGGCTTCAAGTTCGTTGATTCGAGCGCACTCGAATATCTGAAGTTGGAGAAAGGAGATCACACTCAACTTCCAATTTTAATGGAGGCACAAATCTCTCAACAAATTTTATTCAAAATTCAACCACTTTACAAATGACAACACACGCCTATTTATAGGAAATTACAACACACACAAACGACTTAACAACTTAACGACTTAAGAAAAACAACCATATCCATTTGAGTCGCTAACTTGCTATCTCGTGCTTGTCTCGCTTGCTTCATGGTGCGCTGCATCACTTGCATAATTGGTTTTGATGTACTCCTTAATTTTTGTTGTATTAGTTAGCTATAATCTACATTAGATCATATTAAGTAGTTGTGATTAAAAACCGTAGATCATATTACTGATCTGAAACCGCAGATCATATTACTGATTTGACTGTAGACTTTATTCCTAAGAATTTTAGTGTTTCCCTAAGCTCGGTTTATGCTCCAAAACAATATGGTTGTCGCTGATGGTAAATTACTTTTGTAATTCCTTTAAGCCAGGATGAAGGCTTTAAGTATGATATCATAACTGCACGGTTTTATTTAATATTTTTAATTCAAATTGTTGCATTTAATGCTATATTTTCCTGTTCAAATCATTATCTTTTGTCATATTTATTTTATTTTAGTATTTCGATGTAATTAGCTAGATTCACATTTTTTTTCATTTATAACCCAGTTGACTTTAGGACATGCTAATTTATTGTTGTTTTTTAGTTTGAGGTTTACCTTGATCACCTTATTGGTACTTTATAACATTTGGCGTCTATCATATTCGATTTTGAGATAATTTTCACAAGTTTTTATTTTTGTACCATCAAAAATGTTGCCGACTTATCATTGGTTGTAGCATCACCATTTCCGAAGATTAATAAACCTATGTAGATCATCACGTAAAGAATATACAATTATCATACATTTATAAATTCATATTGATTAACATTGTTTCCTTGCAATAAATCATGTTAGCATATAGAATGAAGTATTTATGTTATTATACTTATAGACCGTGCTTTTGTAGTATAAGTATCATATTATCTGTTTGGACATTTTACTCGGTTTACACATGCTAAACTTTCATTTTATGATTGTTCTTAACCTTTTACAATGAGAATTGGCATCATATGTGATACCTGAAGTGATTTATAGACCGTGCATTTTATACGCTATATATTTGCACATTTATATATACAACAAATTGTGAAACCCATTTTATAATCTTTTATGTGGAATTCCGTGGACTGCCACACTTTTCTGAACTAAAGAAACCCATTTTTTAAGGGAGTGAAAAGCATAATTTGCATAATAGATGCAGCTATTTTATCATATTCACATAAAAAAGAGAATATAGGATTAGTGTTTATTATTTTTCTGATTAGCTTTCAGCTTAAATCCTTTTCTCCCATTGAATCTGCTTCAAACATTACACTAAGCCCCATCTAATAATGTTTTACATGTCATTTTTCATCTTACATTTATTCCAGTTTTAATACACTGTACTCAAAACCTTAGCCCATTATAGCTCCTAATAATGAAGGTGAATTCCAATCGCTTTAGTATTCCCCAACCCTCCCTTCTGTTAACCATTTCAAAATCCGATTCATCTTGTATATATTGATTCCTTCTCCTCTATTTGAATTTTTGCACCTCTAACTGATATCCATTTACATCAGATGTAATTTTGAATCCTTAATTTTCACCCCTTTTGTTGTAAATCTCATTCATTATATTGATTTAAACTAATTTATTCCGACTTCCTGCGGTGACTTGCTTTCAGTTTAAACACATGTCGGTTGTTCTTTTAATTTATGACTTCATTTGCTTTTCAAGTGTGTCTTTTATTTTTTAAGCTCTAGCCCGACTATATTTGGTTCTCATTTAATGTAATCCATCTATGCTATTTGGTTCTCATTGCAAATGTAGAATGTTAAACCTTTTGAACATTTAATATTTTCAATGTCATAAATTTTGGACAACAAAAATTTAAATTCTTTACCCGACCTCTTTGATAGTAATTGCTACATTGAAAGTTATGTATTTTGTATATAAATAATCAAAGAACAGGTAGAAATAAAATAGTAGCTTTGTAGTTTTTAGCAACTAGAAATTGAGTTTATCAATTTTAAATGCTTTGCAATTTTAATTTTGGAATTTCTTTTTTTATTGCTTCAACCTTTGTGTTCTTCGTTCTTAAGAATTTTTGTTTTAAATTTCTGAGTTCGAACTTTAAGTTTTTTAAAATTATTGTCTATAGTATTATTAATTTTAAAATCTTTGAAATATAAAATTTAAAATTCTGTTAGGATAGCTTCCAATTTGATGTTTTCATTCTCAAACTTTAGGCGTCAAATTTTGAAACTTAATTTTTGAACTTCAAAATGTTCAATTTTTTTTTTGTATATTTAACGTTCACCTAAATTTAATTGTATTTAATGTTCACATAATTTCATTTCCAAGTACTTGACTTTTAACACTATTGAATTTTTAGCAATTGTAGATCTAATAATTTGTAGAATCGTTTTCTTTGATATTAAAGTACTAAATTTTATCATAATTTAACCCTTATTTTGTAGAATCATATTATAAACAAATCATAGTTTAAATTTTTTGCATTTCAAACCGTAAAATTACATTCTTTAGTATTATATATATATATATATATATATATATATATAACTAAATACCTTTGCAATATGACATTTAAATTTTTATTAGAATAGCTTCAAATTTGGGGTTTTCATTCTACACCTTAACAAACTTGGTCATTGGCAAATTTAGAATGTTAAACCTTTTGAACTGTTAATATTTTTAATGTCATAAATTTTGAGCTGCAAAATTTTAAATTCTTAACCCAACCTATTTGATATTAATTGCCAAATTGAAAGTTATGTATTTTGTAAACTTTATTTTCCATAAGATAAAAATGTTACATTTAATATTATGAAATTTAAAAGAACTAAACTTGAATATTATGAAATTTTAATAAAATAGTTTATATCTTTGCATTTGACAACTTATAATTTTGTTGTAAGATTCATTTGCGGATTTTAATCATCTAAAAATACAGTTCTAACTTTAAATCCTAAAAAATAATCTATTTTCATCCTCAATTTGAAATTAACACATTGTAAGTGCATCGATGGGCACAGATTTGGCTCTACCACCAGGAATTTATATTAAGCTTTGTAAATTTTGAGTGTCATTTTTGGAAGCTTCGCCAAATTTCAAATGCATATAATATTCAATGTAATAATGCATTCTTAATAGCTGGAAAAATGTAACTATCAACCAAACATTTATGTGAGGTATGAGTAAGGTTATATGAATATCTAACAACATCATCAATCACATGCACTTTTATATTATGAATGTTTTATTGTGCGTATTTTTTAGTTTGGTTATCATGGAATAAATATACATTTTTGCATCGATATATTCTGAAGTTTGCCACATGTTGTGTAACTTCTAGGTCATTTGTAACAACCCACTTTTCCGTATAGTTTAAGCTGATAATAAACCACACATGTCCAACCCAAATTGAATGGAAAGGCGGATAATTAGGGAAAATAAAGAAGAAAGAAGTCAAAGAAGAAACTAAGCAACAAAGAATCTCACAGCGGAACGAATAATCTATATTGTGTAACAAATCTTTACACAAAAACAAAACTGTAATTTATATATATACACACATCAATCAGAGTATACAACCTATTCAGCTCGGACAGTTATAACAACCTGTCCTCACAACTGCTAAATAATACACAACAATGTAAGCAACGAAAATATAATCATCTACGTGAATACGTCTCTAGGCCTCTAGCTCCTCTCCTGAAGCTCCAAATATCCATCTATACCTGGAAATATGCTCGGTCTAACCCGAGCATTTAGAAAAAACAACGCCCAGGTCAGTCTGTTAAAACCAGCGTAAGAACTTAAATCACAAGGAATTTTATTTATTTTAACTTTTAAAATCAAAGGTATCTCGTAAGACCACGCCGCACATAAACACGGAGGGGTTTTTACCTTACGATAACCAAAACCATTATATAGAAAATCTAGTGATATTATAATAATGTCTAAGGGAGAAAATAATAATAATCACACAGTTGTATATGCTCGTGAGTGTACATCACAGTAATACTAGATATAAAATCGAAAATCGATAAGGCACGTTCGCTAATTGTGTAGGATTTCAATGGAGTTGCCCTCAGTACTTCGAGAACGGTCCTCCTGCACTAGGATCGGAGTTATCCTTCCAAAGCATCATACTCGTCTAGTTGGGGTATTATAGGAAAAACATAACTGGCCTTGCTAAGACCAAATGCATCGCTCCCGGCATGCCAAAACTGATAGATAGATATTTCTAGAAAAGAGAGCCGACTACACTCAATGGGTTTGCCAAACCTACTGGCCATGCCTCATATCTCTGGTTTTAGTCATTCCCGCCGATGACGCTACGTCCGGCATTCCAGCTTACGCACCGCCACCAAATAGATCACGGAATCCCACATGGATTCCAATACCCCAACGAGTCTCGGAATCACCCATGGATCCCAACATCTCCAAATCACGAATCTCCTCCATAGAATCGTATATGGTTTTCGGAGTGGTTACGGGTTCGAGTCATCTCTTACGAGTACACTTTCCATTTCCAGGTGCTCCACGAAACCAAATGCCGATTTTCGAAATGCTCAATACCGGTTCTTTAGGAAATAATTTGATAATATATAAGAGCGGGGATCACCCCCTAACCGTTTAAGTGGATGGATCTCCTTATCATTTATCATAGAAGAATGAAACGAGTTTATAAGTACAATATAGCACCACCGATGGTAACTATACCATATAATTCCCGTGTTTCCCCTAGATATTTCCAGAGTTAAAATCCTTCGGTTTTAAGTAAGGAATCGTTTCCCTACCACCAAAATTAACAAGGATTAAATATTTTGGCCAAGATTTGATAGTCGGTTATTTACTATCAAATAAACAACATTCAAATAAAGATTACATTTCCCACTGAAATCACTAAAGCCTCATAAACTAATTTGAAATTGCTTCATATACTTATCTCATCGGGGTAAGTATATTCACAAAACATTCTTTTCAAAAATACTTGAAAATCCTTTAAAAATAGATATGGAAAGTACCATTCGGTATCGACCATGGATCGCAGCTCAATGGTTACGTCTCTATCCCAGAGAAATCCAAACTTAACTATAGGCAATCTCTACCTCTCGAATTACGCCATGAAATCAATCATAGATCGCAGTTTGCACAATGGTTATGTCGTTATTCCAATGAAAACATAACAAACTATAGACAGTCTCTGTACCTCGAATTACGCTATGAAAATCAACCATTTCTTTTCAAATATCTTGTTACTTCATAAATATCTTCAAATTTATTTATAAAGCTTATTTATAAATTTCCCAGTTTAATTAGAAAGATACTCTTTTATAAATCTCATACTATTTGTAAAGCTTTCCCCTTTTTAAATCCTTTCATTTAAAACCAATTCCTTTGTAACAAAACATTACTTAATTATAGTGAGTAAGCCTTTTAAATATTATAAAAATATAACTTTAAATATTTTTAAATCATATATTAATTAATTAACTTCAAACAATATTAATAAATTACCTTTAAAATAATAATATTACAATACTAATTAACTTTAAAATAATAATAACCTTAAAATCAATTTATTATAAAATAACCTTAATTAATAATTAAAATATAATTTAAAACATTTTAAATGGTTTAATAACTTTGAACAATAATTAAATATTCTTAAATAACCTTTAATAATCATATTAGTAAAATAATTAACTTAAAATCATTACTAAACAATTATTAATTATCTTTTAAAACAAATAATAGTCATCTTTAATAACCTTGTTAATAAATCATTATTATTTTTCAAATAACTTTGATTCAAAAATCAACTTTGGAAAGAGGCTTAGCAACTTCAATGGAACTTAATCGAGTCACTATTAATTCCATTAACTATCCAAGTTATAATCTAGATATTCACATAACATCATATATGTAAATTAAATCCATAATGAACAAGTAATGGTTAATACAACACTTATCCAATACTAGTCAATTGGAATGTAATTAAGTATCCACACTAAGGCAATAGCAGAAAGGGATTTATTTTTGCCAAATAAATATCCAAATCCGAATTATCCAATTAATTATAGCAGAACGGTGATTTATTCTGCTAAACAGGAATCCAATAAATTTAATTAGCAGAATGGTTTTTATTCCGCTAAACAAATGTCCAATTACTTTATTCAATCTAATTTAACTTAACAGTATTTTATTTGGCCAAATAAACATCACTAATTATGGTATATATATTTAAACGTTGTTATTATTTTAAATAACGTTATTTAAATTCGGTCGATTTTAATACAACACAATTTTATGCATGTCCAAAGCTATCAACCAGTTACACAAAAACGTTGTATCCGTAAATACAAACACAATGCAAAGATCCGCGTGATAAACGGATTTACTATGCACTAGATATAGGTTTTAGAATTTAAACATTTTAAACTTTAAATAAAAAAGAGAATTCTCACCCCACAGCAAAATGGGCCGAGCCCAATATCCTACCCCAGACCGCTGCTACAGACCTTCTTCCCCAAATCCCGCTTTTTCTCTTCAATCGAATGCAAAGAAACGTGCACGAAAGTGTGCACGCGCACACTCCCTCCGGTCGTCATAACACGCCGCCGACCATCCTCGCAAGCCACCCACGACACCACCTCATGTCCACTCACCTGGGAACGCTGCTATAGCCTTCGATTTGAAATCAAACTCGCTCACCAAAAACTGGAACGAAGCCATACCCATTCAACCGCCTCGCCACGACACCCCTGGCCATCATCAACCACCAAAATTTACCCAGAGCACCACTATGACGCCCCACCCCGAAACCCGCATTAACAAAGAGCATTAGGGGGTAATACTATTTATTAATGTAGAAAATAGGGCTGTTTAGGAGTGACCATCCGTAAGCTTTGTCTTAAATAAGTATTGAATGTGTCGATTGGGTGCTCTAAATTTTTTATTCTTTTACCTTTCTCAAGTGGATCGACATAATCAATAAATGTTTAACACAAAACTACGGTGGCTAACGGATCTATCAGAACAATATATAATAACAACAAATACATCATATGGAAGTTTCTTGAAAGAGGCAAGTTCAACGACAATATCAATTAATCACAAATAATCGCCTTATATCATCGGCATGTACAATAACCAATAGAATGGATTTCATCAACCATAACTCCTAAATAGGAAATCACAAATCTCAAATAAACGCAAAAGGATGGCAACCACAAATCCCAATATGTAGAACTTGGTTAAGAGTTCAAAACTCCAAAATGTAATCACCATATAATGAATCTTCAAATGGCACAAAAGGCCCAATAATCTCGAAATGGCAAAAACATTCAGAAATCACCAATAGATCAATAAATATCACAAAAGATGGATCCATATCACAAAAGATGCACGTGCTCAACAAAATGGCCGAAGCCCGCCAAGTATTGTATCATAAATATGGCACCTAATACGACCCGAAGGTCAAAAATCCCGAAGGACAAACATCCCAAAGGACAAACAGCTAAAAAGCCCAAATGACCCGAAGGTCCAGTACTGGCAATCAACCCGAAGGTCCAATATAAAGTGTCACCAACTTCGAGATAATAACCAAATCAGCGACAAAAGTGTGTCTTATACCACACGTTCTCACTTAACCGTTTACTATAAGGTAGTTAATTTCACTCTCGTGTATGTCCTCAATCGAACAAGTCCGGAATTAACCGAAAAGTAAACGCATGAGTCCCATACCACATGTTTTACTAAATCGTTTAAATCTCTTCCTCATTCGCTCGAAGAGTGCAAAAATGTGTATTTTATATAGAAAATACTTTTCTTCGAGAAAACTAGTTTTAAAATAATTTTTGGAATCGTTTGGAAAACAAACCTTTGAAATTCTCTTTATTATAGAGAATATATATTTTTAATAGCTTTTAAAAATAATTATAAATATTGTAAAATATTTATTTCCATAGCTATTTTATCATCAAAATCATTTCAAAATCGTTTTAGAAAACATGTGCTGGAAAACAACAGAAATCACCGAAAAACGCCAAAAACCGGCATATGAAATCGTCTCTAAAACACGTCAATCCGGAGTATGGATCAACCAAAATGTTGGCTTACCTATTGATAGGTTTAAGCCCTTCAAAAAATTTCAAAATATCACAATAACTGGTTGGAAAAGGCACCGGTATAAGCTGAAGAACACAACAGAACAAAAGAAAGCAAGCTTGGAAAAATACACAAGATCAGGTCGACCCATAGGTTGACCTTTGTTTTGCCTAGGTTGACCCTAAGGTCCACCTATGCATTGTTTGGGGCGACCCCTAGAGGAGCTGGGTCGACCTGATGGTCGCGATTCTTACAGGCAATTTTTTTTTGCCTGCTTCGATCTAGTTTTTGTGCATAGACTACAGGCAATTCCAAGTTGAATTAGACTATCAAATTTGGCATGCACAAACAACTACACTTAAACAACAATACAGAGAAATTCCGACGTGGATTCATGACAATAATAGAGGTATCTGAACACAATAAGAAGCACTCTAAAACATATTTTCACTGTAAACTTTCAAGCATACAACTTTTGTTTGCAGTAAGCAAAATTCAACACTTATCAGCTAGCAAACCTGATTTAAACTAGAATTTGTGAGTTATAAACTCACCTTAGCACAATATTGAGCAAGCTTGAGCAAAATTGAGGAAGATAGGAGCTTTTACCTTGATTTAGTTGTAGGAACCTGAAAAGAAAAAATATACGGACATGCAACAAGAAGAAATGGGGTTACAAAGAACTCAACTCTTAAAAATTTGAAATAGATGAAATAGTTTTGATTTTGGATTGATTACCTTAAATAAATAGCTTCAAATTGATTAATTTTAACAAAGGATTTGGAGAAATTAGAGATTTGGATTCTAGGTTTTTAAGAGAAAAGGGGTTTCTCATATTTCCTTGTTTTCAATTTCCTGAACTAACCGTACGTACAGTTCAGAGAAGAAGAAACTTTCTTCTTTGTTAAAACTGTTGTTGGGCTTAAACCCAATAAGAAAAAGAATAATCATTTTATCTCACTAATTATCACTTAATACACCAAAACACTTACATTTTTAACCAAAACAACTTATATTTGCATAATTCAACTTTATAAAAATCATACAAAATATTTTTATGGTCACAAAAATATTTTACAACATGCAAAAAGTTATTTTAACAATTAAAACGATTTCCACCATAAATATCCTTATTTTTTATTTAACTGCTCAATTTATACTATAATTACATAAAACAATATTTTCAACACTAAAATTACATAAAATCATTTCTCTTATTTATATTGTCTTAACAAACCATGTTAAAAATATTTTTACATTCAATTATTGATTTTTAACCAAAATTCCACCTTTTATTTACAATATGTAACATGTTAAATTTTAATATTTCATTAAAATTAACAAAAATCAACATTTGGCAATAATTTCCAAAATTATTCCATTTTATCAAGCTAAAACCATATAATGCTCATTTTTTATCACAAATTCTCATAACAAAGTTTCTAAAACTTTATTTCCAACATTATTTATTTATTTACAACAAATGATATTGAATTAAATTCTTTTACTTCACTTAAATTTAATTAATTAACCACCAAATCAACATAATTCCATTTATTTTACCAAAACACATTGTTTATTCAAAATAAACAATTTTAACAAATTTTCATCTCCAATTTATTTTATTTTCTCCATTAAATTATAACCACTGTAATAATTTAATTTCACAGGTAATCACCAAAACCAGGGTTGTTATAGACTCCCCTTTATAAAAATTGTGTCCTTGCAATTTCCTAGAGAAGAGCTGTATACACACAAAAGCTTGAGTTTAAAAATTCTCACCCTTACTCCGAGAAGATAGAAAACCAGGAGGAGATCGCTCGATAAATTCTCTGGTTTCCTATGTACGGTCATTGGGATTAGCGGACCATTGAAATTTTACAAGCGGTACATCCTTATTTTGAAGGCGTTTCACCTTCGAAGCAAGAACACGGACAAGATGTTGAATAATAGATAAATCACATGAGATCTCAAGCTCTTGCAGACAAGGAGAATCAATAACAGAATCTGAATCACGAAGGCACTTCCGAAGCTGAGAGACGTGAAACTTGTCATGAATATCAGATAAATGAGCCGGAAGTGATACTCTATAAGCAACTGGGCCAATACGCTCGGTAATTGGAAATGGTCCTATGAATCTAGGAGCTAATTTCCCGGTCCTACTGAACGCATTACCTCCTTCAAGGGAGATACCCGAATATAAATAAGATCACCAATGGAGAACTCAAGTGGCTTCCTACGGTTGTCCGCGTAGGATTTCTGATGACTCTGTGCCTATTTCATTCTCTGACGAATAATATCGATCTTCTCTAAAGCTTCACAAATAGAATCGGGGCCTAAAATCAACATATCCCCGGATTCCAACCAACAAGAAGGGGATCGACATGACCTTCCGTATAAGGCTTCAAAAGGAGCCATACCGATACTGGACTGAAAACTGTTGTTATAACAGAACTTAATAAGTAGTAGGTAGTCCTCCCAACTACCACCAAAATCAAGAATGCATTCACGAAGTAGATCCTCGAGAATACGATTCACCCGTTCAGTCTATCCATCAGACTGCAGATGATAAGCTGTGCTGAAGTTAAGCTTTGTACCCAAAGCTTGCTGAAGAGTCTACCAGAAATTACTAGTGAAAAGTGGATCTCTATCACAAACGATCAAACTAGGAACACCGTGAAGTCTCACGATCTCCTTAATATATAGCTTAGAGAGATGAGAAGCTGTCATATTAGATTTAATAGGAACCAAATGAGTGGATTTAGTCAAGCGATCCACAATAACCCAAACACTGATATGGCCCGATCTCGAACGAGGTAGGCCAACAATAAAGTCCATAGAGATTTGATCCCATTTCCACAACGGGACCTCAAGAGGCTGAAGAAGACCATTGGGACGCTGATGTTTGGCTTTAATGAGTTGACAAGTCATGTAATTAATCACATAACTTGCCACATCACGCTTCATGCCTTCCCAATAATACAAGCGTCTCATATTGGCATACATCTTGCTACTACAGAGATGAATAGTATACTTAGAATACTGACAATCATCAAGAATGTCCCGCCTAAGATCAGAAACACAAGGCATGATCAATAGATTCTTCTTACGAAGACAACTATGAATATCAATGCTAAAATCCCTTAACTCATCATCACGGGATTCAATCTTACATAGCTGAATAAGACGCACAAGATCTGGATCTTGCCATTGAACATCGGCAATACAATCCAATAAGCTAGGACGAGCTTACAAACAAAATAACAAGATAGGAATCTGAAGTTGGAGCACGATCACGAATATCACAAAGAGATAAGGTCTCCAACATATCCCACTCAGCTACCATCATAGAAACAACAACTGAGTGCTTGCATCATATTTATCTTCAAACAATATTAATTATTTAAATAAATAACATTTAAATAATATTAAATATAAATAAACAACTTTTTACCCTGATTAAATAATAATTAAACAACTTTAGAATATATAAATAATAATTAAACAACTTTAAATGTTATTAAATGATACTAAAGCAATTATAAACCATTTCTAACTATATTAGAAAAGATAAATAAAAAGGGTTGGAGTGAACAGAGAAGTTTCAAAACCCATTTAAAACAGGATGTTCCAGAAAACACAAAAGTTAAATTTAAAAATCATTTTCTGAATCAAAATTATTTTTTTAGCCCAACGAGTATTTCTAAATACTAAATTGAGGCCAATAGCCACCTAGCATTTAACCAATGTTATTATTGATTTTTATCACTACAGGGGTTCAATTTTGAACATATAACAATGTCAAATCTAATAGTGCTAAACAATCAAGATTCATGAAATTAACAATTTATATAACAAAGTTATAACTAAAATAAAATCAACGTTAATATAACTGCAAATTAAATCAGTACCGTAAGAAATCCAGATTTCTCTACATAATTTTCCTGTATTTCAATTTTAACTGACAATCGCATGTCAAAGCGAATATTTAACCAAACAGCCAATCATTTCGATCAAACATAAACAACAATTTCTTTTTCATCTACTATAAAACATTATTGATTAACCAAAAGGGTGAGTTAAACTCATCAAAATTTCTGTTGGGGTCAAAATGTTCTAATTTGAACTAAAATCAAACGACGTCCAATTTTAGCCCAAATTTCAACTTGCTCCAAATTCATCCAAACTAGTTCCACCGTGAAGCTTTCGTCATTACATGCACAACGCAAAAATCCACTCTTGATTGGACCTCGTATGGACAAGTTATTCACACTTTAAGTTATCGATTTAGATAACTTAATTAAATTACTAATAACATCATTAACAAGTTAATTACCCAAATGATCATTTAAACCATCTTCCACAAATTTGATTCCCGCTCACTACCTGCTCCCAAACCCACCATGGCTGATCACTCTTCCTCCCTTATCTCCCTCTATGGAACACGATAACTCAATCCGACTTCGCTATCCACTTCTCATACACGAGCTCCATCCCCTCGACCTAAAAAACTCGGCCTCTACCTCCTCAAAGCATTGGTGACCTAACCTTATGCGACACAGCAAGTCGCATACGTGCGACTTCCCCTCTCCTAGCCGCTTCACCAAAAATTGCAACGAGGTGCCACATGATCCCTTAAACCTAAAACAATTAACGTTGTGGCCAATCGATGCCTACACACCGAGAAATTGCTAACCCTAGATCGCTGCCAATACATCGAGCATCTTCAAGCGACCACCATACCTTCCAAACACAGGCCAACATCCTACAAGTTTGACGGAACAAGTTTCCAATTTTATTTGATTTTATTTCATTTGATTTCAAATTTAAAAAGATCGTCCATTATTACATGTTTTCACTGTGAACAAAAACAAAAGCAGAGGAGAAAGAAAACATGTTTATGTGCTTGTTGGTACAAAATGTTTGAGTTAGGATATATATATATATATATATATATATATTAATTTTTGGGCATTTCTCCGCATATGTTTCCGTTCGTGTATGGACTGCAAACGACAAAACAAAAATATGGTCGCTCTCAGAACAACGATGTGACCTCAAAACAATAATAACATACACCAGTTTACTGATTCTATAAAACCAATAAAATACCATCATTTGGCATAAATCGTCAAATGAATAATTTAGATAATCCCTAAATTAAAAATTATGGAAAATCCAGATAAATTAAATTCAAAATACGTCAATAAAAATCGAGTCATAAAAATACGAATATATTTTCTTATTGTTTATTTGAGCTGTTTATTACTATAAATAAATTTACAAATTGAATTCACTGTTGTTATTTATTTATTAAAATGGGTTAAATATGATGAATAACCTATTAAAATAAATATTAAATTTAAAATCCAGATATTTAAACCATTATTCAAAAATTAAGTTCACAATTCACATATTTCATATATATTAAATAATTCGTATATTTGGAATTCAGGTTTTAAATTTTTTTAACCTATATTTCAATAATTAAAATTAATTATATATTTAAAATCTAATGACAAAAATTCCGAATCGTTACAATAATTGAGTTTACTGTCATTTAACATAACAGTAAATTTGATTGTAATTTGAATGACAACATTTATTGATAATTGTTATTTCATATTTGTGCATGTTAACAAATTAACGATCTAAGTCCAATAAATTTATTTGTCAGTTTTGAACATCTTAGTAGTTATTCAATGTTTTTCATCTCCTAATTTTGAGGAAAATTATTAGCGGATACCGTTGAAGATATTGGTAAGTTTCTTGGACATTATAGAGCAACTTTTTGCTTAACATATGTTTTACATATTATATACTTTAACCATAATATTATTTTTATTTTAGCCGAGTTTATAGGTATTTAAAAGCTTATGCTCACTTGCTATCTACTCCTACCACATGTACCAATCACTAAACTTTTTGAATTTTTTATTGCAACGAATAAATTATGGACACAATGTATATTACATTAAAAAAATATCTACAGTTGTTTGTACACTTAGACATATAACAAAATCGATGATTATTAAATTCCTTCCTTAATGGTTTTTGGAATATTGATCAATTACCTCTGACTGCATATGTAGAACATGAAACAAATAAATTCTTCATCTTTTATTGCATTAAAAATATTATCCAACTATAAATCGTTTTGTGCCTTTTAAGGTAGAATTTTCAAATTATTTCTGTGTGATTCTTAAGAAAAACAATTTTCAGTTTAATGACCAATATGTTAATTTCTTTTAATGCTATATACTTTCACCTAAAATATCCAGAATTAACTAATTGGTTTTCCTCCTCATTTTACATTAAAAATTGCTGATTAAGTATTGTATTCAAAATGTATTCATATATTGATAGGTCATAGACTTTTCAAATCTTTTTTTCCTTTTTTATCGTTTTATTCCATTCCTTCAGTTTATGTAAGTCAAATTTGTAATTTAGTCTACAATCTTCTTTTTTCTTTGTATGGATTTTGAATTTCCATATGGTGCTTGCGACTTTTATGCAACACACAAAATAATATTGATACAAACGGTGTTACGTTATGAATATTTATTTTTACTAATGGTTCGAAATTAATGTGCACTAGACTTTCATTTCAGCAACATAAACTTGATTAGGGAAAAAAACAAACACTTTTGATGCATATTATTATTTGTGGAGAACTAGAAAATCGAGTAATAGCACAATAGAAACATTAACATTTTCTACAAGATTTGTGCATTTTGTTCGGAGAATTCAAGAGTCCGAGGTAAAGGAGGTGCTAAAACGGATGACAGCAAGAATGGCATTAGGCCTGACGACATCCCCATTAAGGCATGGAGATGCCTTGGAGATGCAGGGATAGCCTAGCTAACTAAGTTGTTTAATAATATTTTCAAATCAAACAAGATGCCAGATGAGTGGAGGAGAAGCATATTGGTTCCAATTTTTATGAATAAAGGAGATATTCAAAGTTGCACAAAATATAAAGGAATTAAGCTTATGAGTCATACAATGAAGCTTTGGGAGAGAGTCATTGAACATCGATTAAGAAGGATGACAAACGTTTCAAAAAATCAATTTGGTTTCATGCCTGGAAGGTCGACCATAGAGGTGATTTTCTTGATAAGACAACTTATGGAGAGGATTAGGGAGCAAAAGAAGAATCTACACATGGTATTTATCAATTTGGAGAAAGCTTATGACAAAGTACCGAGAAAGGTTAGGTAGTAGGCCCTAGAAAAGAAGAGAATCCCAACAAAGCATATTACCCTTATTAAGGATATGTATGATGATGTTCTGACTAGTGTTAGAGCATGCGAGGGTGAAACCAGTGACTTTTCCATTAACATAGGATTACATTAAGGGTCAGCTTTGAGCCATTACCTTTTTGCCCTGGTGATGGATGAGGTTACGAAGGGTATACAAGGTGAGATTCCTTAATGTATGATCTTTGCGATGATGTGGTGCTAATTGACGAAATTAGGATTGGGGTTGATAGACTACTGGAGTTGTGGAGACAGACTTTAGAATCAAAGGGTTTTAGGCTTAGCAGAATAAAACTAAGTATATGAAGTGCGAGTTCAGCAGTGTCAGGTCATAGGATGGAGATGTCACTCTAGCCGGACAAGTAGTGCTCAAGAAGGAATCCTTTCGATATTTAGGATCAATATTGCAGTATGATGGTGAGATTGATGAAGTTGTTAGTTTTAGAATTCAAGCGGGATGGGTAAAATGGCGACAAGCGTCTGACATTCTCTGTGATAGGAAAGTCCCACAAAAGCTTAAAGGAAAGTTCTACAGAACGGCAATCAGACCTACGATGTTGTATGGTGCATAATGTTGGCCTACTAAAAGGAAACATGTCTAGAAGATAAGTGTAGCGGATATGCGTATGATGCAATGGAGTTGCGGTCATACAAGAAGAGACCGAATTAGAAATTATGATATATGTGATAAACTTGGAGTAGCGCCAATTAAGGAGAAGCTAGTCCAACACCGCTTAAGGTGGTTTGGACATCTCCAACGGAGGCCTCCCGAGGCACTTGTGCGTGTTGGAATTATAGGCCGCGTCGAATACTCAAAGAGAGGTAGAGGTCAACCAAGGTTGACATGGGAGGAAGTAGTAAAATGTGATTTGAAGGATTGGAATATATCCGAAGAGCTGATGTTGGACAGGAGCGCGTGGAAAGTAGCGATCCACGTACTTGAACCATGAGCTAGGAGTTTTTTTTACATAGGGTTGGTTTAGGGGTAATGTTATAAGTTTTAGATTATATCACAAGTGATTGGAGCCTAAGATATAGTGTTTGTTCTTCGGTCAATATTACTATTAGTATTATTATTATTATCATCATGGTTATATATATATTATCTTTATTTTTATTTTACTCGGTTATTATTATTATTTGTTTACTTATTTGACTTTATTTTATTATTGTTGTTATCATAGTTTTAATTGTTGTTGTTATGACTTTTAAATTGACTTTTTCATTTAATTTTGCATTCCATCTCTAGCCGACCCTAACTTATTTGGGAATAATGGCTCAGTTGTTGTTGTTGTTATTTGTGCATTTTGCTCAATAATGAATAGCCAAATAAAAAACTAATCAAGATCTCATTTGACTCTCGGTGATTACCGAACTATGTTAACGAGCAAAATGAAAATTAGCAAATAATGGTAAAAATCAATGTGATTATCAAGCAGAGTGAGTTACCTTAAACCGTTCTCCGATTTCATAAGAAATTTCTACCTTAAATTTTTATGCCTTTAGTACAAGTGATGAAGCAATTGTGCTCCACTTAGATTTAGAGCTGTCAACGGATACTTTCAAATACAAATAATGTTATATCAGTATCCATATCCGAATTCATTTTCGTATATCAGACATCCGCATCCGGGTACGGAAGGACATTAGATAAATATCCTATCCGCTAACCATCAATAAATCTAGAAACATAAATGGAAAAGTTTAGTTTAACATAAACCTTTTTCCAATCCCATTGATTTTATGTTATTAAAAATAAACAAATATGATGATAATAAATAATTTTGAGCAGTCAATATGCAATTAGTGCGTATAATATGAAATTATACCTTAATAAACCAATAAATAAATATCTTTCATTATACTAAAATACACATAATTTAATCTATAATCTTGAGAAAAACCACACGGATAATTTTTGGATGCAACAATATCTCACTAACCCTCTTATGTGAAATTAATATTTGAGAATGTGAATATAGAACAAGTATATCTTTGTTTGGTTCATGACTAATCGCTTTATCTCGCAAATTTTTTGCAACTACTCCTTAGTTTACGAATTTCTATCTTCCACACATTATACTTTATGTTAGTATGGGTTTCAACCACTATTCAAACAGTAGCTTTTTTTGTTGGTAGTAATAAAAATGCGACCATATCATGCAAGCACGATGGCAACAGTGAGATGAATACGATATTCTATTAAGCGGTTAGTGTAACGATACAGATTTTTCACGTTCGAAAATCGACATCCATACTTTACATCGTACTCGAATGCCGTAGATTCGACCGTTCAAATCCGAGTCGCCGGAGCTTATAACAACATTAAGTAAAACAACACAGCGGAAGAAAGAAAACAATGATATCATATATAACTCCAATGAATACAATATCCAGAATGATATACAACAATGATATCAATATGATACAACAATATCAGAGATAAATAATGATACAGCGGAAATAACAGAAGTGATAACTCCAAATGATCTCTAAAATAATGAATCCAACTTCTCCAATTCAAGCTCGAACCACCGAGAGAAGCAACGTCAGTCCTGATCTCCAAAACTGAACTAGCTTCAGACAATCTATTCAACCTGAATATCTGAAAAACCCAACTCTAGACTGCCCGTGTGGAAAATAGTGGGCACCCAGAGTTTAGGAAGGGAACAATAAACTCCGGGTCAGTCATGGGACTGGTGTGAGCAACAAAAACAGTTTATCTTTAAACAAACACAAAAGGCTTTTAAACATTGAAATCCGCAATGCTTTTCAAAAATGAAACTACCATAAGGCCTCCCGCCACACACACAATGCAATCGCAGACTTGGAGGAGATTTCTCCTTATGATAGTCAAATATGCTTACTACGCAAACAAAACACCTTTGATATTATTACTAGTGCATAGTGTGAAAATCCTTTCGAAAGTATAATATTAATCTTAGCCAGCATACAACCATTGTTGTATGCCTACTATAGCTACTACGTTCAATAGCAGGTTACCGCCACATTCCATAGCAGGTAATACAACTAAAAACCGTACAGGGTTCGTATTGTTTCTTTGGATTTCCAACAAATGATCAGGCTAAGGAACTTCCTTACCGAAATGGAAACGCCTCTGGAAAGACGCCCCGAGAACCTAACCGGATCTCCGCAAACAAAAGGCCGACGCTACCTCACGCTGTACAGCTGTAACTAGGTAACTAACACACTGACGCTACCTCACGATGTACAGCTGTAACTAGGTAACTAACACACGAGTCATGTCATCCCCCGGTCGTTACCGACCTTTATCCGAGATCCCGAAAACCAACAAAGCAACATCATACAGTAATAAATTACCGTGTCCACACGAGTTAAGTATCTGGGCTCCATACCATGATACCACCCTTTATCTAGAAGGAAATGACATACCCTAGGGGCGCTACCCCTACAAACCTTTGTCGCAACATTCCTGTTTTGACCATTACCGGGTTGTGAGGCTCGACGAAGTCTCGTCCACAAAACCACGCTTTTTCACAAAGCAACGCTTTTTCACAAAGCCACGCTTTTTCACAAAGCCACGCTTTGTTCAACCAATGATCAGCAGCACTTCGTATGCCACATTACCAAATTGGAAATGTATCACTAGTAACCATCAACTACATAACCTCTGAGCTCGTAAGTCTCAGAGAAGGGTGTTAAGCTAAGAGAAAAAATTCTCCGCCACCAACAGAAATTTATTTGATAGAAACCAGCTTTACATCTCAAAGTGTAACGTTAGACACACATCCATACAAGTCTGTTCCGGGTTCGAACAGAACCGAAGGCACTTCCGAAGAAGCCCTTGCAAATCTGGGTATTCACAATCCCGATCGGATTTCCCATCACTTAAGAAATCTCTATGCCGGCGCGACTCAGTGCAGAGACAATCGATTGGTCATCATATCGTTCTCGCAAATAACCGGTCTTCACCACCGGTCTTCAAATGCTATCCATATACGACGTATCATTATTCGGAATGGGTTATATGACACAAAGGTCCTCTCCCGGCTAAACCGAATAACGAGCGCAATTAAAAATCATATGGATACTGGGGTCTCAGTTAAATCATAGCTTAAAGCCCAAAACTTTTCATTCGAATGGTTAAAACAAATTACCATTTCCAATCTTTTAAACAAAAAGATTCATTTCAAAAACCTTCAATGGTTTAAACAATTTCCACACTTTTAATCTTTTAAACAAAAAGATTCAATTCACTAAGTTTACCCCGTTCATAAAGATTCATTCATGGATTTCAAAACAATTCCATTTCAAGTTGGATTAATTCGTCCGGTCTTTGAAATCAAAGACTCATTTCATAATTTCAAAACATTTCAATTCTATTTCAAACTTGAAACCGTTCAACATAATTTAGAAATCCTTTCTTAAAATGAAAGCTATTATTATTTGAAAACAAGTAGTTTTCGTTTCATAAAAATCCAGTTTTATTTACACGAGTTAAAACCCTTGAATTAAATTCAAATTCCTAAATCAATACCTTTAAAATGGTTTAACCCATATATAACTTGTACAGCATCTTTAATCCTTAGTTTCAAATCATAGAATTCAATTTCAAACTTGAATTCAAATTTAAATCAAATTATTTAAATTTTCGAAACTCGATTAAGTTATTCGAAATAGCTTTTATCTTTGAAACTCATTTCAAAAGCTTTTCATATTAAACCCCAATTTCCAATTTCAAAAACAATTGAAATTAAAATTTCAATTTCAAAAACATTGAATTTACATCATCTGTGATTTAACCGATTTCCACGTGAAATCCATATTTTTGTGTGTGTAAAAGTGTGGTCCAGGGGTTTCACACAATAGTGCAACATTATTCAATCATCACGGATATATCAGTATCGATAAGCGGTATAATCCACAACGCTTATCTTCATTCACAGATTTATAGATAAAATAAATTTATCGGTCATAAAGATTCACTATTACAATTCGATGTGGGTTTCGGATAACCAACTGGAATGCGACTCCCTGTCGCATCGAAATTCAAGTGTCGTTTACGGGTCAAAGGGTTTCATATTCACATAGTAATATATCACAGAAATAGAAATCACAGCTCAGCACAACATCAATCAGGGTATATCACAAATGATCATATATCAAGGATATCAAACAATTCACATTCAATAGAATTCAAACATTCATAAGTAAGGTCAGTTAATTGTTTGATTTATTCAAATCAGATTTATAAATTACTAATCCTGGTTAATTATTATTAATTAATAACACATCATTCTGATTAATTATCCTTTAATCATTTATTAATTAACCATTAATAATAAATTTAAAATTAATTAACCCCTTAATAATTCATTAATAAATAAATCAACCCTTAATTAATTACCATTTAATTAATTATTCTCAATTATTACAATAAGTGATTATCTTTAACTACTTATCACATTTTGATTTCATCGAGTAATTTTACATAAACCCCTTAATAAATATAAGTTTTAAAACATTTGAATTAAACTTAATTTACTTTAGAAATATTGTTATTTCAAAACCAAGTCAATAAATTTTCAAAACACATTTGAACTTAAAATTTCAAAATTGTTTAAAACTAACTTAAATTCAGATTTAAACTCGGACAGGTTTAAAAATTAAAACCGGTAACAAACATTTTACCCGAGCCAAAACACATTTTCCCCGAGTAAAACCCTATACTGCTTCGAGTCATACGCGGCATTATTTTGCTTTGAGCAAATACATGAATTCCCCTAGTCATCTCGTCACTTACTCGAGCTTACACCCGAGTCTACCCCTTCTTCCCAAAACATCACACACCCAGATGCACTTAACTTCGCGCGTACACGTGCACACCTGAACGTCCCCGCTCTGGCGAACTCCGCCACCACCAGCAAGTCGCCATCGTCACCCCCGTTCGACTCGACCACCCAGATGCTCCGAACGACCTCCAAATCGAATTCGAGCATCTCGAACCAAAACCTGGAACAAAACACATCCACCCCTTCAAAACCTGTCACCGCGACGTTCACCCAACCTCGGCCACCTAAACACGTGAAACTCCGTCCATAGCTTCGTCGACGTCTCCTCCACCATTCCCCCAACCCACGGCGAACTCGGTCGCCTAAGGACGATGCACGAATCGAAACACCAATCACACCTAAAACTAGGTTTAAGAAAAAGAATCGCTTGCCGCCGCCGCCACATGCAACTGCCGACCCTCTCACCATTTTTCTCTAACACCCCGTAGGCTCCTCTACCTTCAGAACAAATCTCGACCCCCATGACCCCGAGAATCACCAGAAGTCGACGAAAATATGAAATCAAAACAAACCCAAACTACTCTCTCGCCCTTGATCTAAAAATTATGATTTTTACTTTAAAAATCATGTCAAAGTATAGGGATCTCATTTACATACCTGAACTCGTGAATTAGAATGTTTGAAATTTAACTTATTTAAAGTTGTGTTCAGATATCTCGATTTCTAGAGAAAATACTAAATTGTTCTAGCTTAAATAAAATTTTAAACTAAAGCTTATAATAAAACAACCAAGTTTTATTTAAATCCTGTGTCCAAATTATGCTTCGATCAAGAGAAAATGATTTTTCAAACTGAAATCTTGTATTAGAGTAGGCAGAGAACATATACAGAGCCTGTGCACAATACTTCCAGTTCAAATATGTACAGAGGATTATATCTATATATAACATGCATATCACTGAAGTACTTACCCCAGATTCATGCTTTTGAATTTATTTTTTACTTTAAAACAAAATGTTACTCACTTGGCAAAGAAGTTGGTTTAAAATTAGTGTTTGCTCATCGTGGTCTCCAGAAAAAGAACAGAGCCTTCACCATTTTGAAACTGTCTCGAATTTGCAGTTGAGACTTCCTAGTTTGCATTTGATTTGTTTTTATTTGAATCTTATTTACTTCAGATTTTAACTTAGTTTGATGGAAGAAATTGAGATGAAGCTTGTTTGTTTAAAGTGAAGTTGTAGTTCACTTTAGTTTTTTTTCTTAGTTTGAATGGACGAATCTAGGTAGGAGGTGATACATATAAAAAGAAGTTTACAGGTATAAAATATTGCTTTGTACAATAGTTTTGCAGGGATATTTTAATCTTTGCTGGCCGAAAATGAAGTTTTGGTGGCTAAAGAGATGATGGCATTTATTGTTTTGTACTTCATGTTCCTACTTATTTCTTTTCTTCTTGCCTACTCTTGCTTTAACTCGGCTGTAACATGTTTGAGAAAACATGATGGCTTATATACTTTATCTTACCTTTGGTTATGTTTGTTTATTTGCCTAGACTTACTTCTTGTGTGCTGGTAGACATTGCTTCTACATGCTATATATTTGTATCACTTTTATTTATTCATATGTGAAAGTGTTTCTTTCTTTTCTTTAGTAAGTGTACCACTTACACTTATTTTTATACGGCTGAGATGATATGTCTTGATGTGCTTCTTTTACAAGCTTCATTTGTTTATACTTGAATGTATATAATGTTGTTATATATATATATTTTATTCCTTTTTGCTTGCAATACCAAACTTCTATTTTGTTAAATTTTATTTATCTTTGTACTTATAGTTTTATTTATTTTGGCCTTGTTACTTCTTGTCTGGTTACATACTTTTGCTTTGTATTTATTACTTTGTTTGTTTTCTTCTTTTATTTGCATACTTGAATATCTGGTTTTATACTTGCATAGGTATTTTGTTTTACCAGCCTACATACTTATACAATACATATTTGAATGTACATTTGTTGTCTCTTCATTTGTAAGCTTATACACATCTATTTGTTTTATACACTTTCATTTTTATAAAACTATATAATTTATCTTATATATTTCGATTCTATTTATAACTTAATATCCATTATTATCATTTATTATTATTATTAAACCATTTAAACTTAGATTTAAACTCGAATTCATTTAATTATCAATTTAAATAAAATTTAAATTTCGGGGTCGTTACAAACTTCCCCCCTTAAAAGAATTTCGTCCTCGAAATTGCCAAGGAGACACAAAGATAGATGAAGAATGTTTCATTAACTCAAACTGAGCATCTATTCTGCATTTGGCTTACCAAATCAGAATATCAATAACAAATACAAGAATGAATCTATTTAAAACTTCACAAAATATTCGGGTTATCCAGAACAATGAAATATGCAGGGGCATCGGTTAGTTCGAAGGGATAACTAACCATTCGTAGAATATATCCGAACCCCAAAGAATAGATAGATATACGGATACAATTTCAAAACTTTCAGTTTAGAATTAAAGTATACCTACCAACCATAGCAAACAAAGTAACCAATACATCCAAACAAACAATTCTGGCCTTTTGGAGTTTCTGTCCCATATTAATATATCGAATCTCCTACTTCCTAGATCTACCAGGAACTATCGAAGAATTGAAAAAAAGATGCTGAAACAAAGAGATTGATAGATAAATGATCGTTTCCTCGTTGTTTCAGGGTATTGACCATTTATAGTCGTATTTCCCTATCCCCTATCTCATCCTCTTCTTGCACTCATACTTACTATCAGTAGATAGTAAGAGAATTTACTGAGACATTCGAACGGATATATGAAGAATACTCATTCTAGAGTTTACTTCACTCTATCTCTAATGAGCTACTTAATGTGTTATACTCCTGAGCTAAAGTTCAACCTTAGCTCTGATACCAAATGTAACGATACGGATTTTTCACGTTCGAAAATCGACATCCATACTTTACATCGTACTCGAATGCCGTAGATTCGACCGTTCAAATCCGAGTCGCCGGAGCTTATAACAACATTAAATAAAACAACACAGCGGAAGAAAGAAAACAATGATATCATATATAACTCCAATGAATACAATATCCAGAATGATATACAACAATGATATCAATATGATACAACAATATCAGAGATAAATAATGATACAGCGGAAATAACAGAAGTGATAACTCCAAATGATCTCTAAAAGAATGAATCCAACTTCTCCAATTCAAGCTCGAACCACCGAGAGAAGCAACGTCAGTCCTGATCTCCAAAACTGAACTAGCTCCAGACAATCTACTCAACCTGAATATCTGAAAAACCCAACTCTAGACTGCCCGTGTGGAAAGTAGTGGGCACCCAGAGTTTAGGAAGGGAACAATAAACTCCGGGTCAGTCATGGGACTGGTGTGAGCAACAAAAACAGTTTATCTTTAAACAAACACAAAAGGCTTTTAAACATTGAAATCCGCAATGCTTTTCAAAAATGAAACTACCATAAGGCCTCCCGCCACACACACAATGCAATCGCAGACTTGGAGGAGATTTCTCCTTATGATAGTCAAATATGCTTACTACGTAAACAAAACTCCTTTGATATTATTACTAGTGCATAGTGTGAAAATCCTTTCGAAAGTATAATATTAATCTTAGCCAGCATACAACCATTGTTGTTGCCTACTATAGCTACTACGTTCAATAGCAGGTTACCGCCACATTCCATAGCAGGTAATACAACTAAAAACCGTACAGGGTTCGTATTGTTTCTTTGGATTTCCAACAAATGATCAGGCTAAGGAACTTCCTTACCGAAATGGAAACGCCTCTGGAAAGACGCCCCGAGAACCTAACCGGATCTCCGCAAACAAAAGGCCGACGCTACCTCACGCTGTACAGCTGTAACTAGGTAACTAACACACTGACGCTACCTCACGCTGTACAGCTGTAACTGGGTAACTAACACACGAGTCATGTCATCCCCCGGTCGTTACCAACCTTTATCCGAGATCACGAAAACCAACAAAGCAACATCATACTGTAATAAATTACCGTGTCCACACGAGTTAAGTATCTGGGCTCCATACCATGATACCACCCTTTATCCAGAAGGAAATGACATACCCTAGGGGCGCTACCCCTACAAACCTTTGTCGCAACATTCCTGTTTTGACCATTACCGGGTTGTGAGGCTCGACGAAGTCTTGTCCACAAAACCACGCTTTTTCACAAAGCAACGCTTTTTCACAAAGCCACGCTTTTTCACAAAGCCACGCTTTGATCAACCAATGATCAGCAGCACTTCGTATACCATATTACCAAATTGGAATTGTATCACTAGTAACCATCAACTACATAACCTCTGAGCTCGTACGTCTCAGAGAAGGGTGTTAAGCTAAGAGAATAAATTCTCCGCCACCAACATAAATGTATTTGATAGAAACCAGCTTTACATCTCAAAGTGTAACGTCAGACACACATCCATACAAGTCTGTTCCGGGTTCGAACAGAACCGAAGGCACTTCCGAAGAAGCCCTTGCAAATTCGGGTATTCACAATCCCGATCGAATTTCCCATCACTTAAGAAATCTCTATACCGGCGCGACTCAGTGCAGAGACAATCGATTGGTCATCATATCGTTCTCGCAAATACCCGGTCTTCACCACCGGTCTTCAAATGCTATCCATATACGACGTATCATTATTCGGAATGGGTTATACGACACAAAGGTCCTCTCCCGGCTAAACCGAATAACGAGCGCAATTAAAAATCATATGGATACTGGGGTCTCAGTTAAATCACAGCTTAAAGCCCAAAACTTTTCATTCGAATGGTTAAAACAAATTACCATTTCCAATCTTTTAAACAAAAAGATTCATTTCAAAAACCATCAATGGTTTAAACAATTTCCACACTTTTAATCTTTTAAACAAAAAGATTCAATTCACAAAGTTTACCCCGTTCAAAAAGATTCATTCATGGATTTCAAAACAATTCCATTTCAAGTTGGATTAATTCGTCCGTTCTTTGAAATCAAAGACTCATTTCATAATTTCAAAACATTTCAATTCTATTTCAAACTTGAAATCGTTCAACATAATTTGGAAATCCTTTCTTAAAATGAAAGCTATTATTATTTGAAAACAAGTAGTTTTCGTTTCATAAAAATCCAGTTATATTTACACGAGTTAAAACCCTTGAATTAAATTCAAATTCCCAAATCAATACCTTTAAAATGGTTTAACCCATATATAACTTGTACAGCATCTTTAATCCTTAGTTTCAAATCATAGAATTCAATTTCAAACTTGAATTCAAATTTAAATCAAATTATTTAAATTTTCGAAACTCGATTAAGTTATTCGAAATAGCTTTTATCTTTGAAACTCATTTCAAAAGCTTTTCATATTAAACCCCAATTTCCAATTTCAAAATCAATTGAAATTAAAATTTCAATTTCAAAAACATTGAATTTACATCAACTGTGATTTAACCGATTTCCACGTGAAATCCATATTTTTGTGTGTGTAAAAGTGTGGTCCAGGGGTTTCACACAATAGTGCCACATTATTCTATCATCACGGATATATCAATATCGATAAGCGGTATAATCCACAACGCTTATCTTCATTCACAGATTTATAGATAAAATAAATTTATCGGTCATAAAGATTCACTATTACAATTCGATGTGGGTTTCGGATAACCAACTGGAATCCGACTCCCTGTCGCATTGAAATTCAAGTGTCGTTTACGGGTCAAAGGGTTTCATATTCACATAGTAATATATCACAGAAATAGAAATCACAGCTCAGCACAACATCAATCAGGGTATATCACAAATGATCATATATCAAGGATATCAAATAATTCACATTCAATAGAATTCAAACATTCATAAGTAAGGTTAGTTAATTGTTTGATTTATTCAAATCATATTTATAAATTACTAATCCTGGTTAATTATTATTAATTAATTACACATCATTCTGATTAATTATCCTTTAATCATTTATTAATTAACCATTAATAATAAATTTATAATTAATTAACCCCTTAATAATTCATTAATAAATAAATCAACCCTTAATTAATTACCATTTAATTAATTATTCTCAATTATTACAATAAGTGATTATCTTTAACTACTTATCACATTTTGATTTCATCGAGTAATTTTACATAAACCCCTTAATAAATATAAGTTTTAAAACATTTGAATTAAACTTAATTTACTTTAGAAATATTGTTATTTCAAAACCAAGTCGATAAATTTTCAAAACACATTTGAACTTAAAATTTCAAAATTGTTTAAAACTAACTTAAATTCAGATTTAAACTCGGACAGGTTTAAAAATTAAAACCGGTAACAAACATTTTACCCGAGCCAAAACGCATTTTCCCCGAGTAAAACCCTATACTGCTTCGAGTCATACGCGACATTATTTTGGTTTGAGCAAATACATGAATTCCCCGAGTCATCTCGTCACTTACTCGAGCTTACACCCGAGTCTACCCCTTCTTCCCAAAACATCACACACCCAGATGAACTTAACTTCGCGCGTACACGTGCACACCTGAACGTCCCCGCTCTGGTGAACTCCGCCACCACCAACAAGTCGCCATCGTCACCCCCGTTCGACTCGACCACCCAGATGCTCCGAACGACCTCCAAATCGAATTCGAGCATCTCGAACCAAAACCTGGAACAAAACACATCCACCCCTTCGAAACCTGTCACCGCGACGTTCACCCAACCTCGGCCACCTGAACACGTGAAACTCCGTCCATAGCTTCGTCGACGTCTCCTCCACCATTCCCCCAACCCACGGCGAACTCGGTCGCCTAAGGACGATGCACGAATCGAAACACCCATCACACCTAAAACTAGGTTTAAGAAAAAGAATCGCTTGCCGCCGCCGCCACGTGCAACTGCCGACCCTCTCACCATTTTTCTCTCACCCCCCGTAGGCTCCTCTACCTTCAGAACAAATCTCGACCCCCATGAACCCGAGAATCACCAGAAGTCGACGAAAATATGAAATCAAAACAAACCCAAACTACTCTCTCGCCCTTGATCTAAAAATTATGATTTTTACTTTAAAAATCATGTCAAAGTATAGGGATCTCATTTACATACCTGAACTCGTGAATTAGAATGTTTGAAATTTAACTTATTTAAAGTTGTGTTCAGATATCTCGATTTCTAGAGAAAATACTAAATTGTTCTAGCTTAAATAAAATTTTAAACTAAAGCTTATAATAAAACAACCAAGTTTTATTTAAATCCTGTGTCCAAATTATGCTTCGATCAAGAGAAAATGATTTTTCAAACTGAAATCTTGTATTAGAGTAGGCAGAGAACATATACAAAGCCTGTGCACAATACTTCCTGTTCAAATATGTACAGAGGATTATATATATATATAACATGCATATCACTGAAGTACTTACCCCAGATTCATGCTTTTGAATTTTTTTTTACTTTAAAACAAAATGTTACTCACTTGGCAAAGAAGTTGGTTTAAAATTAGTGTTTGCTCACCGTGGTCTCCAGAAAAAGAACAGAGCCTTCACCATTTTGAAACTGTCTCGAATTTGCAGTTGAGACTTCCTAGTTTGCATTTGATTTGTTTTGATTTGAGTCTTATTTACTTTAGATTTTAACTTAGTTTGATGGAAGAAATTGAGATGAAGCTTGTTTGTTTAAAGTGAAGTTGTAGTTCACTTCAGTTTTTTTTCTTAGTTTGAATGGACGAATCTAGGTAGGAGGTGATACATATAAAAAGAAGTTTACAGGTATAAAATATTGCTTTGTACAATAGTTTTGCAGGGATATTTTAATCTTTGCTGGCCGAAAATGAAGTTTTGGTGGCTAAAGAGATGATGGCATTTATTGTTTGTACTTCATGTTCCTACTTATTTCTTTTCTTCTTGCTACTCTTGCTTTAACTCGGCTGTAACATGTTTGAGAAAACATGATGGCTTCTATACTTTATCTTACCTTTTGTTATGTTTGTTTATTTGCCTAGACTTACTTCTTGTGTGCTGGTAGACATTGCTTCTACATGCTATATATTTGTATCTCTTTTATTTATTCATATGTGAAAGTGTTTCTTTCTTTTCTTTAGTAAGTGTACCACTTACACTTATTTTTATACGGCTGAGATGATATGTCTTGATGTGCTTCTTTTACAAGCTTCATTTGTTTATACTTGAATGTATATAATGTTGTTATATATATATTTTATTCCTTTTTGCTTGCAATACCAAACTTCTATTTTGTTAAATTTTATTTATCTTTGTACTTATAGTTTTATTTATTTTGGCCTTGTTACTTCTTGTCTGGTTACATACTTTTGCTTTGTATTTATTACTTTGTTTGTTTTCTTCTTTTATTTGCATACTTGAATATCTGGTTTTATACTTGCATAGGTATTTTGTTTTACCAGCCTACATACTTATACAATACATATTTGAATGTACATTTTTTATCTCTTCATTTGTAAGCTTATACACATCTATTTGTTTTATACACTTTCATTTTTATAAAACTATATAATTTATCTTATATATTTCGATTCTATTTATAACTTAATATCCATTATTATCATTTATAATTATTATTATTAAACCATTTAAACTTAGATTTAAACTCGAATTCATTTAATTATCAATTTAAATAAAATTTAAATTTCGGGGTCGTTACAGTTAGGAAAAGAAAGACTAAGTTAGAGAAGAATCTGATCACGCATATTACCCAAGTAACCTATTTAAGCAGCGATGGTCTTGCTTGCAAGTGCATGAGTGGTGACCTATTGGAATGCAAAGGTTCAAAAACCCCAAACATTGTGTGTTCCATCCACATTTTAGATAAGTATTGATATTGCACGTCATCCTTTTCCTATTATACCTAGGGTTGATGCTCGTCAATAATTAAATTAGATCAATGGAGAAGTCGATATCAAAGAAGTCTGCAGATTAGACGAAAATAACATCCCGATTTAGCATGTGACTACTTACGTAATATTGGGAAATATACTATTGGTAAAAGTAACTCAATTTACTCAAAATACTTCTTAGTTTTCTGGTTTATTTTTAACCCATGCATAATTTAACTTGCCTTTTTCAGACTTTAATGCTACAAATGGACATTGCATCAACTTCACAGATTTCCCCCTTATTTGAACATGCGAACTTAAACGCAAAGCCTCCAGAAGAATCAGTTACTACATCTGCCTCAGTTCCATCTAAGAATCCCCTCATTGTTACCTCCGTACAAAGTAACTAACAGTAATTAAACTTTGATTAAATTATCTTTCTCTTACAAAAAACTTAAATTTCCTTAATGACTCCAATATATTGGACGTATTTTTGAGGTTGGAGCTTTGGTCCCTCAACATATTAGTGTCCTTACTGCACTGCAATGGTTTGGTATGAAGAATGAAATAACAAGACCAATAGGTCGAAAGATCCTAGGTTCTCAATTTGCAGTCAGGATGGAAAAGTGCAATTGCCATCGTACGACCATTCACCAGGGTTACTACAACGGCTCCTTGGTTACAGAGATAATCCTATAGTAGCTAAACTCAAATCTCAGATCCGTGCATACAATTCAATTTTCGCATTCAAATCTATTGGAGGCTGTGTCGATAGCACTATTAACGATGGAAGAGGTCCTTGTATTTTTCCGTTTAAATGGACAAAACCATCACCTAATTGGATCTTTGCTTCCGGCTGATGGTACAACAAAATTCTCTCAACTTTAAATTTACGATACAGACAACGAAGTTAATAATAGAATACGTGCAAGCGGAAAAAGTAACAATAAGGATTTAGATCCATGCATCGTTGAAGGTTTAAAAAACATGTAGGATGAAACAAATGAACTTTCCAAAATATTAAGAATGGCAAGAGATCGATTTAATGTATTAGATAAACAAAATGTAACAATGATAGTTATGGAGAAAAGACCTTACGATGGTGGACAATATAGTCGACCAGTTGGTTTTGAAATTGCATCACTATCTGCATATCGTGAAATGGATGTAGGATGCCATAGGGATGTGGTTCAAGAGCAAAAAAATGGTGTTTTGAAAAGAATAAACGACGATCATCCCATTTTCATGGACCTGCAATACCCTCTTCTTTTCCCTTACGTTGTGGATGGGTATCATTCTAATATTGAATATAGACATTTGAAAAGAAGAAAAGACTACAAAAGAACAATTCTTACAAAAAGAGAATATTATTCTTTTCGCTTGCAATACCGTGAAGGTGAAGGGCAAAGTTTGATACGTGGTGGTCGACTACTACAATAGCACATTGTTGACGCATATTCAAATGTGGAAGATGAGCGCCTTCACTGGGATAAACACAATCAAAAAAATATACTATCAGATTTATACAAAGGATTGCAAGGTGCAATTACATCAGGAGATAATTCTACAAGATCAATAGGTCAAAGAACCATACTACCTTCTTCTTTTCCTGATGGTCCACAGTATATGGTTCAGAATTATCAAGATGCACTTCAATATGTCATTGGTGTGGACCTCCAGATATTTTTCTCAAAATCACATGCAATGCAAAATGGTCCTAAATACAGTTAGTATTACTAACAATCAACAGTCGGAAAATAGACCAGAAGTGGTCTCTAGGGTCTTCCATATCAAATTACAACAACTTATGAGTGATTTGTGATAAAGATCACTTCGGAAAAGTTATTGCAGGTCTGTAATAAACAATATTCATATTCCATTTCTTAATTTTCTATTTAAATATATTTAGCATATTAGTTTCTAATGTATTACTTCTTTCTTAGCTCTTTACACCACAGAGTTCCAAAAAAAAGAGGTCTACCACATGCTCACATATTGCTCTTCCTCATGGAATTGATAAACCAAAAAACACCTAGTGATGTTGACAAAATTATTTCTGCTGAAATACCAAATAAGGAAGAAGATCTAAGTGCCTACAATGATGTTGCGTAATTTATGCTCCACGGGCCATGTGGTACCATAAATAGGCAATCCCAATGCATGTATAATAGTTTTTATACAAAGCACTATCCCAAATTATTTCGATCCAACACTTACTTTGACGAACAAAGTTTTCCCGTTTACAGGCGACGTAACATCCATTATTCCATAACAACTAACAAAGAAGTAACACTTGACAACCGATGTGTTGTTCCAAACTATCCCGATTTAGTTGTGAAATATCAAACCCACATCAATGTTGTGGTTTGTAACTATACAAGATCAATCAAGTATCTATTCAAATATATAAACAAAGGACTAGATCATGCAATGGTTTTGATAGAACAAAATGGAGGTAATATGAATCAACAACTAGAAAATAGAGATGAGATTAAAAATTAGTTAGACTGCCATTATTTATCCGCTTCAGAAGCATCTTGGAGGATGTACAAATTTGAGGTTCAGTTTTGATCACCTTTGATCGACAGACTACAATTTCACCTACTTGGAGAGCATTTCATCATATTTAGAGACACAAATAACATTGATGATATTATGACCAAACTTAATGTGGACAAAACAATGTTTACTGAATGAATGTCCACAAATAGAATACGTGATGATGCAAGGGAGTTAACCTACGTAGACTTCCCTACTAAGTGGGTGTGGGTGAAGAAAACAAGAAGCTGGAAATGAAGTGAGCAAGGATATAAAATAGGTCGTATGTACTATGCACATCCAACTTCTGGAGAAAGATTTTACCTTCGCATGATTCTTAATGTTTTGAAAGGTCCTACCTCCTAAGAATAAATAAGAACAATTAATAATGTTTGCTACAATAACTACAAATCAGCCTGCGTAGCTCTAGGATTACTAGAGGATGATAATGAATGGGACACTTCACTATCTGAAGTGGCTCATTGGGCTACAGCTTCATCAATGCGAGAGTTATTTGTAACTATACTTCTATTTTTGGAACCATCTACCCCACTGCATCTTCTTAATAACCACTGGGTTGCTTTAGATGATGACATTTTATGGTGATGAAAATGACTTTTACCAAACCAAATAGTGCACATGACCAAAGAAGAGAAGCATAACTTATGTCTAATAGAACTCGAGAAAACATTAAGCAACAACAATCGTTCATTGAAAGATTTTCCCACATTACAATTTCTAGATTTTTCACGTATTAGCGACAACGAGAACCATTTACTTGAAGAAGAATTAAACTATGATTGCAATTCTCTACATGTCGAGAGTGAAGAGTTGATAAAAAAAATTAAACACTGAACAAATGAACATTTACAACATGGTGCTTGATGATGTGCTTGGTAAAAAAAGGTGGGTTCTTATTTGTTTATGGTAGTGGTGGAACAGGTAAAACTTATCTTTGGCGCACAATAATAACGTCTTTAGGTGCCAAGGAAAAAATTATCTTGGCCGTTGCTTCATTTGGGATAGCATCACTGGTTTTACCCTGGGGGTCAAACTGCACATTCTAGATTCAAAATACCTATCCTTGTTGTTGAGGGAGCATTATGTAATATATCAAAACAATCCAACTTGGCCAGTCTACACAAAATATAGATTTAATTATTTAGGATGAAGCATTGACAATCCATAAGAATTCTTTTGAAGCATTTGAATGAAAATTATGAGATTTGATGAATATTGATAATATCGATGGTACAAATAGGATTTTTGAGGGCAAGACAGTTCTTCTAGGTAGGGATTTTAGACAGATACTCCTAGTTGTAAGAAAGGGATCAAGAAGCGATATCCTTAAAGCAGTAATCAATCACTCACTTAGGAAAAATGTAGGGTTTGCAGATTAACAATTAACATGCGATTGCGGCTCAAATTCATCATCGATTGCGATTGCGTTGATTTACTTGTCATGCCTTGATCACGATGATACAGAACAATATGTACTAGCTAATTCAAAGTTTATCAATTTGCATTGCAATTATCTACAGAAAATGAATATAAATAAAATGAAGATTTAATAGCTATATTGCACTTGTGTGTGTATTATGATTTTTTATGGTCTATCATTATCAAAATGTCTGTACTATCCTTTAAAATACATTAATTTAGAAGTGTTTTTTACAAATTAAACAACTTATGCATTGCCTAATGGGTGGTCTACAATAAACTTTTGCAAAATATAATGAATAATTCCATTTGCTCATATACTCGGTCAATTTGTTTCTCATGGAAATTTAATACTCTAACGACAGTAGGTTTTGTTTCTTTGCAAACTATACCAATTCCATTATGCATACGGAGTATTTTCGTGTTAATCTTGTGCATATGAATATCTTAAGTCTGTAAATATGAATCCAATATTGTTAGAGGTTTCTCACATATTACATGACCTTTTGTGTTCATATTTATTTTGTGCTTGACAAAATACATGTCTCACACACTGGGTTCTACCCTCTTTTATTTTAGATGTAGAAGAAATTAAGCAAATATTTAAAAGGTGAAGACTTGACATGGAATAACTTAAACACTTTTTGATGTGCTATTGGATCCATATCTGGATCTATGATGGAGGACCGGGTCTCTCTTTCTCTCTCTTACACTCTGGCTGCATTATTAGTTCATTAGTTCTGCAAATTAACACTATTTAATAATCTGGATCTATGATGCATTTTCGTTTAAATTCCAATCTACAAATTAACACTATTTAACAATCTTTCTTGATGAAAATTTATCACGCTATAGATAAATCTTAGCAAAAAACCACATCATGTTAACTGCTTAGGACGAACAAGTGTATAGTTTCACGATATTTGCAGGACTCCGATGATCAGTGTTCTGAAATATCCTTAAAATCTTCATTAGATGCTGAACTGTATCTGAACTGTGTTTGTATCTTATTCACAATATAAGTACAAAATTATAATACATTGCTTTGGTTTAACCAAGTTTGCAACATGAATCAAGTTTGTGGTATATATATGTTTTTTTCACTTGATAATACATCTACTTTAATTGCAGATTCCACACATTTCTTTAATAGACATAAGTGAAACCAAAATGACAGGATCAACTCCCATTATCATCATCGGTGTAAGTATATTGTACAATCTTTTTTTGGCTTATTTTTTTGTTCGGAAAAAATCTACACTATTGAGTTGAAGAATAATATGTTATTGCATAATTTTGTAAATTCAGTTTCAAACACAGCAAATATACTGTGTGCGAGATAGAGATGGATCGATAAAAGACGGTGGAAAGGTGATAAGAATTAACTCTTTTTTGTTCATTCACATTGATGTCATATGTTTACATGAAAATTTGAGATAAGAAGCCTTCTAAAATTGAATCATATATCTATCTATATATATCTTCTAAACTTTAGATATAATGCCTTCTAAACTTTGCCAGTTTTGCAATTGAATCTATATATATCTTCTAAACTTTTCCAATTTTGCAATTCTTGTCTCAATTTCTTTTTCCTTTAATTATTGTTGTAACCATTATTATAATCTCACTGGTATGAACTAGTATCATTGGGCTCTATACTTGTGCAGGCTTTATTAGACAAATGTTGGAAAAAATCCGAAGCCAGTAATAATGAAGATTTAGCCCAATTATTATTTGCATTATTTGTAAGTTTCTTAACATATCGACTGTGATATTTTTATGTTATGTATGTTGAAGTTGTGCTATTGTGGACTTTGTGAAATTCATATGTATTTTTAATTTTGGTATGAATATTTCTTTGAAACATATATTACAACGTTTTTTTGATGATGTAATAAGTTATATTTGTTGTAGTGATATTGTGTTCCTTCTTCCTTTGTTCATTTTCGTTTTCTTTTATTTCACCCTAACAATTCGTCCTTTCGGCACTTGGATGCTCGGCATATGAATACTGTGGATGTATTAGTATCGACATTCGGAGGTCGAAAGGGCAGGTCGTTACAACATATAAATAATGAAGCAATTTGCACTTTATCAAAATAATGTAACTGTAAAGATACAACAAAGATTGTGGAGGATATTCTCTTATAAAAAACATTAATATGACGTGTTGAGCTACTTCTAGGTGCAAGTGAATGAGTTTTCCAGGTGCAGGTGCAAGTACATGAACATAACGCAGGTCCCATGCACAAATGTGCAAGTAATTACAGGAATAAGTTCATGAAATACATTATATGTTTCATTCTTATTAATAAATCAAAACAATAAAATTAGCATTCTCTGTCTCATAATAGGAAAGATCTTCATATTTCATCATTAATTTTTTATTCGTTATTGGAAATGAATAGAAAGAGGCAGATACAAAGCTTATATTATCTCCTATTACACAAGTGAAGATCTCAACTGTCAGTTCTTAATCCAGTGGCCAGCAGTATCTCAAGCTTATAGATGCGGGTTTGGGCTGTCCACTTGAAGCCCAATATTCCAATTATTATTTTTATAAATAGTATATCATGTACAAAGCAAACATCATTGTATCATTCATCAAAAAATCATTGTATCATTATATTAGATCATTCAATAAAATCAAAAATCATTTCTCTTTTGATGTTTTGAAATCTGCTGCAAATAATTCACAATTTTGTATATGGTATCAAAGTTAATTCGCTTAACAACAACTCATCAGATCGAAGAATCAATCATCATCTGAGTTACAAATTTCTTCTCATCGGATATAAGATCATCACTTGAGAAGAAGACTCAATCAAAAACCATCACTGCCGTGCCAGTTTGAAAATATTATGGCTGTAGAGAAATCTCTGTTAAATCCAAGAAGATCAGCTATCAAATATCAGAATATCAGAATCAAGAAACTCAAAAATAATCAACACAAATCAAAGAAAGTGCCATCCTAAGAAAAACTCATTAATTTTCAAACATCACCTGAGTTTCTTGGTTGCATCAAACCTGAATTGTGTTCGATCACAGTTCTTAATCCAGTTTTCCAGTCAATATTGCAATCTTCTTTTCCTTTTTATCACTCTTTTCTTTCTTTTTTAGATTCAATATCGTCATGACAGACGAAGCTCACTCAGAAAAGCCAATCAACAATAGTGAGTCTCAACACACTACATCAAAAGCAGATAAACTCATAAGAACTGTGACCAGTTCTCAGAGCCAATTGGCCACTGTCCATCTCAATGAAGAATGCTATCTTTTCTGGAAACTGCAAATTGAAACTGCTCTGCATAGGCATGGTCTCGATGGTTTCATTCAAGGAACCATATCCATTCCCCCAAAGTGCATCACCGATCAAGAAAAGAAAATTATAAGTAATGAAGAACATGTGAGACATTATAGACAAGACAGACTCATCTGCCCATGGTTACCATCATCAATAAATGCAAATCTTTTATCTCATGTTATAGGCTGCAAGACATCAAATGAAATATGGACAACAATAGAAAAGGTTTTTAATTCTCAATTTGCTGCAAAGGTGGTGTTTTACAAAAGGCAACTTCATAATATCAATAAAGACAATCACATCATGAGAGAGTACTTGTTCAAGATTAAGTCAATCTGTGATTCTTTAGAGGCAGCTAATCAGAAGGTTTCAGATTCAGAGCAAATTATGACAATCTTAAATGGACTCAGTGATGAATATAAGGTAGTAACAACAGTTATATCTTCTCAGAAAAATTTACCATCTATTGATGATGTGCACTCAATTTTATTATCTCATGAAGCAAGAATTGACATCAAGAAACCACAAGAAACCGATTTCTTTGCCAATTTTGCTGCAAGCTACAAGGGCAAAAATCAAAACAATGACAGAGAAGAACAATCAACTCAAAGAGGTGGATACACAATTAGATCAAGAGGAAGAGGCAGGTGGAACAATAATAACAGGCCAAAAATGTGAAAAACTTGGACACACAGCAGCAAAATGTTACTTCGGGTTAAATCTAAACTATGTTCCTGGTCAGGGTCAAAATGCTCAAAGAAACTCAAGTTACAGTGCAATCATAGCACACTTACAACAAGAATCAAGCAACCAGTCAGATGTAAAAAGTTCTCAAACAGAGAATGCAAAGTTAGATCATATTCAAAATGAAGACTGGTATCCTGACTCAGGTGCTACCAATCACATCACCAATAACTTGAGCAATTTGAATCATGGAAGCAAGGAATACAAAGGTATGAATTCAATACTATGGGTAATGGTAAATCTGTTGCAATTACACACACTGGTAAGTCTTATATCATGGGAAGAAAGCAGTTATATCTAAACAATTTATTGAGAGTACCACATATTAAGAAAAACTTACTAAGAGTGTCACAATTTGCAAGAGATAATAATGTTTATTTTTAGTTTTATCCACACAACTGCTTAGTTAAGGACATCCTAACTAAGGAAATACTTTTGCAGGGTAAACAATATAAGGGACTGTATAAGTTCAGTGTGGATAACTCAAGAAACCCAGACTTTAAAAGAAAATGGTGTAATAATTCTGGATTCAAACAGCAAGAAATCAGTGCGACATTTGATAAGTGGCATTGTAAACTTGGGCATCCAAATGCTACTATTGTTAAGCATGTATTGAATAAAAACAATATTTATTTTAATGATGTGTCTTTACCATATGTATGTACATACTGCCAAATGGGCAAGAGTCATAAATTGCCTTTCTTAGATTCTGAAACTCAATATAGTATGCCTTTAGAACTTATTGCTACTGATTTATGGGGACCTGCCCCAATATATACTGATTATGGGTATAAGTATTATATATCATTTATGGATGCCTTTTCTAGATATGTGTGGATTTTTTTTTAAGTCCAAGTCTGAAACTTATAGTGCTATCATGCAGTCCATAGCATAGGCAGAAAATCAAACAAATTGCAAAGTTAAGATCATGCAAACAGATGGTGGGACCGAGTACTTGCCATTAAAGGAGTATTTTCAGAAAAAGGGAATAAATCACAGAACAACATGCCCTTACACTTCAGAATAAAATGGGCTTATTGAAAGAAGGCACAGGCAAATTGTGGAAACTAGGCTTACACTGTTAGCCTAAGCTTCTATGGCACAATTTTTTTGGCCAAAAGCTTTTACCACAACAGTTTATTTAATTAACAGACTACCATCAAAAGTGTTAAATTTAAAGTGTCCAATAGAAATATTATCTAACATTAGTCCAGACTATCATAGTCTCAAGGTGTTTGGGTGTTTATGTTTCCCATATATTAGACCATATAATGCTGACAAATTAAATTTTAGATCTTCTCCTTGTACTTTTCTGGGCTATGCTAATAATAAAAAGGGTTACAAATGCTTAGACAAGAATGGAAGAATATTTATTTCTAGACATATGGTATTTAATGAAACTATCTTCCCATTCAAAGAATCAAACATCAAAGTTACCAGCAAAGTGTATAATGTCAAAGAATCTTTACCACCAATACCAATACCACCAGTTGAGACAATACAGGCTCAGGCAGAACCTGTTCAAAGCATCATCAATCAAAGAGCAACTTGTTCTTACTCTCATAATACAGTATCCATACTTGATTCAGTAGATGATCAAACAAGATCAACTAGTGTACCCGATCAAATGCCTCAACAAGGAACTGTTGTGCAACTCTCTCCTTATCAAGTTCAGGATAACATGCAAAGCACAGATTCAAACATGCAATCAGAAAGTGAGAGAACTAATCAACAACAGGTCACAAACAAGATCAGTCATCACATGACAACCAGATCCAAAAGTGGCATATTCAAACCAAAAATTTGTAATGTTGTTCTAGATGTAGAGGAGCCAACCACATATGATCAAGCCATGCAAAATAAAAATTGGAAAACTGCAATGATTGAAGAATATAAGGCCCTAATGAAGAACAAAAAATGGGATCTTGTTCTCAAGCCAAAAGACAAAAATATTGTGGGCTGGAAGCGGACTTATAGATTAAAAAGAAATGCAGATGGTTCTATTTCTAAATATAAGGCAAGACTAGTAGCCAAAGGCTATTCACAACAAAGTGGATTTTATTTCAATGAAACTTTCTCTCCAGTTGTGAAGCCCACTACTATTAGAATTGTTATTACAATTGCCTTATATAGAAATCAGACCATCAAACAACTAGATGTAAATAATGCCTTCTTAAATGGTGTTTTGCAGGAAGAGGTGTATATGGAGCAGCCACAAGGCTTCAAACAGAAAGGGAAGGAAGATCATGTGTGCAAACTATACAAAGCAATCTATGGATTAAAACAAGCACCAAGAGCATGGTTTGAAAAACTAAAGGAAACAATGAACAGATTTGGCTATCATCCAACCAAATTTGATAACTCCTTATTTACAAAATTTGACAAAGATAAAATAATATATGTACTGATATATGTTGATGACTTTATTATTACAGGTAACAGTGAGCAGGAAATGAATAGTCTAATAAAGCATCTCAATTAGGAATTCACTATCAAAGATCTTAGTGATTTAAGCTATTTCCTGGGCATTGAAATTAACAAAGTATCCAATACAAAAATTCAACTGAATAAAAAAAAGTACATAACTGAGATACTGTACAAGGCAAAAATGCATGAAGCTAATCCCATTTCTACTCCTATGGTCAGCAACATACACTTGTCTAAATACAAAGGGGAAGCCATATTCAATGACAACCAATATAGAAGCATTATTGGTGCTTTTCAATATGCTACTATCACTAGACCTGACATTGCTTACAGTGTAAATAAAGCAAGCCAATATATGCAAAATCCAACTGATGATCACTGGAAAGCGGTTAAAAGGATACTAAGGTATCTCAAGGGGAATTTAAGTTTTGGACTAACTCTGGTAGCAAACAAAACAATCAGTATAAATGGCTATGCCGATGCTGACTGGGCTACAGACCCAGATGACAGGAGGTCAACAACTGGGTATTGTATATACTTACGAAACAACCCTATTTCTTGGTGCTCAAAAAAACAATCTACCATTTCTAGATCTAACATAGAGGCTGAGTTTAGAAGCGTAGAAAATGCAACCTCAGAAGTCATGTGGATAGAATCTCTACTTGGAGAACTACAAGTCAAAACTGAGTGCAAGACAATTATCTGGTGTGATAATCTAAGTACAATACATCTTACAGCTAACCCAGTTTTGCATTCAATGACTAAACACATTGAATTGGATCTCTATTTCGTTCGTGAACAAGTAACAAGAGGGAAACTAAATGTAAATCACATACCTTCCACTTACCAGACTGCCGACATACTGAAAAAGCCTTTAGCAAGGAACAATGTAACGACCTGCCTTTTTTGGACGTTTTAAGCAGACACACACGTCAGACTCAAACCATTCAAAAGGGCAGATTGTTATGTGGTAAATAAGAAAAAGCAGAGAAAGAAAGAAAATAAAAACAAATACAGAATCTCGCAGCGGAATGACAAAATATAATCATCAAATAAACAGTTCATGAAGCTGTTTACAAATAACATTTGATTACACTTTTACAATACAGATCAGAGTTACATACAACAGGAATAAATAAATAATGCAGCGGAACAATATGATGCAGTGGAATAAATATAATAAATAATAATAGCATTAAATCTTCATCTTCATCCTCGAGAAAGCAGTCTTCGATAAAACCAAAAAGCTCAAACTGACCCGAGCGAATTAAAAAGACAAAACACTCAAGTCAGAACTAAAAGATCTTATGTAAGTTAAATCAACAGTAAATAAATATGAGTGTAACGGCGTTGGAGATGTTTATGGGGTTTGACATCTCCTATCCACTGTCTAACGTGAGTGCAATAACTTAAAAGATGTTCGGGATTACCATCTCTTAAGGATCCGTTAAACTAACTACTATGTAGTACAATACGCTATTATAATAGTGTCTATAGTAAAGTATTAAAATAGTGTTAAGGCATTACCTATATCCCCTTTAACACATTTTTATATATTCCCATAGTCTATACAGTATCGTAACTCCTCTGTAAACTAAAGGGCTATCAGAGGGCACTCCATAGGTATGGTACAAACCAAACTCGTAGAAGGCGCGCTAGGGCATGTGAACACGACACTCGAGGCAATACCAAGGTTGATATACCAATTGCGGATCCGGACTGGTGGTAACACATAGCAACTACTACGGCCCACCTCGTAACACTCTCGCATAATCAAAATCAAGGGGTGGCCACCAAATCATCACAAAGTCATAATATGGTATCGAAGAAGCATGTTCGATAGGAGGAATGACCTCACTTGGCCGGCGTGGCTCCTGTTTTAGTCACATCTAAGCTGACTCACGGGAGTCAGGGTCACGTAGATACCTCATATAGAATCGTTCGCCAAACCATCCTACTTCATTCCTGGAATCTCCACCACGTACATAGTTGTTAAAGTGGTTTTCGGTATTGGCAGAGAGTATGACAATATTCGATCCCGTTCTCTTTAACAACCAAATGCTTATTTCTCACCGGATGGTTCTTTTACATTTCCCAAAACCAATTCATAATTGATGTCAAAATATCATATTCTCAAAACCATATCACTTTCAAATCAAATTCACTTCCAAAATCGCATTCACTTCCAAAATCATATTCACTTTAAAAATCATATTTACTCAAATATGTCATTTCAAAACGGTATCAATTCCAAATTCCAACTTATGTTGTCTCATCATCAAGGATTTAAATATATATACTTCAACTTTACATAGTCTGAAATTTTAGAAAATAGTTTAGATAGTCATAAATAGTTTAATAGTTTAAAATAGTTTAACTAGAAGAAAAGGTTTAAAATAGATTTAAATTTGATTTAATTTGATTTAAAATGATTTATATAGATTTAAAATAGATTAAATAGATTTAAATTATCTTAAATAGATTTTTAATAGATTAAATAAAATTAAAATGGATTTAATAGATTTAATTTATATTAAAAGATTTAAAATAGGTTAAATAAATTTAAAATAGATTAAATAGATTTAAATTATATTAAATAAATTTAAAATAGATTAAATAAATTTAATTAGTTTAAAATAGTTAAAATAGATTAAATTGGATTAAATAGGTTATAATAGATTAAAATAGTTTTAAATTGATTAAAATAGTTAATTTAATTAAAATAGTTTAAATTAGTTTAAAATAGATTTCAAAGTTATATCCAAACATTTTCAATATCTCAATTCCGATGAATTCATTTATATTTGACACTTAAACTTTGAAATTCCAATTTAAATCCTTTGAACAATCCATTAAATGAATTCCAATTTCAACCTTAACGCTTGGATTATCGAAAATAATTCAGTTTATATAAACCAATTTCTATTTCAAAATGCCAGTTAACTGAATTCAAAATTTAAAGAATTAAAAATCATTAAATTTAACCGATCCGGTGTCCGTATATAATTTTCTACCCTATGGTCAAGTGATATGGATATTTATCATTTCAATCGCAATTTAAAATTTTACGGTCATATATCATTTCAAACCGCAATCCCGAATTAAATAAAAAATCCATAAAATAGCTCGAGTCTATCATTTCAACCCATAACGATTTTTCCCTAATCGATAGATCATTCGGGTATATATCATTACAACCCATAGGGAACTTGAAGTGTTATAACAATATATGTAACAACACGTAAATTTCAACTGTTTTAATAACGTAATTAGTTGAAATTTTGTGAAATTTTAAACGATAAAATTTTGAAATATAAATTTGATATTTGGAATGCGTTTAGTTAAACATAGCAACTGGTAAATTTTCGTCCGAAAATATGGAAGTTTATTTCGCGCGTAAATTTACTTCAATTTAATCAGTTAAAAGCGATGAAAATAAAATGTTTCCGAAACCTAAATATTTTTACATAGAAAAATTCTAAACCATCTTCTGAGCAAGATGTCAGTTTGTCGTTTTTCCAAATTCGGACATCTTTGACTCCGTCGATCTTATTTTTCAGCGTTTTTCTTGCATTTTCCGCTATTAGAAAATTCGAATTTTTATAATTCGATCGTGCCACTGATAATTTTATACCGTTTTGAACGTCTCGTCGTGTTGATCACCATAGTACATTCGTTTGTGTGTTTCGAAGTTCGGTACTCAACGAAATCGATAAAACGATTATTGTATCGGTACCGATTTTAAAATCTTTTGGATCCCCGTGACCTTTCATTTCTCACTGTGTGTTAACCAACATGCATCAACATTTATTAATTCAGCTTTTGGCTTTTGCAATAACACCGTTTCAATTTTTTTTTTTTGCCTGTTCGTTTTATTTTTCAGTTACCATTTCATTGTTTCCTTGGTTTCAACGTATACCCGGTTGCATCTGTTCATTTTCTCATTTACATCTATTCACTGTCCTCCTTCTGCTTTCTCTAGCTCCTTCATTTCTTCCATCTATTACATCATTCTATATTTTATTTCGTATGAACTGCAGCAACCAATTTAAGCCACCGCCCTCCGCTCATCCACCTCGGCAAACCCACCGCCCTCCAGCATCCAACCCTCTACCGTTCTCCTCCGCCCTCCGCTTGTATCCACCACCAATCAATTCGCCGTTCACCACTTCGCACGCGTGCATCTCTTTCCCACAAGCCAGCCTTATGATTTTGCAGAGGTATATATTATAAGTTATATGTTATAAATATAGATTATAGATTATGTTGGACTGTGACATAGCTATAGTATATATATTTTGTAAAGAATGTACATATTTTGCCTTGTTTTTAGCTTGGCCCTCTCTGTTAGAAATGTATATATTTCATGCGTGAGTTTATGTATTGGGAAGTATACTGGGTCCTTATATCAAGTATGTATAGGATGCTTATGTGTAAGATTATATGTACAGTGTAATTTTAAATAGTTATAATATAGGAGATCTACATATTGAGATTATAGTTGGTGGTTATGAAACTGGTGATATATCACAACGTGCATGAAATCCTTGAACAACATTTTTAGAATTCCAAAATAAGATTGGAGGTGGCTTTATTGTGACAAGAGATTTATTAGTTGTGGGTTTAAAGTACAAGATTTGATAGTTTATAGATATAGTTTTAAAACAATAGTTTCAGTTTGTATAACGTTTGTTGTTTTGAAAATTTAATTTTAGGAATATGGGTACTGTCACTTTGAAATAAATATAGTTTTTATGTAAGCTGGATATAATCAGTTTGAGTTTATATATCTATTTTGAAGGGTAAGTTTATATTGGTTTATAATAATTTTCGATTTTAAAAAAAATATACTTGTTTGCAAACAATTGTTTATCGCCTGCCACATAAATCTACTGTTTATACATATATTATAATGCGTTGTATATATTATAAAGTCATGTTAGTTATATATTTAAATCTATACGTTAATTTGTTATCTCATATAAAAGAGCACGGTGTCTATTGCTTACTGTTTGTATAACTAAAGCAAGGTGGTTATATTAGTTTTATATTAATATGTTTATATTATATATGTATTAGTCATATTTATATGTTTATATGTCGCATTACTATATATATGTATGTTATAGAGTTATATTATATAGGGCTATAGCATTATATGATAGTACAGTAATTATTGTATAGTAGTTTGTACATATGCTATTACTTGCATATTATGTTTATACAATTGGTTGTATACTGTGTTTATACGGAGCTTAATTGTTAATGTGCTTGCATTAGTTTTCAAGTTTACTTATATTGAGACCTTGTTTATTTGTTTGAATTTGAGTATTAATTTTGAGATATGTTCGAATTGATTTTTTTTTATATATAGATATTTTCAAATTAAACACATTATATATGTAAGTATTTTGCATTTAATTAAGTATATATATATATATATATCAGTTCATTATACCAATTATCTTCGTCGACCCAGTTCTAATTCGTTTCATCGATCACTATTATCAGCTTTGATCGTCGAATTCGCGCCAATCTAACTTGCTTTGGAATTCGTTACTCGAGTTTGCAATTCAGTCCATTATCAAACCTCTCTAGCCTCGAAAGGTGAGCAATCACTCACGATTAATGTTTTTTTATTTATTAAATTTGATTTCGATTGAAACGACAATTGAAATATGATGTTGTTAGTTCTTTATACTTTTTTATATGTTATCACCTGTATCAGTTTACTTATGACACCTTACACCGTTAACTGTTAATTATGAAATGAAAATCTAGTTTGGCTGATAATTGATTGATTGTTCGATGATTATATTGGACGTTAAATTGTTAGTGTTAAATGATAAATAGTATGCAACATTGAAATGTATACAGGACAGTTAACAATTTTAAAACTGATTTATATGTTAAATTTGATTAGTGAATATGACCCCTTTTAATTGTTAAATTAATTGACATGTAGAATAGTGATAATTACACTTTGAACCATTGAACGTATGTTTGATTAATTGTTGTACTGTTAAATTTGAAATCGAATGACAATTGAAGAACCATATAAATATTAGTGTAATAACTTTTAATCTACATGAAATGATATTGTAGATTCTAGAAATAATTTTATTAATTTACACAAATAACAATGTGAATTAATACGATTATTTCGGGATTATTTGAATTGATTATTGGATTGATATTGATTGTTGTTATTGCTTGTTTATTTACTTTGACACCATCCCAGTTATCACACTGCAAGTTCCCTTTGCTATGTTTTGATTTTGAATGTAATTGGAATCGGGTTGAAATGATAAATACCCAAATTAAACTTAGACCTAGGATAGAGAATTAAATAAAAACCCGATTGGTCAATACTTTGATAAAAAAAATGAAGATTTTATTTGAATAAATAAAAGAGTTTTGAAATGAAGTTGAATTTGAATTTTTATGAAAGGAAATGTTAATATTTAATAATATGAAACAAAATATTAACAGTGTAGTTCAAGGTTTTAAATATCGGATTTCGGTCACGTTTCGTCTCGGAATTTTTACACAAGTTATCTCGTATCGGGGGAGATCTCGGACGAGATGAGTACATATCGAGTGTACATCTCGGATTGACATCTCGGGTTTTATAATGCATCTCGGGAATATATCGGATGTATTTGTGTGTCTAAAATTGATGTGTCAAAAATTTATTTAACGGTTATAACTTTCTTAGTAAAAATAAAAATGGTAACATGCTTGATTTACATGGAAAAAGGAATATTTTTAGAAGAGTAGTAGCTTGATTAGCTTAATTGATTTGGTAATGATTGAATAATATCCTTTTATTTGAACATAATAAAGAAGTGAAGCCTTTCGCTATGACTCATTAAGATAAAAAGTAAAGAATATGTTCAAGAAGTTGGTAAATTATAATTGAATCGAGTAGTTTCTTTTGAATCAATATGAAAATAAAAAATATTATGCAAAACAAGAAAAATGTATAATTTCGGGTGAGATCTCGGAGTGAAATTTTGATCCATATTTCGGGTGAGATTTGAATATCTCGGACGAGATGAGTGTCGAGGGAGATATGGAGGAGATTTGATGTCTCGTATCGTTTTAGTGTGAAAAGGAGATCTCGGAGGAGATCTCGGGCGATATATAGGAGATTTAAAACCATGGTGTAGTTGATAGAATGTTGTTTTAAAATTAATTATTTAATAATTAAATTTGGAATTATTAATAATTAAGTTTGAAATTAGTTAATAATTAAAGTTTTGAAATTATTTAATAATTAAATAAGATTGAATTATTTGATAATTAAATTGAATTGAATTCTTTATTAAGTGAAATTGAACTTCTTGAATAAGTGAAATTTAGTTTCTTTATTAATTGAGTTCTGAAATTGTAACTAGATAAATAAATAAGTGAAATTAGATTTCTTTAACAAGAAAAAAAAATGTAATTTATTGAAATTAATGTAAGACTTGTAATTGAAAGAATTGATTTGACGAATTTAATTTAATTCAAAATTGTAAGTTTTGATTTAATGAAGTTGAACTTAAGTAATTGATTTAATGAATTGGAAATTAAATAGAAATTGTTTTGAATGACAAATTTACTTAATGAATACTGAATAAAATCGATCAATGAATGTAAATTGATTTGTAGGTTAAATTAAATTTTAATTCAAATGATTTCGGAAAGAAACTTATATACGAACTTGAATCAATATTTGAATTGTTTAAATAAAATCGAAATTGAATTATAAGATGTTGAAATGAATTTGGAAGTTTTGAAACGTAAATTATGGAAATTGGTTTTGAAAGACAAATGAAATGTTGATTTGAATTTTAATTGAAATTGAATTTGATTTGGTTTTGAAATATATAAACGACCAATCGGTGTAATAATTACGAAAGTTATTAAAGAAACCGGAATCGGTTAGGGACATACTCACTGTCTAAACCGAAAACCACTTTAATAACTATACGTGGAGTGTGATCCAAAATGAAGTGGTTGGAATGATGTACGTGATGACTGAAGAAAGAGAACGATAATGGATAGCCTTGACACTTGTGTCAAATTGGAAATGACTAAAACAGGAGCCGTGCCGGGCCAATGGAGGTCCGCTACCTCAAGTGAACACACTTCTTCGAACTACTCATTACTTGTTGTCGATTGGTGCACCCTTGATTTTGGGAGTGTTGTTTCACGGTGTTGCGGTCGCTGCGGCGATGCGTTCTCACCAGTCCGGATCAGGCGAACGGTAGTGTCACTACCTTGGGTATTGCCTCATGTGCCTTGTCATACTTGTATTCCCTATTCGCGACCACTACGAATTTGTTTTGTACCTTTAGTATATGGATTGCCCTCTGGTGACTTCCGGTTTTGGGGAAACTACGGTCTTGTATATGCTCTTGGGAATAAAAATGTGTTAAGGGGAATAATGGTAACGCCTTAACACTATTTTGATATCTTTATATTACTGATAGACATTATCTACTTATCGTAAACTACTACATAGTAGATAGTTTAACGGATCCTTAAAGGATGGTTATTCCAAACATCCTTTGAGTTACTTGTATTTCAATTGCTATTTCACTTGAGTTGGATTTATTAATATAAGAATGTTAATCCTGACTCGAGTGTCTTGTGTTTTTTCTTTACGCTCGGGTCAGACTGAGTGTACCAGTATTCGAGACTCACCTTTGAAGTTGGAGCTTTGCTTGAAGATCCAGCCATCTATTCTGCTTTCAGTATTCGATGATTCCAGTGATGTATTCTGATTTGTATCTGATGTATCGTATTACTCTTCCGTTGTATCTGGTTTAACTCTGATGTAACTTATACATTTATATAGTAGCTTCATGAACTACTATCTCTTTTATTTCCGCTGCATTTATTACTCTGTGTCTGTGATCTGTGATTATATTCATTTACTGTATATGTTCAGTTTTGCCAAATTTAAATTAACAACGCGGTATTTGAGCAATTCAATTCCGGCATGAGTGTCTACCTATACACTTATAATGGATGCGAATGGTCCAAAATATCGGGTCGTTACAGTTGGTATCAGAGCTTTGGTAGCTCTAGGCAAAACTTAGCATATAGGGTAAATGTATGTACAGAATCACTCTCATTCGAGTTTCAATCTCTTCCTTTGACTCAATTCCTTTGAATTTTGGAACGTTCCCCTCGGTTCCGAAATTCATTCGTGTCCTTCACTATTCGTCTTCTTTCAATTCTGGAGCACCTCATAACTCCATTTTGAATGATATCTATAATAGATCGGCGGTCTCGCCAACCTTCGAATGATTCGTAAAGGAGCAAAACTCCTTTACAATAGGCATTGATTTACCGGAGATTTCTGTATCCTTGGTTTACGATGCAATCTATCTCCTGCTATACCTAAATTCTATTTCTTGAGATCGAATGTAGATTCGCCTCGAAATTCTGCATCGATCTTATTCTTGAAGTCACGGTCGACCCGGTTAAGGTTGCCCGCGATTTATACAAACTTATCAATCTTCCTACTTTGTTATTTAATCATCGTATCTTTGTTTCGAACTTATCTTCGAATCAAAATTTTCTTTGGTTTGAGTCCATCAAATTTGAAACCCTATCCTTATTTTGAAAATTCATTCCTGTATCGTCGAGCAAAGAAGTGTATTTGTAAATTAATATTTTAAAATGTTTTAAAATATATTGTGTTGTTTGAGTTGTTGATGTTGATTTGGGTTTCTGATCGATTCATCTGATCAACGCTATCGATAGGATTTCCAAAACACTTGAGCAGAGCAAACTGACACAATATCATTTTCAAATTTGGTAAATAAAATAAGTTTGTATGATTATATTATGAAACTAAATTGTTAATAAATTTGTTGTCAGAAATAAAAATATTTGATTTTCATTTATTGTTTGTAAACCATTGATTATTGCATAATATAAATGAATGAATTTATGGAACTTGGTTATAATTTGATTTGGGATTTGAAAGGAATTTAAATAAATAATTTGAGAATTTAATTTCTGGTGATTTCAACTTTGATTTGAAAGTTTAAAGTGTATGGTATTTAAATTATTTTCGAATATAAATCGTTTTCAAGGAATTTTAAAATGTTGAAACCAGTGCTCTTCTCTTTGTCGCTGGAAAATAATTTCGGTGATGGCGACCGCATCATCGACATTCATTTTCGAGTTTCGAAGTGGAGAGACTATTCTATAGCTTTGCTATGGTTTTGTTTTGAAAAAGAAAAATATTTTAATTTGAATTTCTTCAGTATAATTTGATTTATATATATATTGGTATCTTATTTTAAAAATTTAATTTGATTTGATATAAATATATAGATATATCTCTAAATTGTTTGAAGTAAAACAGAGATTTAAATTCTTAAATTTTAGGTTAAAGATGATTTCAATTATAAACTGAAGTCAAAATTCTTGGATAAATATTTAACTTGAAATAACTGGATTGTAAAATTTTATTTGTATAATACTCAATTTCATTTCAAAATAACTTACCTAAATTATTCAGAAGTAAAATGTAATTGGATAAGATACAATATAAAATAATTTTATAAATAAAATTTGAGTGTTTATAATAAATGTTATACACTAAAATTTTGATTATAAAGATGTTAATAGAGTTAGATAGGATAATAAGTAAAACTCAGTTAATAATGAAATAAATTTATTTTGAAGGAATTAATAAATTAAAATTTGATTAACTTATGGAAATACCTTGAATTTAAAACCAATTATTGAATATAAATTAATTTAAATTGAAATTTATATGGTTTAAATATATGTAATAAGATATATTAAGTGGAATAAACTTAATAGTAATTCGGAATAAAAGAATTAAAATTATTGAATAAAATATGAGTACAATAAATGATTATACAAATTGATGATTTATAAATTGTTAATTGTGGATGACTAGATAATAAGATAATGAATTTAGAAATAGATAGATTGATTTAACTTAAGTGAAACCAAGTGGATTAAACCAAATTGTTAAATATTAATTATTTTAATTTGAAATTATATGGTTTAAATTAATTGTTTTATCTTGTCTTTTAATCTATTTTCTTTCTGCTTGTTGCTATTCCCTACCTCCTTCCTTTTCGGGGACGAAAAGTTTTGAGTGGGGGAGAGTGTAACGACCCGTAAATTTCAACTGTTTTAAAAACGTAATTAGTTGAAATTTTGTGAAATTTTAAAAGATAAAATTTTGAAATATAAATTTGGTATTTGGAATGCGTTTAGTTAAACATAGCAACTGGTAAATTTTCGTCCGAAAATATGGAAGTTTATTTCGCGCGTAAATTAACTTCAATTTAATCAGTTAAAAGCGATGAAAATAAAATGTTTCCGAAACCTAAATATTTTTACATAGAAAAATTATAAACCATCTTCTGAGCAAGATGTCAGTTTTTTGTTTTTCCAAATTCGGACATCTTTGACTCCGTCGATCTTATTTTTCAGCGTTTTTCTTGCATTTTCCGCTATTAGAAAATTCGAATTTTTATAATTCGATCGTGCCACTGATAATTTTATATCGTTTTGAATGTCTCGTCGTGTTGATCACCACAGTACATTCGTTTGTGTGTTTCGAAGTTCGGTACTCAACAAAATCGATAAAACGATTATCGTATCGGTACCGGTTTTAAAATCTTTTGGATCCCCGTGACCTTTCATTGCTCACCGTGTGTTAACCAACAGGCATCAACATTTATTAATTCAGCTTTTGGCTTTTGCAATAACACCGTTTCAATTTTTTTTTGCCTGTTCATTTTATTTTTCGGTTACCATTTCATTGTTTCCTTGGTTTCAACGTATACCCGGTTGCATCTGTTCATTTTCTCATTTACATCTATTCACTGTCCTCCTTCTGCTTTCTCTAGCTCCTTCATTTCTTCCATCTATTGCATCATTCTATATTTTATTTCGTATGAACTGCAGCAACCAATTTAAGCCACCGCCCTCCGCTCATCCACCTCGGCAAACCCACCGCCCTCCAGCATCCAACCCTCTACCGTTCTCCTCCGCCCTCCGCTTGTATCCACCACCAATCAATTCGCCGTTCACCACTTCGCACGCGTGCATCTCTTTCCCACAAGCCGGCCTTAGCCTTTTGATTTTACAGAGGTATATATTATAAGTTATATGTTATAAATATAGATTATAGATTATGTTGGACTGTGACATAGCTATAGTATATATATTTTGTAAAGAAGGTACATATTTTGCCTTGTTTTTAGCTTGGCCCTCTCTGTTAGAAATGTATATATTTCATGCGTGAGTTTATGTATTGGGAAGTATACTGGGTCCTTATATCAAGTATGTATATGATGCTTATGTGTAAGATTATATGTACAGTGTAATTTTAAATAGTTATAATATAGGAGATCTACATATTGAGATTATAGTTGGTGGTTATGAAACTGGTGATATATCACAACGTGCATGAAATCCTTGAACAACATTTTTAGAATTCCAAAATAAGATTGGAGGTGGCTTTATTGTGACAAGAGATTTATTAGTTGTGGGTTTAAAGTACAAGATTTGATAGTTTATAGATATAGTTTTAAAACAATAGTTTCAGTTTGTATAACGTTTGTTGTTTTGAAAATTTAATTTTAGGAATATGGGTACTGTCACTTTGAAATAAATATAGTTTTTATGTAAGCTGGATATAATCAGTTTGAGTTTATATATCTATTTTGAAGGGTAAGTTTATATTGGTTGATAATAATTTTCGATTTAAAAAAAATATACTTGTTTGCAAACAATTGTTTATCGCCTGCCACATAAATCTACTGTTTATACATATATTATAGTGCGTTGTATATATTATAATGTCATGTTAGTTATATATTTAAATCTATACGTTAATTTGTTATCTCATATAAAAGAGCACGGTGTCTATTGCTTACTGTTTGTATAACTAAAGCAAGGTGGTTATATTAGTTTTATATTAATATGTTTATATTATATATGTATTAGTCATATTTATATGTTTATATGCCGCAGTACTATATATATGTATGTTATAGAGTTATATTATATAGGGCTATAGCATTATATGATAGTACAGTAATTATTGTATAGTAGTTTGTACATATGCTATTACTTGCATATTATGTTTATACAATTGGTTGTATACTGTGTTTATATGGAGCTTAATTGTTAATGTGCTTGCATTAGTTTTCAAGTTTACTTATATTGAGACCTTTTTTATTTGTTTGAATTTGAGTATTAATTTTGAGATATGTTCGAATTGATTTTTTTTTATATATAGATATTTTCAAATTAAACACATTATATATGTAAGTATTTTGCATTTCATTAAGTATGTATATATATATATATCAGTTCATTATACCAATTATCTTCGTCGACCCAGTTCTAATTCGTTTCATCGATCCCTATTATCAGCTTTGATCGTCGAATTCGCGCCAATCTAACTTGCTTTGGAATTCATTACTCGATTTTGCAATTCAGTCCATTATCAAACCTCTCTAGCCTCGAAAGGTGAGCAATCACTCACGATTAATGTTTTTTTATTTATTAAATTTGATTTCGATTGAAACGACAATTGAAATATGCTGTTTTTAGTTATTTATACTGTTTTATATGTTATCACCTGTATCAGTTTACTTATGACACCTTACACCATTAACTGTTAATTATGAAATGAAAATCTAGTTTGGCTGATAATTGATTGATTGTTCGATGATTATATTGGACGTTAAATTGTTAGTGTTAAATGATAAATAGTATGCAACATTGAAATGGATACAGGACAGTTAACAATTTTAAAACTGATTTATATGTTAAATTTGATTAGTGAATATGACCCCTTTTAATTGTTAAATTAATTGACATGTAGAATAGTGATAATTACACTTTGAACCATTGAACGTATATTTGATTAATTGTTGTAGTGTTAAATTTGAAATCGAATGACAATTGAAGAACCGTATAAATATTAGTGTAATAACTTTTAATCTACATGAAATGATATTTTAGATTCTAGAAATAATTTTATTAATTTACACAAATAACAATGTGAATTAATACGATTATTTCGGGATTATTTGAATTGATTATTGGATTGATATTGATTGTTGTTATTGCTTGTTTATTTACTTTGACACCATCTCAGTTATCACACTGCAAGTTCCCTTTGCTATGTTTTGATTTTGAATTGAATTGGAATCGGCTTGAAATGATAAATACCCAAATTAAACTTAGACCTAGGATAGAGAATTAAATAAAAACCCGATTGGTCAATACTTTGATAAAAAAAATGAAGATTTTATTTGAATAAATAAAAGGGTTTTGAAATGAAGTTGAATTTGAATTTTTATGAAAGGAAATGTTAATATTTAATAATATGAAACAAAATATTAACAGTGTAGTTGATAGAATGTTGTTTTAAAATTAATTATTTAATAATTAAATTTGGAATTATTAATAATTAAGTTTGAAATTAGTTAATAATTAAAGTTTTGAAATTATTTAATAATTAAATAAGATTGAATTATTTGATAATTAAATTGAATTGAATTCTTTATTAAGTGAAATTGAACTTCTTGAATAAGTGAAATTTAGTTTCTTTATTAATTGAGTTTTGAAATTGTAACTAGATAAATAAATAAGTGAAATTAGATTTCTTTAACAAGAAAAAAAATGTAATTTATTGAAATTAATGTAAGACTTGTAATTGAAAGAATTGATTTGACGAATTTAATTTAATTCAAAATTGTAAGTTTTGATTTAATGAAGTTGAACTTAAGTAATTGATTTAATGAATTGGAAATTAAATAGATATTGTTTTGAATGACAAATTTACTTAATGAATACTGAATAAAATCGATCAATGAATGTAAATTGATTTGTAGGTTAAATTAAATTTTAATTTAAATGATTTCGAAAAGAAACTTATATACGAACTTGAATCAATATTTGAATTGTTTAAATAAAATCGAAATTGAATTATAAGATATTGAAATGAATTTGGAAGTTTTGAAACGTAAATTATGGAAATTGGTTTTGAAAGACAAATGAAATGTTGATTTACGAATTTTAATTGAAATTGAATTTGATTTGGTTTTGAAATATATAAACGACCAATCGGTGTAATAATTACGAAAGTTATTAAAGAAACCGGAATCGGTTAGGGACATACTCACTGTCTAAACCGAAAACCACTTTAATAACTATACGTGGAGTGTGATCCAAAATGAAGTGGTTGGAATGATGTACGTGATGACTGAAGAAAGAGAACGATAATGGATAGCCTTGACACTTGTGTCAAATTGGAAATGACTAAAACAGGAGCCGTGCCGGGCCAATGGAGGTCCGCTACCTCAAGTGAACACACTTCTTCGAACTACTCATTACTTGTTGTCGATTGGTGCACCCTTGATTTTGGGAGTGTTGTTTCACGGTGTTGCGGTCGCTGCGGCGATGCGTTCTCACCAGTCCGGATCAGGCGAACGGTAGTGTCACTACCTTGGGTATTGCCTCATGTGCCTTGTCATACTTGTATTCCCTATTCGCGACCACTACGAATTTGTTTTGTACCTTTAGTATATGGATTGCCCTCTGGTGACTTCCGGTTTTGGGGAAACTACGGTCTTGTATATGCTCTTGGGAATAAAAATGTGTTAAGGGGAATAATGGTAACGCCTTAACACTATTTTGATATCTTTATATTACTGATAGACATTATCTACTTATCGTACACTACTACATAGTAGATAGTTTAACGGATCCTTAAAGGATGGTTATTCCAAACATCCTTTGAGTTACTTGTATTTCAATTGCTATTTCACTTGAGTTGGATTTATTAATATAAGAATGTTAATCCTGACTCGAGTGTCTTGTGTTTTTGCTTTATGCTCGGGTCAGACTGAGTGTACCAGTATTCGAGACACACCTTTGAAGTTGGAGCTTTGCTTGAAGATCCAGCCATCTATTCTGCTTTCAGTATTCGATGATTCCAGTGATGTATTCTGATTTGTATCTGATGTATCGTATTACTCTTCCGTTGTATCTGGTTTAACTCTGATGTAACTTATACATTTATATAGTAGCTTCATGAACTACTATCTCTTTTATTTCCGCTGCATTTATTACTCTGTTTCTGTGATCTGTGATTATATTCATTTACTGTATATGTTCAGTTTTTCCAAATTTAAATTAACAATGCGGTATTTGAGCAATTCAATTCCGGCATGAGTGTCTACCTATACACTTATAATGGATGCGAATGGTCCAAAATATCGGGTCGTTACAATATAAAAATACAACATCCAGTCATCAAATATCAACAATTAAACATCCATCACAATCATCATCCAAATCAACCAATAAACATCAATAGATAATTGATTATCATTAACATGTATTAAATTGACAATTAAATTCAATATTAAATTAAATGATGATTAAATGCAATAAAAGTCAAATTTAACTAGAATGACAATTTAAACATACCAAACATCAATTAATTAATTTCTAATCACATCATAAGTTTAATTTAACTAACATAAGATAATCTAGTAGTTGTGAGTGGGTCAAAAGACTCACCTTTGATTTTAAATCGATTTTAAATCCAAAATAGGGCCCAAAATTCAATGGTCTCAGAATTCATCCAAACTAGTGTCAAAATGTCTGGAATTTCAATACGATTGTAGTGGAACAAACCGCGCATGAATCCGAGCTCGTATGAAGAAGTTATGGGTATTAGAACATATAAATTTTCAAATTTAATTAAAAGAAATAAAATAAAGGAATATACCACACAAACCACGTCAGCATCCCTTAACCGCTTTCGAAACCCTACCAGGCAATACGCACGAACCCATCAACGTGACTGCCACCACCATCTCTTCAATTTTTGCCGCTGCCTACGACGACTTGACCAGATCCATGAACGCCATCGCTCTCCTCGTCCACGGTCGACCCTCCGGTGATCGCGCGACCCCCCTACGACGCCCCCAGGCGATCGCGCCACCGCCACCTTCTACACCAAATTCTGGCGAAACTGTCGACCTCTGGCACGAACAAAAGACACCTCAATGACCTGCTCGACTCCACCTTCCCAACGCCGCCTCCCGATCGTCAATCGGTTGACGATCCACCGTTGGATCGTCAAAACCCTAAAATGTACGGCCAAGGTTCAACCTCAATTTTTGGACAAACGGTGATTTGAATCGAGAAATGAATTACACCAGTGAATGATGCTCGCCGAGAGCTTCAAATCGATATATAATATGATAGGATTCTGAGGAGTTTGATTTTGAAATTAAAATTTGAAATTGGATTTAGGGTTTTTTATTTGGAGTTTGTTTCTGCCATAGGAAAGGAGAAGCCATCGAGAATTGTACGTGCAGGAATGAGAAATAATAAGGTTGCTAGGGCTAGAACAAAATAATATATGATAACGCAGCCCGATAAGAATGAAAAATACTCGAATTGATTTGAAACGACAAATACGACCCGAAAAGCCCGTTTCACTTTCGAAACAAAAGTGGGTTATCACATATATATCAAAATAGATGTTTTCGATGTTTTTAAACTCAATGGAACAGGTTTCAAGTCCTAGTTCCATCGTATAAAGAAGTTAGCTTAATATCAGCTTATTTCAAATTGATTTCAATTAAATTGATTTCTACGTGTTTCAAGCCCGTAGGATCAAACGACAAGTCTGATCGCTACGAAACTACAAACCTTACAATAATTCACTGTTACGGAGCTGATGAAACTGGTTTCGTCGAAATCCGAGATAGTTGCCAAAATGGATATTTTCACGTTAATTAAATATATTATTATTAAATTGATTAAATCACTTTTTAATTCCACTTTTAATAACTAACAAATTTCAACATTTTTGATCGCTTAGACATTTACAAAAATTTAAAACAAATTTACATGTCAATTCAGTGTTAAATATTATACTAATTACAGTGTTTAATTTCAACTGTAATTAAATCTAGTTAATTATAATTTAATTTCAATAAATTGATTTAATTTGATTTTAATCTTTCATTCAATCAATCGTTACTCTATGGGTATAGTTAACACTGGTTTATAATATATTACATTAATATTCTCTAATTATCATCTTTTACCATATTAGTTGCAATATTTCAATTATATTGAATTTTTGTTGATTTTCACATTAATTATTGTTTAAATCCCAATAAATTAATTTATCTTGGTTTCACTCCTTTTTAGTAAAACAATTATTACCTTATGAACATAATTAACATTTCTATACCGTTTATTACATTCATAATTTGCAGTTATTGTCTTAACTCATTTTACGCAGCATTTAATTTCATTTAATTATAATTGATTAGATAAATTGGTAAAAAATAACAATCGTTACTTTTTCTTAATTTAATAACATTTGTAAGTTTGTTATCTATACAAAATGCCATAACTACTACCAGAACACTACTTTTATCAATTGTAATTAAATACTTGCTATTTCATTAATTTATACATATTTAAATTATCAATTACACCTTTTATCCAATTTATCAATTAATACACACATCATTACAATTTATTTACAATCTATAACCAATTATAACTTTTAATCATTTCAATTAAATGGGATTACATTTAAAGGAGTTATCAATTACCTTAAATAATACTATTACATTTTATTCTAGTTATATTCTTATTATTAAACCACAAATTTTTGTTTCTTTCAACATTAAATCACAAAACCTTATTAAATTAACTATTTTTAGTTATAAAAAATTACGGGTCGTTACACTCTCCCCCACTCAAAACTTTTTGTCCTCGAAAAGGAAAAGAAGGGAAAAGAAGGAATTAAGTAATCAATATATCTTATTCAAAATATTAAATTTATAAACAATTAATTTACATAATTAAATAATTTAAATAAAATATAACAATTTATAAACAATTTAAATCTTTTTATATTCAAGTTAATAAAAGTTTGAAATACATTTCTATTTTCACAAAAATTTCTTTGTCCAAAATTCACAGAAAATTTCGACAGAGTCTCTTTTATATGGAGAGGTCTGGGAGAAATAATAATATCAATAATAACAATATATATCATATATTTCAAAAGTAACATATCCCAAACCACGGGAAAACAATATAATAACGCTAGGAAACCGTAATCCAAGAACGTACCTATTTGTCGGGCAAACATCGCTTATTTATGAAACCAAAAGTCGTAGTTATTGCTTCCATAAACAAGTATTTCACTCATATAAACCAAAGAGGTTAATAATTATATAAAAGAGGAATGTTTACATTGTTTTAATCAATAACAACCAAACCAACACAACATAGCAACAATCACTTACAAACAAAACATACAATCATCACATGAAATCAAAGTAATAAATCACACATCCATAGCAACTAAAACAAATGGTTTGTTCGGGTTTAGAAACTTTTAATCGGACAAAATGATAAGTAAACTACTAAGTATATCATACACTCAACAGTCTTAGATAAAACTAGTAGATTATTTATACACCTTTATACAGTTAAAAGTGTCCTTCCCAACCATCCCATAAGTTAAACAACAAAGAATTCAACACATATTTTAAGTTTATTCTTATTAATCTCTTTTCACATCTTTTACTATTCATATTTTTTTTCATTCAATGTTATTTTCATTAATTTACATTCATTACTTATGAAATTCATTTCCCATTTATTTATATGATGCCATTTTCTCTTTTCATTACTTTACATTCATTGCTTACGTAAGTTATTTCAATTTCAATTATTGGATAATCCATTATTGGGTAAGTTTCTTTACAATTTAATTCACCAATAATAGATATTTTTTCTCTCATTCATTTCTTTCATATATAATATTATTGAACATTTAATCTATTTCTGAATCATTTCACATTTTCTGAAGTTATAATCATTCAATAAATATAGTATTCACTTTAATTATAAATGGCTTTAACATTAACTTAAGTTTATAATTATTTACTTACAGTATTCACCTTTACTATTCAATCTGATTATAGATAGCTTAAATGTTAACTTAAGCTTATAATCATTTTTCTTACATTATTCACTTTTACTACATTTAATTAGTAGCATTTCAAACTATTAACTTCAGTTTATAACAAATTTATAACATCAAAATTTTTATTTGTAGAAGTAATTCCATTGAACACCTTCATTACTTAAGTTTTACTTGTATAATATTCTATCACATATTCTTATTTAACATTTCAACTTTTAATATTTTGGTAAGTTATATATATATAAATATATATATATATGTTTTTAAGAATGCAATTGAAAGTTACACAAGTTTATCTTATTTATTTTTATTAACAAAGTGTTCAATAGTAACGTTTTCTTATTTCCATTTCTTAATTTATAAATGACAGCCTTCAATTTCTTTATATTTCATTAATCTCTTAACACCTAATTCCTTATTTCACATCTTAGCAGCTTCCAAACATTCAAATAGTTAAAATTTAATTTTATTTCATTAACTGGAAACCACTAATTATCAGAAAAGTTTAAGAACTAAACTCTGGGTTCATTTAGTCACCTAGAAAATAATATACATATTTATCCTTTATAGATCAAATCATATTTAGAAATTCAAAATTAAAGTTTATTCATCAAAATAGATGTGTAGTAAAACTACTACAGTAGTCTTCCCACTTTGAAACTCGAAAATGAACGTCGATGATGCGTGCACTCATCACCGAAATTATTTTCCAACGACAAAGAGGGGAGTACAAAACTTATTTCCTTCCGAAATTCTTTTGAACATTTCTTTCAAATCATATTGAAATATTTATATCTGAAAATACTTCCACGTAATACTAATATTATATTCCAAAATCGTTTGAAAGAAATTTAAAAAATCCCGGAACTTCAGTTCTAAACTTCCAGTTTATATTTACTTTATCCTATTTTCAAATAAAAATTTCTACCTAACAAACAACATATTACATCCAACTATATCATTTATAAAATCTATTATTTTATACACAAAATATATAATAGGCAAAAATTATTTCATTTATCTATATTTCAAAACAAATATTGTGTCGGTCTGCCCTATTGAGTGTTTAGAAATCCCGAACGATGTCATAGCGTCCTATGCACCGACCAGAATTTATAAATACAAAATGGAACAAATTAACACAATACAAAAACCTTTTATAACACTAACAAATACGCTCTCTCATATATATACACTCAGCGACTCATTCTAGTGTATTACTCCCTTATTTCAAAAGAGTCGGACCCCACAAAGCTAAGGTTATCGCTAAACCTCGTTCTGATACTAACTATAACGACCTGCCTTTTTTGGACGTTTTAAGCAGACACACATGTCAGACTCAAACCATTCAATAGGGCAGACTGTTATAGGGTAAATAAGAAAAAGCGGAGAAAGAAAGAAAATAAAAACAAATACATAATCTCGCAGCGGAATGACAAAATATAATAATCAAATAAACAGTTCATGAAGCTGTTTACAAATAACATTTGATTACACTTTTACAATACAGATCAGAGTTACATACAACAAGAATAAATAAATAATGCAGCATAACAATATGATGCAGTGGAATATATATAATAAATAATAATAGCATTAAATCTCCGTCTTCGTCCTCGAGAAAGCAGTCTTCGATAAAACTGAAAAGCTCAGACTGATCCGAGCGAATTGAAAAGACAAAACACTCGAGTCAGAACTAAAAGATCTTATGTAAGTTAAATCAACAGTAAATAAATATGAGTGTAACAGCATTAGAGATGTTTACGGGGTTTGACATCTCCTATCCAGTGTCTAACGTGAGTGCAATAACTTAAAAGATGTTCGGGATTACCATCTCTTAAGGATCCGTTAAACTATCTACTATGTAGTACAATACGCTATTATAATAGTGTCTACAGTAAGTATTAAAATAGCATTAAGGCGTTACACATATCCCCCTTAACACATTTTTTTATATTCCCATAGTCTATACAGTACCGTAATTCCTCCGTAAACTAGAGGGCTATCAGAGAGCACTCCATAGGTATGGTACAAACCAAACTCGTAGAAGATGCATTTGGGCATATGAACACGACACTTGAGGCAATGCCAGGGTAGATATACAAATTGCGGATCGGGACTAGTGGTAACGCATAGCAGCTACTACCGCCCACCTCGGAACAAACTCCCATAATCAAAATCTAGGGGTGGCCACCAAATCATCACAAAGTCATAATATGGTATCGAAGAAGCATGTCTGATAGGAGGAATGACCTCACTTGGCCCGGCGTGGCTCATGTTTTAGTCACATCTAAGCTGACTCACGGGAGTCAGGGTAATGTAGATACCTCATATAGAATCGTTCGCCAAACCATCCTACTTCATTTCTGGAATATCCACCACATACATAGTTGTTAAAGTGGTTTTCGGTATCGGAAGAGAGTATGACAATATCCGTTCCCAGTCTCTTTAACAACCAAACGCTTATTTCACACCGGATAGTTCTTTTACATTTCCCAAAACCAATTCATAATTGATGTCAAAATATCATATTCTCAAAACCATATCACTTTCAAATCATATTCACTTTCAAAATCACATTCACTTCAAAAATCATATTCACTTTAAAAATCATATTTACCCAAATATGTCGTTTCAAAAAAGGTATCAATTCCAAATTCCAACTTAGGTTGTCTCATAATCAAGGATTTAAATATAAATACTTCAACTTTACACAGTTTGAAATTTTAGAAAATAGTTTAGATAGTCGTAAATAGTTCAATAGTTTAAAAATAGTTTAAAATAGTTTAAATAATAGAAAAGGTTTAAAATAGATTTAAATTTGATTTAATTTGATTTATATAGATTTAAAATAGATTAAATAGAATTAAATTATCTTAAATAGATTTTTAATAGATTAAATAAATTTAAAATAGATTAAATAGATTTAATTTATATTAAATAGATTTAAAATAGATTAAATAAATTTAAAATAGATTAATTAGATTTAAATTATATTAAATAGATTTAAAATAGATTAAATAAATTTAATTAGTTTAAAATAGGTGTTTGTATCAAAATTGGGCACAACACTCTTTGGAAGTTTTTGAAGAGATAAAGTGAAGAAATTAAATGAAAAAAGAGGAATTATCTCCAAATCTCAGATATGAAAGTAATTAACATGCAAGGAGACACAAGAATTTAGAGTGGATCGGCGTGTTGCCTACGTCCACTATGAAGTTGATTGCTTTATTGATTTTTCTTTGATGATTACAAGCGGATTCAATGAATTACAACAGATAATTATGATTTGCAGCAGTGAATTTCGTTGGTAGCAGCAGCAATGGAGTTCAGATCTGGATCCGGCAGAGTCTAGGCGTTGGAGATCTCAAAAGAGAAGAAGAACCCCTTTTCTATTGGCTTTGGGGGTCTATTTATAGGTGTAGGAGGCTGGTATTTCGCTCAGATCTTGGGAGACCCTCTCTGGCACATGACCAGGCCCGCGCGCCCAAGCCCGTGAAGTTTCGGTCCGATCCGTGATCAATACGAACGGATTTCGTATCGATCAAGATTTCACCCAATGGAGTCGAAATTTGGCGTGGACATTCTTTAGCATGCACGTAGTCTTCTGTGAAAATTTCATAGCATTTGGACTTGTAGATTAGGAGATATGATCGATACGAAATGGGATTCTCAGTTGGCTGTTTTGTTCGACTCGCTCTGTTCGACTCGCTTTCATTCGACTCGGTGACGTGGCGCTTGAATCTCACTCTACCCTTGATGCTATTTTGATCGAGTCGAACTGTGCATTGATTGAGCGAGTCGAACTGTGCATTGATTGAGCGAGTCGAAGTGGAGCATCCTGAGGGATTCGAACGGTGGCTTTGCCAATGGAGTCGAACTCGATGTAGTCGAACAGTGGTTCGAGCTGAGCGAGTCGAAGAAGGCATCTGATGGAGGCGAAGCAGAGCGAGTCGAAGTAGGCATCTGATGGTTGCGAAGCGAGTCGAAGTTGTCACTTCTGATGGTTGCGAAGCGGTTCGAACGGAGCGAGTCAAAGTTGGCTTCCCTGATGGATTCGAATGGAGCGAGTCGAAGAAGGCTGTTTTCAATCAACTTTGCATCGGTTGTAACTTGAGCATACAAACTCGGATTGACTTGAGATTTGGAAGGTTGACTTTCATAGCTTAGTTTGTCATGTTATATTAATTTAAGCTCGATCCGGACTCGGACAAAATTCGTCGACATCCATAGTGAGCTTGTGTATAACCGATCTCTGGGATGGATCATCATTAGTTTACTAGTCAATTCCTTAGTGTCGCGGCCTTGCCAAAAGGCGGGATAACATTTGCCCCCGAAAGTACGTCTTGTGTAAACATGATGTGCTTTGAAGTGCTGTAGTCTTCATTTTGAATAGTTATCGTCTTTCCGATGAAAGCTGTAACCTTAGATTGTTTTTTCTCGAGAATGTGAACTATTGACTGTCAGCTGCTGTACCCTGTACTATTGAAACTGATTGCTGTGTGCTAGTGATTAGCCGTCTTTTGTTGTAATCGTTATTAAATGAGTTTCTGATTCCTGTAAATCTGGAATATTGAACATTAGTCCGACATACATGCATATATGTTAACCTGACTCTCGTTGACGTTTGTACGTTCACGAGTCATTGTCAGTTTATTTTATTTTTGAATTCTATATCGATTCTCTCCTGAACCGATGTGAAACTCGTTGTAACAACGCTCGATGGTTGCTTTTGAATGTTCCTTCGTAACGATCCTCTCCTGAATCGATATGAAGGGTTGAAACATCGAAGACGATTTTCATTGAATTTAGGGATGTGAATTGAATATTTCGAATCGATGGAGTTGGCCTCTGGAAGCCGTGATTCGATGGGTTCGAACTGACTGTTCGTATCGATGGACGCAGGGTTCGATGGATACGAAACGCTTGTTCGACTCGATGATGGACTCGAACTGCTTGTTCGACTCGGTCTTAGATTCGTACTGCATAGGAGTCGGAGTCGAAACGTACAGGAGATGGAGTCGAAATGCGTAGGAGATGGAGTCGAAGATAAGCGATACGAAGAGGAGCTTCGCATTGACGCACTGGAGACGGAGTCGAAAAGCGTGTTCGAATCTACCGAGATGTGAATCATTTATTCCTTTTGCTTTCGAGTCCATATAAATACTCCGTACTTAGCCATTGTTCCACTTTTCACTTTCTGCTTTCCTTCCTTACCTTCGTATCGCTCAGAAACTCGAGAAGAAAGAAGAAACATTCTTGCCTTAGAATCGATTCTTAATCATTCGAACTAACTGCCAGTCTTAGGTAATCCCCTAAGCGAATGCAACGTGTAGACGATGAGACTCGATTCTTAACACCAGATCAACCAAAGTCGTGATCGATCGAGATTCCTTTGCGATCGATCGAGAATCCTTTGCCTCAGCTTCGCGTCGATCTGGAGTAGGGGCTTCGAGATGGTGAGACGGAGGCCTTCGTATCGATCGATGGTTAAGCCTTTCATCGAATCGAGTGCTTTGAACACGTAGATTGATACAGAGGGGTTGCGTCTGATCGATTCGAAATGATGGCCTTCGATTGAGTCAAAGTGGACGTTTAGGATCGAGTCGAACTGGAGGTTTGGGATCGAGTCGAACTGGAGGTTTTGGGATCGAGTCGAACTGGAGGTGTTGGGATCAAGTCGAACTGGAGGTGTGGGAGCGAGTCGAACTGCGTAGTCTTGGGATCGAGTCGAATTGCGCTCTAATCGATCCGAAATTCCCAGCTTCTTGATCGAGTCGAACTTGCATGCCAACCTTCTGACCGAGTCTAACTCATACGTAGATGACCATAACTTATTGATGCAAACATGGCTCTCGTGAGCGATACGAATTGATCATTAAAAAATTTAAAACTCCTTGCACACTTGAACAATTGACTCCGACGAGCTTCGAACTTGCATAACTGGACTTAATCGTTTCACCGCATATCTGATTGCCTATCGAAGCTCATCGATGAAACTGGAACTTATCAAAATGATAACAAACTTTAACTTGGAATGATAGCTAATAACTGGATGGCACAGTTATGATGGTCAGCGATGATGGTCCTTCCGACTGAATTCCGAAGTCTCTTTGTTTACATGCTTTCTTCAATCCTGTAGATCTTCTCAAATGATATATAGTACTGTACTTCACAACACACTCACACACTTTACACTGGGGGATACACAAGCGTTATTGTCAGTTTAACACTCCCGAGTTCTATTCCTCCAACCATAGAGATACCGGTTATTGAAGCCGAAGTTATAGAGCCAGCTTCGGACGAGCATCTAGGGGCTTGGTTTATTTGTAATCCAAAAGATTCTGTGCTGTCGGGTATCTCCGAAGATATGCTTGGATGGATTTGTTTAAGGCACGGTCTGTTGCTTGACGACATGTTACTACCTGGGCCAAATGACAGGCCACATGATCCCCCAAAGGGGTTTACTGCTTTCAACCATCACGCTTGCACAGCGGGGACACTCCCTCCCTTCAATCAATATATAAGGGAGATGTTATCATTCCTTGGAATAGCTCCATCCCAGCTACATCCCAACGGGTATGCTTTGTTGAACATCACCTTCATTCTATTTATGGAGATCCTTTTTCGACCGCCGAAGCCGATCGAAATCAAATACTTATTTAACGTCAAGAGACGTGGAGATAGCCCTTCTTTCACCTTCCTGGAAGCAGTCAGAAACTGTCACATTGTAATGGGTTCCTGTGGAAGGCTAAGTTACTTCAAGACCGAATGGTTCTACGTTCGGTGCCCCTTGGGTTTGCTAGGCGATGGTTGGATAGATGTCAGTGTTGTCATTTTTCTCTTGAATCATCGAGATATTATTAACTGACTTCAGAACTGACATACTTCCCCTCTTTTATAGCCGCAATCTCTCGACCTGACGGTGCATACTTTCGAGAGCTAGTTCGGATCCTTCAAGCGTTTTCGGGCGAAGAGAGGCATATCGACTTGGTTCTGTCTGACAGAAATTTGAGGACTGTCGGGCTGATAGAACGGAGGCAGAGCATACATCTGGAAGGGACACATAGAGTGGTCCCGAAGAAACGGGTGAAGCGCAAAGTGCCCGCAGTCGTGATAGCCGAAGAAGTTGATCCAAAAAGAACGCCTACCGATACCGAGCTCCCAACTGGGCCTTCTGCCAATGTCCAGGATTCGGGAGGAAGAAGAAAAGGAAAGGCTGCTGCTCACAAACGCTCTAAATCTGAGAGATTTAAATCCGTGGTCGTGTCTTTACCTTTCCCGGGGATTAGAATTTTGGAGGCTCCTCCCCCACAAGTAGAGAGTCCTTTTGCAAGGCTCGCTGATATTCCGATTCTGGATTTTGTGTCGTCTCAACATGACGCCGGGATGGAGGAGCTTGATAATGCTCTCAAACTGAGCGGGTCGCTTGCTATGAGTGCGGCTGACATTTCCGGTTGGTCGGGGGGTTGCACATGCATACACTTCACTACACTACATGATTCACAACTGTAAATCGTCCAACTTAGGAAATCACTAACTCTTTCTTCGTTTCTCATTCTCAGGTACTATGTTTGGAAAAGGATCGATGCTCAGGAATCTTTGCTCGGCCCGAAAGGCCTCTTCTTATTACGATTCCCGCAGGATGGATTCGGACAGAGATCGCGATCGTGATTATTCTAATCAGGATAGGTATGGGCGTGATAGGGATAGGGAATATAGACATCTGTCCAGATCACGCTCTCCTCCTCCTAGACTTCCATCTCCAGCTCCTGTTCAAACTTCAAATCCACCAGAGCCTCCTCGTCACAGGCCGTCTTCTTATGCCCTAGGTCCAAGACTCATCTTCGGAGAATTGAGACTACGACCTCCATGATTACAGAGCAGGTACCAGCTGAGCCCACAGGAGAAGGGGCCCTTAAATTAGCTCAGATGAGGAAGGATTTTCCGAATATCTGCTTCGATGGCTATGTCTTCCCCCCACACTTAAAAAGAATTCCGTCAGGGGTGGAAGGCACGATGCATGATTACGTTCATGACATCTACACCCAGTACAGGGAGTGGGTAAAGGCCGCGGAGAAAGCTTTTAAGGTGGCCTTTGAGCGAGCTAAAGCGCTTGAGAAACTGGAGACCGAACTCGCTCAAAGGGACCGGATTATACAAGTGCTTACTGCTGAGGCCGAGTCTTCTTGGAAATCGAAGATTGAGGCCACCAAAAAAGCGGACGAGGCGAAGGCGGCAATGGTGAAGTTGGGGCAGACACATGTTGCCCTAGTAGAGGAGATGGGTCACCGGAACACTACAGTTACCGCCGAGCGGGATGCGGCGGTCAAAGAAATCAATGAACTCAAGGCCAAATTCACCAACCTGGCCAAGGAAAGGGATGATGCAAACAGCGCAGCCCAGGAGGCGTGCGAACAAACTGTTCTGCTTAGGGGTGAGCGGGATGCAGCTGTGGCTAAAGTCCGCAAGGTGGAGGCTGAGGTTGAAGATAAAGTGAAGTCGACCGAGTCCACGCTAGAAGCTGACATCGAAGACCTTCTCGTTGTTTACAATGCTAATGTGCTGAGGCACAGGGGTCTAGCCTGGCTCGATGACTATCCGGTGCATCTCTACAATGCTTGGGGCCGACTGGTGGAGGAAGAGAAGGAGGCGCATCAGGGTGAGTCTGTGGATGAATTTGAACTCGAGAATCGCATTCTGACTGAAGATGAAAAGAAGATTCTTCACGAGTCAATTATTCTGCATGAGAAGGAAAGACTTGGCGCCCAACACTTTGAAGTGGGAGATGGTTCTGGAGTTGACCACCATGAAGCAAATCTTGAAGTTCCCGCGTCAACCCAGCCCGAATCCTCATCTGCGGTCGATCCCCAAGCCGTTCCTGCTTACAATCCAGATCAGCCGCATATGTCTCCGGCTGGAGCGCAAGTCACTGATGCCACGCTACTGCCTACGAGTCAAACTGAGGAAGGTATTCTGGAAATTCCTCATATCTTTCTTAAGTCGAAATCTTCGATCGAGTTAAGTTCTAACATTTCTCTTATTCTTTGTCCAGTGATTGATGCTGCACCGACCATGCCTCCTGCTACTCAAGAATCATATCAAACACAGGAGGCTATTGTGACTGATGCAATTACCGTGAGTACAACTGCCCCGCTTGACGATATGCAGGGGAGTACGATCGTGTTTGATGAGCAGCTAATGGATGAACTCTTTCGCCGTTACGGCGATCCTCTTGCTGACTTTTCATCTGACATGAGCGGAACTGATCCTGCTACAAGTTCTTTAATGCCGACTTTTGACGCTCCCAGCGGGGCTCGAGCAGTAACCGAAGAGGAGATGTTCGCTCAAATCGGCGTTGAAATGGCAGCAGCAGCTCATGGTGGCAGGTTTGGAGGTGGGATGGCATCACCGGGACCTGCTCCGCTCAGAATGATATCTCCTGGTGGTACTGTTTTCATCACCAGCGTGCCCATTCCACCTTCTGTACTTGATCTGGTTCTTCCAACTCCGCCCGCAGGGAGCATTCATATACATTCGAGTTCGGAGGAGGATATTGATATCATGCCCTCGCCTGAAGACCAACCGCCGAAAAGCAAAGGCTCGAAGAGGAAGATTAGCGGTGGCTCCAACGGGTACACACTAAGAAGGAAGCCAAGGAAGAAGAAAGATTAAACATGCTTCCCTGGTGCATTTTGACTTTCATTTTGTTGGCCGTGTATAGATGCGGGTTCGGCCCCTACTAGTAGGAATTTTTTGGAACAAACTTGTATACGAACTTCTTTTACAAACAAAATAAATGAAACTTCTCTTTTTTGGTTTCTTTCTCGACGCCACATAGGACCCACGTACATACGGCGCTATACCACTTGGACTAACCATTGAATTTCCAGAGTTATCCATTTCCGGCATTTCAACAACCATCTACCAACTCCAAAGCTCTGATACCAAATGTTGTGGCTGATTTCAATCGAGACCACTCAAATTAAAATCCCCAAACGCAGCGGAAAAGCTAGATCGTGATAGATAGTGCAAAACAACCAATCACCACTAGAATTCAATATATCCAAAACCAAAGCACGATCACAATAACACCACAAGCAATATATAATAAGAAGCAATAACGAAAACATTAAATCACACACCGATTTATAGTGGTTCCACTAACGTCGCGTTAGTGTACATCCACTTTGAGAGATATCTTTTATTATCACCAAATAAGAAGAGTACAAGAGATTGATTACAATGATCTATTCTTTTGAGAATCAATGTTTGTGGAGATTAGAATTGAAGAAATAGGGTTTTGCCTAAAACCCTAATTAATGGAGGACTAAACCCTTGATTAGATAATTGCTTCCTTTTCCTTGTCTCCCTCTTACAAATGAAGAGAGCATATATACTGGTGGAGAAAACCCTAGCAAAAGACGAACTTCCCCCTAAACGAAACAACACAAAACCCAGAACAAAATAAATGTCATCAAGGATAGGATGGATACCTTGACTAAGAGAAGAGCGGCTAGGGGCTTGCAATATTTAGCTTTCCCTCTCTCTTGTTTGGAAGTTTAGGGCATGAAGACAAAATATGTCCCGAACCTTTGCAATAACGACAGAAGAGAGGGTTCAGACACCTATTAACATAATGGTCCGTGGAACCACAATTGTAGCATTGTCCACGACTAGAGGTAGGAGACTTTGTTATCAAAGTTTCTTGCTTCCCCTTTTGTTGGGATTGGGGCCTTTGAACTTAATTGGCCTCTTCATGTTATTGTTGAAGTTCTGTTTGACATGCACAACTTCAACATCACTTTCTCTATCGGCCTCTTCAAGTCGAAGAGCGATATCTATAAGCTGATCAAAAGAAACTTCTAATTTTAGAAGTAATGGCTTCCTGAGATTTTTGTTCAAGCCGTAAACAAATCTATGATTTTCTTCAATGGGGTATTAATGTATTCAAGTCCGTATTTAGAAAGAGATTCGAAAGATGTGACGTAGTCCGTCACAGAAGATTCACCTTGAACAATGTAACGACCCGACTTTCCAGTTCCGGAAAATCGAACCATTTGTTTTAAAGAAGAAGAGGTAGAAGAAGAAGAAACAGAAAATCAACAACAGAATCTCACATCGTAGCGGAATAAAATATAATATATACAAAACAGATCTTTACTCAAACAGAAAAATATATCTGTTTATACAATATATTTACAGAATACATCATCAGAGTTCATCACATCAATGATATACATCCAAATACACAGCGGAACAATAAACAAATACAGAAGTACGTATCGCCATCCAGCTCGTCTCCTGAGCTCCACAGCTACAATCTGAACCGGTTTATCTCGGTCTGACCCGAGCATCATATAAAACAATACCCGAGTCAGTCTGGAATACCAGCGTGAGAAAATCATACTCAAATTGATTATTAAAGTTTCAAAATCCTTTGAAAACAAAAGCATCTCGTAAGACCACGCCACAAATAAACATGTCGGGTTTTTACCTTACGATAGCTAAAACACTTTTTATAAAATCCTCTAATATTATAATAGTGTCTATTTACAAATACTTATAAAATAGCCGAAATTGTTACATCTATTAAATTCCGGCATACTAGCCACACCGTGGGTAATACAAACAAAACTCGTACAAGGCACGTAGGGAGAATGGATTTCCAACGAATGACTAGGCACTGGGGTACCACCTGTCACAGTACGTGGCCTAGATCACAGTACCGAGGAGTACGCCCTCTCCCCTGCAACACAAGGCCGGAATCATCTATGGGCAATTCCGAATATGATCACCCCACGGTTGGGATCAGCAACCGCACCACTAAGCCGAAATAAAAAGGGACATCTAGACAGGGATGACCATACTCTCCAGTGGGGGCTACCCACGAAGCCTTGCTGCATAACCCCTGATTTTCAGTCATTCCCGGTTGATGAGGCTTGAGGCTAAACGTTACCTTCAGAACGTTTCACTTAGAATGCCCATCGTCCTCTGACGATGTCCGAAAGCATTCATCCATACAAGTCCGTTCCAGGTCCGAACAGAACTTATAACACTATCCCCTTATCAATATTACCCTCGTTTCCCCACGAAACGTACAAACCGGATCGAAGTGGTTTTCGAGTCTCCAGACCTAGAATCCTGGTATACGGAAACCTGATCCCGGTCTCTTCGAAACGATCAGCGCATTTGGCCAATATTGATAGTCGGTTATTTAACTATCAATTAACATCCATAGCATCCATCAACAATAAATAATTTTCCAAATTATTTATTTATCTCAAAAATATCTTCACAAGATATTATTTCCATTTTTATCCCCATTGGAAACAATTTCAAACCATATTCCTCTCACGGAATAATTTCTCAAATATTTATTTTCACTGGAATACCAAGTACAAAACCAATTTAGATTTTTAAAATCTTTTTAAAACACTTTATAAAACGCCCCTTAAAATTTCTTAAATACTTAAACTAAAATATAAATTTAAATTTAAAAATATTTAAAATAAAACCACTTTAAAAATATAAATAAATTTCCCTTTTAAAAACATACTACCAAATTACTTTTATATTTATTATATCAATAGATTTGAAAAATACTTATTTTAGAAATTTAACATTTGGAAAAAAAAATAGATTTTTCTAAAACATAATTTTTTTATTAAAATATCAATAATTCTTTTAACAAATATTTAAAACTAAATGTACTTGGTTATCCAGAAAATACTTCTCTTCTATATCTTTAAAATAATCACTGTTTATTTCAAAACAGATTCACATTACTGTATAAATTCACACTTTGAATTTATATTTTAAATATCCACTTCACTATATAAACCCAGTTTATAAATTCCCAAAATCTCATTTCTCTTTTAAATAAAATCTCCAAACATTTAAATCAATTTTTTTGATTCGTTTCCAAATTTGCTTCATTTAAATAAATTTCCCCTTTTTACTTCATTTAATTAAAAATGCATTAACTCCCGCATTTAATTTCTTCGTTCTGAGTTAGAACCATTTGAATTTAAAATGTCAATTTCATTATTCTAGGTCATTCCCATTTTCAATTTCTTAAATCCATCTACCCTTGATTTTAAATTTCCTTTATCTTTGGATTAAATTTTCTATTTACTCCATTTATTTCAAAACATTTTGGCTTACAAATTTTATTTCCAAATTTTGAAAAAAATTTCTTTTTAATTAGATTCCAGAATTCTTATTTATCCCTTAAGAAATTGCTTTATCCTTTTTAAAACAGTATCACTTAATTTATTTCTAATTCATTATTAATTTTATTCTAATTCACTCGAATATTCTTACTTAAATTTTATTCTTCATTTCTTTCAAAAATTCAATTCCATAGATTTAAAATTTATTGCACTGGGAATTTAAATCAGCCACAACATCCAACATCCAACATTCAATCATCACGGGATATCAATATACAAAACACAGAATATGAAATAATCTACATAATTTTGAGGAATCCAGTTGGATCCCTCCAACCTATTTTCCCTGCATCCACAGACGTTAGCACAATACCAATTCCACTTCGAGGTGGAATATCGCGGTATATGGGATTTTATAATTATCATCCGCTATTATGCGGCGCATAGGGTCTCATCCGTTATAAAATGCGGGAATATCAAATCCAATATATACATATGCCAATATATATATATATATATATTGGTATATACTACTATATACCGTATCATATCAATCCAATCAAACAATTCAATCATTCATCCATATTTAAATTTAACCAATTAAATTTAAATAAAATTAAACTGAGTGAGATTAACTCACCTTTTCATTCTATTAGTATCCATTCCAATCCAGCTTACCTCTTCTTGATTGTTAACCTTGTATAAACATTTGATAAATTAATTAACACTTGCATTTTATATCAACAATTTATTATCATTCACTTATTTAATTAACTGATTATTATTATTAAATTTAAAACTAAACTCCTTTAAATAACTAATTAGTTAACCATTCAATTTTAACTAAGAAATTATTATTATTTTAAATGGAAACCACATCCAATAAATGATCTTTACGAGTTTTTAAAAAAAACCAACCTTTATAAAATTTTAACAACATTTACACTTCTATATTACCAATCTTCTATATATATATATACTGTATTCGGAAAAAAATGGCTTTTATCTTTTACTGTAAAACATTATAAAATAATAATAATAAATTTTTTTTTCTTTTTTTTTAAATATTTAATTTATAATTTTTCAACAGTTCTGAAATGCCTATATATTTATTTTTAAGATTGACAATCCAATTTCAAAATGAAATTAAATTAATTACTAAAACAATACCTTGCTGCTTAAACCCACACTCGTAATGCCCAGCCCGACGACGTCGACTCCGCCGCCCCCAGCCTCGAACCACCAAAATCATCGCCTACATCCTTGGCTGCCCCTTCCTCCTTCTCGTGCTCGCGAATCTCACTGTTCCGTTGTTCCACCTCCATACGCGCGCTCACATGATTGAAGGCAACGTGGCCTCCATCGATACATGTGCCTGAGAGCTCGAGAACGAGCTGCTCTCGCTCGAACGCGTCCACGCACGTACGCTCGCTAGCCCCAACCTGTTTCCTCGCGAATCGCCAATACCCACCATCTTCCCTTACGCGCCTCGACTGAAGACTATCGGAGGATGAACTTGCGAATCCTTATTCGCACGCGAGCCCCTTCTCAAAATCGATTTGAACTGAAGGCGAATTGGTTTTCGAATGTGAGTTGTTTTCGACAGAAGAGGAAAATAATGGAGGGAGGAAAGGGAAAATCGAATGAAGCAGCGATAATTGAATTCGATTTCCTTTATGTTTTCCTTTAAGGAGGTCGGCCGTTCCCCCTTTTTTTTCGAGAGCTGGAAATCGCGATGATAGGGCTATGAAATGGAAACGTGAATTATAAAAGAGTAAGGGGGGATTGTGAACCCGGTTGTTTGAAAGAGAAGAGGACGACCATTGATTTATTCTCAAATTTTGAACTGAGAGGATACTAGTCTCGTGTTCGAAAAGAAATAGGATAAGGGATGGTGTGTTCGAGAAGGCAAAGGAAGCGTGTTGAAGACGCCTTGCTACAGTGTTCACTTATTTTTAAAATTCAATTTCAAATCGATTATTATCAATTAAACTTTTAGCGCGTTTATATCTCGTACACTCACACACTAACTCCGATCAATACAAAATTTGAAATCCGATAATAATTCAATATTACGGATCCAATGGAACTGGTTTCGTCGAATTCCGAGACTGTGCCCCGGAAGGGTATTTTTAAATTCAATTTAAACGTTAAAATTTGAAAACTGAACAAATCACTTTTTATTCGATTTTAAAAGTTCTACTGCCTTCAGTATTATCAATATAGATTTTACAAGCCTTTAAATTATTTTTAACTGGCTCAAAACTCTCAATTCAACATTTTATCCAATTTTTAATTGTTTAATTCAATAATTAAATTCTCCAAATAAATGGTGATATTCGAAATTTAAATTACAAATTAACTTTTAAATATTTAAAAATAAATTAAATATTTCAATCTTAAATACTCAAAAATTCCGGGTCGTCACAAACAAGGTCGATAAAACGCCGGGCCAAAGTTACTTTTTCAGCCTCCGGCACAAATTTCAATTCGAATCTTTCCCGGAATTGCTCCTAAGTGAGATCCGCTTCAACGATTTCAGAAATAAGAAGCTCATACCAATCCAATGCTCTTTCCTGGAGCATGCTAGAAGCCACTTGGACTCGGTGGAGATCAACAAGATTCATGCGAGAAAAGATGCGGTCGCATGATCTAAGCCAAGCTTGAATTTCAATGACACTTTCGGATCCCCGGAATGGCCTTCCACCCAAATCGGTATAATCTCTGCACAAGCGTGCAAAACCTGATTTAGGATGAGGGGGCTCTGGAATGGGTCCGACAGCTTGAGCATTTTTCACAAGATCTAGAAGTTGCTGAGCAGACATAAAAACTCCATCCTGAGGAGTAGCACTAGATTGACCGGCGCTGGGATGGCCTGGTCTAACCAATTCTCTTCTTTAAGAAAGAAATAAAGAAGAGGAAAAAAAAGTTAATCTCAAAATGAATATCAAACAATCATGACTGATAAAAACAAGGAATCATAAAAGAAAATTGGATAGAACAGGTCCAATTGACTCGAATAAATTCCTATAGCACGACTCCTAAGAAAGACTTAGGACATGATCCTTGTTAAATTATTCTACATTGTTCCGAAGTTTGGCTCTGATACCAAGCTGTGAAGCCCCACCTCCATACCCACGCTAACCAAGGATACTACGGGGTAATGCCGTCAACTAGCACGGAGAATAAGGCTGTTGAGGAGCGACCATCTGTATAATTGCTTTGTGCGAGTACCGATATGTCAGATAAAAATATAACTTTTCATCTCAAGAGGAAATCCGACATACCAATACAAACTCAAAGCTACTCCACGGTGGCTATATGGACTTCGAAAACAAATATAGAAATAAACATAACACAAATCAGTCATAGACAATTCATATCACAAAGGCGGAAATAGATATGAATATTACACAAAGAGGTGTACATCAGAGTAGTGGTCAAATAAGATCCACAATAACACAAAAGAATAGATACAAGTGCTAGACAAAAGAATATGTATACATCAAGGAGTCTAATCTCAAATGTATACAACAAAAACTACTAAACTAGAGTAGTTAGCCAAAAGTCCGATGATGGTTCCAGATAGGAAGTCAAGAGGAAGCACCTGTAAAATCTCAGTCTGACCCGAGTATTATTTAAGAAGAAAATAATAAACGGATCATTCTAGCTATAATTATGAGATAAAATGAGATATAGAAAGAGATATAATAATAAAATGTATGATAACCAAAAGTGTCGTACTACGACAAGTATACATCAGAAAACCCACAAAAGTCATACAATATCTCAATAATCTCAAAACACAGAAAAGAACGTCATATTCTTAATTTAATTCACCAAGCCACAAATAATGACATACATATCAATGCCAATCGTAATTGCTGGTGAAACATAAATTCCAGAAATCAATATCTAGAATCACAAAAGTTAACGACACACAAATTCTAGAAATCACAAAACAAGATGGAACATCGACGCAGTACAAACGGTAAGTCCAATGAACCGAAAAGCCGGGAAATCGATGTAGTACAAACGGTACATCCGATGAACCGAAATCACAAAACAAGATGGAACATCGACGCAGTACAAACGGTACGTCCAATGAACCCAAAAGGCCGAGACATCGATGTAGTACAAACGGTACATCCGATGAATCGAAAACACAAAACAAGATGGAACATCGACGCAGTACAAACGGTACGTCCAATGAACCGAATACACAAAACAAGATGGAACATCGACGCAGTACAAACGGTACGTCCAATGAACCAAATACACAAAACAAGATGGAACATCGACGCAGTACAAACGGTACGTCCAATGAACCGAATACACAAAACAAGATGGAACATCGACGCAGTACAAACGGTACGTCCAATGAACAGAATACACAAAACAGGATGGAACATCGACGCAGTACAAACGGTACGTCCAATGAACCGAATACACAAAACAAGATGGAACGTCGACGCAGTACAAACGGTACGTCCAATGAACCGAAAACGCCGAGACATCGATGTAGTACAAACGGTACATCCGATGAATCGAAAACACAAAACAAGATGGAACATCGACACAGTACAAATGGTACGTCCAATGAACCGATTACACAAAACAAGATGGAACATCGACGCAGTACAAACGGTACGTCCAATGAACCGAAAAGGCCGAGACATCGATGTAGTACAAACGGTACATCCGATGAACCAAAAACACATAAAGAACATGGGTCACTAACCCATAAAAGAGATGAGACGAAGCTCAATAAAATGAAGTACAATCCTTCACATGAACAAAGAGACATCGCACATAGCTAGTTTAAACCATAAAATGATCATCATCGATCATCAAGAAGTGTCAATTACAGTAAGCTAGTAAATATATGAGTTTAGCTTCATGTCCCATAACCACTTCCTTAACTTAAATATTTACGAACAAATTGTAGATTTCCACTAGAAAATTTTCACAAGAGATTCAATCGAACAAGTCCAAGAATTAACCGATGAAGTAAACGCAAGCATTTCATACCACCTGTTTTACTAAGCCGTTTAATTAGATTTCTCATACGAGTGAGGTAAAGGTTTGTATATACTAATAGATTGGAAAACGGTCTTAAGAAACGAGCTTTGTAATAAAATAGTGTTGAAATCGTTTTGATGAAAGAGTTTGAATATTTACTACTAGTAAAGAAAACCTTTATTTTTAAAGTGACAAATCACAAAAACTGTTGTAGAAACAATCAATCATAAAATTCACATACGAAGACGTGAATAAAATCCAAAGAAATCGATACCGAATCCATCAAAATGGATAATCCCAAAAACCCTGATATAAAAGTCATCGAAGTCAATAATAGATGATAACAACAAATGGGAATCAACACGAATCGATAAAATTTGGAAATCAAGCCAAATAGGCAAAACAGGCAAAATAAAGCAGGTCACATGCTCCAGACGTCTGGGGTAAATACTCAGACGTCTACAGTAAGTTTCAGGGAATTCGCTGAAACAGACTCTAGACTCTAAGTAATTACTGCAAACGTCTGGTGACGTATTCTAGTTCAGTTTAGCCCCCTTTGGGGCAAGTTCGATACACGATGGAAGCGACGAATTGAGCGATTTCGACTAAGGATTTATGCCACTTGACAACCCAGCCTTGTATGGCCCTCCGAAATGCTCCACTAACGTGTTCAAACATCAAAGGTTGGATTTTTAGCAAATTGGATTCCAAAAACCAAAAAGTTAACAATTCACCATTTCAATCCAAATCAAAAGCAAATGAACACAAATTATTGCTAGGAATTCATACCAAGCAATCAAGGATAGTTATAGACATAGATGTGAGATAAAAATCTCACCTTTGAACCCAAAAACAATGGATAGACCAATTCCTCTTCAATCTCAACTCAAGAAGCTTGAATCCAAGCTTTAAAAGAAGAACATTCCCAAAGTTAGGTTTAGGAATTTCTGAAATTGGAAGGAGAATGAGTTGGAGATGATGAAGACGATGGCTTACCAAAGCTTCTTCTTGAATTTGGAGGTAGAAGCTTGAATTTGCAATTGAACTAGGGCTTGGAGTTTTAATTTCCCATTCCTCTCCCCATTTTCAGTTTTGATGAGTGTTTAAGAAAATAGAAATGAAGTGAGGAGGAGAGGAGAGGGGTTGAACTAGGTTATATGATCACTTGGGTGAAACCCAAGCCCAAAAGCCCAATAGAAAATAGCAAAAACCCACATACTCCAAACATATCGAAGTTTATACTCAAAAAGATCGCAAATGGCATTTTGAACTCAATGGAAGTGGTCTCGAGTCCTAATTCGACTGTTTGCAAAAAGTAGCTTTTCAGACAAAAAATCCGAGGAATGATAAAATATTTAAATATAAAATCGATAAATATGCGGGTTGTTACATCTAATCACTACGAATTTTGAAATCTGATAATAAAATACTATTACGGATCCAATGGAACTGGTTTCGTCGAATTCCGAGACTGTACCTTGGAAGGCTATTTTTAAATTCAATTTAAACGATATATTTTCAAAACTGAACAAAACACTTTTAAATTCAATTTTAAAAGTTCTATCACCTTTAGTATTATTAATATAAATTTTCTAAGCCTTCAAACTATTTTTACCAGGCTTAAAAATCAAGATTCAATATTTTACCCAATTTTTATTTGGTTAATTCAATAATTAAATATCCAACAAATAGTGATATTAGAAATTCAAGTTAAAAATTAACTTTTAAGTATTTGAAATCATTAAATATTCCAATTCCAAATATCCAAAAATTTTGGGTCGTCACATATACTTATATTTGTACTTTACTTTCTTGTAAGTAAAAACAGAATTATCTTTACTCTGAACATAAACTTTTATCTTACTATTAAATTTTTTAAAACATATATTTATTTTAAACCTCACTATAAATAAACTTTTCTGCATGTAGATATATACATATATACAAATTAGAACAAAATTCTTCTTTCCTATAAACAGTAAAACAAATTGAAATTTACTTTACTCTAACTTTTTTTACAGATATTATCAATTTTCAATTGAAATGAATAAATCAAATATACCTCTGATACCCTCCCCTCCATCGATCTGACATGCCGCCAAACCCCTTGCCCTCACAACCCCCCATCATCTAACTGCCCTCCTTCCAGTGCTCTAGTTCGAGCCCAGACATCTGACATCGCCAAACTTCGCGTCTTCCCAAGTTGTAGCACGCACCAACCTCGCACCGAGCTCGGCTATACGAATGCGATTTCGAATCGTGTGCCTCAGATGCGGATTTGATTTCTCAAAAACACTCGGCCACTGCTCCCTCGAGTATGTCGCCATTTTTTTCCATGAATTCAAAATTGAATTTGATTAAAGAAGACGCAAAAAGGAAAAAGGCGGTGGACGATTTTGTTTAACTAGAAGAGAAAGAGGGGAAAAGAAGAGATTTTTAAAATGAAGGGAAAAGGAGTGACGGCCATTTTATTTCTATTTTTATTTTTGAGATGCCGCGTGTTAATATGGAGGACATGTATTTGAAAAGGCGAGCTACGTGTTGAATCACTGTGATTTTTTTTGACTGGTCACAATATATAATTTAAATTTAAATTTAAATTTGAATTCAAATGTCTCGAAATTAAGCTAAAAATCTTAATCTCTTATCAAGGCATGCCGCTAGGCGTTTATAATATTATACCTCTATTTCGAATGAAATGGAAAAGGTTTCGAGGCCTTACTCGATCGTATGGAGAAGATAGCTTTTTGCCCAGTTATTATATTTAATTTTCGATATAGATTTCAGTGCGTTTACCTACCTTACGATCACACGACAACTCCAAACACAACAAAATTTGAAATCCGATAATAATCCAATATTATAGATCCAATGGAACTGGTTTCGTCAAATTCTGAGACTGTGCCTCGGAAAGCTATTTTTAAATATTGATTTAAAAGATATATTTTCAAAACTTAACAAAACACTTCCAAATTCAATTCTAAAGCTTTCATTTTCTTCAGTACCATTAATATAAATTTTATAAGCCTTTGAAATATTTTTAACAAGCATAAAACTGAAGATTTAATATTTTACCAAACTTTCAATAATTAAATTCAATAATTTAATCGCCAAATACATAGTGATATTTGAAATTCTAGTTAAACTAACTTTCAAATATTTCAAATCAATTAAATATTTCAATTTCAAATATCCAAAAATTCCAGGTCATCACAAGCGGCGTCCCAAAATTCGATCAGAATTTATATTCCACTCCACCAATAAATCAACATAATATAAAACCATTTATATTCACTAAGAGATATGCGCTCATATCTATTAATACACTCAACTCATTCTAGAGTACGACTGACTCTACCTCTAGTGAGTAATCCCCTCCAGAGCCAACTTTCTCGCTTAAACTTCAGCTCTGATACCAAAATGTCACGACCCGATTTTCGACGCCCAAAATCGACATTAATACGTCTACTGTATTACATGCCAAACAATCGAATGCCGGAAAAACTAGATCTTTAAGGAAATAAGAAAGAGGTAGAAGAAGAAATAGAAATAACAACACAGAATCTCACAATCGCAGTGGAACAATAGATAATAGATAACAACTGGTCTTTATACAAAAGAACTATAACTTGTTATTAATACATTACATCATCAGAGTACAACATAATCAATAGCACAATACTGGACAATTATGATAACTCGTCCTTACAAAAAAAATGAATATACAGCATACCATACCAAGTGGAGTATAAACAAATACGTGATATACGTCTCGTCATCCAACTCATCTCTTGAGCTCCATAGCATCCTATCCGAAATCTGTAATACTCGGTCTGACCCGAGCATTATAATAAAATAACACCCGAGTCACTCTAGTAAAACAGCGTGAGAAAACACACTTAATTTGAATTACTAGAGTTTTCAAAATCCTTTGGAAAACAAAGGTATCCCGTAAGACCCCGTCACACATAAACACGATGGGTTTTGACCTTAGGATAACCAAAATATATTCATAGAAAATCCAGTGATATTATAATAGTGTCTAAATACAAATACTTATTCAAATAGCTGAAATTGTTACATTAATTAAATTCCAGCATACTAGGCTCTATAAACAAAACCGTAATCTCGTATTGGAGGATGGATTCCAACTGAATAACAAGGAACTGGGGTACCACCTGTCACAGTACACCTCTAGAACAATGTATTGAGGACCACTCGGGGATGCCCTGCTACTCAAGACCGAACTAACAATTAAACTGGATAGCTCGAATAAGATTACCCCGTGGTTGGGATCAGAAACCGCACCACATAGCCGAATAAAAAGGGACTCTAGATCTCTAGATAAGTGTAACCTTACCCTACTTGGGTGCGACCTAGTTAGCCTTACTGAATCTCTACTGATTTTCAGTCATTCCTAGTTGATGTGGCTCGAGGCTAAGCATTACCTTTTTAGAAATATTCACTTAGAATGCTCATTATCCTCCAATGACAATGTACTAATAGAATTCATCCATACAAGTTCGTTCCTGGTCTGAACGGAACAGAAGGAACTATTCCTACATCCATTTTGGAATCACCCTCAGGATTAGTAGCGATTAGCCCTTGCACTTCATTGCTCCATCTTCGACTCCATACTCTTGTCTTCATTACGAAAACATACTCTTTGGATCGAGGTGGTTTTCTGATCACAAATTTGATTCTGGTCTCATCGAAACAACGTTCGATACTTCCCGGTAAACTCAACCCTGGTCCACTAGGAAATAAACAAACAAAAATAAGATCGGAGTTCACCTCCTACATGTTAGTGGATGGATTTCCTTATCAACATCCTAGAAGAACGAAACAAGTTTATACATAAAGTATAGCACCTCGAACGGTAACTATACCATATAACCCCCGTACATCTTCTAGATAGTTCCAAAGTTATATTTGGGTCTAGATTTGATAGTCAGTTACTTAACTATCGAATAAACAAATCAATTCAACCAAACATTCCATTTCCACTGAAAACATCTAATCTGATTTAATTTAGATTTTAAATAAATTAAATCTCCTTACCCAAAAATGTATACTTATCTTATCGAATTCAGCATATCAACAAATTATCTTTTTCTTTCAAATATTAAAAAACCTTTTTAAATAATATGGAAAGTACCGTTGTGGTATCAAACCATGGATCATTGTTCAATGGTTACGTCTCTTTACTAGAGAAATCCAAGTCTTAACTGCAGACACTTACTACCTTTGATTAAGCCATGCGAGTATGCCAATACTTCCCAAAAACTCTATTTAATAATTTTCAAAATAATACTTACAAATTTTCTATAATAATTCTCAAAGTAAAACTTTAGACAAAAAATATTTTTTGAATAAAAGCTATTCTATAATGTATAAATATATAATAATTATTCCTTAAAATAGAAATGTTGATTAAACCTTTAATAATAATTAACTACTATAACTAGCTTAATAAATATTTGCTTTAATTTTTTTTTAAAATAAATAGTAATTTTTCTAAAACATTCCTTTAACACCTTTAATTTCCTAATTAATACTGAAAATCTTCCTTTTTAAAATAAACTTAGCTTTTTTCCAGAAAATATTATTCAACTCCAATATAGCCGGTCCATTTATTTATAAATCCCTCTCAATTTATTCCCAGCTTAATTTACGTCCAATTTCATAAATTCTTTTCCACATTTTAAAAAAAATCTACCATTTATTTTTAAAACAATTTACCCATTTCCTTATAAATTCCCACGTGCATTTATAATTTTAATTATCCATTGATAATTACTTCATTTTATTTTATAAACCTCTTTTATAATTTCCATAGTCCCATTTTCCCATGAATCACTGTTTCACACACTTATACAATTTTCAAATCGATTTCCAGAATTAAATTTCATTTTAAAAATTTATTTCTTGATTTACCCAAATTTATTCCAAAACCCCTTAATTTCAGATTTACTTCTTTTTTTTGATTTAAAATCTTATTTAAATCTGAAACATCAATTTCATACTTTATTTCAAAAACTCCCCTCTTATTTGCCCAACTATTTAATCTTAAATTAGAATACATTCTTTCAAAACCCTCTTTTCGTTTTCACATTAACTCAAAAATCTATATTTTTCCATATTCGAAATTTATTAAATAAATTTTTAAAATCAAACTATTTACTTTTTCCTAAATTCATTCTTTAATTTGTTCAAATTCACTATAAATATTTTACTTAATAATTTCATTTTTATTGTTCTTTAAAAATCCAATTTTTATATTTTTGATATTTTAAAATGCCAAAAATATATCCAGTAACATCGTAGCATCCAATTATTTTAATTTTTAATATAATCTATCATAGATTATTCAAATGAATCATATCACTGAATATGAAAAATATTTTCAATATTTTTGTGGAATCCAATTTATCCCTCCAACCTGTTTCCCTCCATCCATAGATGTTAGGATAGCATAAAAATACCAATCCCACTTCGAGCGAGATATCGCTGTAACGATCCCGTTTTTAAGCCAAATTTAATTTAGTAATTAATATAATTTTTAGAATTAATTTGTGAACTAATTTGAATTTTTCCAAAACAAATAAGATATGTGTTTGTTTATGTACATATATAAATGGTCTGTAAATAGAATTTTGATTTGAAATTCAAAAATAAATATCTTAAAAATAAGTTGGATTTAAAACTCTATATTTTAAAAGACTAGTGTATATATATATATATATGATTATAAGTGTATAATTAGTTTTAGACCATTTTCTTTAAAAGTTATATAAATATAAATAAAAGGAAAAGTATTAATAAAAATTAAAAATATAATATTAAATTATATAAAAATATTAATACATGCAATTGACAAATGTAAGATAAGTATGACATGCAAAATAACAAGTGGCAAATTGTTTTCATTAATTTGAAATATATTAATAATGTTGAGAGAATAGGCTGTATTCAATTCAAACATTTTCATATTCATTTCTCAATCCTCGGTCTTTCTTTCTTCTAAAAAAATAAAAATAAAACCAAAAGAAAATCAAAACTATTCCAAGTTTCAAAAATTTAGGTTTTCAACCCGAAGCTAAGCAAAGATCATCTCAAACAAGTAGATTCAAATCAAACATCAAGCTTCAGATCAAAGTCAAGACCAATTTCCAGTTTTTAAGTTCAAAACATTTCCAGTTTTCAAAAGCTCTATGTCCTCTGTTCAACATTTAAAACTATGAGTAAATCTAACATTTTAAAACTAAAACTGTTTATTTCTTGCCTGCATGTGACAAATGCTTTAAATAATATTGTGAAATATTTTTGAATGAATGTAAATATGCTTGCATGTGTAACAGTTTCTACTTGATGCGTATGCATGTCTGTGTTTAGATATAATATCTTCCGTTCTTGTTTCTCAAATACAAAACCTATTTAAAAAAAATCAAATTCTCTTCACTAATTCTCTTATTGGCTTTGATATTCAAACAAGATATGTTTGAATTAACAAAATCTAACTTTTAAAAATATTTTTAGGTATAATTAGTAAGAGATTTTCTAGAAAATCAGAAAATATAGTAAAAATCCTAAGCATGTTAAAAAATTCGAGTATCTTGATTTCTTGATTCACTTATATAATGTAAATCAATTTCAAAATCCATGAATTTTAAAAATAAAATCAAGACTTTTAACATTGTTTAGAGTGAGGAATCTCGTGTTGAACAAAATCGAGTGTTTCCTCGATTTTTGGCGATCGGCGATGAGTGGGAGGTCGTGAACATTTGTGGAGCATGCTTGAGTGTAAAGGATCGGATTTTCCACATTACAACATGATAGGGGGTTCTCACTTTGTGTTTGGTGGTGTGCAGGATACTCTTACCCCTACATGTCCCGGGTGTTAGTCCATGAGTGATGGTTTTGATGACAACAACCTTAGAATAAGATTACAAAATATAAATACTAACGATATAGTTTAGATATATATGTATATGCAGGATTTGATCATGCAAGTACCAAGAATGAAGACTGTACAGTATAAAGATTCAAGAACTGATGATTCAAGACTCATGAGAATCAAGATTATCAAGAATTCAAGATTTCAAGATAAGTAATTTAATATAGACTTTTTGTTAAAACTCCTAGAAAAGCACTGACATCTTACAATCCAATTTATTCATGGAATGGAATCCACTTCGAGCCTGTTAAATGGATGGAACCCTAAGTAGGATGGAACCTACGAAAAATCTAGTGGAACATTGTTTTGTATCCGCTAACTTTTATTCAAATGATTTTTCAAAAATTATCTTGTTTTCAAAAATTTTCAAAACCTTCCTTTTAAAAGAATCAAAAACATCTATCCTGATTTTAAATGTTTTAGCCTCCAAATAATCTTTGTTTTCAAATATCAAATTATCCTTGATTTTAAATTATCTCTTAACTATTATATTTAAGTATTAATATTTAAACTTAGATTTAAATATAAAATTTAATAAAACTTTATATATATTATTCTCTATATTTATCTAGGTATTTTATCTGTAGTCAAGTATATTAATAGAGTTTAAAATAGTTTTAATATAAGATAAAGGTTATTTTCAAAGAAAAACAAAACATCAAAAATTCCTTTGGGATGTCGACATACCCTAGTACCCCATGTCGACATAGTGTCAGTTAGAATCAAAAATTTGAATTTCAAAAGTAGTGTTTATTCGCCATAACCTTTCACGAACGGACATGGCTGTTGTTCTTCTATAATTAGGGGTTAGTTTCAACGAATTTATGATCATATTTTCTGGTTTTTCACTTCTCTTCTTCTTCCACATTTTCTTATTTAAAATCTTATCATTACTCTGCCGAAATCAACATTGAATCTAACTAGATCATCTCTGGTTTGATTCTCTATCACTATCTCAACAAGATCCCCGTGCTATTCAGAGTTATAGGCTTCTTTGTAATCTACCTAGCGAGAAAAGGTGTGATTGTAGCCTTGGAAATCAATCAAGCGAGAAAAGGTGTGATTGTAGCCTTGGAAATCAATCAAGTGAGAAAAGGTGTATTTGTAGCCTTGGAAATCAATTGGGTGAACTTGTTGCCCGTAAAATAAAGTATCTCTACCCAAAGGATTGTGATTCTGGAGGGTGTACCTCGTAGCCTTGAAACCGAGGGTGTAATTGTACAATTGCTTTTGAAAGGAAATCCGTACTTAGTTGTGCGGGACTGGATGTAGGGTAACTCCGAACCAGTATAAAATCCAGTGTGTTCTTTCCTTTACTGCATTTACTTTATTTCTACATCTTTGTTTGATTTTGTGATTATATCTGTGTCTGAATATTGCATACATTTGTGTACAAATCAACAATAACTCAAAAAGATTTAGTAATTTCTTATAAACACTATTCACCCCCCTCTAGTGTTCATTCTAGCTTTAAGATACATATTCCGCATTCCTCACATTTGGTACCAGAGCAAGGTTTTCAAAAGTTTCATAATCTGAATTTTGAAATTTTTTCTAAATGGCTACCAACACTGGTACCGTTTCTAACAATAGTTCATTTGTAGAAGGTCAGTCCACTGTCAAACCACCACTTTTTAATGGTAGTAACTATGCATATTGGGCATGTAGGATGAAAATATATTTACAATCTATAGGACTAGACACTTGGAATATCACACAGAATGAATATTCTGAACCCTGAACTGACTTTACACAGTGGACCACTGAGCAAAAGACTGTTGCACAAAATAATTCTAAAGCAATGAATATTCTGTTTTGTTCACTTGATAGGAATGAATTTAATAGAGTGTCAGTTTGTAAGTCTGCATATGAAATCTGGAAAACTTTGCAAGTTACTCACAAAGGAACAAGCAAAGTTAAACAGACCAAAATTTCCATGCTCACAAATCAGTTTCAGTTATTTAAAATGAATTCTAACGAGTCTATTTATGATATGTATAGTCGATTTTAGGATATTGTACATTCTCTCATATCCTTGGCAAAGTGTTTTCAAAAGAAGATCAAGTCAGGAAAATTTTAAAGTCTCTCACTTCAGAATGGGATCAAAAGACACTTGCGATCGAAGAGGCAAATGACATCAGTACTTTAAAGATAGAAGAATTAATTGGAAATCTAATGTCGTTTGAAGTCCAAATTATCGGGAGAAGAGAAAGCAAAGCATCTGAAAAGAAATAAATGGCATTCAATGCATTGACCGATGGATCAGACTCAAATAGTGATAATGATGAAGAGATAGCTCTTATGACCAGAAATTTTCGAAAATTCTTGAAATACAGAAAGATGAATAATTTCAAGAGAAACAACTATAAGAATCCTGGAAATCAGAATGTAGTGATAAATAATGTCAAATGTTTCAACTGTGACGAACGAGGCCATATCAAAAGAGACTGCCCGTATCCAGATAGGCAGAATACTCTTATAAACAATGAATCAGTAAAGAAACGGAGGCATGCATTTACTGCTACTCTAGATGACTCAAACTCTTCCTATAGCGATGATTATCAGAAGACAGATAATTCAAATTTGTGTTTCACGACAGTTCACGACTTCAACGAATTCAAGGAAACAGACTCAGAAAAAGGTACACATTTACAATACAATTGATTGAAATTACATGCATAGAATTAGATAATTGATTGCTTGATTGATTGATCTTGAATTGGTGTGTTGATTGAATTTTAAATTTATTTTTTATTATTTTATTATTATTCTATTATAATTTTATTATTTTATTATTTTTTGTATTATTTTTTTTTATTTTTATATATATATATTTTATGGAATATACTATAATCCTAATAATATTCCAGATATATATTTAGTCATTATAATAATAAATATATATATATATATATATTAGAGTAGTTAGGAAAATTGAATCATAAAATTTCTCAGGCACATGTCGACATGGTCCCTACCATGATGTCGACATGGGTACCAAAATTTGAAATTCAAATTTTGAATTCAAATGCTTGAATTTCCCTCCACCTTTTCACTTCATTCAATACTCTGAAAAGGCATCTTTTGACTAGAGAATATGTCTTTCAAAAATCTATTTATTCACTATCTTTTTGTGATGACCCGCTTTACTAACCACAGAAAGACGTATCGTCTTTAAGAAAGAAATAGGTAGAAATAGAAAAGAAAGAAGAAAGAACAACACAATATCAGAATCTCACAGTGGAATGAATGAAATATAATATATCACATAAGATATACATAGTTTCATATGTATCAGAGTTACACAGATTACACAACACATACTAGACAGTTATAAACACCTGTCTAGTTAATACAACTCGATACAACTCAAACAAATGTCTCAGAGATACCAATACAGCGGAACCACCTATATATATATATACACAAACGCTGAAGCCTCCTGCTCCATTGCTCCTCCAATATTCGTCAAAGCTAAACCTGAATCCCTTGACTACTCGTAAAAATTTGAGTACCCAAGAGTTTAAGAAAACAGAAATAAACTCCGGGTCAGACATGGGTCTGGTGAGTAATAGGTTAAAGTTGCTTAATTTTGAAAATCATTTGAAAGAAAAAGGTATCAGGTTAGACTCCCCACACATAAACATGGGTAAGTTTTTACCTTACGCTAACCAAAACATTTTATAGGAAATCCAGTGATATTATAATAGTGTCTAGGGTTTTCCAGTAAATAGAAAATAGCTGAAATTGTTACATGATTAAATTCCAGCATACTAGCCACAAAGTGGGTAATACAATCAAAACCGTAGGGTCTCGTAGGAAAAATCGGTTTCCAACAATGGCAGGGCTACTGGTGTACCGTCCGTCACAGTACCTGGCCTAGATCAGAGTACCGAGGATTACGACCAATCCCCTGCAACACAAGGTCAGAACCATCCCTTACTGGACAGTTTCGAACAAGACAACCCCAGTAGTTAGAGCTCAACAACTGCCCACACAGCCGAATAAAAAGGGACATCTAGACAGGGATCAATCTCATCCTACTTGGGTGCTACCCACTTAGCCTTGCTGCACCTTCCCTGTTTTAGCCATTCCCGGTTAAAGAGGCTTGAGGCTACGATTACCTTTAGAGAACACATATCTTATAATGCTCATCGTCCACCTGACGATGTTCTGAAAGCATTCAATCCATACAAGTCCGTTCTGGGTTCGAACGGAACCGAAGGCATTATCTTGTTACACTCATATTGGAATCACCCTCAGAGTTAACGACGATAACCCTTACACTCTGAATCTTCATCTTCACTTGAGATTCATGACCTATCGTTGATTTGGATCGATGTGGTTTTCGAATATACAAATCTGGAAACCCGATCCCGGTCTCATCGAAATCCAAAACGCCATCTTTTTGGTACAAGTTGTTTAAGAGTTAAAACAATTCAATTCATTATCTATATACACACAGATAGATAATTGACATATCACAATAGATAATCTACATTATCATCACATATAGATAATTCACATTTTCATCACAACAGATAATCCATATTATCATATTTCAACCATAGCATTCATATCACATAGCATTACTTATTCATATCTGAGGTAACAGACCATTCAAAGCAATCAAAATCATCCATCCATATAAGCAAGAAATAAAATAATCACGCTATAATTAATTTAATATGAATTAAATTAATTACTTCCTCTTTAATTAATTTAAAGTAAATTAAATTAATTACTTTCATCATTATAAACCTTGCTTACATAACCATTAATTAATTACCAATCAATTAGTCAATCATCATCTACTTATTCATTTCAATTAATCATCCTTGATTAATTATCTTTAATTACATTCAAGTAATTATTCTTTAATTAATTTCAAAAATTTATTATCCTTAACCATTACAGTAATTATCCTTAAATAAATCCATGAATTAATTGTCTATAATTAATTACATTCATCCTTAATAAATTACATCTTTATTACTTCATTGATTAATTACTCTCAAATTAATCCATTCTTAATTACATTTTTAATTATAATAATTACCGATCTCTAATTACATTTTTATTTATTTATTCAATTTAAATTAATTACATTAAGAATAATTAATCTTCAAAACTACATATATCAATCACCCTTGATTAATCACATTCAGTAATTAACTACCCTTAATTACTTCATTAATAAATTAATTACTCCTTAATTATCTATCTTAATTAATCCCTTGATTAATCACAAATAATTATACTCAAATTTCTTTCATTAACAAATCATCATTCAATTAATTACTCCAATAATTATCCATTAATTACTTCCCTAAGTAATTGTACTTCATTTATCACATTAAGTAATTATTATCAAATCATCCAGTGATTATTTTAAATTAATTAAACTTAATTAATTAACTTAAACTAATGACATTAAACTCAATTAATTACAACGAGTAATTAATTCCTTAATTACTTCCCATTAAGTAATTACACTTAAACAATTCCATAAATAATTATCTTTACTTAATTAATCTAATTAATTATTAAAATTTATCACATTAATTAATTATCTAAAAATCCTAGTTAATGACCTTCATTAACCATTAAAAATTCTTTAATTACTTTTCTAAAGTAGTTAAACTTACATTAATCATTATTAATTATAAATTAATTAACCATTAATTAATCCTAATTATTCAATTAATTAAGTGTTAGCTGAAACTTAATTAATTCTTAATTACAATTAATTAATTTCTAATCGTAAATAAAAATCTAATCTATGATTCTTAATTATAATTTAATTATTCCTTAATTAATTAACTTAAACCTTAATTAATCAGTTTAAACTTATCATTACTAATTAAATTAATCCAAATCATTAATCATCCATTCTAATTTACTTAATAATTAATGAATTACAAATCATTAAATCTTCATTAACTTTAAGGCAAAATTCATTCTTATTAATGATTTAAATTATCACTCACAAATATGTTTGAAAACATTTATTTTCAAATTTACTTTTGAAATTCATTTTTATTTCAGGTTTTAAAATGAATCCCTATTTATCTTTAATAAAGTATAAAACCAATTTTTAAAACCTTTAAATTCACATGCTAAATAGTTGTAATAACCCGCATATTTTACGATTGAATATTTAAATATTTTTATTTAAATATTTCATCGTTAGTCGGATTATAGCCTAAAAAGCTACTTTTTGCAAACAGTCGAATTAGGACTCGAGACCACCCCCATTGAGTTCAAAATGATGTTTGCGACCTTTTTGAGTATAAACTTCGATATGTTTGGTGATAGTAGAATTTTGCTATTTTCCACTTAGGTCTTTTGGTTTGGGTTTCAGCCCATTAACCCCCCCTTATCAACCTAGCTCCAACCCTCTCCTCTTCATTTCTTCATAATTTCCTAATACATTCAAGCTTCATCAACAATGGTGGGAGAGATTGGAAATTAGAAACTCCAATCCCTAGTTCATTTGCAAATCCTTCTTCTATCTCCAAATTCAAGAAGAAACTATTGGTAAGCATCCTGTTCTCCTTCTCCAACTCTTTCTCCTTTCAATTTCAGAAATTTCCTAAACCTAATTTAGGAAATGTTTCTCTTTTAAGCTTAGATTCAAGCTTGTTGAGTTGGAATTGAAGAGTGATTGTCCTTGCCTTGCTCTACAGCTTCCTCTTCATTGTTTTGTGAAAAAGGTGAGATTTTTATCTCACATCTTAGTCTATAATTATCTTTGAGTGTTAGGTATGAATTCCTAACTCTTATTCATGTGCATTTGCTTTGATTTGGATTGGTTTTTGTGAATATTCCAATTTTTGGTGTTTCAAAGTTAAATCTTTAAAAATCATAGCTTTGGTGTTTGATCATGCTTTTGGTGATGCATCGAAGAGCTTATAGGGCTAGGAAACTGATTTGTGTAAACTCCTAGTGTCGTTCCTCGACCGATTGCAATTTGGAAAGGATTGGCCTTCATTTAGATAGGCTTGGAAGTGCAGGAAACATGTTCCACTCGACTGGAATTCCGATCCAGTCGACTGACCTGCTACCAGAACACTTCTCTGGCTCTGGTCCAGTCGACCGGCATACTGAGTCCAGTCGACCGACCAGCATCCCGCGGATTTTCTGGTTCTGAGTTCAGTCGACCGACCTGCTCCTATTTGCCTATCATGCCTATTTTTGCCTATTTTTGCTTGATTTCCAAATTTTATCAATTCGTGTTGATTCCCATTTGTTGTTATCATCTATTATTGACGTTGACGACTTCTTTTTCGGGATTTTTGAGAATATCCATTTTTGATGGATTCGGTATCGATTTCTTTTTATTTCATTCACATCTTCGAATGTGAATTTTGATGATTGATTGTTTCTACAATCATTTTTGTGACTTGTCAACTTTAAATACAAAGGTTTCTATACTAGTACTAAATATTCAAACTCTTTCACAAAGTGATTTAAATTTTATTCTCTATATCAAATTCGTTTATTAAAACCGTTTTCCAATCTATTAGCATATACAAACCTTTACCTCACTCGTATGAGAAATCTAATTAAACGGCTTAGTAAAACAAGTGGTATGAAACGCTTGCGTTTACTTCGTCGGTTAATTCTTAGACTTGTTCGATTGAATCTATTGCGACAATTTTCTAGTGGAGATCTACAATTTGTTCGTAAATATTTAAGTTAAGCAAGTGGTTATGGGACATGAAGCTAAACTCATATATTTACTAGCTTAGTGTAATTGACACTTCTTGATGATCGATGATGATCATTTTGTGATTTAGACTAGCAATGTGCGATGTCTCTTTGTCTATGTGAAGGACTGTATTTCTTTTTATTGAGCTTCGTCTCAATTTATGCTTAGGGCGTATCTTTTTAGGTGCGTCGATGCTTGTTTACTTCGTGGAGCAATCTGCTCAATAGGTCGGGGCATGGGGGGTATCTTCCTAGGTGCGTCGATGTTCGACTTTGCATGGGGTGTATCTTTCTAGGTGCATCGATGTTAGACATTACATGGGGCGTGTCTTTCTAGGTGCATCGATGTTTATTTACGCGTGGGGCATATCTTTCTAGGTGGGTCGATGCTAGAGCATGGGGCGTATCTTTCTAGGTGCGTCGATGTTCGACTTTGCATGGGGTACATCTTTCTAGGTGTATCGATGCTAGACTTTACATGGGGCGTATCTTTCTTGGTGCATCGATGTTTAGTCTATGGGACTGGCCATCCTCTTTCTTGTGATTTCTGGATTTCTAATTATTGAGTTCCGATTTATTGTGTTTTTGGTTCATCGGGCGTTTCGTTGTACGACGTCGTTGTTCCGAATTATTTGTGATTTCTCGATGTCTAATTATTGATTTCTGGAATTTATGTTTCACCAGCATTTACTATTGGCATTGATATGTATGTCATTTTTGTGGCTTGGTGAATTAAATTAAGAATATGACGTTCTTTTCTATGTTTTGAGATTATTGAGATATTGTATGACTTTTGTGGGTTTTCTGATGTATACTTGACGCAGTATGACATTTTTGGTGATCATACGTTTTATTATTATATCTCTTCTTATATCTCATTTTATCTGATAATTATAGCTAGACTGATCCGTTTATTATTTTCTTCTTAAATAATACTCGGCTCAGACTGAGATATTACAGGTGCTTCCTCATGACTTTCTATCTGGAACCATCATCTGACTTTTGGCTAACTACTCTAGTTTAGTAGTTTTTGTTGTATACATTTGAGATTTAGACTCCTTGATGTGTACATATTCTTTTGGCTAGCACTTGTATCTAAAGATTTGTGTTATTGTGGATCTTGTTTGACCACTACTCTGATGAACACTATTATGTGATATATTCATATCTATTTCCGTCTTTGTGATATGAATTGTCTGTGATTGATTTGTGTTATGTTTATTTCTATATTTGTTTCCGAAGTCCATATAGCCACTGTGTAGTAGCTTTGAGTTTGTATCTGTATGTCGGATTTCCTCTTGAGATGAAAAGTTATATTTTTATCTGGCATATCGGTACTCGCACAAAGCAATTATACAGATGGTCGCTCCTCAACAGCCTTATTCTCCGTGCTAGTTGATGGCACTATCCCGTAGTGTCCTTGGCTAGCGTGGGTATAGAGGTGGGGAGTCATAGCTTCGTATCAAAGCCAAACTTCGAAACAATGCAGAATAATCTAGCAAGGATCATTGTCCTAAGTCTTTCTTAGGAGTCATGCTTTAGGATTTAATTTGAGTCTTCGTACCGTTCTATCCTATTTCTTTTGTGATGCCTTGTTTTATCAATCAAGTTTGTTTGATATTGATTTTGAGAATAACTTTTTCCTCTTCTTTCTTTCTTTCTTAAAGAAGAGAAATGGTTAGACCAGGCCGTCCTAGCGTCGGTCAATCTAGTGCTACTCCTCAGGATGGAGTATTTATTTCTGCTCAGCAACTTCTAGATCTTGTGAAAAATGCTCAAGCTGTCGGATCCATTCCAGAGCCTACTCATCCTAGATCTGGATTTGCACGCTTGTGCAGAGACTATACTGATTTGGGTGGAAGGCCATTCCGGGGATCCAAAAGCGTTATAGAAATCCAAGCTTGGCTTAGATCATGCGATCGCATCTTCTCCCCCATGAATCTTGTTGATCTCCACCGAGTCCAAGTGGCTTCTAGCATGATCCAAGAAAGAGCATTGGATTGGTATGAGCTTCTTATTTCTGAAATCGTTGAAGCGGATCTCACTTGGGAGCAATTCCGAGAAAGATTCGAATTGAAATTTGTGCCGGAGGCTGAAAAGGTAACTTTGGCCAAGCGTTTTATCGACCTTGTTCAAGGTGAATCTTCTTTGACGGACTACGTCGCGTCTTTCGAATCTCTTTCTAAATACGGGGTTGAATACATTAATACCCCATTGAAGAAAAATCAAAGATTTGTTTATGGCTTGAAAAATAATTTCAAGAAGCCATTACTTATGAAATTAGAAGTTTCTTTTGATCAGCTTGTTGATATCGCTCTTCGTCTTGAAGAGGCAGATAAAGAGTGTGATGTTGAAGTTGTGGGTGCCAAACAGAACTTCAATAATAACATGAAGAGGCCTATCAAATTCAAAGGCCCCAATCCCAACAAGAAAGGGAAGCAAGAAATCCCGGTAGCAAAGGCCCCTACCTCTAGTCGTGGACAATGCTACAATTGTGGTTCCACGGACCACTATGCAAGGGAGTGTCCGAAACCTCTTTATTGTCGCTATTGCAAAAGTTTGAGTCATCATATATCTGCATGTCCCATACTTCTAAGCAAGAGAGAAGGAAAGCTGGAAGTCCTTAGCAACTCTTCTCTTGGTCAAGGTATTTTTCATTCAATCCTTGATGACATTTATTTTGTGATCATTTTATTCGAGTTCTTTTTGATATGGGTTTCATCTCATTATTTTATAACAAAAGAACTTGTTGATTCTTTTTCTTTAAATATTTTGGGCTTGTTGACTTCTTTGAGGATTGCGAATCTGGTTGGTGGATCTGCAACACTCAGTTTGCTTTTATTGATGTCGAAATTATTTTATGTGATTTTTCTTTCCGAGCCGATTTCTACTTAGGCTTCGGAATTGATTTTTTTGAAAGGATTGGCTTAATCATTGTGAAGCCATATCCTATGTCCCGAGTGGACTATTCATCTTCGACGTTTTCAATCTGTTAAGCAGATTTCTATTTTCTTTGTGATTTTGATTCCAAATGGATGGAATCATTTTATTCTTTAAGCCTTTATGATGAGGAAAGTATTATTTCTCTCATTTATGTAGTTTGAGAATTTTCCGGTATTTTTGAGCTTGTCTTAGGATTATCGCCTAAGAAACCTTTTGAGTGGTGTTAAGGTCTTTTTAGCTCGACCTTGCCACCGGTTTTCTTTAGCTACGAGTTGCGGAAGTTAGCATCCACTTACCACATTCCGCACTCGTTATGATTGTTATGAATGACTTATAATGTCATTTAGTTTGTCCAACTTATTTCATCCATTTTATGAATCGAGTATTCTACGAATATCTCGATGGCTCCATTTTTGTATTTATTGATTTTGGATGAAAATAGCAATTTAAAATTTTGCAAATATTTTTCATAAGATTTATTCATAAGTATATTTGGATTTTGTTCTTCAATGAACAAAGGATATTCTTAAAACTTCTAAGAGATATTTTTATCATATGGATTATGATTTTATGATTGTATTGCCCATTGAGTGCTTTAAAAATTCTGGTCGATGCGCCTGGTCAATGTTATCGATAGGAATCACCTAAACGCTTTGATGAGACAATTTGACACAATAAATTAGATTGTTAAATAAAGATAATTGTAATTTTTGAAAATTTTAGCTTTTCGGGAAAGAAGATTATTTGAAAGAATTCTTTTCTGATACTCTTATTCTTGTGATTCCCGAAGGGAACCAAGACTTTATCTTTTGTACCAATGCTAATCGTATTGGTTTGGATGCTGTTCCCTTGCAAAAGAAAACGTGCTATCACTTATGTTTCTAAACCATTAAAGCCTATCGAGACTAGGTATGCCACTCATGATCTAGTGCTTGCGACTTTTGATTTCACTTTTAAAGTTTGGAATCATTGGTTTTGGCGGAGAAATTTGTTCTCCACCTCGATCATAAATCTTTGGAATATTTATTTCACATAAGGAACTTAATTTGCGTCAACCTCGTTGGCTCGAGTTCCTTGTATCTTATGATCTTTTTACCAAGTTCATCGGACGTTTCGATGTACTTTGTTTTGTTGAGCTTCGTCTCATTTCTTTTATGGACTAGCGTCCGATGTTCTTTTATGGTGTTCGGTTCATTGGACGTACCATTTTTGTACTACGTCGTTGTTCCGAATTATTTGAGCTAGCTTTGGTTCATCTGGCGTACCGTTTTTGTACTACGCTGTTGCACCGGTTCAGTCTTCTGCTATTCATGACGTTTTCCACGTCTTTTATTTACGGAAATGCCTTTGGGATTCCGATTTTTATTCTTGAGCCTGCAGTTATTGTGGAAATTGAAGTTTCGCCTATTTGACTTATGAGCAACATTCTATTCGCATCATTGCTTCGGATGTTGAGCGCCTTCGAAATAAAGATGTTTTTCTTATGAAAGAGTCAATGGTTCTCAAATCCCAAGGATTGCCCTTGGAAAATCTAGAGAATTCATCAAGCAAACTCGTCCGAGTTCACACTTTCGTGCTCTTTTTGGTGAACTTCTTATTTCAAATTTTCTTTGTGTTGATATGCTTTTATGGTTGTTACTATTTATTTTCTTCTTAAGTATTGCGAGGATGCAATTTCTTTAAGGAGGGGAGTCTGTAACAACCCGCATATTTTACAATTGAATATTTAAATATTTTTATTTAAATATTTCATCGTTAGTCGGATTATAGCCCGAAAAGCTACTTTTTGCAAATAGTCGAATTAGGACTCGAGACCACCCCCATTTAGTTCAAAATGATGTTTGCGACCTTTTTGAGTATAAACTTCGATATGTTTGGTGATAGTAGAATTTTGCTATTTTTCACTTAGGGCTTTGGGTTTGGGTTTCAGCCCATTAACCCCCCTTATCAACCTAGCTCCAACCCTCTCCTCTTCATTTCTTCATAATTTCCTAGTACATTCAAGCTTCATCAACAATGGTGGGAGAGATTGGAAATTAGAAACTCCAAGCCCTAGTTTATTTGCAAATCCTTCTTCTATCTCCAAATTCAAGAAGAAACTATTGGTAAGCATCATGTTCTCCTTCTTCAACTCTTTCTCCTTTCAATTTCAGAAATTTCCTAAACGTAATTTAGGAAATGTTTCTCTTTTAAGCTTAGATTCAAGCTTGTTGAGTTGGAATTGAAGAGTGATTGTCCTTGCCTTGCTCTATAGCTTCCTCTTCATTGTTTTGTGAAAAAGGTAAGATTTTTATCTCACATCTTAGTCTATAATTATCTTTGACTGTTAGGTATGAATTCCTAACTCTTATTCATGTGCATTTGCTTTGATTTGGATTGGTTTTTGTGAATATTCCAATTTATGGTGTTTCGAAGTTAAATCTTTAAAAATCATAGCTTTGGTGTTTGATCATGCTTTTGGTGATGCATCGAAGAGCCTATATGGCTAGGAAACTGATTTGTGTAAACTTCTAGTGCTGTTCCTCGACCGGTTGCAATTTGGAAGGGATTGGCCTTCATTTAGATAGGCTTGGAAGTGCAGGAAACATGTTCCGATCGACTAGAATTCCGGTCCAGTCGACGACCTGCTACCAGAACACTTCTCTGGCTCTGGTCCAGTCGACCGGCATACTGAGTCCAGTCGACCGACCAGCATCCCGTGGATTTTCCGGGTCTGAGTTCAGTCGACTGAACTCAGTGAGTCAGTCGACCGACCTACTCCAATTTGCCTATCATGCCTATTTTTGCCTATTTTTGCTTGATTTCCAAATTTTATCGATTCGTGTTGATTCCCAGTTGTTGTTATCATCTATTATTGACGTTGATGACTTCTTTTTCGGGATTTTTGAGAATATCCATTTTTGATGGATTCGGTATCGATTTCTTTGGATTTCATTCACATCTTCGAATGTGAATTTTGATGATTGATTGTTTCTACAATCATTTTTGTGACTTGTTACCTTAAAATACAAAGGTTTCTATACTAGTAGTAAATATTCAAATTCTTTCACAAAGATGATTTAAATTCTATTCTCTATATCAAATTCGTTTATTAAAACCGTTTTCCAATCTATTAGCATATACAAACCTTTACCTCACTCGTATGAGAAATCTAATTAAACGGCTTAGTAAAACAAGTGGTATGAAACGCTTGCGTTGACTTTGTTGGTTAATTCTTGGACTTGTTCGATTGAATCTATTGTGACAATTTTCTAGTGGAGATCTACAATTTTCTCGTAAATATTTAAGTTAAGCAAGTGGTTATGGGACATGAAGCTAAACTCATATATTTACTAGCTTAGTGTAATTGGCACTTCTTGATGATCGATGATGATCATTTTGTGGTTTAGACTAGCAATGTGCAATGTCTCTTTGTCAATGTGAAGGAATGTATTTCGTTTTATTGAGCTTCGTCTCAATTTATGCTTAGGGCGTATCTTTTTAGGTGCGTCGATTCTTGTTTACTTCGTGGAGCAATCTGCTCAATAAGTCGGGGCATGGGGCGTATCTTTCTAGGTGCGTCGATGTTCCACTTTGCATGGGGTGTATCTTTCTAGGTGCATCGATGTTAGACATTACATGGGGCGTATCTTTCTAGGTGCGTCGATGTTTATTTATGCATGGGGCGTATCTTTCTAGGTACGTCGATGTTAGAGCATGGGGCATATCTTTCTAGGTGCATCGATGTTCGACTTTGCATGGGGTACATTGTAACAACCCGCATATTTGACGAATTTATATTTAAATATTTTATTTAAATATTTTATCGTTAGTCAGATTTTAGTCCGAAAAGCTACTTTTTGCATACGGTCAAATTAGGACTCGAGACCACCTCCATTGAGTCCAAAATGACGTTTGCGATCTTTTTGAGTGTAAACTTCGATATGTTTGGAGATAGTGAAATTTTCGTTACTTTTTGCTTTGAGCTTTGGTTTGGGCTGAACCATTCACTATCTCAGCCCAACCCCCTCCTTCTCTTCACAACTTCATTCTTCATTTCCTAAACATAGAAGCTTCATCAAAAATGGAGGAGGGAATGGGAAATTAAAACTCCAAGCTCAAATTCAATTGCAATCCATCATTCAACTCCAAATTCAAGAAGAAGACATTAATTCAAGCTTGGGACTGTTCTTGCTTTGCTTCAAGCTTTATCTTCATTGATTTTTGGTGCAAAGGTGAGATTTTTATCTCACATTCTTGCCTATAACTATCTTGGACTGTTGGGGATGAATTCCTATCACTTTAGCATGTATATTTGCATTTGGTTTGGATTGGATTAGTGAAAAACCCCAAATTTTAGTGTTTCTGGCGAAAAACTGCACTTAGCTCGTTCTGTCTCGTTAGGTCGCTCGGCATGGAAGAGTTATGCTGGCTATAGGTAGTTTCCCCTTAGGTCGCGCGGCGCTGGTCAATTTAACACTTAGGTCGTTCGCTCCTTAGGTCGTTCGTACCTTAGGTCGTTCGTCCATTTAGGTCGCTTGACCCCATTCCCACTAGGTCGCTCGACTTTACTCGAGCTGTTAGGTCGTTCGGCCTATGCCGTTTGATAGGTCACGAATAGCTAGGTCGTTCGTCCTCCAATGGTTATGTCGCTCGACCTGCCTTCTCTTTAGGTCGCGTACAATCTTAGGTCGCCTACCACTTAGGTCGCACCATTAGGTCGTTAGGTCGCATGACCTCAATTCTGTTAGGTCGCCTGACCTTAATTACTTTAGGTCGTTGGACCTTACTCCCTTTAGGTCGTTTGACCTCACCACTTTAGGTCGCTTGAACCTTAGATCACTCGGCAAGGAGCGTTTAAGTCACTCGACCCTGTTGCCATACTAGGTCGCAACCACTAGGTCGCTCGGCCCCTACCGAGTTTGGTCGTTCGCCACTTGGGTCGTATCCCTTAGGTCGCGAACTCCTTAGGTCGTTCGGCCTGTTTCCAAGTTAGGTCGCTCGACCCTTTTTCTTAGCTCGACCTTGTTAGGTCGTACCCCCTGTTGCTTAGCTCGACCGAGTTAGGTCGTTCACCCCCTAAGCCGCAACCCACTAGGTCGTTTGACATGTTCTCTCTTAGGTCGCTTGACCTTACTTCCTTTAGGTCGATGGACCTTATTCCCTTTAGGTTGCTTGACCTTATTCTCTTTAGGTCGTTGGACCTTACTTCATTTAGGTCGCTTGACCTTACTTCCTTTAGGTCGCTCGACCTCACCACTTTAGGTCTCACCACCTATAGGCCGCTCGCCCTATTGCCTTGATAAGTCGCTCGGCCATGTCACCAAGATAGGTCGCGCCCACCTAGGTCGCTCAGCATGTTATCCTTAGGTCGTTTGACCTATCTTACTTTAAGTCTCTACCTCTTTAAGTCATAGCACTTTATCTCGCCATGATTAGGTCGCGTGGGTACTTCAACTTTTATGGTTTTGGAACTGATTTCCTTGGATTTTATTCACGTCTTCGAATGTGAATTTTTGTGAATTGATTTGTTTCTACAATCAATTTTGTGACTTGTCACTTTAAAAATATAAAGGTTTCAATACTAGTAGTAAATATCAAAACTCTTTCTTCAAAACGATTTCAACTCTATTTTGCTACAAAGCTCTTTTTTACTCAACCGTTTTCCAATCTATTAGTATATACAAGCCTTTACTTCACTCGGATGAGAAATCTAATTAAACGGCTTAGTAAAACAGGTGGTCTGAAACGCTTGCGTTTACTTCGTCGGTTAATTCTTGGACTTGTTCGATTGAACCTTTTGTGACAGTTTTCTAGTGAAGATTCACAATTTGTTCGTAAATATTTAAGTTAAGCAAGTGGTTATGGGACATGAAGCTAAACTCATATATTTACTAGCTTAGTGTGATTGACACTTCTTGATGATCAATGACGATCATTTTCATGATTTAGACTAGCAATGTGCGATGTCTCTTTGATTCGGTTCATCGGACATTACGCTGTACGACGTCGTTGTTCCGTTTTATAGTGATTTGGTTCATCGAACGTTACGCTGTGCGACGTCGTTGTTCCATTTTACTATGTGTTGGTTCATCGGATGTTACGTTGTACGACATCGTTGTTCCTTTTTATCGTGTGTTGGATCATCGGACGTTACGCTGTACGACGTCGTTGTTCCATTTTCCTACGTGTTGGTTCATCGGATGTTACGCTGTACGACATCATTGTTCTTTTTTATTGTGCTTTGGTTCATCGGACGTTACGCTGTACGACGCCGTTGTTCCTATTTATTGTGTCTCTGGATCATCGGACGTTACGTTGTACGACGTCGTTGCTCCGAATCATGTGATTTCTGGATTTCGTTTGTTGATTTCTGGAATTTGTGCTTCACCAATTTTTCGTGATTTTCATTGATAAGTTTTATTAATTTTTGTGCATTGGTGAATTCGTGTGTCATTGACTTGTTATGAATACAAGTTTAGGGTATGATAACCCATTTTATCTTTGAGAAGATTCTTGTGATATTGATTAATCTCTTTTTGATTTTTCAATTACATACTTATAGTAGTATGCTATTATGGTTATTAAATGTCTATGCCATATCTTTTATTCTATATCTTGTCATCTGATATTTATAGCTAGACTGATCCGTTTATTATTTTCTTATAAATAATACTCGGGTCAGACCGAGATGTTACAGGTGCTTCCGCTTGACTTCTCTTCTGGGATTTCTCTGACTTTTGGCTAACACTTAGATTAGTAGTTTTTGTTGTATACATTTGTGATATAGACTCCGTGATGTATACTTATGCTTTTGTGTAGCTTGTAGCTATCCCTTTGTATTATCGTGGATCTTTCAGACCACTACTCTTATGTACACTTTCATGTGTTATATATTCATATCTTTTTCTGCCTTAGTGATATGGATGTCTATGACTGATTTGTGTTATGTTTATTTCTATGTTTATTTCCGAAGATTATATAAAGCCATTGTGTGATAACTTTGAGTTTGTATCGGAATGTCGGATTTCCTCCTTAAATGAAATGCATGTTTTACTATCTGACATATCGGTGCTCGCACAAAGCAATTACATGGATGGTCGCTCCTCAACAGCCTTATTCTCCGTGCTAATTGACAGCACTACACTGTAGTGTTCTTGGTTAGCGTGGGTATAGAGGTGGGGCGTCACAGCTTGGTATCAGAGCCTAACTTCGGAACAATGTAGAATAATCTAGCAAGGATCATTGTCCTAAGTCTTTCTTAGGAATCGTGCCATAGGATTTGATTCGAGTCTTCGTACCGTTCTATTCTATTTTCTTTTATGATTCCTTGTTTTAGCAATCAAGTTTGTTTGATATTCATTTTGAGATTAACTTTTTTCTCTTTTCTTTCTTTCTTAAAGAAAAGAAATGGTTAGACCTGGCCGTCCCAGCGCCGGTCAATCTAGTGCTACTCCCTAGGAGGGAGTATTTATGTATGCCCAGCAGCTTCTAGATCTTGTTAAGAATACTCAAGCTATCGGACCCATTCTAGAGCCTACTCATCCTAGATCCGGTTTTGCACGCTTGTGTAGAGATTATACCGATTTGGGTGGAAGGCCATTCCGGGGATCCGAGAGTGTTATCGAAATTCAAGCTTGGCTCAAATCATGCGATCGCATCTTTTCTCGCATGAACCTTATTGATCTACATCGAGTCCAGGTGGCTTCAAGCATGCTCCAAGAAAGAGCATTGGATTGGTATGAGCTTTTAATTTTTGAAATCATTGAAGCGGATCTTACTTGGGAGCAATTCCGGGAAAATTCGAATTGAAATTTGTGTCGGAGGCTGAAAAAGTAACTTTAGCACGGCGCTTCATAGACCTTGTTCAAGGTGAGATTGAAGTTGTGCGTGCCAAACAGAACTTCAAAGACAACATGAAAAGGCCTATTAAATTGTGCGTGCCAAACAGAACTTCAACGACAACATGAAAAGGCTTCATAGACATCGCTCTTCGTCTTGAAGAGGCCGATAGAGAAAGCGATATTGAAGTTGTGCGTGCCAAACAGAACTTCAACGACAACATGAAAAGGCCTATTAAATTCACAGGCCCCAATCCCATCAAGAAAGGGAAGAAACAAACTCCTGTAGCAGAGACTCCTACCTCTAGTCGTGGACGATGCTACAATTGTGGTCTTACGGACCATTATGCAAGGGAGTGCCCGAAACCTCTCTTTTGCCGTTATTGCAAAAGTTCGGGACATCTTATATCTACATGTTCCATTCTTAAAAGTAGGAGAGAGGGAGAGCTAAATGTTGTTCAAGCCCCTAGTGACACTTCTCTTGGTTAAGGTAATTCTCCTTCTATCTTTGACGATATTTCTTTTGAGATTATCTTATTCAAGTTTTTTGTGTTATGGGTTTCATCTCACTATTTTTATATCAAAAGAACTTGTGATTCTTTTTCTTTAAAACATTTCTGGGCTTGATGACTTCATTGAGGATTGCGAATCCGGATTGGTGGATCCGCAACACTCAATTTGCTTTTTATTTATGTTGAAATTATTTTATGTGATTTTCTTTCCGAGCCGATTTTTACTTATGCTTCGGAATTGACTTTTGTAAGGATTGGCTTAATTATTATGAAGTCATATCCTTTGTCCCGTGTGGACTATTCATCTTCAACATTTTCAATCTATTAAGCAGATTTCTGTTTTTCTTTTGTAATTTTGATTCCAATTTGATGGCATCGTTTTATTCTTTAAGCTCACATGATGAGGAGAGTGTTATTTCTCTCATTCATGTAGTTTGAGAATTTTCCGGTATTTTTGAGTTTGTCTTAGGAATATCACCTAAGCAGTCTTTTGAGTGGTGTTAAGGTCTTTTCAGATCGACCTTACCACCAGTTTTCTTTAGCTACGAGTTGCGGAAATTAGCATCCACTTACCGCATTCCAAACTCGTTATGGTTCTTATGAATGACTTATTATGTCATTCAGTTTGTCCAGCTTATTTCATCCATTTTATAAATCGAGTATTATATAAGTATCTCGATGACTTCACTTTTGTATTTATTACTTTTGGATGGAAATAGCAATTTAAATTTTTGCAAATCTTTTTCATAAGATTTATTTATAAGTATAATTGGATTTTGTTCTTCAATGAGCAAAGAATATTCTTAAAACTTCTAAGAGACATTTTTATCATATGGATTATGATTTTGTGATTGTATTGCCCATTGAGTGCTTTAAGAATTCTGGTCGATGCACCTGATCAACGTTATCGATAAGAATCTCCTATACGCTTTGATGAGACAGTCAGGCACAATATATTAACTTGTAAAAATATAAATTTTTCTAGAAAGATTATTACATTAAGATAAATGCAATTTTGAAAGTTTTACCTTTTCGGGAAAGAGGATTATTTAAAAGAACTCTTTTCTGATACTCTTATTCTTGTGATTCCCGATGGGAACCAATACTTTATCTTTTGTACCAATACTAATCGTATTGGTTTAGATGTCGTTCTCTTGCAAAAGAAAACGTGCTATCTCTTGTGCTTCTAAATCATTAATGCCTATTGATACTAGATATGCCACTCGTTTATTTTTGGCATCATTATTTGTGGGTGAGAAATTTGTTCTCGACCCTGATCCTAAATCTTTGGAATATTTATTTTCTCATAAGGAACTTAATATTGGATCGAGTTCCTTGCATCTAATGATCTTGATATTCTTTGTGTATTCCCAAAAAGGGGAATTGTGTTGCCAATGCACTTTGTCGTAAACAACAAGTGGTTGTTTCTTTGATGATGTCTAAATGGAATGATCATCTTTCCAACATCGGACGTTTCGATATACTTCGTTTTATTGAGTTTCATCTCATTCCCTTTATGGACTAGCGTCCGATGTTCTTTTATGGTTATCGGTTCATCGGATGTATCGTTATTGTACTACATCGATGTCCCGGCTTTTCGGTTCACTTGGACGTACCGTTTTTGTACTATGTCGGTGTTCCAAATTATTCCAGATTCTTGTTTCTTGGGCGTACCATTTTGTACTACGCCGTTGCTCCGGCTCAAATTTTCTGCTATTCTTGACGTTTTCCATGTCTTGTAACTATGGAAATGCTTTTAGGTTTCCGATTTTTATTCTTGAGCCTGGTGTTATAGTAGGGATTGAAGTTTCACCAGATTTGACTTTTGAGCAACATTCTATTCGCATCATTGCTTCAGAGGCTGAACACCTTCGAAAATAAAGATGTTCTCTTTGTGTGAGTTCTATGGTTGTCAAATCCCAAGGATTTTTCTTGGGGAATCTAGAGAATTCATTGAGCGAACACATCCGGACTTACTTTCTCATGCTCCTTGAGGTAAACTTCTTAATTCAAATTTCTTTTGTGTTAATATGCTTTTATGGTTGTTACTTTTTATTTCCATCTTATATATATTGCGAGGACGCAATTTCTTTAAGGAGGGGAGTCTGTAACAACCCGCATATTTGACGAATTTATATTTAAATATTTTATCGTTAGTCGGATTTTAGTCCGAAAAGCTACTTTTTGCATACAGTCAAATTAGGACTCGAGACCACCTCCATTGAGTCCAAAATGACGTTTGCGATCTTTTTTAGTGTAAACTTCGATATGTTTGGCGATAGTGAAATTTTCGTCACTTTTTGCTTTGAGCTTTGGTTTGGGCTGAACCATTCACTATCTCAGCCCAACCCCCTCCTTCTCTTCACAACTTCATTCTTCATTTCCTAAACATAGAAACTTCATCAAAAATGGAGGAGGGAATGGGAAATTAAAACTCCAAGGTCAAATTCAATTGCAATCCATCATTCAACTCCAAATTCAAGAAGAAGACATTGATTCAAGCTTGGGACTGTTCTTGCTTTGCTTCAAGCTTTATCTTCATTGATTTTTGGTGCAAAGGTGAGATTTTTATCTCACATTCTTGCCTATTACTATCTTGGACTGTTGGGGATGAATTCCTATCACTTTAGCATGTATATTTACATTTGGTTTGGATTGGATTGGTGAAAACCCCAAATTTTAGTGTTTCTGGCGAAAAACTGCACTTATCTCGTTCTGTCTCGTTAGGTCGCTCGGCACGGAAGAGTTACGCTGGCTATAGGTCGTTTCCCCTTAGGTCGTGCGGCGCTGCTCAATTTAACACTTAGGTCGTTCGCTCCTTAGGTCGTTCGTACATTAGGTCGTTCGTCCATTTAGGTCGCTTGACCCCATTCCCACTAGGTCGCTCGGCTTTACTCGAGCTGTTAGGTCGTTCGGCCTATGCCGTTTGTTAGGTCGCGAATAGCTAGGTCGTTCGTCCTCCAATGGTTATGTCACTCGACCTGCCTTCTCTTTAGGTCGCGTACCATCTTAGGTCGCGTACCACTTAGGTCGCACCATTAGGTCGTTAGGTCACATGACCTCAATTCTGTTAGGTCGCCTGACCTTAATTACCTTAGGTCGTTAGACCTTACCCTTTAGGTCGTTTGACCTCACCACTTTAGGTCGCTTGAACCTTAGGTCGCTCGGCAGGGAGCGTTTAAGTCGCTCGACCCTGTTGCCATATTAGGTCGCAACCACTAGGTCGCTTGGCCCCTACCGAGTTAGGACGTTCGCCACTTGGGTCGTATCCCTTAGGTCGCGAACTCCTTAGGTCGTTCGGCCTGTTTCCAAGTTAGGTCGCTCGACCCTTTTTCTTAGCTCGACCTTGTTAGGTCGTACCCCCTGTTGCTTAGCTCGACCGAGTTAGGTCGTTCACCCCCTAAGCCACAACCCACTAGGTCGTTTGACCTGTTCTCTCTTAGGTCACTTGACCTTACTTCCTTTAGGTCGCTGGACCTTATTCCCTTTAGGTCGCTTGACCTTATTCTCTTTAGTTCGTTGGACCTTACTTCATTTAGGTCGCTTGACCTTACTTCCTTTAGGTCGCTCGACCTCACCACTTTAGGTCTCACCACCTATAGGCCGCTCGCCCTATTGCCTTGATAAGTCGCTCGGCCATGTCACCAAATAGGTCGCGCCCACCTAGGTCGCTCGGCATGTTATCCTTAGGTCGTTTGACCTATCTTACTTTAAGTCACTACCTCTTTAAGTCGTAGCACTTTAGCTCGGCCATGATTAGGTCGCGTGGGTACTTCATCTTTTATGGTTTTGGAACTGATTTCCTTGGATTTTATTCACGTCTTTGAATGTGAATTTTTGTGAATTGATTTGTTTCTACAATCAATTTTGTGACTTGTCACTTTAAAAATATAAAGGTTTCAATACTAGTAGTAAATTTCAAAACTCTTTCTTCAAAACGATTTCAACTCTATTTTGCTACAAAGATCTTTTTTACTCAACCGTTTTCCAATCTATTAGTATATACAAGCCTTTACTTCACTCGGAAGAGAAATCTAATTAAACGGCTTAGTAAAACAGGTAGTATGAAACGCTTGCGTTTACTTCGTCGGTTAATTCTTGGACTTGTTCGATTGAACCTTTTGTGACAGTTTTCTAGTGAAGATTCACAGTTTGTTCGTAAATATTTAAGTTAAGCAAGTGGTTATGGGACATGAAGCTAAACTCATATATTTACTAGCTTAGTGTGATTGACACTTCTTGATGATCAATGACGATCATTTTCGTGATTTAGACTAGCAATGTGCGATGTCTCTTTGATTCGGTTCATCGGACGTTACGCTGTACGACGTCGTTGTTTCGTTTTATCGTGATTTGGTTCATCGGATGTTACGCTGTACGACATCGTTGTTCCATTTTACTATGTGTTGGTTCATCGGATGTTACGTTGTACGACATCGTTGTTCCTTTTTATCGTGTGTTGGATCATCGGACGTTACGCTGTACGACGTCGTTGTTCCATTTTCCTACGTGTTGGTTCATCGGATGTTACGCTGTACGACATCGTTGTTCCTTTTTATTGTGCTTTGGTTCATCGGACGTTACGCTGTACGACGTCGTTGTTCCAATTTATTGTGTCTCTGGATCATCGGACGTTACGTTGTACGACGTCGTTGCTCCGAATTATGTGATTTCTGGATTTCGTGTGTTGATTTCTGGAATTTGTGCTTCACCAATTTTTCGTGATTTTCATTGATAAGTTTTATTAATTTTTGTGCATTGGTGAATTCGTGTGTCATTGACTTGTTATGAATACAAGTTTAGGGTATGATAACCCATTTTATCTTTGAGAAGATTCTTGTGATATTGATTAATCTCTTTTTGATTTTTCAATTACATACTTATAGTAGTATGCTATTATGGTTATTACATGTCTATGCCATATCTTATATTCTATATCTTGTCATCTGATATTTATAGCTAGACTGATGCGTTTATTATTTTCTTATAAATAATACTCGGGTCAGACCGAGATGTTACAGGTGCTTCCGCTTGACTTCTCTTTTGGGATTTCTCTGACTTTTGGCTAACTACTTAGATTAGTAGTTTTTGTTGTATACATTTGTGATATAGACTCCGTGATGTATACTTATGCTTTTGTGTAGCTTGTAGCTATCCCTTTGTATTATCGTGGATCTTTCAGACCACTACTCTGATGTACACTTTCATGTGTTATATATTCATATCTTTTTCCGCCTTAGTGATATGAATGTCTGTGACTGATTTGTGTTATTTTTATTTCTATGTTTGTTTCCGAAGATTATATAAAGCCACTGTGTGATAGCTTTGAGTTTGTATCGGAATGTCAGATTTCCTCCTTAAATGAAATGCATGTTTTACTATCTGACATATCCATGCTCGCACAAAGCAACTACATGGATGGTCGCTCCTCAACAGCCTTATTCTCCATGCTAATTGACAGCACTACACCGTAGTGTTCTTGGTTAGCGTGGGTATAGAGGTGGGGCGTCACATACATCTTTCTAGGTGTATCGATGCTAGACTTTACATGGGGCGTATCTTTCTAGGTGCGTCGATGTTTAGTTTATGGGACTGGCCATCCTCTTTCTTGTGATTTCTGGATTTCTAATTTTTGAGTTCCGATTTATTGTGTTTTTGGTTCATCGGGCGTTTCATTGTACGACGTCGTTGTTCCGAATTATTTGTGATTTCTGGATTTCTAATTATTGATTTCTGGAATTTATGTTTCACCAGCATTTACTATTGGCATTGATATGTATGTCATTTTTGTGGCTTGGTGAATTAAATTAAGAATATGACGTTCTTTTCTGTGTTTTGAGATTATTGAGATATTGTATGACTTTTGTGGGTTTTCTGATGTATACTTGACCCAGTATGACATTTTTGGTGCTCATACGTTTTATTATTATATCTCTTCTTATATCTCATTTTATCTGATAATTATAGCTAGACTGATCCGTTTATTATTTTATTCTTAAATAATACTCGGGTCAGATTGAGATATTACAGGTGCTTCCTCATGACTTCCTATCTGGAACCATCATCTAACTTTTGGCTAGCTACTCTAGTTTAGTAGTTTTTGTTGTATACATTTGAGATTTAGACTCCTTGTTGTATACATATTCTTTTGGCTAGCACTTGTATCTAAAGATTTGTGTTATTGTGGATCTTGTTTGACCACTACTCTGATGAACACTTTTATGTGTTATATTCATATCTATTTCCGCCTTTGTGATATGAATTCTCTGTGACTGATTTGTGTTATGTTTATTTCTATATTTGTTTTCGAAGTCCATATAGCCACTGTGTAGTAGCTTTGAGTTTGTATCGGTATGTCGGATTTCCTCTTGTGATGAAAAGTTATATTTTTATCTGGCATATCGGTACTCGCACAAAGCAATTATATAGATGGTCACTCCTCAACCGCCTTATTCTCCGTGCTAGTTGATGGCATTACCCCGTAGTATCCTTGGCTAGCGTGGTTATAGAGGTGGGGCGTCACAATAGTATTTTTGTTATAAAAGAAATTTTAAAGAGTTAAAAATTCAAATTCCTTTTTGACTTTACATAATAAAAGAATATCTTAACCTTTAAACTTATTTAAAAACATTTAAATTTATAAAACTTTATTTTATTTCAAAAATCTAGAATTCAGATTTAGATTTAAGTCCAGGTTTAAAACATTGTTTAAATTCTTAATTTCAAATTCTATTTTAAATTTAAATCCTTTTAAAATACACTTAATACTTAAACACCTTAAAGTTATTACAACAAATTTTGAATTTAAAAACTTATTTATTTCCAAACCAAGATTCAAACTAAACTTGAATTTATATCTAAACTTTTGATTTAAAACTTAGTTTAAACTTTGCTTTATAATTTAAAATTATATTTTTAAGTTTTAAAAACAGAACAGGTTTGAAACCTGTAACTAAACACTTACCAGAGCCACTACCCATTTGCTTCGAGCCCAAACTAAAACCCTTCGAGTAAAATACTCGAGTTACTCAAGACAAACTCGAGTACGACCCTGCTCCACCCAAACACCTAACAAAAACCAGATCCCCAGAGACATGTGCTCCGTGCACGTGCACGGCGCCGCCGTTCATCTCCAGTCGACTCCACATCATTGAACAAGTCGACGATCATCCACGAACCATCCCTCGACCATAGGAACCTCACCATTCACTCGACATTTGAATTCGAGTTTAAAACCCAAACCTGGAAATATCGACTGAAATCATCACCAAACCTGGGAACGCCGTCGTTCTCAACACCCCGACCACCAGAAAATCTGAAATTCCGGCCAAGTCTTCGTCAACTCACCTCCTTCCATCCCTCTGAGTTCGGTTGAACTCGATCGACCAGAGGATACGAGCCAATCAAAATACTCATCCCAGACAAAACTAGGGCTACAGACTAAATTTGATCGCCACCGTCACCACAAGGCTATGATCATCCATCTGACATTTTTCCTTTAGCCTCTGATCATCAGACTACCACCGGAATGAACCCCTGACCTCCAGGCCACAATGATCACCAGAAAATCCCAAATAACCAATTTCTGGTTAAACCAGAAATGCACACTCAAACCATTACTAAAATTTATGATTTTAGTTTTAAAAATCTAGTTTTTGTTTAGGGATTTGAGTTATAACCCTGAATTATTAAATTATCAAATTTGAATTTTGACTTAGCTTAAGCATCTCTATTCTTATGGTTTTCCAGGACCATATACAACTTGTTTTTGCTTAAATAAATTCTTAATCTTTAATATATGCTATAACAAACAGATTTTGTTTTAACCCTAAGTTCAAATAGCAAGTTGATCCATAGGAAATGATTTTTAAATCAAAATCTTGTGCTTATGATTTAAAAACAGAGAACATTTATAAACAACAGTCTGCACACAATACCATCCATCATTCACAAAGAATTCATATATATAGATACAAACATACTTATTCACAGATATATAAGCAACAGGTTATACCTTTGAATTGTTTTAAAGTGATGGTACTCACCTTGTTTTCTTAGAAATAAACAGAGTTTGAAATTTTGAAACAAGCTTGTGAAACTGCTAGTTGAAGTCTTTATCTTTAATCCTATTGATCTCTTGTTTGAGTTGAATTGGATTGTTGTTTTAAGTTGAAGTTTGTCTAAGTATGAAATAGTATTTACTTCAGATTCTCAGTTTTTGGATGGACGAAAAATGAGATGAGGAGGTTAATATATAAGAAAGAAATTTACAGTTAATTATATTTTTGTACAACACAGGTCAGAGATATTTTTCTCTTCTTTGTTGACTAACAGATTTTTTTTCCCTCTTTGGTGGCTGATATGATCTTGCTATTGTGCTAGAGGTGATAGCATTTAATGCCATTGTCACTTTTCGTGCCTACATATACTTATCCTTTATTTTGTTTACATACATGAATATATATTTATTTCTTTTCAAGTGTACATACTTATCCTATACAATTTCTATGTTCATAGATATTTATATCTTTCCTTTCTTTAGTCTTATGCCTTGTATTATAAATAAGTTTCTATATTTAACATGATGTTAGAATTTATCTAATGTATTTACTTTATATTTTATATAGTCTATTAACATGTTGTTTGAAATTATCTACTTTATTTTTATGTTCTATTTCTAACATAAATATTTATTTCTAACTTAAATATTTATTGTCTTGTATTTCTCTATATATATATATTTATTTATTGTTTATTTCTTTTTAATGTTTAACTATCAAACATTTAATTTATATTCATATTTTATTTTATGCTTATATTTAGTATTGATAAATATGATCTAGTTTAAATATTATTATCTAGATTACATCATAACATATATATTTAAATCAAATATCAATAAGGTAGAGTTTATTTTAGTGTAAATAAAAATAGATTTTATTTTAAAATATTAAAACACTCTATCTTTAAATTCCAAATCATAGTTTCTTATGTTTATAACCATATAGTTATTTATAAAATATCTTTGAAAAGTTATATATTAAATAAATCAAAATTTACAAATTACCAAAAATATTAGAATTATAAAATATGCCTTATTAATTAAATTTAAAACAAAGCGCATCTATTTACAATATATATATATATATATATATACATGATAAATAGGAAACAATTTATTAGTTTTTAAAAGATAAATTCACAAATTAAATAGTTATTAAAAGAAGATAATCACTCAATTCAAATTTTATTAACAAAAATTTATCAAATCAATTTAATTTTAATACAGATTATTAAATTGATATTGCCAAAAATTCCGGGATATCACATTCCTTCCCCCTTAAAAGAATTTCGTCCTCGAAATTTAAAATCAAAGGTAATTTAATAATCTCATTAATTTTTAATTTTAAACACAAACATATATTATCTACCATATGCTAACAACCAAATCAACCAAACCAACCAATTCACCAAATCAAACAAATCTAACTATCTATACAAAATCAGGATAGAACTATCTAGAGTTTTCCAGGTATAAATACTGGAATACTCAATCTATAGAATCCAAACAGTCTATAGTACTAAGCTATAGAGCCCCTACTCATCTATATCTACAAAACTAAACCGGATATCATACCACAGACAAGTCTGACTCAACCACCCAAAACTTCCTGAATTGCTGGTTCCAAACCAAAGATGGATTATACACGTACTCCCTCAGAGATACGTGAAACACATCGAATCCCAGTTATCCAAACTGGCAATTCACTCCAGAAGACCAAAAACTTATCCTCACCAGAACATAGAGAAAATCCAAAACACCTCGGAGCTAGCTTCTCAATTTTACCAAATTATATAGCTCCTTTGATTAGAGAAAACTTATCCAAAATTAAATCTCCGACTTCGAAATCCAAATTCCTCCATCTCTTATCCACCAAACTCTTCTGACGATCCAGGGCTGCCTCCGTCTCTACTGATCAGCTCAACCTTCGCTGATGCCTCTCAAAACAACCTGGACCAAAAACAATCCAATAGAATGATCTTCTCAAGATCAACCAAAATCATGAACACAACCTCTACTATCATCAGTAGATAACAACATCTCCTTTCTAGAAAAGAAAAACAGATGCACTCCCAACTGCTTCTGCTGCACAACTCTGATATGGAGTAGATGAAAATGCTGATGATGCACACGAGCACAACTGGACAATACATCGATCCCAGATATATGGTTCAACAAATCCATAAAGAAAAAACTCAGAAATTCCATTATATCCTGATTTGCTTCACCAAAAACCCCTCTCTAGGAACCATCCTCCAACTAGTTGGACCATCGGTACTACTCCTTGAATCCTAGTTGATATGAAAACTAAATCTCCAGATGCTAAGGCAAACCACTAACCTCTTCAAAGACATCTGAAAAGATCTCTGACAAACCAAGAGAACACTAAACTATCGCAAGTCACTTTTGCGATTAACTCAATCTAATATCCAATGAAAACTGTTCTCTCTTTACCAATCAGAATAGCTTAAGCTTATCTAGCCAATCCATCGAAGAAGTGGATCCACATAGCTGCTGCTTCTGAACTTCACCTCTAGAAAACGGCTGATAGATGACCTCTTTGCCGGCACACAGAACATTCTAAGCTACGACGCTGCTACTGATGCCAAAGACTTCCTAATCCAAAACTACTCGAGAGACCCGGGCCTCAAAGCCAAACACAAACACCCAGCGGAACTAGCCTTAACACCGATGTAGACACACTTCCTTATCCAAAGCTCCTTGAGAAACATCTTTGGAAAAAATCCATAGCCAATGCATCTCATCACACAACTACTACTTCCTGAGTTACCAAGATACTATCACTAGCTTCTGCTTAACTAATAGAAGTTCTACTCATCCAAACTTGCGCTTCAAATATGGATTCCGAATCTTAACAGGTTTCCTTCAACGATTGGCAAAATCCTTACATCAAAACAAAAATAATTCACTCGAGACGGTATTGGGTCTACAGTCTCGGCAGATACACTTCCAACCTCAACAAACTCCAACCATTGGTAGTCGTGTTACACACACCACTACCCTTCCTACCTTTATAACTTATATTGGAAAACCCGAACAGGTAACCCAACAAATAGGTAGAAATAAATAAATATATATATTTATATATATATTTCAAAATTACAAATACGCTCTCTCAAGAAGGATAGAAATCACTCCAAAGCCTAGGTATTCACTCAAGCTAGCACTCTAATACCAACTGTGACGACCCGCCTTACTAACCACAGAAAGACGTATCATCTTTAAGAAAGAAATAGGTAGAAATAGAAAAGAAAGAAGAAAGAACAACACAATATCAGAATCTCACAGCGGAACTAATGAAATATAATATATCACAAAAGATATACATAGTTTCATATATATTAGAGTTACACAGATTACACAACACATACTAGACAGTTATAAACACCTGTCTAGTTAATACAACTCGATACAACTCAAACAAATGTCTCAGAGATACCAACACAGCGGAACCACCTATATATATACAAACGCTGAAGCCTCCTGCTCCATTTCTCCTCCAATATTCGTCAAATCTAACCTGAATCCCTTGACTACTCGTAAAAATTTAAGTACCCAAGAGTTTAAGAAAACGGAAATAAACTCCTGGTCAGACATGGGTCTGGTGTGAGTAACAGGTTAAAGTTGCTTAATTTTGAAAATCATTTGAAAGAAAAAGGTATCACGTAAGACTCCCCACACATAAACATGGGTAAGTTTTTACCATACGCTAACCAAAACATTTTATAGAAAATCCAGTGATATTATAATAGTGTCTAGGGTTTTCCAATAAATAGAAAATAGCAGAAATTGTTACATGATCAAATTCCAGCATACTAGCCACAAAGTGGGTAATACAATCAAAACAGTAGGGTCTCGAAGGAAAAATAGGTTTCCAACAATGGCAGGGCTACTGGGGTACCGCTCGTCAAAGTACCTGGCCTATATCAGAGTACTGAGGATTACGCCCAATCCCCTGCAACACAAGGCCGGAACCATCACTTAATGGACAGTTCCGAACAAGACAACCCCAGCAGTTGCAGCTCAACAACTGCCCACACAGCCGAATAAAAAGGGACATCTAGATTGGGATCAATCTCGTCCTACATGGGTGCTACCCTCTTAGTCTTGCTGCACCTCCCCTGTTTTAGCCATTCCTGGTTGATGAGGCTTGAGGCTACGATTACCTTTAGAGAACACATATCTTATAATGCTCATCGTCCACCTGACGATGTTCTGAAAGCATTCAATCCATACAAGTCCATTCCGGGTTCGAACGGAACCGAAGGCATTATCTCGTTACACTCATATTGGAATCACCCTCAGAGTTAACGACGATAACCCTTGCACTCTGAATCTTCATCTTCACTTGAGATTCACGACCTATCGTTGATTTGGATCGATGTGGTTTTCGAATATCCAAATCCGGAAACCCGATCCCGGTCTCATCGAAATCCAAAATGCCATCTTTTAGGTACAAGTTGTTTAAGAGTTAAAACAATTCAATTCATTATCTATATACACACAGATAGATAATTTACATATCACAATAGATAATCTACATTATCATCACATATAGATAATTCATATTATCATCACAACAGATAATCCATATTATCATATTTCAACCATAGCATTCATATCACATAGCATTACTTATTCATATCTGAGGTAACAGACCATTCAAAGCAATCAAAATCATCCATCCATATAAGCAAGAAATCAAATAATCACACTAAAATTAATTTAATATGAATTAAATTGATTACTTCCTCTTTGATTAATTTAAAGTAAATTAAATTAATTACTTTCATCATTATAAATCTTGCTTACATAACCATTAATTAATTACCAATCAATTAGTCAATCATCATCTACTTATTCATTTCAATCAATCATCCTTGATTAATTATCTTTAATTACATTCAAGTAATTATTCTTTAATTAATTTAACAAATTTATTATCCTTAACCATTTACAGTAATTATCCTTAAATAAATCCATGAATTAATTGTCTATAATTAATTACATTCATCCTTAATAAATTACATCTTCATTACTTCATTGATTAATTACTCTCAAATTAAAACATTCTTAATTACATTTTTAATTATAATAATTAACGATCTCTAATTAAATTTTTAATTATTTATTCTATTTAAATTAATTACATTAAGAAAAATTAATCTTCAAAACTACATATATCAGTCACCCTTGATTAATCCCTTTCAGTAATTAACTACCCTTAATTACTTCATTAATAAATTAATTACTCCTTAATTAACTTTCTTAATTAATCCCTTGATTAATTACAAATAATTATACTCAAATTTCTTTCATTAACAATTCATCATTCAATTAATTACATCCAGTAATTATCTATTAATTACTTCCCTATGTATTTATACTTCATTTATCACATTAAGTAATTATTATCAAATCATCCAGTGATTATTTTAAATTAATTGAACTTAATTAATTAACTTAAACTAATCACATTAAACTCAATTAATTACAATGAGTAATTAATTCCTTAATTACTTCACATTTAGTAATTACACCTAAATAATTCCATAAATGATTTTCTTTACTTAATTAATCTAATTAATTATTAAAATTTATCACATTAATTAATTATTTAAAAATCCTAGTTAATGACCTTCATTAACTATTAAAAATTCTTTAATTAATTTTCTAAAGTAGTTAAACTTACATTAATCATTATTAATTATAAATTAATTAACCATTAATAATCCATTAATTAATCCTAATTATTCAATTAATTAAGTGTTAGCCGAAACTTAATTAATTCTTAATTACAATTAATTAATTTCTAATCGTAAATAAAAATCTAATCTATGATTCTTAATTATAATTTAATTATTCCTTAATTAATTGACTTGAACCTTAATTAATCAATTTAAACTTATCATTACTAATTAAATTAATCCAAATCATTAATCATCCATTCTAATTTACTTAATAATTAATGAATTACAAATCATTAAATCTTCATTAACTTTAAGGTAAAATTCATTCTTATTAAGGATCTAATTTATCACTCACAAATATGTTTGAAAACATTTATTTTCAAATTTACTTTTGAAATTCATTTTTATTTCGGGTTTTAAAAAGAATCCCTATTTATCTTTAATAAAGTTTAAAACCAATTTTTAAAACCTTTAAATTCACATGCTAAATAGTATTTTTGTTATAAAAGAAATTTTAAAGAGTTAAACATTCAAATTCCTTTTTGACTTTACATAATAAAATAATATCTTAACCTTTAAACTTATTTAAAAACATTTAAATTTATAAAACTTTATTTTATTTCAAAAATCTAGAATTAAGATTTAGATTTAAGTCCAGGTTTAAAACTTTGTTTAAATTCTTAATTTCAAATTCTATTTTAAATTCAAATCCTTTTAAAATACACTTAATACTTAAACACCTTAAAGTTATTACAACAAATTTTGAATTTAAAAACTTATTTATTTCCATACCAAGATTCAAACTAAACTTGAATTTATATTTAAACTTTTGATTTAAAACTTAGTTTAAACTTTGCTTTATAATTTAAAATTAAATTTTTAAGTTTTAAAAACAGAACAGGTTTGAAACCTGTAACTAAACACTTACCCGAGCCACTACCCATTTGCATCGAGCCCAAACTAAAACCCTTCGAGTAAAATACTCGAGTTACTCGAGACAAACTCGAGTACAACCCTGCTCCACCCAAACACCTAACAAAAACCAGATCCCCAGAGACATGTGCTCCGTGCACGTGCTCGGCGTTGCCGTTCATCTCCAGTCGACTCCACATCATCGAATAAGTCGACGATCATCCACGAACCATCCCTCGACCATCGGAACCTCACCATTTACTCGACATTTGAATTCGAGTTTAAAACCCAAACCTGGAAATATCGACTGGAATCATCAACAAACCTAGGAATGCCGTCGTTCTCAACACCTCGACCACCAGAAAATCTGAAATTCTGGCCAAGTCTTCATTAACTCACCTGCTTCCATCCCCCTGAGTTCGGTTGAACTCGATCGACCAGAGGATACAAGCCAATCGAAATACTCATCCTAGACAAAACTAGGGCTACAGACTAAATTCGATCACCGCCATCACCACAAGGCAATAATCATCCATCTGACATTTTTCCCTTAGCCTTTGAACATCAGACTACCACCAGAAATAAACCTTGACCTCCAGGCCACATTGATCACCAGAAAATCCCAAATAACCAATTTCTGGTTAAACCAGAAATGCACACTCAAACCATTACTAAAATTTATGATTTTAGTTTTAAAAATCTAGTTTTTATTTAGGGATTTGAGTTATAACCCTGAATTACTAAATTATCAAATTTGAATTTTGACTTAGCTTAAGCATCTCTGTTCTTATTGTTTTCCAGGACCATATACAACTTGTTTTTTCTTAAATAAATTCTTAATCTTTAATATATGCTATAATAAACAAATTTTGTTTTAACCCTAAGTTCAAACGGCAAGTTGATCCATAGGAATTGATTTTTAAATCAAAATCTTGTGCTTATGATTTAAGAACAGAGAACATTTATAAACAACAGTTTGCACACAATACCATCCATCATTCACAAAGAATTCATATATATATATACAAATAGACTTATTCACAAATATATAAGCAATAGGTTATACCTTTAAAATGTTTTAAAGTGATGTTACTCACCTTGTTTTTTTAGAAATGAACAGAGTTTGCAATTTTGAAACAAGCTTGTGAAACTGCTAGCTGAAGACTTTTTCTTTAATCCTCTTGATCTCTGGTTTGACTTGAATTGGATTGTTGTTTTAAGTTGAAGTTTGTCTAAGTATGAAATAGTATTTACTTCAAATTCTCAGTTTTTGGATGGACGAAAAATGAGATGAGGAGGTTGATATATAAGAAAGAAATTTACTATTGATTATATTTTTGTACAACACAGGTCAGAGATATTTTTCTCTTCTTTGTTGACTAACAGAATTTTTTTTCCTCTTTGGTGGCTGATATGATCTTGCTATTGTGCTAGAGGTGATAGCATTTAATGCCATTGTCACTTTTCATGCCTACATATACTTATCCTTTATTTTGTTTACATACATGAATATTATTTTTTTTTCTTTTCAAGTGTACATACTTATCCTATACAATTTCTACTTTCATAGATATTTATATCTTTCGTTTCTTTAGTCTTATGCCTTGTAATATAAATAAGTTTCTATATTTAACATGATGTTAGAATTTAGCTAATGTATTTACTTTATATTTTACATAGTCTATTAACATGTTGTTTGAATTTATCTACTTTATTTTGTTCTATTTCTAACTTAAATATCTATTTCTAACTTAAATATTTATTGTCTTGTATTTCTCTTTCTATATATATTTATTGTTTATTTCTTTTTAAAGTTTAACTATCAAACATTTAATTTATATTCATATTTTATTTTATGCTTATATTTAGTGTTGATAAGTATGATCTAGTTTAAATATTATTATCTAGATTACATCATAACATATATATTTAAATCAAATATCAATAAGGTAGAGTTTATTTTAGTGTAAATAAAAATAGATTTTATTTTAAAATATTAAAACACTCTATCTTTAAATTCCAAATCATAGTTTCTTATGTTTATAACCATATAGTTATTTATAAAATAGCTTTGAAAAGTTATATATTAAATAAATCAAAATTTCCAAATTACCAAAATTATTAGAATTATAAAATATGCCTTATTAATTAAATTTAAAACAAAGCTCATCTATTTACAATATATATAAATATAAATATATATATATATATATATTATAAATAGAAAACAATTTATTAATTTTTAAAAGATAAATTCACAAATTAAACATTTATTAAAAGAAGATTATCAATCAATTCAAATTTTATTAACAAAATTTATCAAATCAATTTAATTTTTAATACAGATTATTAAATTGATATTGCCAAAAATTCTGGGATATCACACTTTTATCACAACTTTTCACTTCCATTTTCAAATTCAAACTCTCTCTTCAAAACTCCAAGCTCTCTGCCCTCTACTTTAATGGCTTCTTCAAGCAACCCCTCCACCATGAGACTTTCTAGAAACTTGAAAGAGCAACTCTTCAATAATCCGGAGGCAATAAAAGTATACATCAATTATGCTAATTATGGATAAGTCCATCCTGGAAAGTTTGCTATTTCTCAAGATTTTGCTTCTTATGAAATTGATACTCTTTTTGCAAACAGTCAAATTCTTAATCTTGTTGATGCTTCTCAAAATGATTTTGTTTGTGTAACAACTCGCATATTTATCGATTTTATATTTAAATATAACATCGTTCGTCGGATTTTAGTCCGAAAATCTACTTTTTGCAAACAACCGAATTTGGACTCAAGACCACCTCCATTGAGTTCAAAATGCCGTTTACGACCTTTTTGAGTATAAACTTCGATATGTTTGGAGATAGTAAAATTTGCTACTTTTTCACTTAGGGCTTTAGTTTGGGTTTCAGCCCTATATCCTAAACCAAGCCCCTAGCTCCACCCCCACTTCTCTTCATTCACTTCCATTTCCTAATACAACTGAAGCTTTATCAAAAATGGGGGAGGAGAAAAGGAAATAGAAATTCCTAAGCCCTAGTTCAATTGCAAATTCAAGCTTCTACCTCCAAATTCAAGAAGAAGCTTTGGTAAGCCATCCTCTTCATCATCTCCAACTCTTTCTCCATTCAATTTCAGAAATTTCCTAAACCTAATTTAGGAAATGTTTCTCTTTTAAGCTTAGATTCAAGCTTGTTGAGTTGGAATTGAAGAAGTGATTGTCCTTGCTATTGCTCTATAGCTTCTTCTTCATTGATTTTGAGAAAAGGTGAGATTTTAATCTCACATCTATGTCTATATCTATCTTTGTTGTTAGGTATGAATTCCTAACACTTATTCATATGCATTTGATTTCGGTTTGGATTGATTTTGTGTATATTCCAATTTCTGGTGTTTTGGTTGAATTTTTGTGAAAATCCTATTATGGATATTTGGACATTGATATTCGAGGCGTATCGAAGAGCCATTAAGGCTGGGTTGTCACTTGGCATAATTCCTTAGTCGTTGTTGCTCGTCCGATCGTTATCGATATCGTATGGCCATCATTGGTCTAGGTTCATGGAATGTCTGAAATTCCAGTTTCAGACGTCTGAATTGATATTTCAGACGTCTGAATATTATTCTGGAAAATTTCTATTTCCAGATTCAGACGTCTGAATCTAAGGCTCCAGACGTCTGAATTGGCTCGTGAGCAACCAGAAAGAAAATAGGCAAATTTAAGCTATTTTCAGACGTCTGAAATTATGGTTCAGACGTCTGAATCTGTGTTCTGGAAAATATTTAATTTTCCAGATTCAGACGTCTGAACCATTTATTTCAGACGTCTGAATCTGCTGTCTTTTTCCAGTTTGCCTATTTCGCTTGAGAATTCCAATTTAATCGATTCGTGTTGATTCCCATCTGTTGTTATCATATATTATCGACTTTGATGACCTTTTCTTCGGGATTTTGTGGAATATCCGTTTTAACGGATTCGGTATCGATTTCTTTGGATTTTATTCACGTCTTCGAATGTGAATTTTGATGATTGATTGTTTCTACAATCGTTTTTGTGATTTGTCATTTTAAAAATATAAAAGTTTTCTATACTAGTAGTAAATATTCAAACTCTTCCACAAAGATGATTTCAACTCTATTTTCAAAATCAAACTCGTTTATCAAAGCCGTTTTCCAATCTATTAGTATATACAAACCTTTACCTCATTCGTATGAGAAATCTAATTAAACGGCTTAGTAAAACAAGTGGTATGAAACGGTTGCATTTACTTCGTCGGTTAATTCTTGGACTTGTTCGATTGAATCCTTTGTGACAATTTTCTAGTGGAGATCTACAATTTGCTCGTAAATATTTAAGTTAAGCTAGTGGTTATGGGACATGAAGCTAAACTCATATATTTACTAGTTTAGTGTAATTGACACTTAAATTCGAGTGGAAGTCTACAATTTGTTCGTAAATATTTAAGTTAAGCTAGTGGTTATGGGACATGAAGCTAAACTCATATATTTACTAGCATAGTGTAATCTACACTTGTGAGTCTACGAAGATCCTTCTTGTGGAGCTTCGGCTCATGGTCTTCGGGCCGTTCTTGTGGAGCTTCGGCTCATGGTCTTCGGGCCGTTCTTGTGGAGCTTCGGCTCATGGTCTTCGGGCCGTTCTTGTGGAGCTTCGGCTTATGGTCTTCGGGCCGTTTTTGTGGAGCTTCGGCTCAAAATTGATGGTTAGCGACCATGAGATAGCGTCTCATCTTGTGATACACGTGTTGGTGAGCTTTAATTCTCCCGTTCTTGTGATAGGACTCTTTCCCTTTTTGTGATCTTTCTGGATTTCTAGTTGACGATTTTTGGAATTTGTGTTTCACCAATTTTCGTGATTTACATTAATAAGTTCTATCAATATTTGTGCATTGGTGAATTCGTGTGTCATTAACCCTTGTGATTGGCCTAGGTATTTTTATGGGATTGGCCATCTTTTCTTGTGATTTCGGGATTTCTAATTATTGATTCCTGATTTATTGTGATTTTGGTTCGTCGGGCGTAACACTGTACTACGTCGATGTTCCTATTTATTTGTGATTTCTAGAATTTGTGTGTCGTTAACTTTTGTAATTTCTTGAATTTATGTTTCACCAGCATTTACGATTGGCATTGATATGTATGTCATTATTTGTGGCTTGGTGAATGTTAACGTTAAAATATGAACGATAACACCCGGTGTGTGTGATAAGATCGTGAAAGCACCACCCGTGTGACGGGAACAGAAATTAAGCAGGAAAAATAGCAGAAATGCAGTAAATGAACAACAGATTTATAGTGGTTCGGCCCGTAATTGAGCCTACGTCCACTTTATAGTCTCTTATTGCTGATTCGGTAACAATTTGATACAAATCTCTTCAGGAAACAGTACAATTCGATCACAAGAAACAATCTAGACTACTAGCTCAATCTTCGACGGTGAAACTCGATGAATCCATGTCGGATGTGAGGAATTTCTCTCGAAGCTTGTTGTAGTGTCGCGAATGCTTGAAGGATCCTTGATTACTGAGTGAATGAAGAGTTCGACGGAGTAACAGCGCTGTAGAAATGATTTGCCAAAAGTCCTCTTCATGTTGGAAGTGATGTCCTATTTATAGAAGCTGATTTCTGAGCAGGAAATTTGCCTAAGTCTTAGGTCGCGCACGACCTTAGTTAAGTCGTAGGTCCAGAGCGACCTAAGCTAGGTCGCTGTCCCCTTGCGGCTTCAGGAGTTAGCTAGTAAATCTGTACTTGGCTTCATTTGATCAAGTAATAAGTCGCACGCGAGTTACAGAATAGCTGTGGGAGCTCTAGGTCGTAGGGCGCTGGACCTGCTTTAATAGTTAGGTCGCTAACCTCTTTAGGTCGTCAAGTCCCTTAGGTCGCTAACTACCTTAGGTTGTTAAGTCCTTTAGGTCGCTAGCTACCTTAGGTCGTTGAGTTCCATAGGTCGCAATCCTTTCTGCTGCAAGGTCGCAAGGCCTTCTGGATCTTAGGTCGCGAAGCTTTCCTGTTGCCTTAGGTCGCAAGGTCTTCTGCAGCCTTAGGTCGCAAACCCTTCTGGATCTTAGGTCGCGAAGAAGTTAGGTCGCTAACTTCTTATCTTGATAAGTCGTGGACTTTCTCAGTTAGATCGCTATGTAGTTAGGTGGTAGGTTTTTCTTAGGTCGCAAGCTCCTTTAGGTCGCAGATCCTCTTAAGTCGTAGCCTTCTTAGGTCGTAGAGTTTTAGGTTGCTGAAATAAAGGAGTTAACATTTGCCCCTCGAAGTATATGACTATACTTTAGGTCGTATGCTTCGACTCAACTTTTCTAGGTCGCGAATCGACTTAAAACTTGCACGCCTGTTCACCTCCCTCCTTCAGTCCCATATAAATTAGTTAGGTCGCACCTTCTTCCTTACCCTACTGTCTTGAGCCTCCATCGCCATTAACAGTTTTTTCGAGCTTCCAGAGACAAATTTGACTCAATCAGCCAACGATTCTTCCTCGCCGATCATAATTCGTAAGTGGATTAGCTTATACTTGCCCATAGTCACTGCTTTGATCACGAATCGTTGTTGCTCGTCCTAAGCCCAATTCCATGCATCACGCTTTTTGTACGGTAGTCTCAATTGACTTTCGTTCATCATTTGACGTGTCAGGGTGATTTGCGATCATACGAAAGCTTTTGCTACGGATCTGTAGGGTTTGCCATTGATTCGCTAGTTAATCGGTGGTACGTTGAGGTAGGATGAAGGGGATGATGAATCCTTTTTTGAACTGGTGGTATTGGGTTATTGGACCCAATATGATGTTGCTTGGAGAGGAAGTCAACAACCTATCAGATTTGAACGTCCTAAGAGTTAGGTCGCGTGGGAACGCTTAACGACCTTAGCCTTTGTGACCTGACGACATTTGCGACCTAGAGAATCTCCAACTTAAAAACAATTGTGCACGACCTAGGACTTAAAGAAAATTGCCCCACCTTAATCCATTCAGTTGCAACTTGCGACCTACAGAAATCCTGACTCATGATAGGTCGCTGAACGACCTAATACTTAGAAATTTTTCACAGTCTTGAACTTTCAATCTGAACAACATAGCATAAGAACACTGCAACCTGTGTTAGGTCGTAAGCGACCTAACACTTAAAACTTTGAACAACTTTTGACTGATTTTCTGAACTTGAATTATTTTGGGTTTTGCACTTCTTCTCGGATTGCCTCAACTTTAATGCTAATAACCTGTTTAAAAGCAACATTCACAGAAAAATGGGACGAATATACTGCTATTGATTGCCCACATCAAACAACAGATTAGTTGTCAAAGAAAATCAAACTTAAATGAACTTCGTGAATGAAATGCTGTGAACTAACAAATCTAAGTGAAGTATTAAAGCAAAATTGAAGTGATCAACTAAAGCTGATTTATTTGCATTAACGCAACACTATTCCTGGACTTAAGATATTAAGCCCTGAAACTTTATAATTGACAAGTATCAATTAGTTTAGTTTCATTTACATTTGCTCGTTATTGTATTAGTTTTGCACAACACTTTACTCTTTTTAGGAAACGTGCACCTTAATATTTGATCGTCCAGTTCCTTGTGTAGAATGGAATCTCAACAGGAAGACTTGGAAATAGCCGGAGAAGCTTTTCCAATTGCTACTCCACTAAACGACCCTCCGGAAAGGACTTCTACTACTCTAAGTCATAAAGTCTTCCGACAACTGTGCATCCAATTTGGCATTGCCGAAGCAGATGCTTTACTTCCTGGGTCAAGCGACACTGCTGACAGGCCGCCTCTTGGCTTCGTTGCTGTGAACCGGCAGATGTGTTCAAGTGGAGCTATTCCTCCATTTAACGACTGTCTTCGGGAACTCCTCCTTCGGCTAACTATTTCTCCCTTTCAACTACACCCTAACGGATACTCCATCCTGCTGGGATTGTGTGTGCTTTTCAGGAGAACATTGAACCGTTTTCCCTCTTTTGATGAAATTCGTTTCTTGTGCACATTTGCAAAGAACAAGGACCATCCTTCTATCATACTTGTGAGGAGTGCTAGGAATCGCAAACTAATTCTGGACTTGCCTGAAAGTGCTCATGGATTCTTGACTCAATTCTTTTATGTTCGTTGTCCTCCGGGATTTTATGCTATTTGGAGAGTCGGAAGTAAGATTACCTCTTACCGATTCATTCTTCTAGATTTTTCATAATTCGAACCATCAAATGCTTAATTCCATTCTTTCTTCGTGCAGCACTTCCTTCTCTTCTTCGAGATACCAGCCGTAAGTCGATTTTAGATACTTTGAGTGCTGTTGACGCTGAAGAGAGGAGCGCCAAATTCTTGCTGAAAGATGAATTTCTGCACCAGTTTGGCCTTTTACATCCTTCTAGATCGACTCAGATTCATGAAATTTCTAGTTCTGATGCGGAAACGTTAGTTGCTTCAGATTCCCAAGCAGAGGCCTCGAATGCCCCAGCTTCTGTAGAAGAAACTGCATCAGAAGCATTCGTCGTGGAGGCTGCTTTGGTAAAATGTTCCGCATCCATCGATGTCGTAGGGTTAGTCAGCAAGTCGGCGCTTACCCCAATTACTGAGGAGGAAGAGAATCCTCGAGTTTCTGAGAAATCCATTGATACAGAGGTTGAAAAAGAGAAGTCTGCTGAACTCCTGGGTGATGACACCTTTGATGGCTTGAGCGATATCATGATAACTTCTCAAGAGCTTTTTGGGGATAACAATCCAAAAGCAACCTCTCCCGTTGTCGAGGCGACTTCCACCTTTAAACAAACCCGGACGCCTACTACGCCAGTCGTCTCTGTTTCCACACTAAAGCGTGGTCTGTAGTTTGACGCATGTAGCTTGCACGCCACACACACTTAGGATTTTTCAGCACTTATAAACATTTATCCTCTTTCTCCTGGAAATTTCTAAACTTTACTCCTTTTTCTGCTTTCAGGTTCTCCAATGGGACGTACAGGTTCATATTATGACTCATTCAAGTACCGTGGAGGCCGCGGCACCTATGACTTTAGGAAGTACCTTGATACCCCAAAAGAAACAGATGAAGAGAGGGCTCGAAGGAAAGCCCAGGAGAAGCGGGATTACGATCAGTGGCAAAGAAGGAAAGATGCCGAAAGATATGACTCTTCGCATAGGAGTGACTACTCTCATAAGCGGAAGTCTTACGATGATAAGGGAAAAACTCAGATTGCCGATGAACCGAGCAAACGATCTAAACCGATTGACGCGTCTGAAATTTCTGAAAAGACTGACGCTCCCATTCCTTCCGATACTCTGGCCAGCTCTCCTCCTCTGAAGAAATCTGACATTCAGACTATCATTAACAGACCGCAATATCAAGTCAAGGACGGCCCCCCAACACTTCAGAGCTGTTTTCCGAATTGGTGCCTAAAAGGGGTGCGCTTTGACTTGGACCTAGTTCCGATTGACAAGCCAGACATGCTTAGCAGTCTTGACGCAGTCAGGCTTAATATCGAGAGGATGTCGCAGTGGCAGAAGCTTGTCGATGAACTCCAAAGGGTTAATCGTGCAAACCTTGAGGCAATGCTGACTATGGAAAACGACAAGGCGGAGTGGGACAAAATTTGCAAACAGCATAATCTCGAGATGACAAATATTGCTGATGGTTATGCAAAACTTGAGTCCGAGGTTAAAAAACTTAAGGAAGATCTTGCCTCTTCTTCCGCATCTCATACTCAAAAAGAAGAAGTCTTTCAAAAACAAGTGCGGGATGCACATGCTGCACAGAGAGATGTTGAAATGAAGCTTGCCGCTGAACAGCATATTACTGAGAAATACCGCACAGAAAACACCGATTTGCGGGAAAAAGTCACCTCTCAAAACATAGAAATTGAGTTACTAAAGTCTCGACTTGCTAAAGTTGAGGCAGAGCGTGATGAGGCTACCGCTGGCCGGGTTGCTGCCGTTGCCGAAAAGGAAGCGGCTGAGCAATCACATGAGGCGACGAAAGCAGACATCAGCTCTACCTTATTCGACTTTTATTTACACAGCGTTCTGGGTCGTGGGAGCCTCTCTTTTCTTGGTCCCGATTATGAAATTACATTGGCTGAAGTGTGGGAAGTCGCAATGGATATGCTTGGCGGGGCCGGCTATAATGAGTTGGAACTTGAGGAGCGCTATCTCAATGATGAGGATCGTGCCGCTCTTGTTAAGGGGAGGGAGCAACTTGCCAAAGTACGAGCTGAAACAACGGGAGAAGAGCCTCCAAAAGAAGAAGCTCCTTTAACTGCCCCCGTTCATACTTCCACTTCAGCCGACGTTAATATTATGGATTCCAGCTCTCATTCTTTACATCTAGCTAAAGTTGCCCAAGAAACTGCAACTACTCCTACTGAAGATGAGGCACTGGATGATATTGAAGCCGAGAAGTTTGAGGTGGATCTTGCAAAGCCAACTCCTCCAGGTACTTTTGGCGTCGTCTCGGGTCTAATGAACCAGTCATTTGACTTAGCCGAATTCGATGACCTTCTTACTTGTTACTTAAACTTTGGTGAACCGATGCCTTCTTTATTTTCGGGGGATGTTGATTTTAACTTCTTTTCTTCTACAGCGGAGGCACCAAGCACTGCACAAGCTTTCACTCCTTCAGTTGTCGTTCCTCCATCTTCCCAAATTACTCCTCCTTCTGCTTCTCAACCGGGATCACAGGCAGAGAAAATCGAAGCTCTTCAAGGCTTGGATGATCCGGCTGCTTCTCAGGAACAGAAGGCGGAGGATTTGGAAGACATTGAGAAGACCCCAGAGCGGTCTCTTGATGATGACACGAAGCTTTCAACACTGCTTGCTACTCCGGGGAGCGAGTCTTCTTAAAAGAGGAAAGGGAAGCGTGCTGTAAGGAAGAAGAAGAAGACTTCCACTGAAGAGGAAGCAGTAGTTGATCTGGTCGTACCGCTTTCTCCTTCTGCCCCTACCCGTTCACAACGACTTCAAAAGCTAATCATTAGGTCGGGAAAGAGCTCCAAGGGTGGTGAGAAGAAGGAATAATCAAGCTGGATTTTCTACTTATTATTTTTGCTCTTTGCATGTATTGACCGGGGATTGTGCGGGTACCGGTTCCCGCTTTTGCTTTTTGAGATATCTGCACATGTAAAGAATTTTCATAGTACTAAATAAAACAATTATTTTACTTGTACAAACTCTTGTGTATGTGAGAATGATCTATCTTTTATTTTTAGTGTAGAACAAACGATTCTTCTTACTTGTGCAAACTTTTTGTCTGCGTTTGAGAATGCATTTATTCCACATCTGTTTTCCGTGATATTGCAACGAACTTGTGGCATGTTGCTTTTATTAATATAATTGAATTGTATAGTATTGCCCCCATGCCGTAAGTGCATTGCAATATTCCTAGCTTTTTTAAGACTAATACTCTTACTTCAGAGGACAATTATTCCGCTTTTAAGGGGAGAATTATTCTGCTCTTAATAGAGTATATCCAGTCTTTAGAAGAATTTTTATTTTCTCTTTCTGAAGAACGCTTCAACTTTCGGGGATAATCACTTTTATTTATTAAGAAGTGAATTTCCCTATGAAGTGAAATGAACTTTTCTGAAAGAATTTTGTAGTATTTCAACTTTTTTAGGAGGAACTTTTCGAGATGAACAAGTTAATCCTTCCTTTGAGAGTTGAACTATGCTTCTGGAGAATGCTTTTTGTTCGAGTATTTTATTTTGGGACATGCCTCCGGAGAGGGCTCCTCTTAAAGAGTTGTGCCTCCGAAGAGGTCTTGTGCCTTCGAAAAGGGCTTGTGCCTCGGAAGAGGGCTTGCGGTGCCTTGGGAAAGGGCTTTTGCCTCCGAAGAGGTCATGTGCCTCCGAAGAGGGCTTGTGGTGCCTTGGGAAAGGGCTTTTGCCTCCGAAGAGGTCATGTGCCTCCGAAGAGGGCTTGTGCCTCCGAAGAGGGCTTTTGAGTGCCTGGGAGTTACTTTCTCATATTCGGATGGGTTCGCGGGGCAGGTGTAAGTTGCTTGATTGGATGTTTGTTTGTACAAACGACCGCAATCAATTAACAAGATGCCCCTTCAGTGGTCCCACCGATCTTTTTGGTTGAGGAAAGCACTTCCATTTATTGGTGTGCCTCGTTAGAGGGCTTTGGTTGGTTGGTGTGCCGGGTAGGTTGCGTCTCAGGGGCGAGTGGATCTACGGGACGGACGTAAGCTATCTGATCGGATGCATCACGACCAGTTAGCGAGGGTCCTGTTACTTCCGCTTGGGAAGGCGTCCCTTTAGTGGATCTTCTGGCCTTCCTGTTGAGATGCATACCTCCCATTGTCTGCTCCTTTGTTTGCTTGGCAACTTTCTCTCATCATCTGCCTGTTAGCGATCTCTTATTATCGTTTCCAAGCACATCTTCTTCTTTTCCTCTTACAAGTAAATTGCTTTATCCGAAGGAGTGGACTTCACTGTTGAATGACTCCACGAGACAAATGCAAGTTATCTAGTTGGATGTCTGTTCATAGCGACAATCTCGACTAGTGAACGAAGGTTTGTCACAATGGAGTCGCCAACTTTTTATGTGAAGTTTTCCTTGCTTGGGATTTGAGTTTGGAAAAAATTTTGGTGGCTTGGTTTTTGTGTAATAGCTGATTTATGGAGGTCGCTTAGCTTTGTGATGAGCAAGCCTTGTTATAATGTCCTACAATTTTGAATCGATATTTTAGCGATACATTTAAAGTATTTACATATCGAAATAAAACAGGCATTATGAAATAGTAAAGAACACAAGATTTATAGTGGTTCGGCCAAGAATCGGGCCTACGTCCACTTTATAGCTTTCATTCATTTACACTGATTTACAATGTTTCACAATACAACTGATACATTCATCATCATTTTACAATTTTGAGCAGAGCTCTTTTCAAGTAAAGTAAGGACGCAAATGGTTGCTATTCCAGGCCCTTGGAATTGGATCTCCTTCAACAGTTATGAGTTTGAAAGTGCCATCAAGAAGTTTAGTGCCTATGACATATGGCCCTTCCCAGTTTGGCCCAAACACACCAGTTGCTGTCATGATCCTTTTCAAAACCAAGTCTCCGATTTCAAAGCTGCGTTGGTGAACTTTGGAATTGAAATGCCTGGCTATTCTCTGCTGATGAGCTGAAACTCTGAGCCTAGCTTCCTCTCTTTTCTCATCAAGAAAATCAAGTGCTTCAAGTTGCAGTTTTTCATTTTCGGTTTCATTGAAGTGAACTCTTCTATGTGAAGGAACCTCTACTTCTACTGGAATCATTGCCTCAGATCCGTATGCCAGTGAAAATGGAGTGTGCCCAGTCGCAGTTTTGTGAGTAGTTCTGTACGCCCATAGTGCTAATGGAAGCTTATCAACCCAACCACCTTTTGCTTTTTCAAGTTGTTTTTTGATAGTTGACTTGATGATCTTGTTAACTGCTTCCACTTGCCCATTTGCCTGCGGATGAGCTACTGCTGAGAAGCTTTTTCGAATTATGAACCGTTTGCAAAAATCCTGGAATTCTTCACTTTCAAATTGAGTGCCATTGTCGGTGATTATCTTCTGTGGCACACCATATCTGCAAATGATATTCTTCGTTACAAAATTTATCATCTTTTTAGAAGTGATGGTGGCCAAAGGTTCAGCTTCAGCCCACTTGGTGAAATAATCAACGGCAACAATAGCATATTTAATTCCTGATTTGGCGATCGGTAATGGTCCAATTAGGTCTATCCCCCAAATGGCAAATGGCCATGGACTGACCATTTGTGTGAGTTCAGTGGAGGGTGCTCTTGGGATTTTTGCAAATCGTTGGCATTTGTCACATTTCTTGGAAAAAGTTGCAGCATCTCGATTGATATCCGGCCAGAAGTATCCATATCGGAGAATTTTCTTTGCAAGTGTTTGACCACCTGAATGGTCTCCACATTCTCCTCCGTGCACCTCTGTTAAGATTGTCTTGGCTTCTTCCTTAGTTACACATCGGAGTAGTGGGGTTGAAAATCCCCGCCTGTATAATCGGCCATCTTGAATTATATACCTCGATGCTTTTCTTAATAATTTTCGACGTTCCTTAGAACTTTCTGGCAGGGAACCGCTGAGTAAGTATTCTCTGATTGGAGTCATCCATGATTCATGCTCTTGAGACGTAGTCATAATCCAATCAACATCCATTTCATCAATGCTTGGAGCTGACAGAACTTCTACAGGAACTAATCCTAGTAATTGAGCTTCTCTGGAACTTGAGTACTTTGCTAAAGAATCCGCCTTTATATTTTCCTCTCGGTGTATGTGGCTTATTGAGTAGTGATCTAAATCATTGAGGAGTTCGGAAGTTTTTGTCAAATATGCAGGCAAATTCCCTCCTTTGGCTTGAAATTCCTTCTTCACCTAGCAGACAATAAGCTGAGAATCACTGAAAATCTGTATCACTTTGATATTCAATTCCTTGGCGATTTTCAATCCGGCAATAAGGGCTTCATATTCTGCTTCATTGTTTGTCGAAGGAAATTCCAGTCTCAATGCATAACATAGTGATCGTCCTTCGGGAGTTTCGAGCACAACTCCTGCCCCAGAACAATAATCATTTCTCGAGCCATCAACATACAACTTCCACTGTATCGGAATGCAGTCAGTTGTTTCTTCCTTACTGTCACCTTTGTCAGTGGATTCTGCAATGAAATCTGCTAAAGCTTGTCCGTTAATTGCTCTTCGGGGATGGTAAGTGATGTCATATTGGCTGAGTTCTATGTTCCACTTCAAGAGACGACCCGAAGTTTCAGGACGATACAGGACTTGCTTCAAAGGTTGATCAGTCAGGACCTTGATAGGATGAGATTGAAAATAGGGTCTCAACTTCCTGGAAGCGATTAGCAGACAATAAGCAAGTTTTTCTATCTTTGAATAATTCATTTCATCCCCAGCGAACCGTTTGCTGATGTAGTAAACCGGACGTTGTATTTTCATATCTTCTCGTACGAGTGCTGCACTTAAAGCATGGGGTGAAATTGCCAAATAGATGAAGAGGTCTTCACCATCACTAGGCTTGGAGAGGACCGGAGGAGTTCTCATATGATGAATCAGTTGATCGAAAGCATTCTGACATTCAGGAGTCCATTCGAAATTTTTCTTTCCTTTCTTTAGAGCATCAAAGAAGGGAATGCATTTGTCTGTGGCCTTGGAAATGAAGCGACTAAGAGCGGCAACCTTTCCATTGAGACTTTGTAGTTCTTTCTTTGTTCTAGGGGCTTTAACTTCTCTTAGAGCTGTGATTTGAGCAGGATTGGCCTCGATGCCCCTAGCGCTTACGATGAAACCCATGAATTTTCCAGACTCTACTCCGAATGAACATTTCAATGGATTGAGCTTCATTCCGTACTTCCGAAGAATTGAGAACATTTCTGCCAGGTGATCCATGTGGTCTACTGCTTTCTTTGACTTTACTAACATATCATCAACATAGACTTCCATCGTTTTGCCAATCTGAGGCTTGAACATAGCGTTGACAAGTCTTTGGTATGTTGCCCCAGCATTCTTTAACCCGAATGGCATGACTTTGTAACAGTAGAGTCCCACATCTGTAATAAAGCTTGTGTCCTCCTGATCTGGTTCATTCATCATAATCTGATTGTATCCAGAATAGGCATCCATAAAAGATAACAACTCATGTCCAGCCGTCCCATCTACTAGTTGATCGATTCTAGGCAACGGGAAGCAGTCTTTGGGGCAAGCTTTGTTCAGATCTTAGAAATCAATGCATACTCTCCACTTTCCATTTGCCTTCTTAACCATACTGGATTTGAAACCCAATTTGGATAAGTGGATTCTTTGATGAAATTATTCTCTAAGAGACGATCTACCTCTTCCTTTAAAGCTGCTGACCTTTCTGGACCTTGAGTTCTTCTTTTCTGTTTTACTGGTGTGAATTTCGGATCGACATTCAGGGTGTGAACAGCAATTGTTGGAGAGATTCCGCACATATCAGCATGACACCAGGCGAACACATCTAGATTGGCTTTTAAGAATGATATCAGTCTGTTTTGAACTGTTATACTTAGCTGTGAACCCACATTGAGTACTTTATTTGGGTCTTTCGGGTCTACAGATACTGGTACCATTACCTCCACGGGTACCACTCTATTCTCCCCTGTACTGGCTTTCCTGGGATCCATTTCTTTTGTTGCATTGCTGTGTTCGCCAGTACAGGGGCCGCTCCGTAGTTGCTACAGGGTCGGTTCCTTGATGCGGAGCGGAGCTGCCGCATCTTTCCCCATTTCTTTTCTCCTGGCCTCTCGGAGTTCTACAAGATAACATTCTCGTCCTGCGTTTTGATCTCCTTTAATAACAGCAATCCCATTATCAGTAGGAAATTTCATTGTTAAGCACCAAGGAGCGAGGACGGCCCTGAAAGCAGCAAGAGTAGGCCGGCCCAAGAAAGCGTTATAGGCGGAGAATCCATCCACAATTACAAAAGTTTGCTTCCGAACCAATTTCTTGTGTCCTTCGCCCATTTCAACAAACAAGTCCACTGTTCCAATCGGCTGTTTCAGCTCTCCTGTAAATCCGGCGATCTTGTGTGAAGAAGCATGTACATCAGTCATCGGAATTTTCATTTGGTCAAATGTCCTTTTAAAGAGGATGTTGCATGAGGCACCACTATCAACTAACACTCTTCTGACAATAGCCGGCCCAATACCGACAGAGACAACCATAGGGTCCTCAGTAGGAGCTTCCACATTAACAGAATCCCTGGCTCTGAACATAATATCATCATGGAAAGTTTTTTGCTGCTTTAGAGGTGAAGCATCTTCCAGGATTAAGACACTTTCTTCGGTTGGTGCATACTTCAAAGCTTTTGCATACCTTTCCATTTCACCCTAACTCCTGCCAGCCGGGTGAGGTCCCCCTATGATCACATTAATAACAGGTCTTTCCTTTCCAGCAGGCCTCTCTCCTGAATCAGATGAATTAGTTGGAGGTAATTGCCCTTGGCTGGATGAAGATGGGTCCTTTCTATTCCTCTTGACGTATTGCTGCAACTTATTCTCTCTTAGCAATTCTTCAATCAGACTTTTCAAATGGCCGCACTCATTGGTATCATGCCCTGGTTGGTTGTGAAACTTGCAAAATCTTCCGCTTTGAACAGCATTCTTCCCAACTTTCACGGCCGGTGGTTTTGGAAATTCAACAGCATCCTTAGTGGCGATGAAGATATTTTCCGAGGTATCGGTCAGAGGAGTAAAGTCTGATGGTTTAAGGAAGCGGGGCTTTTTGAAGTCTTTTTGCCTTTTCCCACCATTACTTTCCCTTTTCTGATCTGCCGGTTCTTTCTTGCTTTGAGTAGTAGCATTATTTTCCGCCATCGTTGTCACAACTTTAGCTGGTGCGGAAAGATTCTCTAAGCATATAAATTCGTCAGCCTTTTTGTAGAATTTCTCGAGCGAATTTGGTTCCTTCATTTTCAGCCATTTTCCAAATTCGCTCGATTTGTCAATAGCACGCATCAAATAGGTCAAGATCATTCGTGGCTCTGCATTATCGACTTCTGCCAGAGCTAAGTTGAAGCGGTTCAAGAATGACTTAATAGGCTCTCCCGGATTCTGTTCAAGACTGGACAGTGACATTATATCTTTTGCCTTTGAAGCGTATAGCCTGAATTTCTCTTTGAATTTTCGGGTCAGATCAGAAAACTGATCTACATATCGGACAGGAAGCTTGGTGAACCAGAGAAGTGCCACTCCTTCTAAATAAACTGGGAAATATCGGCACTTTATTTCGTCGGTTGCTCTTGCGCCGGTCATATGCCAATCGTATTTATACAAGAACTGATTTGGATCACTTGTCCCCCGATAAGCAGGAATAGTGGGGGGAACAAACTTTCTAGGAAATTCAGCTTTCAGAAGGTAAACGGAGTTCTACTTGGTGCGAATCCCCATTCGCTTTCGTCTTCATCTCTTTGCATGCTCTCTTTCATTATTTGCTTGATCATACCAGAGAGATATTCTTCATTGTTCAGAGATTTCGCAGAGTAGACCTCAGCAATCTTTTCGGGAGTTTGTCCAGGTAAATGCTCATGAAGAACTGGTGACGGCCTGGATCCTTCGGCCTGGAGGGGTGCCCCTTCGGCAGCACCTGATCCCCCGTGAGGAATATTTCTTCCCTCGGAATTGGGTGCAGCATTAGCAAAGTTTCCCTCATTATTTACTGGTCTTTGACTCGTACCAAATAGAGCATTCAGCCTTTCCATCATCAGGTTATTCTGAGTTTCAATCTGCTGGTACAGTCCGGATACAGCAGCATCTAACTCCTGTCGCGTAACACCGACGCTTGGAGCTGCCTGATTTGGAGAGAGAGAAGTGGCAGTATTGTCACGGTCATCGTCAGTTCTGACAGACTTTCGTTTCCTTCCAGGAGCCATTATGTCTGATAAATTTCTGGTTTTGTAGGAAATTCTTTCAGCAAACTTCTGAGAAGCAATGGTGAATGGTAGCCTGAGTTCAACTCTCAGTGAAAGCACCAAAATGTTAACGTTAAAATATGAACGATAACTCCCGGTGTGTGTGATAAGATCGTGAAAGCACCACCCGTGTGACGGGAACAGAAATTAAGCAGGAAAAATAGCAGAAATGCAGTAAATGAACAACAGATTTATAGTGGTTCGGCCCGTAATTGAGCCTACGTCCACTTTATAGTCTCTTATTGCTGATTCGGTAACAATTTGATACAAATCTCTTCAGGAAACAGTACAATTCGATCACAAGAAACAATCTAGACTACTAGCTCAATCTTCGATGGTGAAACTCGATGAATCCATGTCGGATGTGAGGAATTTCTCTCGAAGCTTGTTGTAGTGTCGCGAATGCTTGAAGGATCCTTGATTACTGAGTGAATGAAGAGTTCGACGGAGTAACAGCGCTGTAGAAATGATTTGCCAAAAGTCCTCTTCATGTTGGAAGTGATGTCCTATTTATAGAAGCTGATTTCTGAGCAGGAAATTTGCCTAAGCCTTAGGTCGCGCACGACCTTAGTTAAGTCGTAGGTCGCGAGCGACCTAAGCTAGGTCGCTGTCCCCTTGAGGCTTCAGGAGTTAGCTAGTAAAACTGTACTTGGCTTCATTTGATCAAGTAATAAGTCGCACGCGAGTTACAGAATAGCTGTGGGAGCTCTAGGTCGTAGGGCGCTGGACCTGCTTTAATAGTTAGGTTGCTAACCTCTTTAGGTCGTCAAGTCCCTTAGGTCGCTAACTACCTTAGGTTGTTAAGTCCTTTAGGTCACTAGCTACCTTAGGTCGTTGAGTTCCATAGGTCGCAATCCTTTCTGCTGCAAGGTCGCAAGGCCTTCTGGATCTTAGGTCGCGAAGCTTTCCTGTTGCCTTAGGTCGCAAGGTCTTCTGCAGCCTTAGGTCGCAAACCCTTCTGGATCTTAGGTCGCGAAGAAGTTAGGTCGCTAACTTCTTATCTTGATAAGTCGTGGACTTTCTCAGTTAGATCGCTATGTAGTTAGGTCGTAGGTTTTTCTTAGGTCGCAAGCTCCTTTAGGTCGCAGATCCTCTTAAGTCGTAGCCTTCTTAGGTCGTAGAGTTTTAGGTTGCTGAAATAAAGGAGTTAACAGTGAATTAAATTAAGAATATGACGTTCTTTCCTGTGTTTTGAGATAATTGAGATATCGTATGACTTTTGTGGGTTTTCTGATGTATACTTGTCGTAGTATGACACTTTTGGTTACCATACGTTTTATTATTATATCTTTTTCTATATCTCATTTTTATCTGATAATTATAGCTAGACTGATTCGTTTATTATTTTCTTCTTAAATAGTACTCGGGTCAGACTGAGATTTTACAGGTGCTTCCTCTTGACTTCCTATCTGGAACCATGATCTGACTTTTGGCTAACTACTCTAATTTAGTAGTTTTTGTTGTATACATTTGAGATTAGACTCCTTGATGTATACATATTCTTTTGGCTAGCACTTGTATTTATTCTTTTGTGTTATTGTGGTTCTTATTTGACCACTACTCTGATGTACACTTTCACGTGTTATATTCATATCTGTTTCCGCCTTTGTGATATGAATTGTCTATGACTGATTTGTGTTATGTTTATTTCTATATTTGTTTCCGAGGTCCATATAGCCACTGTGTAGTAGCTTTGAGTTTGTATCGGTATGTCGGATTTCCTCTTTAGATGAAAAGTTATATTTTTATTTGGCATATCGGTACTCGCACAAAGCAATTACACAGATGGTCGCTCCTCAAGAGCCTTATTCTCCGCGCTAGTTGACGGCATTACCCCGTAGTGTCCTTGACTAGCGTGGGTATAGAGATGGGGCATCACAGCTTGGTATTAGAGCCAAACTTCGAAATGATGTAGAATAATCTAACAAGGATCATTGTCCTAAGTCTTTCTTAGGAGTCGTGCCTTAGGATTTTATTCGAGTCAATTGGACCTGTTCTATCCTATTTTCTTTTATGATTTCTTGTTTTATCAATCAAGTTTGATTGAAATTCATTCTGTGAATAACTTTTTATTCTTTCTTTCTTTCTTAAAGAAGAAGAAATGGTTGGATCTGGTAGTCCTGGCACTGGTCAATCCAGTAGTCCTTCTCTGGATGGCGTATTCATGTCTGCCCAGCAACTTTTGGATCTTGTAAAGAATCAAAAGTTTATTTGTGCTTTGTGTAAGAACCCCGAAATGGTTTTACCTCTAAAACTTGAAGTTCCTTTCCATCAGCTTGTGGATATCACTCTTCGACATGAAGAGGTTAGTAAAGGAAGTGTTGTGATATTGGGATTTCCAAGAAGAGGCATATTAAGTTCAAGAGCCTTAATCCCAATAGGAGAGTGAAGCAAACTACTTTGGTGGCAAAGACTCCAATCCCTAATCGTGGAGAATGCTACAATTGTGGTTCCACAGACCATTATGCAAAGGAGTGTCCGGAGCCGCTCTTTTGTCGTTATAGCGAAAATTCAGGTCATCATATTTCTGCATGCTCCAAACTTCTAAGCAAGAAAGAAACTTCGGTAGCAAAGACTCCTACCTCTAGTCGTGGACGATGCTACAATTGTGGTCTTACGGACCACTATGCTAATGAGTGTCCGAAACGACTCTTTTGTCGTTATTGCAAAAGTTCGGGTCATCTTTTATCATCGTGTCCTAAGCTTCCAAGCAAGGGAGAAGGAAAGCTGCAAGCCCCTTGCAACTCTTTTCTTAGTCAAGGTATCCATTCTATCCTTGATGACATTTATTTTGTGATTATCTTATTTGAGTTCTTTTTGATATGGGTTTCATCTCATTATTTTTATATCAAAAGAACTTATGATTCTTTTTCTTTAAAAATTTCTGGGCTTGATGACTTCTTTGAGGATTGTGAATCCGGATTGATGGATCCGCAACACTCAATTTGCTTTTTGTTGATGTCGAAATTATTTTATGTGATTTTTCTTTTCGAGCCGATTTCTACTTAGACTTCGGAATTAACTTTTGTGAAAGGATTGGCTTAATCATTATGAAGCCATATCCTTTGTCCCGTGTGGACTATTCATCTTCGACATTTTCAATCTGTTAAGCAGATTTCTGTTTTTCCTTTGTGATTTTGATTCCAATTTGATGGCATCATTTTATTCTTTAAGCTCACATGATGAGGAAAATGTTATTTCTCTCATTCATGTAATTTGAGAATTTTCCGATATTTTTGAGTTTGTCTTAGAATTATCACCTAAGCAATCTTTTGAGTGGTGATAAGGTCTTTTTAGCTCGACCTTGCCACCGATTTTCATTTGCTACGAGTTGTGGGAGTTAGCGTTCCATTTACAGCATTCCGCACTCGTTATAAAACTTATGAATGACTTATTATGTCATTCAGTTTGTCCAGCCTATTTCATCCATTTTATGAATCGAGTATTCTACGATCTCGATGACTCCATTCTTGTATATATTGATTTTGGATGAAAACAGCAATTTAAAATTTTGCAAATCTTTTTCATAAGATTTATTTATAAGTACAATTTGATTTTGCTCTTAAGCGAGTAAATAATATTCTTAAAGGTTTTTAAGAACATGTTTATCAGAAGATGATTTTGTGATTGTATTGCCCATTGAGTGCTTTAAGAATTCTGGTCGATGCGCTTGATCAACGTTATCGATAAGAATTTCCTAAACGCTTTGATGAGACAATTTGACACAATAAATTGACTTGTAAAAATGTAAATTTTTCTAGAAAGATTATTACATAAAGATAAATGTAATTTTGAAAGTTTTAGGTTTTCGGGAAAGAAGATTATTTAAAAGAAATTCTTTCTTTTCGATACTCTTATTCTTGTGATTCCCGATGGGAACCAAGACTTTATCTTTTGTACCAATGCTAATCGTATTGGTTTGGATGCCGCTCTCTTGCAAAAGAGAACGTGCTATCTCTTGTGCTTCTAAATCATTAAAGTCGATAGAGACTAGGTATGCCACTCATGATCTAGTGCTCGCAGCTATTGATTTCATTTTTAGAGTTTGGCATCATTGTGTTTGGCGGAGAAATTTGTTCTCCACCTCGATCATAAATCTTTGGAATATTTATTTTCTCATAAGGAACTTAATATTGGCCTGAGTTCCTTGCATCTTATGATCTTGATATTCTTTCTGTTACCAGAAGGGTGATCGTGTTGCCGATGCCCTTAGCCGAAAGCAACAAGTAGTTGTTTCTATGATGATATCCGGATGAAATGATCTCGAGACGTTATCCACTTGTGAGATTCGAGATCGTGAATCCAATTTATGTTCAACTCTTGTTTTGTGTAACCTGGAGGCTTATCCTTCTTTTGGAATATACTTTTTTTTAGCAAAACTCTATGTCAAGCTAAATTTCTTGGAGTTCTTACTTTTATTGTTAGCAATCGTGATACATTATTTTACTAGTGGATTTTTGGTAAGGTCTTCAAAAGCTTTAGGAACAAAGCTTGAAATTTTAGCATCGCTTATCATCTTTGTCCGATGGACAAACCGAGTGTGTGAATCAACTCTTGAAGATCTCTTTCGTTCATGTGTTCTCGTTTTTTTGTGGAAGTTGGGAAGATCATATTTCTCTTGTTGAGTTTTCTTCCTATAATAGCTTCCAATCTTGTATTGGTATGGTACCTTTCGAGCCACTCTATGGAAGGCCATGTCGATTCTCTTTGTGTTGGCTTGAAGCCGGTGAGAAGCTGGTTTCAGGTTCAGATCATATTGGTGTTCATTCATGTTTCACCTATGATGGGTGTTGTGCGTTTCAGTTGATCGGGAAAGTTAACACCACGATATTTTGGTCCATTTCCCATCACCGAACGTATTTGTTCCGTGGCTTATCGCCTCTTTATTACTGGCTCAATCTTTTGCTATTTATGATGTTTTCCACGTCTCTCTACTACGGAAATGCCTTTGGGATTCCGATTTTTATTCTTGAGCCCGGTATTATTATGGAAATTGAAGTTTCACCTATTTGACTTTTGAGCAACATTCTATTCGCATCATTTCTTTGAGTGTTGAGTGCCTTCGAAATAAAGATGTTCTTTTTGTGAAAGTCCGATGGTTCTTAAATCCTAAGGATTTCTCTTGGGAATCCAGAGAATTCATTGAGCGAACACGCTCGGACTAACTCTTTCGTGCTCTTTATGGTGAACTTCTTATTTCAAATTTTCTTTTGTGTTGATATGCCTATATGGTTGTTACTATTTATTTTCTTCTTAAGATTGCGAGGACGCAATTTCTTTAAGGAGGCGAGTCTGTAACAACCCGCATATTTATCGATTTTATATTTAAATATTTTATTTAAATATAACATCGTTCGTCGGATTTTAATCCGAAAAGCTACTTTTTGCAAACAATCGAATTTGGACTCGAGACCACCTCCATTAAGTTCAAAATGCCGTTTGCGACCTTTTTGAGTATAAACTTCGATATGTTTGGAGATAGTAGAATTTTGCTACTTTTTCACTTAGGGCTTTAGTTTGGGTTTCAGCCCTATATCCTAACACAAGCCCCTAGCTCCACCCCCACTTCTCTTCATTCACTTCCATTTCCTAATACAACTCAAGCTTTATCAAAAATGGGGGAGGAGAAAAGGAAATAGAAATTCCTAAGCCTTAGTTCAATTGCAAATTCAAGCTTCTACCTCCAAATTCAAGAAGAAGCTTTGGTAAGCCATCCTCTTCATCATCTCCAACTCTTTCTCCATTCAAGTTCAGAAATTTCCTAAACCTAATTTAGGAAATGTTTCTCTTTTAAGCTTAGATTCAAGCTTGTTGAGTTGGAATTGAAGAAGTGATTGTCCTTGCCATTGCTCTATAGCTTCTTCTTCATTGATTTTGTGAAAAGGTGAGATTTTAATCTCACATCTATGTCTATATCTATCTTTGTTGTTAGGTATGAATTCCTAACACTTATTCATATGCATTTGATTTTGGTTTGGATTGATTTTGTGTATATTCCAATTTTTTGTATTTTGGTTGAATTTTTGTGAAAATCCTATTATGGATATTTGGACATTGATATTCGAGGCGTATTGAAGAGCCATTAAGGTTGGGTTGTCGCTTGGCATAATTCCTTAGTCGTTGTTGCTCGTCCGATCGTTATCGATATCGTATGGCCATCATTTGTCTAGGTTTAGGGAATGTCTGAAATTCCAGTTTCAGACGTCTGAATTGATATTTCAGACGTCTGAATATTATTCTGGAAAATTTCTATTTCCAAATTCAGACGTCTGAATCTAAGGCTCTATACGTCTGAATTGGCTCGTGAGCAACTAGAAAGAAAATAGGCAAATTTCAGCTATTTTCAGACGTCTGAAATTATGGTTCAGAGCTCTAAATCTGTGATCTGGAAAATATTTAATTTTCCAGATTCAGACGTCTGAACCATTTATTTCAAACGTCTGAATCTGCTGTCTTTTTCCAGTTTGCCTATTTCACTTGAGAATTCCAATTTAATCGATTCGTGTTGATTCCCATCTGTTGTTATCATATATTATCGACTTTGATGACCTTTTCTTCGGGATTTTGTGGAATATCCGTTTTAACGGATTCAGTATCGATTTCTTTGGATTTTATTCACGTCTTCGAATGTTAATTCTGATGATTTATTGTTTCTACAATCGTTTTTGTGATTTGTCATTTTAAAAATATAAAGGTTTTCTATACTAGTAGTAAATATTCAAACTCTTCCACAAAGATGATTTCAACTCTATTTTCAATATCAAACTCGTTTATCAAAGCCGTTTTCCAATCTATTAGTATATACAAACCTTTACTTCATTCGTATGAGAAATCTAATTAAACGGCTTAGTAAAACAAGTGGTATGAAACGGTTGCATTTACTTCGTCGGTTAATTCTTGGACTTGTTCGATTGAATCCTTTGTGACAATTTTCTAGTGGAGATCTACAATTTGCTCGTAAATATTTAAGTTAAGCTAGTGGTTATGGGACATGAAGCTAAACTCATATATTTACTAGTTTAGTGTAATTGACACTTAAATTCGAGTGGAAGTCTACAATTTGTTCGTAAATATTTAAGTTAAGCTAGTGGTTATGGGACATGAAGCTAAACTCATATATTTACTAGCTTAGTGTAATCTACACTTGTGAGTCTACGAAGATCCTTCTTGTGGAGCTTCGGCTCATGGTCTTCGGGCCGTTCTTGTGGAGCTTCGGCTCATGGTCTTCGGGCCGTTCTTGTGGAGCTTCGGCTCATGGTCTTCGGGCCGTTCTTGTGGAGCTTCGGCTTATGGTCTTCGGGCCGTTTTTGTGGAGCTTCGGCTCAAAATTGATGGTTAGCGACCATGAGATAGCGTCTCATCTTGTGATACACGTGTTGGTGAGCTTTAATGCTCCCGTTCTTGTGATAGGCCTCTTTCCCTTTTTGTGATCTTTCTGGATTTCTAGTTGACGATTTTTGGAATTTGTGTTTCACCAATTTTCGTGATTTACATTAATAAGTTCTATCAATATTTGTGCATTGGTGAATTCGTGTGTCATTAACCCTTGTGATTGGCCTAGGTATTTTTATGGGATTGGCCATCCTTTTCTTGTGATTTCGGGATTTCTAATTATTGATTCCTGATTTATTGTGATTTTGGTTCGTCGGGCGTAACACTGTACTACGTCGATGTTCCTATTTATTTGTGATTTCTAGAATTTGTGTGTCGTTAACTGTTTTGATTTCTAGAATTTATGTTTCACCAGCATTTACGATTGGCATTGATATGTATGTCATTATTTGTGGCTTGGTGAATTAAATTAAGAATATGACGTTCTTTCCTGTGTTTTGAGATAATTGAGATATCGTATGACTTTTGTGGGTTTTCTGATGTATACTTGTCGTAGTATGACACTTTTGGTCACCATAAGTTTTATTATTATATCTCTTTCTATATCTCATTTTTATCTGATAATTATAGCTAGACTGATCCGTTTATTATTTTCTTCTTAAATAATACTCGGGTCAAACTGAGATTTTACAGGTGCTTCCTCTTGACTTCCTATATGGAACCATCATCTGACTTTTGGCCAACTACTCTAGTTTAGTAGTTTTTGTTGTATACATTTGAGATTAGACTCCTTGATGTATACATATTCTTTTGGCTAGCACTTGTATCTATTCTTTTGTGTTATTGTGGTTCTTATTTGACCACTACTCTGATGTACACTTTCATGTGTTGTATTCATATTTGTTTTCGCCTTTGTGATATGAATTATCTGTGACTGATTTGTGTTATGTTTATTTCTATATTTGTTTCTGAGGTCCATATAGCCACTGTGTAGTAGCTTTGAGTTTGTATCGGTATGTCGGATTTCCTCTTGAGATGAAAAGTTATATTTTTATCTGGCATATCGGTACTCGCACAAAGCAATTACACAGATGGTCGCTCCTCAAAAGCCTTATTCTCCATGCTAGTTGACGGAATTACCCCGTAGTGTCCTTGGCTAGCGTGGGTATAGAGGTGGGGCGTCACAGCTTGTTACCCGAATCTTGTCAAAATTTTCTATGCAAATCTCAATCGAGAATTTTATGAAGGTGATGATAATGAAACTTGGATTAGTGTCAAAGGCACTAGAATTGTTTTGAATTGTGAGCTTTTGGGTACCATTCTCAATTGCAAAAGCACGGGAATGGATCTTTCTAGTTTTCAAATCAATGAACATGATCGTGAGATATTTCATCATATTTTTGAAGGAGATGAAAACTTTGAATTTAAAAATCGAAACCTTCGTCCAAAAGCAAGAATTGTTAATCTTCTTTGACCCCATGATCGAGAAATTTTAACAATCCAACTTCAAAAGTGTGCAAAGCACTATTTGCTATTTTCGGAAATTATGATATCAATTGGGTGCAAGTTACTTTGGATGAACTTCGTCCTAAAAATTTTGAAATGGGAGAAAACACTTTATATCATGCAATTTACCTTACTCGGATTTTCAACTATTTTGGAGTAAATTTCAAAGGAGAAGAATTTATTTCAAGAAAAGTTTTTAATATCTCAAACATTTCTCTCATGAAAATCCCATATATTTTTCAACCTTATGAGACTCTTGACGAAAAGGAAGAGCGTTTGGCTCATGAAGAAATGGAAGAGGAAGTGGAAGAAGAAGAAGGGGATGAAATGGAAATAGAAGAAGAAGAAGAAGAAGAAGGTGAAACATCCCTAGAAAGTATTGAATATCCCTCCAATCCTACCAACAAAACCCTTCTCAAAAACCAAAAGATCATTGTTGAGAATCAACGGATTCCTAAACGATCCATTAGTAAGAAGTTGGACAAAATATCATCCAAGATGACCAAGTTTTTCTCCAAAGTCAGCAAGAAACTTGGATTATCTTCATCTTCGTCATCCTATAACTAGTTGTATCTTTTCATTTCATGATGTATTACTTTAATTTGCTTTAGTTTGAATGTTTATGTAGTTCTTTATGGTTAATCATTGTATTATCCTATTATGCAATGAAATTGATTTCCTTTTCTGTTATCTAGCTTATCTTATCTCCTGAATAAATGTTAGTATATTATATAAATATATAAATATACACACAAATATTCATAAAATCAAAATAACTCATCAAAGTTCACTGGACCATGTCGACATACCCCCCATGACCATGTCGACATGTACTGGTCAGAAATGACATTTCATTTCAAATTTGAAATTTGAATAACTACCCTATGTCTATTCATTTCAAACGAATTCCTACACCTATAAATACCTATTTCTTCCAGAATTCTTCACTCAATATTATTTCCTGTCTTCTTTATCTCTCATTCTTCTCTCAAATTCAAAAATGGCAAATCCTATTCACGATTTGACCGAGAATCTTGAAGAGACTCTTAATTCATTCAAGAATATTCTTTCGTTCATTCTTCATAACCAGTGACACTTAGAGTTGAGTCAAATGCAGATGATCAAGGAGAAAGAAAGGCATTTCGATGCAATACGATGGATGATTTCTTCACTGCACAAGGATGATAACGAAGCACATCCTCCTGTCTCTCTCACAAATGACAATGAAAATTGGGATGCCATCAAAGCAGACCCTATTTTCGAAGAAGAAGGATGGATGGAAGATCCTCGAAATGTTTGATTTTGGTTTGTTTACTTTGTTTGAATTGATTGCTTTGATTGAAATTGTTTGTTTTGATTGGTTTGATTGACACTTGGTGTGGATTGATGAATGTATAAATATGCATTGATTATTTATAATCTTTGATTGAATATCATGTCTATAAGTATAGTTATTTCTTAATCTATCTATTATATAATCCATTATATAGTTTATTAATCCAGGTACTTGAGTACAAGAATGAGGGGGAGGTATATAGTTTGGAGTTAGTTCGTTTTTGTTGATGACGAAGGGGGAGAAATATAAAATAGGAGAGTTAAGCATAAATTAAGGGGGAGTTATCAGTTTTAGGGGGAGTTATTAGGATAGAAGTAATATTTTATAAACAAAGGTTGTCATCATCAAAAAGGAGGAGATTTTTAGTCCATGAGTTGATGGTTTTGATGACAACAACCTTAGAATAAGATTATAAAATATAAATATTAACAATATAGTTTAGATATATATGTATATGCAGGATTTGATCATGCAGGTACCAAGAATGAAGACTATACAGTATAAAGATTCAAGAACTGATGATTCAAGACTCATGAGTATCAAGATTATGAAGAATTCAAGATTTCAAGATAAGTAATTTAATATAGACTTTTTGTTAAAACTCCTAGAAAAGCATTGACATCTTACAATCCAATTTATTCATGGAATGGAATCCACTTCGAGCCTGTTAAAGGGATGGAACCCTAAGTGGGATGGAACCTATGAAAAATCTAGTGGAACATTGTTTTGTATCCTCTAACTTTTATTTAAATGATTTTTCAAATATTATCTTGTTTTCAAAATGTTTTCAAAACCTTCCTTTTAAAGGAACCAAAAACATCTATCCTGATTTTAAATGTTTTAGCCTCAAAATAATCTTTGTTTTCAAATATCAAATTATCCTTGATTTTAAATTATCTCTTAACTATTATATTTAAGTTTTAATATTTAAACTTAGATTTAAATATAAAGTTATAATAAAACTTTATATATATTAATCTTTATATTTATCTATATATTTTATCTATAGTCAAGTATATTTATAAAGTTTAAAATAGTTTAAATATAAGATAAAGGTTATTTTCAAAGAAAAACAAAACATCAAAAATTCCTTTGGGATGTCGACATGCCCTAGTACCCCATGTCGACATAGTGTCAGTTAGAATCAAAAATTTGAATTTCAAAAGAAGTGTCTACTCGCCATAACCTTTCACGAATGGACATGGTTGTTGTTCATCTATAAATAGGGGTTAGTTTCAACGAATTAATGATCATATTTTCTGTTTTTTCACTTCTCTCCTTCTTCCACATTTTCTTATTTAAAATCTTATCATTACTCCGCCGAAATCAACATTGAACCTAACTAGATCATCTCTAGTTTGATTCTCTATCACTATCTCAAAAAGATCCCAGTGCTATTCAGAGTTATAGGCTTCTTTGTAATCTATCGAGCGAGAAAAGGTGTGATTGCAGCCTTGGAAATCAATCAAGCAAGAAAAGGTGTGATTGTAGCCTTGGAAATCAATTGGGTGAACTTGTTGCCCGTAAAATCAAGTATATCTACCCAGAGGATTGTGATTCTGGAGGGTGTACCTCGTAGCCTTGAAACCGAGGGTGTAATTGTACAATTGCTTTTGAAAGGAAATCCGTATTTAGTTGTGCGGGATTGGATGTAGGGTAACTCCGAACCAGTATAAAATCCGGTGTGTTCTTTCCTTTACTGCATTTACTTTATTTATGCATCTGTGTTTGATTCTGTGATTATATCTGTGTCTGAATATTGCATACATTTGTGTACAAATCAACAATAACTCAAAAAGATTTAGTAATTTCTTATAAACACTATTCACCCCCCTATAGTGTTCATTCTAGCCTTAAGATCCGTATTCTGCATTCCTCACACCGGGGTGGATTGGTTGCGAGTCGAGAGGCTGACCGTAAAAGCAAAATCGAGGTACCAATGTATGCCACGGTGGAGAGTGGCCGCTGTCGATGGTTGCAAAGCCTAGAATGTCACATTTGGTATTAGAGCTGAAGATTGAGTAAGAACTTTAGCTTTGGAGTATAACTCATTAGGTGACTCGTCAGACATAGGGTTAGGAATGCCCTAGAATGAGTATATTCCCTAAGATATCTCGTCCGTATGCCTAAATCAATTTTCTTACTATTTACCGATAGTGAGAATGAGTGCAAGAAGAGGACGAGGTAGGGGAAGGGAGAGCACCACTACAAATGGTCGAGAACCTACAACAACAGTAATGGAAGGAGTAACTCTTCCCATCCAACCCCAGCCAAATCTGGCAGAGTTATATCGGAATTTCTCAAGACTTAGAGGGAAACCATTCAAAGGTACGGAGACTATTATAGAAGCGCAAGCTTGGATTCGATCATGTGAGAGGATTTTTAAAGGATTGAAATTGGATGATGATCAAAGGTGGTTGATGGCTTCCTGGCAGCTCTTTGAAGAAGCTTTAGCATGGTGGGAGACCATTACTTTAGTCGAATCGGAGGATGAGTTTACATGGGATAGATTCAAGCAAGTATTTGAGCAACGTTTTATGCCTTCCGCTGGCATTTCCAGGATGTAACAAGAGTTTACCGATTTGAAGCAAGGAAATCTATCTTTTGAAGAATACTTAAATAAGTTTAATGAGTTATCCCGATTTGAACCTGAATTGGTGAATACCCCTCTTAAGAAGAATGAGAGATTTATTAAAAAGATAAATAAGAAGTTTCATGAAAGGATGACAGGCCATGTGAAGGAGTCTTTTGTTGATTTGGTAGACATGGGAAATAGATATGCCACCTTAGATAAACAAGAGATTCCAAAAGAGAAAGGAAGTGGAAGTAATCTAAATTGGAAGAAGAGAAAGTTTGGTGGAAAGAAGCCTTGGCAAGGTAAAGAAAAGAACGATGCTCAAGAGAACAAGGCAAAGAATGTTACCTGTTTCAACTATTTGGAGAAAGGTCATTACTCAAATAGTTGCAAGCCTAAGAAGCAAGGGAAGAAGGATCAACCTAAGAAGTTAGGACAAGAAGCCAGGGAATGCTACTATTGCCATAAGCCAGGACACATGGTTAAAGAATGCCCGATAATGAAGCAGACCCAAGTAGCAAAGGTATATGCAATCAAGGATGAACCTTCAACCTCAGAAGCTGATAAAGGGAAAGGAGTTTTGGAAGGTAATCTTCTTATTTATGGTAATGGGAAAGGAGTTTTGGAAGGTAACCCTCAACCTCAGAAGCTGATAAAGGGAAAGGAGTTTTATTTCGCAGTAAACCGTAGAAGAGTTAAATCTTGAATGCGAATTTGTAGACGAACCTATTTGTGTGAAGAACCCAGTAGGAGGCCCTGCGAATCTTTGTTTACGTTGTAGAAAGGTTCCTATTTAGTATTCTCATCATCAGTTTCCTATCAGCCTTTTCGTTCTTAACTTTAATGAATTTGAGATTTCACTTGGAATGAATTGGTTAACAAAATATGAAGCTACATTAGATTGTATCAATAGAACAATTTCGGCTTGATCGGGTAAGCCAATTCTCTATCGTTTTACGTGTTCATATGTTCTTTGTTTGTCTCCCTGTCTATCAAATTTCGAGTAAGAAATTTTCTTAAGGGGGAAAATTTGTAACGATCCCGTTTTTAAGCCAAATTTAATTTAGTAATTAATATAATTTTTAGAATTAATTTGTGGACTAATTTTAATTATTCCAAAACATATAAGATATGTGTTTGTTTATGTGTATATATGAATAGATTGTAAATAGAATTTTGATTTGGAATTCAAAAATAAATATCTTAAAAATAAATTTGATTTAAAAACTCTAAAGATAAATATTCATTTATTTAAAAGTACGATAGCTTAAAATAAGATTTAATAAAAGGTTTATATACTTTCTTTTAAAATTATATATGAATAAATATGGTTTATAAATATATATAAATATAAAACATAATACTTAAATTAATAAAAAAACATATTATAAATATAAGTGCATGCAAAAAGACAAGTGTAAGTTAATTGTAACATGCAATTAACAAGTGTCAAGTCATTAATTTTCTTTTCATTTTTTTTAAAATAATAAATAAAAGGAAAATAAGATTATATATACATTAATACTCTTCTATTTCTCATTTTCTTTCTATTCAAAACAAAAACCTAAGAAAATAAAACCAGAAAAGAAAATCAAAACAACAACCTCTTTCAATCTAAAAAACTTGAGGCTAAGAAAAGTTCAACTCAGTTAATCCAAACAAAGTTCAAGATCAACAATCAAGTTTCAAATCAAGTTGCAGATCAAAACCTAATTTCTAGTTTTCAAAAGCAATTCCAGGCTTCACTGTTTCAAAAACCTGTGAGTAAACTATACTTTAAAAAGCTAAATCCTCCTTATTCTCTGATGCATATGATAATTAATGGATATAATGTTGTGAAATGTTCTGCATGGAAGTATAAATATGTTTTGTATGTCTATATGTATGAAGTAATGTGTGCATGTCTGTGTTTAGGCACATAAGACTCAGTTCTTGTTTTACATACCTAAAAATCAATTCAAAAACCCAAATCTCTTCACCTAATTTCTTTTAGGTTATGATGTTTAAACAAAATGTGTTTCAATTAACAAGGACTTAATTTTAAAAATACTTTTAAGTATAATTAACAAGTATATTTACTGGGAAATAGAAAGCACAGTAAAAATTAAAATAAGTTCAAAATTTAATTGTTTAAATGGTCACGGCAAAAATGGTCACTGAATTTTCTAATCAGCAAGGTGGGAGTACGGAGTCGTAGTAGGGTTTAAGGTCCAGGTTGGGTCGCTGTCGAATTCAAGGCTAGTTTGTCGTCGACGATGTATTGGACTTGACCGGTGTAGGTGGAATAGAAGCGTGGTTTCGTGGCGAAGCTTTGGCCGGAGTGTTGAGCCTTCTGGTGACCGAAGGTGGCCATGCGAGGTGATTCTTGGATGATTAGGTTCGATCCAGTGGAGTTCGATGTTGCTTGTTTTCGATTTTAGAGTTCGTTCGAAGCTTTGGTGGTCGAAATCGAGGGAGGAGATCGAAGGCGATTTGCCGACGATGGCAGAGATGACCAGAGCGTCGGCGTTCATCTGTGCATGTGCACGACGGTCTGTTGTATCCATGGTTTGGGGTGAAGAAGTTAGTCTCGGGTGCGACCTTCGAGAAATGCATATTTGGCTCGAGTTTTGTATCGGGGTGTTCGCATGGGTTTTTAACATGTATAACAGTTTTCAAAATTAAAACAAAACAAGGTTTTATAAAAAAGGAAGTGGCTCCGGTTTGAGTGCGGGTAAGCACTGGGTTTGACTCGGGTCAAAGCTTAGAGTATCAACAAGTTTTTTTAAAAAAAAGTTAAAGGTTGAAAGAAAAACAAGTTTAAACAATTTCTTTACTAATTTTTTTAAGTAATAATTGTTTTATTTAAGGTTAGGATTAATTAAAGGTTATAAATAAATTATTTTAAATTAAATAAAGTTTAGAGTGTTTAATATATATAACCTTTATTTTAAAGTTTATTTTAAATAAATTTAATATTGTAATTAAGTAGTTAATTAAGAAGATGAAGTGTTTTTAATTATTATTTAACTTAAGGGTCTTAAGTTCATATGTTAGTAATAAATTAATTCTAAAGGTTTATTAAATAAGATTTAAATGATTTAATTAAGTAATTAATTAAGATAATGGTTTATCTTAGATTAATTAAGGACTTAAGTAATTCAGGGTTAATTAATTAACTTATGTAATTATTAGGATAATTAATTAATGTACTTAAAGGATAATTACTTAATGTTAATAATTAAAGGATAATTAATTAATTAAAGGTTGATTAATTAATAATTAAAGGTTAATTAATTAATAATTAAAGGTTAATTAATTAATGATTAAAGGATAATTAATTAATAACTAAAGAGTAATTAATTAGTAATTATAAGATAATTAATTAATATAAGTAATTAAGGTTGATTAATTAATTTCATTAATTAATTAAAATAATAACAAATGGTTTGTAATTAATTAATGATAATTAAGCAGGGTTAGGTAATTAATTCATAAGTAATTAATTTATTTGGTTTAAATTAAATTAATTATCAATTATTTGATTAATTAATCTTGCTTATGGATGATTAATTATATTGAATGCTTGGATTGATTATTTTCTCTAGTATGTTAATCTGTAATATTTTGTGATATGAATTGCTTTGGATTGAGCTGTGATAAATGTATGTTATTTATTTGTGATGAATTGTTGTGTGAATGTGAACTTCTGAATTGAATTAAAATTGTTTACTAAACAACTTGGCCTTTAAGACGGCATTTGAATTTCGATAAAACCGGGATTGGATTCCAAATGGTTATCCGAAAACCACATGGGATATTAAAGGTGGATCTTTTGTTTAAAAGATTAAAAAGGGAAATTTGTTTAAACCATTCAAAAGGAAAGGTTTTGGGAAATAAGGGCTAAATAGTTGTGACTTAACTAAGATCTGAATGTATCCATATGTTTTAAAAAAATGCTCATTATTCGGAAAGGCCGGGGAAGGGCATTAAGTCGAAAACCCATTAATAATAATGATATGATGGAATGGAATTGCATTTGAAGACAGTAGTTGAAGACCGGGTATTTTCGAAAATGAAAGGATTTCCTGTTGATTGTCTCTACACCGAGTTTCTCCGGTATAGAGATTACCCTATGTGATAGGGAGTTCGAACGTGATTGGAGATATTCGAATTTGTAAGGACTTCTTTCCTTAATTGAACGAAGTGCCTTTGGTTCCATTCAGACCCAAGATGGACTTGTATGGATGTATGTCTAACATTACACTTTGAGATATAAAGCTGGTTTCTATCAAATACATTTCTGTTTGGTGGCGGAGAATATATTCTCTTAGCTTAACACCCTTCTCTGAGACGTACGAGCTCAAAGGTTATGTAGTTGATAGTTATTAGTGACATATTCCCAGTCTGGTAGTGTGACATGCTAAGTGTTGAGCATTTGTTGATCGAAGCATGGTTTTTGTGTAAAGCGTAGCTTTGTGGGACGTGACTTCATTAAACCTCACACCCTGGGAAATGGTCGAAACAGGAAGTATGCAGCAAGGTTATGGGGTTCATGACCCTGAGGGTATGTGCATTTCCTTCTGGATAAAAAGTGGTATTATGGAATGGAGCCCAGATATTTTACTTATATGGTTGTTGGAATTTGAGGCGCCTCGATAAAGGTCGGTTACGACCGAGGGATTGCATACTCGTAATAGTTAGTTACCTAGTTACAGAGGTAGCCCGACCTTGTATTGGCAGAGATCCGGTTAGGTTCTCGGGACGTCCCTCCAGAGGCATACCCATTCAGATAAAGGATGTTCCTTAGCATTGGCCATTTGTTAGAAATCCAAACAAAACAATACGAGCCCTTTACGATTTTAGTAGTAGAACCTACCATTTAACATGGTAGCTATAGTAGGCATACTATAATGGTACGTAAGCTGACTAAGATTAATATTATACTTGCGAAATGTTTTTCCACACTATGCACTAATAATAATATCAAAAAGGATTATCGCATTATCAAGCATGTTTGACTACTATAAGGAGAAAACTCCCCCATGTGTGCAATTGCATTTGAGTGTATGCCGGGAGACCTTATGGTAGTTTCATTTTCTAAAAGCATGAACGGAATTTTTTTGGCACAAATAACTGTTTTAAGTTTCTCACACCAGTCCCATGACTGACTCGCAGTTTATTGTTCCCTTTGCTAAACGCAGGGTGCCTTAATTTTCCACATGGGTAGTCTAGAGTTAGGTTATCAGTAGGTTCTTGTAACGACCCTGAAATTCCGACCCAATTTAAAAATTTTAGAACCGTTATTTTAATATAAAATGTGAAACTTCCATACGATTTCAATCAACGTCCAAACTTTGTTTCTAAATTGCGCCTAGATGATTGTAGAGATGGGTAAAGTTTCGTCGGAAAATACCGCAGTAAACTTCGTGCGCGTTTTACTGCACATCAGTTCATTTTAAAGCGTGAAATTTTTGTCTTCCGAACCTAAATATTTTTACATAGAAAAATTCTAAATCATTTTCTGACAAAGGCGTCATTTTTCGTTTTTCAAAATTCGGATATCTTTAGCTCCGTCGATCTTATTCTTCGGTGTTTTGCTGCATTCCTCGTAATAGGAATTTCAAATATTCACAAACGATTTCCGTTACCGTTCAAACTTCACATTTGGGATGCGTCTAGATAGACATAGGCGTACGCCAAATTTCGTCGAAAAATATTGTAAAAAAATTTCGCTCGTCAAATTTACATATTAGTTTTAATTTTATGTGTAAATTTTCTATCGTCCGAACTTTAATATTTTTCGCAATGTTGCATAAGAAAAATATTCTGATCATAACGGCGCATTTCGTTTCGTCAAATTTCGCTTTTAATTGCTAGTTAAAATGTTCACTCGTGCAAATGGGTTAATAAGATTCGCCACTTCGCAAACAATGCCAAACCACCAATATCTTCATACCGTTGTGTCCGCCTCGTCGCGCTGATCAAAACGGTATATTTATTTGTGTCAATCGGAGTTCGGCATTGCAAACGATAGATTGTAACGCAGCACAAACCGGTGCACAACATTTCAACATTTTAAGTTTAGAACCATTCAGCTGACCTTGGGAACCCAAATAGCCCCCATTTTGAAAACATCAGTACCTGTGCACTGAACCCTTCATTAATTGCGTTCTGCTCTCCTATGTGATGGCACATCACCTCCACTGCAAAAATTATATTCCCCTTTCTTTTCCCCCATATCCTTCCTCTGTCTATTACTACTCCCCAGCTCATTCATTTATTGCTGCATCAGCTCACTCTGCGAAGGAACTGGGTACGTTCTGTATTATTTTCTCTTCTTTATATTTTCCTTTCTTCTCCTCTTCTTCTTCTCGGCAAATTTTCTTTTGTTCCTCCCTGTGCTTTTTCCCCCCTTCTTTTTTTGTTTCCTTTTGTTCACGTTTTATATTTTGTTACTTTTTCCAAACTGAAAGCTTCCAACCTCCCCACGCATGCACCCCTCCCACCACCTCACGCACGTCCCCACCCCAGCTCCTCCCTTCCTCCTCTCTCTCCACGTTTTACTTCAAAGAAAATCCCATGTTCCCATGCAACATCCCCTTCACCGCCACTGCACCTCCCATCCGCCACCCCCCTACCGGCCACCACTTCCACCACCAGAGCCACCGCCAGCCCGCCTTGTTCCCCTGCACCTCCCATCCGACTCCCCACGCACGCACCCCACCAACGCACGCACCCCACCAATGCACCACCGCCACCACTGCAACCGCCTCTGCCTCGGCCTCTCCCCTCCGCCATGCCGCATGCCCCACACCATCAGTTCCGCCCCTGCAAGCTCCGCCCACACCACACGGCCGTCCCTACCAGCCGCCCACGCCCCTCGGCCACCCCACCACCAGCAAACCCACACACGTTTCCCTTCCCCCATCAGCCCATACGCCACTCCGCCTCCCCGCGTACACAGCCCACCGGCCCCTGCAGCACTGCCACCACTTTGCTCTTTGATTATATACAGTCGTTTGAAAAATTTATATATGAAAATAAGCCAAATACATGTAAAAGTCAGTGATGTTAGTTTGGTTTACCAAGTTTATGTATAGTGTGTGTATAAGTACTTTATAAATCAGTAGTGTAAGTGTTTATTATATAGATATTTAGTTAGATTAAGGCACATATGAGAGTTCAGTGGAAAATATAGTGTACATATTTAGTTGGCTTCGGCTGTTGGTTAGTTGGTTTGCGGGTACAGTATAACTTTATGAACTTTATATATGCATTGTTATATTATATGAGTTAAGGTACAGTAAAAAGTTACAATATAAACATGTGTAGTTTTATGCGCCAGTAGTGTATAGGTTTGGGTAGGGAACTGTTGCATAAAAATTTGTTTCATAATTTAGTACCAACATCTCCGACTTTGCTTAAGAATTTTGTTTTGGTTTACGTAATGGTTATAATGTACAGTAGCTTTAGCAGTATATGTATTTTATAAGCAGTGCAAGTGTTTTAATAAACTTTGCTGCGTTATCACAGCTCCCGCTATTGATCCGGAAACGTAGGCTGCTTCCTCCCCGCTTATCGAATCTATTTTGCTTCGTTGTTTGTTGCGTTCATTTTGCGTCGTGCTTGTTAGGGCCTATTTTGTCTATTCGTCTTCGTGCTTCGCCATCATCTTCTTCAACCACGCAAGGTGAATATTTTATATTCACGACTCAATCTATTATGCTATGATAATCAAGTGATAATTGTTGTTAATATCAATTTGGATGTTAAATCATTGATTGTTAAAAATTTGGTTGAAACAAACTGTTAATTGCTATATAAGTAAAATTTAAATATTGTTAAATTTCTAAAATCGACGTCATGTATCGTCAAACTTGATTTAGCATGTTAAATTGAGATATGATGTAAATTAGGGTAAATAATAGTGACATTAAAATTTTATGAACGATTACTTCGGGATTATTAAATAAATTGTTAAATTGTTATGTATGGTTGTTATTGCTTGTTTATTTACTTTGACACCATCCCAGTTATCACACTGCAAGTTCCCTTTGCTATGCTTTATATTGAATGATATCGGGTTGAAATGATAAATACCCACCTAAACCACTTGGCCTTGGATAGACAATTAAAAATAAGAAACCCGATTGGTTAACAAAATTATTTTGAAATTGAAATCTATTTGAACTTAAGGAACGATCTTAATAATTTGTTTGGAAACCAAGCAACGATTTAATGAATTTAATAGATTAATAAATTTAATTAAAATGAATTAATGGATTTAATTAAAATGAATTAATGGATTTAATTGAAATAAATTAATGGATTTAATTAAAATGAATTAATTTAATTGAAATAAATTAATGGATTTAATTGAAATAAATAAATGGATTTAATTGAAATAAATTAATGGATTTAATTGAAATAAATTAATGGATTTAATTAAAATGAATTAATTTAATTGAAATAAATTAATGGATTTAATTGAAATAAATAAATGGATTTAATTGAAATAAATTAATGGATTTAATTGAAATGGATTAATAAATCTCTGTAATTGGATAAATGACTTTGCAAATTTATTGGAAATAAGATTTGAAAACAAGGAAGTTTAGCAATTTAATAATTTGAAATTTTATTAAATTGTTAGATTCAACCGGGTTTAAATTAAATAGATTTGAACTTGTCATAATTAAAAGTGAGATTTGGGAAATTTTGATTTAAATGAAATACTAAACTAACAAAGTTATGGATTAAATTTAGTGATAACTTAAATTTAAATGATTTTAAATTGATGAAATGGATTTAATCAAATTTATGATTTTAGTTAATATAACGATGAAAGTAATATGATTTGAAATAAATAGAATTTGGTTTAATTGAATTAATTGATTTTGAACTAAATTTAATAGATGAGATTCATTGAATTGAACAGGAATACATAACTTTATTGTTAACTCGAATGTTGAACTAAAGATTTCATTTGGGAAGATGTTTAATATCCGAAATAAATTGAATCGTGAAATGTCAACTTTTGGAAGTCAAATTTGCACCTTGACTTTTGGACTTTGATTTGTTTAAACGATTAATTTAAATGACCATCGGGTAATAAATACGTAGTTATTAAAGAGACCGGGATCGGATATGGACATACTCTCTATCGATACCGAAAACCACTTTAATAACTATTATACGTGGAGTGTTGATCCAGAATGAAGTGGATGATTGATGAACGCGTTGACTGAAGAAAGAGAACGAGTTTGGATGACCCCTGACATGACTAAAACAGGAGCCGCGCCGGGCCATTGAGGTTCGCCATCTCTAGCGGACACGCTTCTTCGATACCATATCTATTACTTTTGTGATTCGATTTGGGTGCACCCCTTGATTTGGGAGTGTTGTTCGCGGTGTTGAGATAGTAGCTACTATGCTCAACATCAGTCCGGATCACGCAACTACTAGTATCCTAGTTGGTATCGCCTCATGTACCTTGTCATACTAATTATCCTATTCGCGACCACTACGTTCTGATTTGTACCTTAGTATATGGATTGCCCTCTGGTGACTTCCGGTTTTGGGGAAACTACGGTCTTGTATATGCTTTTGGGAATAAAAATGTGTTAAGGGGGATTATGGTAACGCCTTAACGCTATTTTAAATATTGTACTTTACTGATTATACATTATCTACATATCGTATTCTATTGAAAATATATAGATAGTTTATCGGATCCTTAGAGATGTGATTTCATCTTTAAGTTATGAACTTTTGTCCTTGCACTTGATTTTCTTGTATAAGATTTTGAGTCCTGACTCGAGTGTTTCTTTTTGTATATGCTCGGGTCAGTCTGAAGCTATCCAGTTGCTGATCAAGGTTGGTTGAAGATGCTGAAGGCTTAGCACTTATCTTTATCAGTCTATTTCTATTTCTGTATTGATGTCCTACTCTGTTGGACATTTATGTAGTTCTTTTGGACACTTTATATTCAGACATTGTTGTATATTATGTAGTAGCTTCATGAACTACTATTATGACGATGTATTTTTCCGCTGCATTATTCTGTGACTGTTCTGTGTCTGTGATGTTGTATTGATTCTCATTTACATTTATGTATTTATAATCCCATAATGATTCGCGTTTTGTATTATTTAAGTTGACATGTGTGGATTATTGTCGACTTAAATGGTCCAAATATGCGGGTTGTTACAGTTGGTATCAGAGCTTCGGTTTCCCTAAAAACCTTAGTTCGGGATTATATTTCAACTCATTAGAGATAGGGTAGCAATACCCTGGAATGAGGAGAATCGATTCAATATCCAAATCCTTTCATTTCAAACTCCATTGATTCGTTGATTGGACTTTCTTTAAGATTCTATGATTTTCTATCCTTGGTTTTAAAATCTCTTTTGGTATTTCAGGATGGGTACCAGAGGAAACCATAGGGGAGGAAGAGGCCAAGGTCCTGCTCAGGCTGCACCCATCGCTCCAGCTCCTGTCAAATTCACCATTCTTAGTAAGGAGTATACACAGCTGGGAGGTATTATGTTTTCTGGATCCGAGAACATTATTGAGGCTCAGCAATGGCTTAAAGGTTTAGAGAAGATATTTTCCGGTCTGGAGATCACTGATGCTCAGAAGCGTCAGCTTGCTGCCTGGCAACTTCAGGATGCCGCGCAAGATTGGTGGGAATCAGTTACTTCTCGTATCGAGGAGAACACCATTACTTGGGCCCAGTTTAGGTATAAGATTTAATTGGATTCCGTAGTCTAAATTCTTCTTTTAATCTTGAAATGTTATTCATCTTGCCTATCTTTTGATTAGGGATACTTTCTCGGCACAATGGATGCCCGCTGCTGGGAAAACCCAACTTTATAGAGCTTTTATGGATCTTAAGCAGGGCAGTATGACTTTTTCTGAGTACGAGAGGAAATTCAACGAACTCTCCAAGTTCGGCCCGGGATTGATTGATACACCGCTTCTAAAGAACGAGAAGTTCATTCTGGGAGCTAGACCAGAGTATTACGACTTGCTTACTGGCCACACTCACTGCACCTTCACAGAGCTTGTTGACTATGCTCTTAGATATGAGGCAAAGCCTAGGGGGCCTACTGCCAAGGCCGCTCCTACTCAGCCCTCCTCTAGTCAGCTCGGGAAGAGGAAGATGAACTTTGATCAACAAAAGAAATCTTGGCAGAAGACTACTGGATTGGGATATGCCCAGAAAAGCCCAATCGACCTTGCTAATATCACTTGCTTCAAATGCGATAAGAAGGGCCATTATGCTAATAGTTGTCCATCTACCGGTGCTGCTGTTCCACCACCTTCTACGACTAGGAAAGACTTATGCTATGTCTGCCTCCAGCCGGGTCATTTCAAGAAAGACTGCCCACTGTACAAGCGTGGCACACCATCTGGAGTTTTTGCCATCACCACTCCTACACCGCCTGCTCAGGATGACCAAGGTACCTTACGAAGTACTTTTTCATTACATGATTTACCTATTAGGGTATTATTCGATACTGGTGCTTCTCATAGCTTCATATCTATTGATCTTTGCAATAAGCTCAACTTAGAACCTACTCTTGCTACTACTTCCTTATGCGTCTCCAACCCTATTGGAGGACTTGCCAACCTCAGCAGAATTTGTAAAGAGGTTGTGCTCTTGTATGGAAGATATCGATTCACTTGGGATTTTTATGTATTGGGATTCGCAGCATTTGACATCTTGTTAGGTGCCGATTGGTTAAGAAAATTCAATGCTATTATTTCTTGCAAAGCTCGATCTATTTCTCTAGTCAATGACAAGGGTCTACCGCTTGTCATCGAATGCAAATCACCTCAGAAATATGCCGGAAGCTTCATATTCTCTCTTGATGCTCACCCAGACGATCTTAGCACTACTCCTATCGTTCAGAAATTTCCTGATGTATTTGGGGAGGTCGAATCTCTACCGCCAAAGCGAGAGATCGATTTTCGCATTGACCTTATTCCTGGAGCTACTCCCGTAGTTCTTCCTCACAGAAGGATGGCTCCTAAAGAAAAAGCTGAACTTAAAACCCAAATTGATGATCTATTCGCTAAGGGTTTGATTAGGAGAAGTTGTTCTGAATGGGGCGCCGCAGTTGTATTTGTCACCAAATCAGATGGATCTCTTCGCATGTGTGTTGATTACAGGGAACTGAACAAACGCACTCTCAAAAACCGCTATCCGATGCCTCGCATCAATGATTTATTCGATCAGCTCCATAGAGCTAAAGTTTTCTCCCAACTTGATCTTGCCACTGGGTTCCACCAACTCAGAGTAGCAGAAGATAGTATTCATAAAACAGCCTTCCGTACCGAGAACGGATTCTATGAATGGTTGGTTATGCCATTCGGTTTGACCAACGCACCTGCTTATTTCGTCGACTTGATGAATCGAGTCTTTCGCGATGTCCTTAACAAGTTTGTTCTTGTTTTCATTGATGATATTCTCGTCTTCTCCAAAGACAAGAAGGAGCATGAGACACATCTTGCTTATGTTCTGGAAACTCTCCAAAATCATCAACTTAAGGCCAAATTCTCTAAATGCCACTTCTGGCGAGACGAAGTGAGATTCCTGGGCCACATAGTTTCTGAAAATGGGATTTCGGTCGATCCAGCTAAGATCGCCGTAATCAATGTAAGTTCTATCCTATTCGCTATTTCTATTTAATTCCTCTTATCCCTTTCTGATTTGAAGTTTGTCCACAGGATTGGGAGACTCCCAAAACTCCTACTGACATCCGTAGCTTCTTGGGCTTAGCCGGTTATTATCGCAGATTTATCGAGCACTTTGACCGGATCTCTGCCCCACTTACTGCTTTAACGCGGAAGGATGTCAAGTTTATTTGGAGTGAGAAGTGTGAATCAGCTTTTAATGAATTGAAGCGTAAGTTGACTTCAGCTCCAGTTCTTGCGGTAATCAATGGAAGTGAAGGATTAACTGTCTATACAGATGCTTGCCGAGAAGGTCTAGGCGCTGTCTTGATGCAGAATGGAAAGGTTGTTGCTTATGCTGGCCGTCAGTTGAAGATCCATGAAGTAAACTATGCAACTCATGATCTAGAGCTTCTTGCAGTTGTATTTGCTTTGAAACTGTGGAGGCACCATCTTTTGGGAACTAAATTTGAATTATTCACTGATCATAAGTCCTTGAGATACATCTTTTCTCAGAAGGATTTGAACCAGAGACAGGTTCGATGGCTTGAATTCTTAGCTGCATATGATCTCGATATCAATTATACTCCTGGGAAAGCAAATGTTGTAGCTGATGCTTTGAGCCGTAGCAAGGCATTGTCATGTTGTAATTTTGTAGAAGGCATGCTCTTTCAGCTTGTTATCTCCCCATCTCTTGTGGATCGCATAAAAGCTAAGCAATATGAAGACACCTTGCTTTATCGCATGAAGGAGTTAGTCCTGGGTAGAGTTGGAAATACTGACAGTAAAGTAGGAGCACAGATAGATAGTAACGGAGTTCTGAGGATTGACAACCGTATTTGCGTTCCTAATATCGATGGATTGAGACAAGAAGTGCTTAGAGAAAACCATCAGTCATCACTTTCAATTCATCCTGGTGTCACCAAGATGTATCGAAATATGAAGCGTTTATATTGGTGGAGTGGGATGAAGAGAGATATTTCTATATATGTCAGTAGATGCACCACTTGCCAGCAAGTCAAAGCCGATCACCGGAAGACGGCAGGATTACTTCAACCCCTAGAGATTCCATGTTGGAAATGGGATCAGATTTCCATGGACTTCATCGACGGATTACCAAGGACCAGAAAAGGTAACGAGAGTATATGGGTGATCGTTGATAGGCTGACCAAATCTGCTCACTTTATTCCTGTTAAGACCACTCGTACTGCTTCGAGTTTGGCCGAGACTTTTTATGAGAGAGATTGTCAGACTTCATGGAGTTCCATCTAGTATTGTATGTGATAGAGACCCTTTATTCACTAGTAAATTATGGAAGGCATTTCAGGACGTCTTGGGCACTAAACTGAATCTGAGCACAGCTTATCATCCTCAAACAGATGGCCAAACTGAAAGGGTGAATCAGATTTTAGAAGATCTGCTCCGAGCCTGCATTATTGACTTCGGTGGATCTTGGGAAGACCATCTTCATTTGGTTGAATTCACTTATAATAACAGTTATCAGGTAAATAAAAATTTCAAACTGAATAAGTAAATTTGAATCAAAATTTAACCACCTTTATATTCAGGCAAGTATCGATATGGCACCGTTCGAAGCTTTATATGGACGACCATGCAAATCGCCAGCTTGTTGGATTGAGCCGGGCGATCGATTAATTCTTGGCCCTGATATGATTATAGAAGCATCCGAGAAGGTTAATGAAATCAGAAGAAAGATGAAGACCGCACAGGATAGACAGAAGAGCTATGCTGATAGGCGTAGAAGAGATTTAGAATTCCTGATTGGGGATAAGGTATTCCTTAAGGTATCACCCTTAAAGAATGTTATTCGATTTGGTCGTAGAGGGAAGCTCGCTCCTAGATTTGTTGGACCATTCACTATCACTGAGAGAATTGGTACACTAGCATACAAAGTTGCACTACCGGAGAAGTTTGAGGGCGTGCACAACGTCTTCCATGTTTCACATCTTCGGAAAGTTGTACACGATCCATCCATGTCCATTCCTATTGCTCAGTTAGATGGGGTTGATATTGAGCCGGATTTGACTATAGAGAGGAGACCACTTCGTATTGTTGATAGGGATACAAAGCAACTTAGAAGGAAGTCGGTTAGCCTAGTCAAAGTCCAATGGAGTCCCGACGATCGTGATTGCACTTGGGAAACCGAGGAGAGTATCCGGGATTCTAATCCAGAGTTGTTTGTTGAAGGTAAATTCCATCTATACTCTTTACTATATTCAATGATCTATTCTGAATCCATTGTATCTTTGTTATCTGTTCTTCCACTCTTTACTTTGTTCCTTTTCGAGGACGAAAAGTCTTGAGTAGGGGAGAATGTAACGACCCTGAAATTCCGACCCAATTTAAAAATTTTAGAACCGTTATTTTAATATAAAATGTGAAACTTCCATACGATTTCAATCAACGTCCAAACTTTGTTTCTAAATTGCGCCTAGATGATTGTAGAGATGGGTAAAGTTTCGTCGGAAAATACCGCAGTAAACTTCGTGCGCGTTTTACTGCACATCAGTTCATTTTAAAGCGTGAAATTTTTATCTTCCGAACCTAAATATTTTTACATAGAAAAATGGTGTCCTTTCTAAATTCAATCAAGCGGCCAATATTTAATTTTAACTATTTAAAATTTAGTTTGGAAATTCCAAATGAGTGAGAAATCCTCACTTTGATTTTTATCGATATTGTTGATCGTTCCACAATTATTTCCAGCTCGTATATTTCTCATCCAACTCGTCTTGTTTTATTTATATTGAACCTCATATAAAAATTTACAACGTATATAAGTCAATGATTTTTTTTCCTATAATTAACTAATTTCACATTTATTTAAAATAAATTTAAGGTTAGTCTTTACCCCTCTGCACTGCTAGAAACCATGCCATGGCCAATGTCGAGAAATGTCCTCGACTGCCGCAACTTCCCCATGCCGCAGCTAACCCCCCTCCTCGCCGTTCGTGCCCAACCCACATCTCCTTCCACATGCACGCGCAACCACATCGCAGCCCTGAAATACCCGTATGAGCACCTCAAATGTTCCCCCTCGCGATGACTTCACCACCAGGTCAACCGCATTGCTACCCCCTATATGCGCTCATGCGCTTGCAACAGCTCTAAAACCCAACCATGGCGACAATGTCGTGAGCGCTGATCGCTATACCTCCTAGCTCGAGTTCGAGCATTCACCTATCTCCCATTTTTTCACCGGCGATTCTGTTCTGTACGATTTATTCGATCGCCATCATTCTTTTCTTTTGACTTTTTTTGGGTTAAGAGGATTCAAATTCGAAGTAGGTGAGGGATCTCGGGATATTATTTTAGCTGAAGATTGAGTATGCGACTTCATTTATATGCATATATTTTTATTCGATTGAATGATTCATGAAATTTGTATTGAGATAAAGGAGATGGGAACGGGTTCGATTTGAAACGAAGAGACATGTAGCGTGTTGAATGGGGAAGCCTGAAAGGATGGAATGACAGTATGAGTTGATTTTAATTTTTATAATATAAATTTATCCCAAAATGTCTCGTTATTCCAACCTTGAAATTTTGAATCCCAACGAAGGCGTGCCGCTAGGCGTTCATAATGTTATACCCCTATTTCGAATGCAATGGAAAAGGTTTCAAGTCCTAATTCGATCGTATGGAGAAAAAAACTTTTTGGACCTAATTTTTATATTGACTTTGATATAAATTTCAACGCATTTATATTCCATACGATCAATCGATAACTCTAAAAGCTACGAAATTTGAAATCCGAAAATAATACAAAATTTTGGATCCAATGGAACTGGTTTCGTCGAATTCTGAGACTGTGCCTCGAAAGGCTATTTTTAAATGTCAATTTGAACGAGCTATTTTTAAAAATTGAACCGATCACTTTTAAATTCGATTTTAAAACTTTTATTACCTTCATTATTATAAATGTAAATTGTACTAGCCTTTAAATTATTTTTTTATCAAGCTTAAAGCTCAAGATACAAACCCAATTTTCAATTATTTAAATTTCAATAATTAAATTATTTAATAAATCCCTATATTTAAAATTTGAATTTATTTTATAAATAAAAATCCTAATTTACATATCCAAAATCAATCTATACTTCATATTAAATCTTTAAAACCATTTAAAAAACCCAAATCAAACGAAGAAAAATCCAGTTCGTTACAAGTTGAATATTAATATATAAATATTAGAATTATCACATTGAGATGTTACCGAGAGAATACACCTTGAATGATTAATCAAAGGCTTTTAGATTCCATGGATCAGTCTTCGAATTTTGCAAGAATTAAGAGAATAGAACAACCTTTTGTTATTAATTTTATTCGATATTTTATTTTGGAAATTTAGTGGTTAGGAAGCCATGAAATTCGAAATTCTATGATAGAAGAGCAAGAGGGATGATTATGGTAGGAAATAAATTTAACCGTATAAGAAAATAAATGAAGATGTGTTTTAAAGGAATGGTAGAAACCTTTCATATTCCTTCCTTAGAATGTTCCCTTATTAATTCCTTTTTAAACGTTAACCAAATCCTCTCTCTCTTCTACATGCATAGCTGGCAAAGACGGTGCCACATGAGCCCTAAAAAATATCCAAAATCTCATTATCATCAATCCCGTTTAAATCTAATTCAAATGTGCTGCGTTTATAACTTTTATATACGTACACAATTAATGCTAATGTCATTCAAACAAATTAAAATAAAATTTTAATAACTAATATTTCACAAAGACTAATTAATTTAATTTATTTAAAGCCCCCTTTTATGATTTATCATGTTTAAATAAAATTTAGACACTATTTGATCTTACTCGATAATCACTCTTTTCTCTTCTATTATTCAAAAACTATATTTCATGTACATAATTTGTGGCATGAACCGGATATGATCCACATGAGCAATTTTTTAGTATTTATCATGTTTAAATCAAATTTAAACACTTGATAGATATCATATATCAATATGCGCATTTATAACTTATATATACATATATACGCACTTTACTAAATGCTATATGCATTCAAACAAATTAAATAAAATTTAGTAACTAACATTTCATAAATATTAATTAATTTAATTAATTTACAATAATTATAAATTAATTGCATCATGTGGTTCATTTAGAGCATTCGTCAATTAGGTTGTGTGACTCAAAGGTGTATATTCAATCAGGATTAATATTGAACTGTACATATATTAACGTTCCCACGTTACTTAGTACGTGGCGTGACTTTTGGCTAAATTTATCGCTTACACATCATCAGTAAAATCTAACTTTACTTATTATAAGCAGTACCCGACAGGGACAATTATTTATATCAATTCCCTTCGTCAAAACTATATCACTTTGGATTTATGAAATTTGGTAATGGTCAAAATTCCAATACCATCCACATTCAACTTTATAATCCAAATACAAAATCCTCAGTTCAATAATAATAATTATTATTAACCGAACTGCTTTGCTCGCGACTTTTATTTTTATTTGACTTTAGTTGACCAATATACTAACATTATATAACCGAGGAGACGAATCCTCTCCTGAATAGTGTTTGGCTTCCAATGCTTTCACTCAACCCAGCCGTAGTCCTTCTGTAACGACCCAGAATTTCTGTCATTTGAAATTCGTCATATTTAATTGATTTTAAATATTAACAAGTGAAATTAATAAGTCGAATAATTTATTTTTCGAATATATGGATTTAATTGGATAATTAAATCGATAATTTAATATTTGAAATTCCAGAAACAATTGGAAATTGGGTTTAATGTGATTAGAAATGATGTCTAAAGTTATATTAAATCATATTGAAGTTATAGTGATGTTATAGAACTTTTAAAATTGAACTAAAAGTTAAATTGTGAAAATTGAATATTTTAATATTAAATCGACTAGTGAAAATAGTCATTTTTCAAACAGTCTCGGATTTCGACGAAACCAATTTCATCGGATCCGTAATGTGATATTATTGTAAGGTTTCAAATTTCGTGTTAATCAGATTTACGGTTTGTCCGGGGCAAGCCAAAACGCATCGAAATCGCTTTTAATCGATTTGATTTAAATTGATCGTTTATCTCCGTAACTCGCACATATGACCGAATTAGCTCCCGAAACACATTCCATTGTATTCAGAACATGGGTAGAACATTATAAACGCCACCCGGCATGCTTCGTTTGGAGTTCGAGAAAATCGGATGAATAGTGTTTTGACCAATTTTCTATAAAAGGACCTTAACATCACCATTTTTCATAAACCCTCATTCAGAAACCCTAGCTGCCACTTCTTCGTTCAATGGCCGATATTTTTGTTCCTTTCCTCTTTGATTTCTTCAAATCTACAAACAATTAGCAAAAGTCTTCAACTACAAACATCTAGAGGACGACGAGAGCTTCAAATCCATACTGGTAGGTCGACGAACGTCGACCAAAGAGAAAGGAAATCACCCGTGTTTGTGCTGCCTTCGTACATGTTTTCCGAGGCAAATGGGGGGCCGAGCCTGGCCGGTTTTCGACCAGTAGTGGAGCTTCCGTTGGTGAATCTTGCGGTGGTCCCTGATCGTCATGAAGATGATTGGTTTGGCGTGTTAATTCAAATGGCATCGGCGGCTATGGGTTGGGGTGTACGTGAGTTTTCACGTTGGAGGAAGAAGAAGTAGTGGGTGGTTCAGATCGGAAGTGGAGGAAATGGACGGCCTGGATGAATTCTAGGGTAAAAATATAAAAAGAAAATTGGAATTATTATATTATAAAATTGTATAAACTTTAAAATACCATAACTTTTCCATACGAGGTCGAAAAATTACGAAACGAATTGTGTTGGAATCGTTTCGACGAGCTCTTCGCAATGGATCTTTTTTGGAGTCAATTGGAGCTAGTGAAATTTTTGAGTAAAATTAAATGCGTGTTTAATTTTATTCGAAATAAAACGCTACAACTATTATCGGAAATTCAAGGTAAGAACTTCTCACTCAATTGAATATGTTTTAATTTAAATTTTAAATAGTTAGATTTAAAATTGCTTGATTGTGTGATTGGATGATAAATTGTTATCTATATTGTTGAAATAGACATTATACGCCGTATATTAAGCGGAGGTTATTTATTAAAAACATATACCGCGAATATTCCAGTATTTAGTGGAATTGGTATTTTATATGTACTCGGAGTTGATTTCCCACATTATATAGTGGATGAGACCCTATTGCGCCGCATAATAGCGGATAATATTTTATAAATCCCATATACCGCGATATTCCGTATCGGAACGGAATTGGTATTGTGCTAACATCTGTGGATGCAGGGAAACAGGTTGGAGTGATCCAACTGGATTCCTCACCGTATTTATTTATTTACAGATATTGTGATATATTCTGTTATCATATGATGATATATGATGTTTGGATTCCGTGATTGATTATTTGGTGATGTTGCATCATTGGGCCTATTTTGAAGTTTTAAAAATGTTAAAGTGGAGATTTCGAATTTAAAAAGGATTTTAAAGTGATTTCGGAAATGTACGTTTTATTAAATGTTGGAAATTGATTCATTTTAAATAAATAAACATTTTTAAATTTTAATATTTTAAAATTATGATTTTTGAGAAATATAGTTGAAATGTGATTTTTGGAATATGGAGTTAATGATTTTTATAAAATAGTTTTAAATAGAGATTTTTGACTTTATTATAAAAGCGTTATATATAATATTTATAAAATTTGATTTTTTATAAATCAAAGTGATGGGATTATAAAGGAGTTTGAAAGACATTTTAAAATGATGTTAAAATGGGTTTTATAAAAGGATAAAATTTACGATTTGTGAAGTTTTAAAAGAATGATTTTGTAAATAAATGAATTATAAGTGTTTAACTTAAAATATGGATTTTTGGTATATAATGGAGTTATAAAGTGAATTGGTTAATAAAAGTGTTTTATAAATCCGAAACCAATTGAATTTGGTAAATTAAACATAGAAGTTTATTAAAGGAGATATATTCGTGATTTTGGACAGCGAATTATCCTTTAAGTTAAATGTTGTAATAATAAGAGTTTGGTTGGGAATTATATCCACGATTTTGGACAGTGGATAATCTTTTAATAAATGTGTAGAAACATTGAATTGGGTAAATAAAGTATATTCACGATTTTGAACAGCGAATATATTATTAAGTAAAATGGATAGTGTTTTGGAGAAGTGATATTTGAAATAGAATTAAAACAATCTAAAGATGTTTTAAAATGTATTAAGTACCGAAACCATAGATTTCAACATTTATTGTTGAAATAGACATTTTCGAGAAATAAGGAAATGGTGGACTATAACACTGTTGTTATAGTAAATGATTTTCAAAAGAAAATGTTTTATATAGTATTGGGATTTATATATCTGTCTTAATTTCGAATCCCTATACTAGTGATTTTGTGTTGTCGTAACGATGTTTTACGCAACATTCGTTTTGACTCAAATCAATGTGTTTAAGAGAATATTTTCCTTAAAGAATGAAATATATACTTAATTATGATTTGAGTATATTGAATATTTTCCAAATGTTGAAAATAAATAGATTTGTGATTTACTTATTATTAAATAAGTATGGAAATGATTTTCCAATATGAAGTGAAATGTCTTGAGATTATATCTTTCAAAGGTAAATTGAAAATTGATTTGAAATTTTTTTTCAAAGGATTGAAATGTGAAAATTGATTTGAAATTTGCTTTCAAATGGTTGAAGTGTGGAAAAATATATATATCATAAAGATATTTTTGGAAAATAAATAATTTGGGAAATTATTTGGAATCTGGTGATGATGTGCATATCTATTGATAGTTAAATAACCGACTATCAATAATTACCTTTAAATGGCTATTTGTTGTGAATTGGTTGAATTTGAATGCTACACTTATTTTTGAATAAGCGCTCATTATTCGGGTTAGCCGGGAAAGGACCTTTGGGTCGTATAACTCATTCCGAATAGTGATATGTCGAAATGAATTGCATTTGAAGACCGGTGTTGAAGACCAGATATTTTGAAAAAGGAAGGATTATCGTTGAATGACTCTGCATCGGTTGATCTCCGATATAGAGATTTTATCACCCTTTGTGACCGGAAGTCCGAACATGATTAGAAATTATCCGGATTGCAAGGGCTTCTTTTGAAGTGCCTTCGGTTCTGTTCAATCCCGGAACAGACCTGTATGGTTGTATGTCTGACGTTGCATTTTGAGATATAAAGCCGATTTCTTTCAAATACATTTCTGTTGGTGGCGGAGAATTTATTCTCTTAGCTTAACACCCTTCTCTGAGACGTACGAGCTTAGAGGTTATGTAGTTTAAGGTTATTAGCGATATATTCCCAAATTTGGTAACGTGGCATGTTGAGTGTTGCTGTGTGATGATCATTTACTTGATCATTTGTTGATCAAAGCATGGCTTCGTGCCTAGCTTTGTGGACGAGACTTCGTCGGACCTCACACCCCGGAAATGGTCAAAATAGGAAGGATGCAGCAAGGTTATTAGGGGATAGCGCCTCCTTAGTGTATGTCATTTCCTTCTGGATAGAGGTGGTATCATGGTATGAAGCCCAAATATTTAACCTATGTTGTTGCTGCAAATTTATTACTTTGTGGTTGTTGGTATCGAGGATCCTCGAATGAAGGTCGCTTACGACCGAGGGATGACATATTCGTGTCAGTAGTTACCCAGCTAGGGGTAACCCGACCTTGTGTTGGCAGAGATCTAACTATAATGTTAGGTTAGGTTCTCGGGGTCGTCTTTCCAGAGGCGTACCTATGTGGTAATGGGAAGTTCCTTGGCCTGACCATTTGTTGGAAATCCAAAGAAACAATACGCACCTTGTACGGTTTTAGTTGTAGAACCTGCCATTTACTTATGGTGGCGCCCTACTGTTTAGATGATAGCTATAGTAGACATACGATACTGGTCGTATGTTGGCTAAGATTGATATTCTATTTTCGAAATACTTTTTCCACTATGCACTAATAATAATATCAAAAAAATGATTTGTTTTACGTAGTAAGCATCTTTGACTATTATAAGCAGAAATCTCCTTCGATTCTGCGTTTGCATTGTGTGTGTGTGCGGGAGGCCTTATGGTAGTTTGATTTTCCAAAAGCATTGCGAATTGACTTTAAAATTATCCTGTTGTTTGTTTTAAAGATAAATAACTATTTTAGTTCTCACACCAGTCTCATGACTGACCTGGAGTTTATTGTTTCCTTCCTAAACTCTGGGTGCCCACCAATTTCCACACGGGCAGTCTAGAGTCAGGTTATCAGGTTATTCTGGATTTTGGAGTGCTATGGAGCTCAAGAGGCGAGCTGGATGGCGAGACGTACTACTAGTACATGATATTATTTTTCCACTGTGTATTCTGTATGAGGACAGGTTTATATAACTGTCCATTGATGTATTGTGTTGTATATTGACTCTGATGATGTGATGTAATGTATAAACTGATATAGTTCTTTTGATTAAAGATTATTCATTCATCTATTATATGTTGTTCCGCTGCGATTGTTAGATTCTGATGTTGTTCTATTCCCTTTTCTTTTTCTTTTTCTTCTTTTTCTTCTACCTCTTCTTCTTTTAAACTTTCATGGTTCGGTTTTCCGGCGTTCGATTGCTCGGCAGTGGATATAGTGGAAGTATTGATGTCGATTTTCGGAAGTCGAAGAATCGGGTCCTGACAATTTGGTATTAGAGCATATGGTTAAGCGACAACCATGGCTCTGTTGGGTGTTACTCATTAGAAATAGAGTCAGTAGTGCTCTAGAATGAGTGTGAGTGTAATAATAGATATGAGTGTGTATTTGTTAGTGAGTATAAAAATGTTTTATATTGTGTTTGCTTATCCGTTGAGCTGTTTGTGAATTCTGGTTGGTATGTGGGACGCCATATTATCGATAGGAATTTCTAAACATTTAAACGAGGCAAGACGACATAGTATCATTTTAAATTGGGTAAATGAAATAATTTTACCTCGATTATATTATACATACAAAGGAAATAATTTTTTGGAAATTATTAAAGTGTATATAATTGAGTGATTGGTTGTTAAAAATGTAAGAATATATATAAGTTGATAAAAGTTATTTGAATAAGTTAAGGAAAAACAACCATTGTAAAAAGAATGAATTGTATAAGCAAATGAATTATAATGTATGAAGTTATAATTAAAATGATTTACAATGGTAAAATAATCTTATATATAAGAAGTGAAAATTTATAAGTAAAAGATTTGTAAATGTGATTTATAATCTAAAATAAAATTCCAAAGAAGTGTTTTGAAAGGATTTGATATTTTGGAAAATTGTTTTGGAGAGATGAAAGCTCTAAACTATTTTCGGTCGCTGGAAAATAATTTCGATGATGATCGCGACATCATTGGTGTTCATTTTTGGGTTTCCAAAAGAGAAATTGCTGCTAGATTATTTTAAATGGAAGTTGGTTGGAAAAAATTGGATTTTGTTTTGGGAATTCAAGAGATAATTTGAATTGATTTCAAAATAGTTTTTGAAAAGTTGAAAAGACTCTGGATTCCTATTTAAAATATTTATGGGAATGATAATGAGTTGATAACTTATACAATTTGAATTTTAATATAATAAATTTAACTTAAAGGATGAAGTTAAATTAAAGTAAGTATAAGTGAATCAATAAAATCCAAGGGGTAATTGTTGAATATAAGTAATCAAGTTTTGAACTTATAATATGAGATAATAAATTTGACTTTGGTAAAAGTTAAATAGAATTGGAAATCTGAATTGGATTTATAAGTGGAAATTTGAAATGGAATATAACTTAAGTGATGTTGAATAAAATTGATTTTTGGTATCAAAGTAAATAATGAAATGAATTAATAAATGTGAACTTGAGTTATATAAATGAAATTCAACTTTATTTGTAAAATGAATTAGCAATTGAATTAATGAATGGATTGAATGTTAATCAATCTACTGTAAATGAATTGAGATGAAATAATAAATGTAAGTGTTAATTCATTAAAAGCTAATTGAATAAATTGAATGAAAATCAATTTAATATTAAACCAATTGGAATTAAAAGTGTTGAACCAAATTGAATGTAAATTAAATAATTTGGTTATGTTGAATATACATTGGTTTTTATATGGATGTTAGTTGATTGTATATAAATTCATTAAGTGTTAATGAAGTTGAACTGATAAAATTGGAAGCTAAAGTAATTGAATCCAAATCGGAAGTGAATGAATTTGAATAGAATTGAATTTGAATTAAATTAAAAATGAATGAATGTTAGTAAAATCCAACGTTAATGAATCAACTGTGATTAAATTGAAAACCCAATTCAATGAATATTAATGAGAAGTGAATCTATATTGATTTGGTTATGAATTGATTTGGATAGACATTGATTTGTTGGATGTTTGTTGAATGATAGATGCATTTGTTGTTTTGTTGCATTTGCTATAGTAGCATATGTAGTTGTTGTAGTGATATATGTTGTATATCGATATTATTTCTATATACATGTTCTCATTTGTTTGGTTGAGTGTTTAGTAGGTGCGGATGGTGTTTGCTTCGCTTTTGGAGCTCGCTTTCGTGCTATATTAGCCGCATACGCTCGCTAATAATATATAAGGTACATATCTCGGATTAAATATCGTACTTTTACACTTTTTACCCTGAAGGATGCCTCATCACTTGATGAGATGTATATTTGAGATATATATACACTGTCATTTTTTTTCGGATCGAACCGCGCAAACGAGGTTATGGCGAAATTTTCCGAAAATTTAAGGCGTTAGAATATTTTTGAGAAAATTGGAAAATTTTGGAAAAACTTAGTAAAGTTATTGTAAGAAGTTTAACTATTGGATTTTTGGAAAAGTTAAACACTTAAGAGATTTGTAAATCTAATTTGAATGGTTTGTTTTGGAAAGTTAATGGATTTTGTGAATTTTACTTACTTGGTAATTTCGAGGACGAAATTCTTTTAAGGGGGGAAGTTTGTAACGACCCAGAATTTCTGTCATTTGAAATTCATAATATTTAATTGATTTTAAATATTAACAAGTGAAATTAATAAGTCGAATAATTTATTTTTCGAATATCTGGATTTAATTGGATAATTAAATCGATAATTTAATATTTGAAATTCCAGAAACAATTGGAAATTGGGTTTAATGTGATTAAAAATGATGTATAAAGTTATATTAAATCATATTGAAGTTATAGTGATGTTATAGAACTTTTAAAATTGAATTAAAAGTTAAATTGTGAAATTTGAATATTTTAATATTAAATCGACTAGTGAAAATAGTCATTTTTCAAACAGTCTCGGATTTCGACGAAACTAGTTTCATCGGACCTGTAATGTGATAATATTGTAAGGTTTCAAATTTCGTGTCAATCGGATTTACGGTTTGTCTGGGGAAAGCCAAAACGCATCGAAATCGCTTTTAATCGATTTGATTTAAATTAATCGTTTATCTCCGTAACTCACACATATGACCGAATTAGCTCCCAAAACACGTTCCATTGTGTTCAGAACACAGGTATAACATTATAAATGCCAGCCGGCATGCTTCGTTTGGAGTTCGGGAAAAATCAGATGAATAGTGTTTTGGCCAATTTTCTATAAAAGGACATTAACATAACCATTTTTCACAAACCCTCATTCAGAAACCCTAGCCGCCACTTCTTCGTTCAATAGCCGATATTTTCGTTCCTTTCCTCTTTGATTTCTTCAAATCTACAAACAATTAGCAAAAGTCTTCAACTACAAACATCTAGAGGACGACGAGAGCTTCAAATCCATACGGGTAGGTCGACGGATCGTCGACCAAAGAGGAAGGAAATCACCCGCATTTTTGCTGCCTTTGTAACGACCCAGAATTTTGAACAAATTAAATTGAGAATATTTAATTAATTTTAAATATTTGAACGGTAATTTAATTTGAATCCCGAATATAACTTTGAATTTGACGATTAAATTATAAAATTTAATCGATTGAAGTTGAATAAAAATTTATATCTTCAATTTTAAGTTGAAGAGAAATATTTTGAAAGCTTTTAAAATTCGTATTTATATTACTGAAGATAACAGAAGCTTCAGAAATCGAATTTGGGAGTGAAGTGTTCAATTTGAATTTAATTGTTTGAACCGATATTTAAAAATAGTCATTTTTCAAACAGTCTCGGAATTCGACGAAACCAGTTCCATTGGGTCCGTAACGTTGAATTATTTTCGGATTTCAAATTTCGTATTTATCGGAGTTATGGTGTGAACACACGGCGTGTAAACGCATTAAAAATCTTTATCGAATTTAAATTTGAATTTAAATTTTAAAAGTTAGTCAACACACACACGTTCTCTCCTTCATCCACGCCTAAAAACACGCCCCTTTGTTTCAGCTGAAGACCACGAAATGATCGTGCAACCTATCACGTTTCCTCTGTTTTAAATTATACCTCCTCACTTCATTCTCGTTCAAAAATCAAATGAAGACATTTAATGGCCGATAGTTCTTCCTTTCCCTTTTCTATTCAAAGTCGTGGTTAAAGTTCAATAGCAATCTCCAAGTCGCGATGCTTGAACTTGTGGAAACTAGGGTTTCGAAAATCAACGCCTTCGTGGTAATCATCGCTGCATACTCGGCTATTCCATCAGCCATCGTCAACTTATCCTTGCCTCCACATGATATTTTCTACTACCGATTTGAAGTCCTGCTGCAATCTCTCTTTACTGCTACTATTTTCGCGATTTTGGGATAGCGACTGGATGTGGGGTCGCGACTGTCAAACGAGCGTGGTGAGGGATCGCGATGCCTTCTCGCGTGTGAGAGGCAGGGGGGATCGCGATGGGTTCGAAGGGATATCGATTTGGGGGTAGCGCGTTCGAGCTGGGATCGAAGCCAGAGTAGCGTCGCGAGGCCGGGAACGTGACAACAGCGACTTCGTTATCTGGGAGGCGTACGCGAGCGATTTCGTGGGCTCGTGGTTGCGGTGATGGAGGCGAATTCGTGAAGGTCGCGTGCACGATTTTGGACGAGGGACGATGCTATTCAGGGGTTTGGCAAGTTCGTCCCTAGGCGATAAGGTATTGAATATTTTTTTTTTTTTTTACAGTAACGTAAAGGAATTCTGTTTTAGGATTAATATAAATTTATATATATATACATATGAAAGTAGGAATTTGAAAATGTTAAGAGTGAAAATAAATTGATTTATTGGTAAATTTCTAGTAGATTATCTCAAGTGTTAATAAATCATTAGTTTAAAAATTTAATTTACTAGTTGAATTTAAGATTTTAGTTTCAAATAAAAAAAAAATATTTAGTGAAAGAAGATTTGTTAGAAATTTAATGTATTTATTAAAGACAAATTTGGTTTAAAGCCAATTATTAGTAACATTAAGAAATAAAGTTTAACAGTTCGATTTAATTCGAATATTAATAAGTTGTATAAATTATTTATACAAGGTTAAAGTTGAGAAAACGAAAGAAGAATTGGATTGGGTTGCAAAATAAAGGCTAAGGTGAGATCTTCTCACTCAGATTGATGATTGAATTGCAGTTATTGATTGATTTGTTTGAATGTGCTATTAGATATGATAGGATATATCTATATATACATATTGGCATACGTATATATTGGATTGATGATTTCCCGCCTCGTATAGCGGATGAGACCCTATTGCGCCGTTAGTAAGCGGATTTTTATAAAAACCCATATACCGCGATATTCCACCTCGAAGTGGAATGGTATTGTGCTAACGTCTTTGGATGCAGGGAAACAGGTTGGAGGGATCCAACTGGATTCCTCAACTGTATTTATTTACAGATGTTGATATATATTCTGTTATCATATGATGATATATGATGTTTGATGTTGCGATGGACTAATTGATGCGTTGCATCATGGGATTCAAATTTTGAAATTTAAAAAAATAACGATGTTGATTTTAAAAGTGAAATTTTAAAAGTGATCTTTGAAAATATACGTTTATTTAAATTGTTGAATTGATTTACTTTAAATAGATAAACGTTAAAACTTTTAAGTTATAAAAGTTAAGATTTTGTGAATTTTAACAAAAAAAGTAATTTCTTTTGAAATAAAGAGTTAAGAAATTTATATAATGGTTTAAGTTGAGATTTTTGAATTATTAAACCAATGTATATAAAAGATGTATCAAATTGATATTTATCAATTAAAGTTATTGGAATTTTAAAATGAGTTTTATAAGTGATATGAAATTTATAATTATAAAATGTGAAGATATGAGATTTATAATTATAAAATGTGAAGATATGAAATGTATAGAATTATAAATTGTAAAGATATGAAATTTATCGATTTATAAAGTATGAAGTTGTAGAATGAATGATTATAAGAAATTTACTTATAAATTGGATTTTTGCTTTTAAATGGAATATTGATCGGATTGTTAATAAAGAAGATTTATAAATCGAAGTTGTTATAAAATAAAATTAGAATTTATAAACGTTGTTTTTTATAAATTCGAAGTCAATTGAATTTGATAAATTAAATATAGAAGATTGTTAAAGGAGATATATTCGCGATTTTGGATAGCGAATTATTATTGAAATAAAATGTGTAGAAAATAGTGGAAAGAAATTAGTGAATTATATTCACGATTTTGGACAGTGAATATATTGTTAAGTAAAAAGTATATGATTTTGGGAAAGTGATATTTGAAATGAAGTAAATTGTTTCAAAAGATGTTTTAAAACGTGTGAACTATCAAAATCATAGATTTCAACATTTATTGTTGAAATAGACGTTTTCGAGAAATATAAGGAAATGGTGGACTATAACACTATTGTTATAGTAAATGATTTCCGAAAGGAAATGTTTTTATCTAGTATTGGGATTTACATATCTATCTTAATTTCGAATCCCTATACTAGTGATTTTGAGTCGTCGTAACGATGTTTTACGTAACATTCGTTTTGACTCAAATTTGATGTTGTTATAGAAAATAGATTTCCTTAAAGAATGAAATATATACTTAATTTGATTTAAGTATATCGAGTATTTTCAAATGTTGCAAATAAAAGATTTGTGAAACACTTATTATTAAATAAGTATGGAATGTTTTCCAAAATGAAATGAAACGTTTTGAGATTTTATCTTCTTAAAGATAAAATGAAATTGAATATTTGAAATCGATTTGAGAATCGTATTTCAGTAGATATTTTGAAGATATAAATTCACTATGGGATTTATAAATGGAATGGGAATTTGTTTTAAAAATAAACGTTGATTTATTTTTAAAGTGTGGAAATTTTATATCTAGTAAAGATATTTTTGAAGATGAAATAATTTGGAAAATTATTTGGAATTTGATGATGTTGCGCATCTTTATTGATAGTTAAATAACCGACTATCAATAATTACCTTGAGTAGGTATTTGTTGTGAATTGGATGAATTTGAATGCCACACTTATTTTTGAATAATCGCTCACTATTCGGGTTAATCGGGAAAGGACCATGGGGTCGTATAACCCATTCTGAATATGTGATACGTCGTTATGAATTGCATTTGAAGACCGGTGTTGAAGACCGGATATTTTTGAAAACGGAAGGATTACCGTCGAGTTACTCTACATCGGCTGATCTCCGATTTAGAGGTTTTATCACCCTTAGTGACGGGAAGTCCTGACGTGATTGAAATTTATCTGGAAATGCAAGGGCTTCGTGAGAAGTGCCTTCGGTTCTGTTCGATCCCGGAACAGACTTGTATGGATTGTGTGTCTGACGTTACAATTTGAGATATAAAGCAGATTTCTTTCAAATACATATCTTGTGATAACCCGGATTTTGGAACATCTGTTAATTGATAATTAACTGGGTTAATTAATAGAAATACTGATTTTATTTGGATTAACAAATAAAACTTTGATAATTAGAATATATATGGATATGTATATGGATGAATTTGAATTATAATAAATGCTGAATTATAAATATGTGAATAAATATCTATTTGATAGTCTCCTAATATAATTATTCAATTGGCAAGATTATTATTTTCAAGGTTTATTTAAAGATTTTAGACACTAAAATAATAACTATGCATATACTTATGAATTTAATAAAAAGTATTCTAGTTTAAAGTAAAATTTGGTAAAGGTATATGTATTTCTTTAAAAGGTTATACTTGAAATAAATGTAGTTTGTAAATATATAAAGATTGAAAACACACATGTAAATGTATTACATTGATTTAAGTAATAAATAAATACATAAGACATTAAAAATAAAATAAAATATATATTGAAATTAATTAATTAATATATATAGATATATATAAACATTTTCTCATGAAAATGTACAAATGTAAGCTAAAGACATAATATAAGAACATGTGTAAGTTAATAAATATTTGCAAATGACAAATGTTAGGGATTGAACAAGTGTCACCATTTTTATTTTCTTTATTTGAAATAAATCCTAAATTAAATCTATATACACATCTCTCCCTATATCTCATTTTTCTTTTGATCAGTAACTAAGGTAAAATATCTTTAGTCAAAACAAAAGGAGTGAATCTAGTTGAAATCTTCCCAGTAAATAATGGCAGACCAAAACATGAAATCAAATGTGCAAGGCCTATAAACACTTCCTCTTCAATCGAAAAATTGTAATCTTCTCAAACCAAAACTGAAATCATCTCCAAACCAACAATCTACAAACTAAACCATACTTCAAATCAGACTTGCAAACATTTCTCGAACCAAAACCCTGTAACCATTTGTTCTTCAAGCCTATAACCATTTTCGAGAGTGCATGCAAGTAAATCTGAAGGAATCAAAGCAAAGTTTTCAAAGCTTACAAATTCCAGAGGCCATGGTTTTCAAGTTTTCAAAACAAGCATTTCAGTTTTTCAAAGCTTCCAGTTTTCTTTCAAAACTCTCTGCCTCTTTGAAATAGGTGAGTAAACCACTTAATTTTGATTTCATAAGATGGAAAAGTTGTGAAAAGTATTTGTCTCAATGTATTTATGCCTGCATGTATATTTATATATAAGTGTAGATCTGTATGTTGTTTGCATTTGGATTTTTCATTTCTGTGATTCTCTGTTTTCAAGTTACAGAGTGTAAATTACATCAAAAATTCAAAACCTCTTCATCTATCCTTTATTAAGTTTTTGTTTTCAAACAAGATAGGATTGTTTAACTATAATTTAGGTTTTAAAAATATGGTTAAGTATTTTAGGCTTGAAATCTGCTGGAATTAAGAAATATACAGTGTAAATTTTTATAACATGTTAAATTCAAGAATTGCAATTCGATGTTTCAATTATATAATTTGAATAGACTCAGAAAAATATGATTTTTAAAAGAGAAAACTTGATTTTTAATGTTATATCGAGAGAGTAATCATAAGTTAACCAGAAAATAGTTTTTGAGAGTTTTCTGGCGATTGGTGGTCTCGAGATGGACGGTAACTTCGCTGGAGGAAGTAGGAAGTCTGGGGGTGTCGGCAAAAATGTCAAATGAATTTGTCATCCACCATGGCGTTGGAAGTCAGACGAACTAGGGTTTAAACACTTTGTTTGGTCGTGGTTGGAAACGTGATGACGGGGTCATCTATGGTGGATCGAGTGGCACCGGAGCAATGGGAATAGTTGCGTGGATGGCTTGCGGTGATGTGACAGGAGTTTCAGGTGCTACGGTGGTCAACGACGTGGGTTCGATGAAATTTCAGGCGAGGCTGTTGTTACTGGTGTTGCACGATATTCCTCGTTTTCGATTTTTGGTTGGTGATCAGAAATGGAGGATCGTAACGTGGTCGTGGGACGAACGTGGATGGAGTCGGAGTGTCATCGGTGAGCGACGTCGTCACGATCGCCTGTGCACGTGCACGAGCGAGTTCTTGTGCATCTGGGAATTTTGGGTTTTGGGGAAGAAAGTGTTTTCATGGGTTTTACTTCGGGAATGGCTCGTGTTTTACTCGAAGCAGGAAGTATAGTGGGGATACTCGAGAGTTGCTTCGGGTTTTCTAAAGGTTTGCTCGGGTTTGAATAATAGCAGGCTTAAAGAATTTTACAGGAAATGTTTTTTTGAAGTTTTAAAAACCAAAGAAATTATATGGTGGTGTTTCTAAGTTTTAAACAAAAGTAAAACAAGTTTTTTTTCTGTAAAACTAAATTGTTTTCAAGAATATAAGTTTAAATAAGTTTTTATATTAAGTAGATAAGTTTTAAAAAGGTTAAATAAGTGGGTATTAATAAATGAGGTTGGTTTAAAAATTTATTAAATAACTTTGGAAAGTTTATTTGATATGATTTTTAATGATAAATAAGAAGTTAATTAAGATACTTACTTTTTGGAAGTAATTAAATGGAAGTTATTAAGGATTAATTACTTAAGTGTAATTTATTTAAATATGGATTAATTGAGGTAATTAATTAAAGAATAATTAATTAATGGAAGTAATTAAAGGATCATTTATTTATTTATTAATTACTTAATGGGATTGATTAAAGTTTAATTATTATAAATGGTTAAGGTTAATTCATTTATATAATTAATTAAAGGCTAATTACTTAATGTAATTAAAAAGTAATTAATCAAGAATGAGTATTAAAAAGAATAATTACTTATTGAAATTAAAGGATAATTAATCGAGGAAGATTAATTAAGAAATGATTAATTAATTTGTAATTAATTAATGTTAAATAAGATGGATTAAGATAATCCAAGTGATTAAAGGTTAGTAATTAATTTAATTAGAGATTAATTAAATTAATTAAGAATGAATCAACTTGTTATAAATTGGTTGAATGATATCAGGTGACCTGGATTGATTTTATCTCTAATGCGCGATTGAGATGTCCTGTGATACAAATGGGTTAAATTGTGATAATGTAGGTTACCTATCTGAGTTGAATTGTTGTATGGTATCCTGAATATGAATTGTATTGTTTAAACTTAACAACTTGGATTTAAGATGACATTGGTTTCGAAGAGACCGGGGTCGGGTATTAGTAAATATCCGAAACCACTTCGATTTGAAATCATCTAAAATACTTCATAGATTGATATGTGAAACCAATAGGCTGGTTGGGATAAAATGGACCATTTAAACTAAGTTGGATACTTAGATATTGCTTTGTGAAAATAAGTGTTGACTATATAAGTTGTTTACTTGTAATAATGTACGAGTTACCCGGGTTTTAAATAAGTTCTATGAATTGAAATTCCATGTTAGATAAGTTTACTCACGCTGGTTTCCATCCTGACCCGGGTGTTACTTTGATGTAATGCTCGGGTCAGACCGAGTATTACAGATTTCAGGTAAGGACGTTCTGGAGCTCAGGAGGCGAGCTGGATGGCAGGAACGTATGAAGTGTATTCCGCTGTGTATATGAGACTATGTAGTCTATATAGATTGTAGTCTGGAACAAGTTGTATAACTGTCCAGCTCATGTATAAATGGTTATAACTCTGATGTTTTAAATTGTAATTGACTGATACAATTTTCTTTGTGTAAAGAATATTATTTGATATTATATTTTATCCGCTGCGAATGTGAGAATCTGTGTCTTGCTCTGTTCTTTCTTCTATCTCTTTCCTTTTTCTTCTAACTATCTGGAAATTTCGGGTTCGAAATTTCCGGGTCGTTACACTTGGTATCAGAGCGAGGGTTAAGCGAGAACCTTGGCTCTGTTGGGATTACTCGTTAAGGATAGGGTCAATGGTACCCTAGAACGAGTTGAGTGTATATATATATATAAGAGCGTAATTGTTATTTTCATATATAAGGATTTCAAATGATTTTATATAAGAATATATTTGATATATAAAATGATTTCTTTCTAATAAATAAGTTAATTGGTTGTTAAATTAAGTGGTAATAGAAATACAACCAATTTGAAATTAAATGAAGATAAGTTTGAAATGGATTCAAACTAAAATTAAATTCTTGAATTTGTAGAAGTGTTATCAAGAATAAAGATAATAATGAATTGGTTTCCAGATATGATAATCTTGGTTATTATCATAAATGGTAATTGTGTTTAATAATGAAATGTTGTAAATGAGTAAGCAAAATAAAATGTTTTAGGGAAGTAAAACATTTAGGCAAGTATGACTTGTAAATTGAAGTGGGTTTTAAATTGTGAAGTTTTAAATCCAGAAAACTTGAAATTATTTTTAAATTAAAACCAGAGATGGTTTAAAAAAAAAAAAAATTTTAAGGTATAACTTGGTGTATAAAGAAAATGTATATATAAGGATGATTTGAAATAACTCTTAGTGTTGAGTTTTAAATTGAAATGTGATATGAAAACCCAAAGTAATAAGTTTTTGAACTTAAGTGGGAAGATTTTTAATAAGAAGTTTAAAATTTGAATGGGAATTCAATTTGGGTAAAGATAAATTGAATTTAACTTAAGGAAAGTTAAATGAGTTTAGAATGAACAACTTGAATTAGAAATTTCAAGATGAAATTAAAATTTAACTTGGGAAGTTAAATGGTTGATTAAAATGGGAGTTATGAGTGATCTCAAAATGGGTTTGAGATTTGGAAATTGAAAATGGATAATAAATTATAATCTGAAATTTAATTGTTTTTAAATTCTTATTTGAAATTTATAATAAGTTAAGTAAAGATAATTTTAAAATGGAATTTTGGAATTTGGATTCAGAATTAAATGGTTTAAAGATTTAAGTTGTTAAATTAAAAATTAAGGTTGATTTGATTTAAAAGTAAAGGTTAATTTGATTTAAAGGATTAAATCAACATTTAAAATTTAACTCGAATTTATATAATTCGAGATAGTTTAGAATTGAGATTTAAATTGAATTTGTTCAAACTGAATTTGATTTGAATAATTTGAAATTGTAATTAAAATGAATATGTTTAAAATCAAATGGAATTTGATTTGAAATTTGGAAAGGAATTAAGATTAATTCAACTTGAATTGGGATTGAATAAAATTCAATGGAAATTGAAGTATTGAGTCAATTTAAATGGAAGTAGAAATTTAAATTGAATTGATAGGGAATTGAACGGTTTGACTCTGGACTATTTTCAAAGTAATTTGTTTTAATATAAACCTATTTTTTTTTTCAAACTATTTACTATACAATCTTTCTTCTTAAACCCCAAACTATCTTATACTTATTTTACAATTATTTTGGAACAAATTACTATTTTTCAACTATTTTATAATTAATTTCTATTTTTACAATTATTTTGCAATTACCTAAATATTCTATAACTATTTTGCAATTATCTAACTATTTTATACCTACTTAACTATTTTACAGCTATTTTACAAACTAATTACTATTTTTCAACTACTTATCTATTTTAAACTTTTTCAAGCTATTTTTAAATTTAATAGATCAGAGTTCAAAGTGGTTGTAATTAAAGTAATGACTCAATTGGAAATGGAAGCAATTGAGAATAAGTGAAATGGAATTAAAGGAAATGTGAATAGAAAAGAGAATTGATTTGGCTAATAATCAATGAAGTTAAATACGTAGGATGAACGTATATTATTCTATTCGCATAGTGATTTGATCCAGATTCGAACACAGAATTTCGAGATAGTATTATCGATCCGAGTTGGGATTTTTCGCTCGATTTTCGACGGCGAACCTGAATATGGATTTTTGATTGGTTCTGGATATTCTCTATCATAGTTGTGACTATGCAAGGAGAATGACGGTTTCTGATCAAGAAACCAGATCTGAGTCCGCACTAGGAAGTCGGGTGGACGATACTAGTTCGGAAGTGAAATTGTGTGATCGAGGGAGCGATCAAATTGATATGGCGTACGGATGATATGTGTACATCGTACGAGTTTGGATGAAATTGATATTGAAATTTGTGAATAAGGAATTTGAATGGTTTTGAAATGAAAAGTATATTTGTAAAATATAATGGAATTGGATATTTCTTTGATTGAAAATTTACTTTATGGAAGTAAGTAAATGGTAAATAACTTTATAAAGAAATCAAACTTGAATATTTGATTTGGCAATAAATAAAGTTGTATTTTGTAATATGATAAACTCCCCTTATTGAATCTAGCCAGAATAAAAAGGGTTTTTGGAAATATTTGAAGTATAAAAGAGTTTTATACAAGTTTGAAATAATCCAAAGATTTTCAAAGTATATATATATATATATATAAAGGGTTTTATGAGAATGATTTTGGAAAAAGGTTTTGGAACCTATGAATTTGGAAAAGGCTTTTGATTTTTGGGAAAATCAATTTTGGATTTTGGAAAGCCTAGTTTGAGAATTATCGATTTTGGTAATCGATTTTGTGTAAAGGAGATTTTGATAAAACATAAAGAGTATGATTTGAAGATACTATAAGTATATAGTATAAAGTATTTTGAGAATAGCTCTGGGGAAAAAGGCGCTTCCTTGAAATGAACTTCTCAGGAGTACCACTGGGTGGTACTGCCTTGAACCCCAAGGGGGGATTCTAAAGTTGATCCTGTGAGGAGTCCGGACAAAACTAGTTCCTGAGGATTATTTGTGTAGCGAAAGTCGAGGGGCTGGTGCCCACAGAGGCATTTGAGTTATGCTGTGACAACAATTTGACTCAATGTCACTGCGATCTACTGCAGACCATAGCGAAAGTCATGTGTGCCGCTGAGAGCCAACTGTCTACGTTTGATTTTATATCGGTAGACTGTGACACTATGGTAACATAGCGAAAGTCGTTTGTGCCGCTGAGAGCCAACAGTCTGCGTTTGATTTTATATCGGTAGACTGCGACCTATGTGGAGGAGTTTCATTTTGACAGCGAAATCGTGTGTGCCGCTGAGAGCCAACAGTTACATGGACTTTTGCTGCGATGGCAACGTAACCCTGGATGTAACTGCGATCTGTTGTGGGTTCCTTGGTGTAATCAGTTACATGGACTTTTGCTGCGATGGCAACGTAACCCGTGATGTAACTGTGACCTTGGATGGGGGTGATGATTTCCAGAGCATTCTCACCAAAGATATTTCCTCTATTTTCAAAAACGTTTTCGATATTTTCAAATAAAGTATTTTCCAAATATTTTCATTGGGTGTTGAAAATGAGTCTGCTAAGTACTTATAGATTTTCAGTCTTACGCCTGATCAACGTATGACCGAATTTCTGTGAGAACAAGGATGGATTTGTTGAAACATCGAGTTATAAAAGTATTTTTATAAAAACTAATTTAGTAATATTATAAAGATTTTTAAAGTTTTTTTTTTTTAAAATATGTTCAAAGAGAGAATTTATCTGATAATAAGTAAATAAGTAAATTCTGGCTTCGTTCCTTTTCGAGGACGAAAAGATTCTAAGGGGGGAGGAATGTGATAACCCGGATTTTGGAACATCTGTTAATTGATAATTAACTGGGTTAATTAATAGAAATACTGATTTTATTTGGATTAACAAATAAAACTTTGATAATTAGAATATATATGGATATGTATATAGATGAATTTGAATTATAATAAATGCTGAATTATAAATATGTGAATAAATATCTATTTGATAGTCTCCTAATATAATTATTCAATTGGCAAGATTATTATTTTCAAGGTTTATTTAAAGATTTTAGACACTAAAATAATAACTATGCATATACTTATGAATTTAATAAAAAGTATTCTAGTTTAAAGTAAAATTTGGTAAAGGTATATGTATTTCTTTAAAAGGTTATACTTGAAATAAATGTAGTTTGTAAATATATAAAGATTGAAAACACACATGTAAATGTATTACATTGATTTAAGTAATAAATAAATACATAAGACATTAAAAATAAAATAAAATATATATTGAAATTAATTAATTAATATATATAGATATATATAAACATTTTCTCATGAAAATGTACAAATGTAAGCTAAAGACATAATATAAGAACATGTGTAAGTTAATAAATATTTGCAAATGACAAATGTTAGGGATTGAACAAGTGTCACCATTTTTATTTTCTTTATTTGAAATAAATCCTAAATTAAATCTATATACACATCTCTCCCTATATCTCATTTTTCTTTTGATCAGTAACTAAGGTAAAATATCTTTAGTCAAAACAAAAGGAGTGAATCTAGTTGAAATCTTCCCAGTAAATAATGGCAGACCAAAACATGAAATCAAATGTGCAAGGCCTATAAACACTTCCTCTTCAATCGAAAAATTGTAATCTTCTCAAACCAAAACTGAAATCATCTCCAAACCAACAATCTACAAAATAAACCATACTTCAAATCAGACTTGCAAACATTTCTCGAACCAAAACCCTGTAACCATTTGTTCTTCAAGCCTATAACCATTTTCGAGAGTGCATGCAAGTAAATCTGAAGGAATCAAAGCAAAGTTTTCAAAGCTTACAAATTCCAGAGGCCATGGTTTTCAAGATTTCAAAACAAGCATTTCAGTTTTTCAAAGCTTCCAGTTTTCTTTCAAAACTCTCTGCCTCTTTGAAATAGGTGAGTAAACCACTTAATTTTGATTTCATAAGATGGAAAAGTTGTGAAAAGTATTTGTCTCAATGTATTTATGCCTGCATGTATATTTATATATAAGTGTAGATCTGTATGTTGTTTGCATTTGGATTTTTCATTTCTGTGATTCTCTGTTTTCAAGTTACAGAGTGTAAATTACATCAAAAATTCAAAACCTCTTCATCTATCCTTTATTAAGTTTTTGTTTTCAAACAAGATAGGATTGTTTAACTATAATTTAGGTTTTAAAAATATGGTTAAGTATTTTAGGCTTGAAATCTGCTGGAATTAAGAAATATACAGTGTAAATTTTTATAACATGTTAAATTCAAGAATTGCAATTCGATGTTTCAATTATATAATTTGAATAGACTCAGAAAAATATGATTTTTAAAAGAGAAAACTTGATTTTTAATGTTATATCGAGAGAGTAATCATAAGTTAACCAGAAAATAGTTTTTGAGAGTTTTCTGGCGATTGGTGGTCTCGAGATGGACGGTAACTTCGCTGGAGGAAGTAGGAAGTCTGGGGGTCTCGGCAAAAATGTCAAATGAATTTGTCATCCACCATGGCGTTGGAAGTCAGACGAACTAGGGTTTAAACACTTTGTTTGGTCGTGGTTGGAAACGTGATGACGGGGTCATCTATGGTGGATCGAGTGGCACCGGAGCAATGGGAATAGTTGCGTGGATGGCTTGCGGTGATGTGACAGGAGTTTCAGGTGCTACGGTGGTCAGCGACGTGGGTTCGATGAAATTTCAGGCGAGGCTGTTGTTACTGGTGTTGCACGATATTCCTCGTTTTCGATTTTTGGTTGGTGATCAGAAATGGAGGATCGTAACGTGGTCGTGGGACGAACGTGGATGGAGTCGGAGTGTCATCGGTGAGCGACGTCGTCACGATCGCCTGTGCACGTGCACGAGCGAGTTCTTGTGCATCTGGGAATTTTGGGTTTTGGGGAAGAAAGTGTTTTCATGGGTTTTACTTCGGGAATGGCTCGTGTTTTACTCGAAGCAGGAAGTATAGTGGGGATACTCGAGAGTTGCTTCGGGTTTTCTAAAGGTTTGCTCGGGTTTGAATAATAGCAGGCTTAAAGAATTTTACAGGAAATGTTTTTTTGAAGTTTTAAAAACCAAAGAAATTATATGGTGGTGTTTCTAAGTTTTAAACAAAAGTAAAACAAGTTTTTTTTCTGTAAAACTAAATTGTTTTCAAGAATATAAGTTTAAATAAGTTTTTATATTAAGTAGATAAGTTTTAAAAAGGTTAAATAAGTGGGTATTAATAAATGAGGTTGGTTTAAAAATTTATTAAATAACTTTGGAAAGTTTATTTGATATGATTTTTAATGATAAATAAGAAGTTAATTAAGATACTTACTTTTTGGAAGTAATTAAATGGAAGTTATTAAGGATTAATTACTTAAGTGTAATTTATTTAAATATGGATTAATTGAGGTAATTAATTAAAGAATAATTAATTAATGGAAGTAATTAAAGGATCATTTATTTATTTATTAATTACTTAATGGGATTGATTAAAGTTTAATTATTATAAATGGTTAAGGTTAATTCATTTATATAATTAATTAAAGGCTAATTACTTAATGTAATTAAAAAGTAATTAATCAAGAATGAGTATTAAAAAGAATAATTACTTATTGAAATTAAGGGATAATTAATCGAGGAAGATTAATTAAGAAATGATTAATTAATTTGTAATTAATTAATGTTAAATAAGATGGATTAAGATAATCCAAGTGATTAAAGGTTAGTAATTAATTTAATTAGAGATTAATTAAATTAATTAAGAATGAATCAACTTGTTATAAATTGGTTGAATGATATCAGGTGACCTGGATTGATTTTATCTCTAATGCGCGATTGAGATGTGCTGTGATACAAATGGGTTAAATTGTGATAATGTAGGTTACCTATCTGAGTTGAATTGTTGTATGGTATCCTGAATATGAATTGTATTGTTTAAACTTAACAACTTGGATTTAAGATGACATTGGTTTCGAAGAGACCGGGGTCGGGTATTAGTAAATATCCGAAACCACTTCGATTTGAAATCATCTAAAATACTTCATAGATTGATATGTGAAACCAATAGGCTGGTTGGGATAAAATGGACCATTTAAACTAAGTTGGATACTTAGATATTGCTTTGTGAAAATAAGTGTTGACTATATAAGTTGTTTACTTGTAATAATGTACGAGTTACCCGGGTTTTAAATAAGTTCTATGAATTGAAATTCCATGTTAGATAAGTTTACTCACGCTGGTTTCCATCCTGACTCGGGTGTTACTTTGATGTAATGCTCGGGTCAGACCGAGTATTACAGATTTCAGGTAAGGACGTTCTGGAGCTCAGGAGGCGAGCTGGATGGCAGGAACGTATGAAGTGTATTCCGCTGTGTATATGAGACTATGTAGTCTATATAGATTGTAGTCTGGAACAAGTTGTATAACTGTCCAGCTCATGTATAAATGGTTATAACTCTGATGTTTTAAATTGTAATTGACTGATACAATTTTCTTTGTGTAAAGAATATTATTTGATATTATATTTTATCCGCTGCGAATGTGAGAATCTGTGTCTTGCTCTGTTCTTTCTTCTATCTCTTTCCTTTTTCTTCTAACTATCTGGAAATTTCGGGTTCGAAATTTCCGGGTCGTTACATATCTGTTGGTGGCGGAGAATTTATTCTCTTAGCTTAACACCCTTCTCTGAGACGTACGAGCTCAGAGGTTAAGTAGTTGAAATTTATCAGCGATATATCCCAATTTGGTAACGTGGCATACTGAGTGTTGCTGTGAAATGATCAGTGTTTGATCATTTGTGATATGATCATTTGTTTGATCTTATATCTTTGTGATCATAGGTTGATCATTTTGTTTGACCCGAAGCAGGGCTTTGTAGAAAGCGTAGCTTTGTGGACGAGACTTCGTCGAGCCTCACACCCCGGAAATGGTCGAAACAGGAAGGATGCGGCAAGGTTCTAGGGAGTAGCGCCCCTTAGTGTATGTCATTCCTTCTGGATAAAGGTGGTATCATGGTATGGAGCCCAGATACTTAACCTCTGTGGTTGCTGCAAAATTTATTTCTTTGTGGTTGTTGGAAATCGGGGATCCTCGGGAAGATCGGTGACGATCGGGGGATGGCATACGCGTGTCAGTAGTTACCTATTTTTGCAGAGGTAACCCGGCCTTGTGTTGGCAGAGATCCGGTTAGGTTCTCGGGTCGTCTATTCCAGGGACGTACCCATCGTGGAGAAGGAAGTTCCTTAGCCTGACCATTTGTTGGAAATCCAAAGAAACAATACGTGACTTGTACGGTTTTAGTTGTATTACCTGCTATGGAATGTGGCGGTAACCTGCTATTGAACATAGTAGCTATAGTAGGCATAAGTGCGGAATGCCTATGCTGGCTAAGATTAATATTATACTTTCGAAATGTTTTCTACACTATGCACTAATAATAATATCAAAAAAAAAAGAATTTGATTTTGCGTAGTAAGCATCTTTGACTATCATAAGAAGAAATCTCCTCCAATTCTGCGTTTGCATTGTGTGTGTGGCGGGAGGTCTTATGGTAGTTTCATTTTCCAAAAGCATTGCGAATTGACTTTAAAATTTTTCTGTTGTTTATTTTAAAGATAAATAACTATTTTACGATCTCACACCAGTCACCATGACTGACTCGGAGTTTATTGTTTCCCTTCTAAACTCTGGGTGCCCAAAAATTTCCACACGGGCAGTCTAGAGTTAGATTATCAGGATATTCTGGATATTCTGGAGCTTTGGAGATAAGCCGGAGGATGAGACGTAGTATTTGTATCTGATATTATTTATTCCGCTGTGTATTCTGTATGAGGACAAGTTATATAACTGTCCATTGTTGTATATTGACTCTGATGATTGATGTATGTATAAAATGATATAGTTCTTTGTTTTAAAAGACTAGTGTTATCTATTATATATTGTTCCGCTGCGATATGTGAGATTCAGATATTGTTTTTTGTTGTTCTGTTGTTCTTTCTTTCTTCTCTTTTTCTTATATCTTCTTCTTCTTCTACTTTTTCTTTTTCTTAAAACCCTCACTATTGGAGTTTCCGGCACTCGATTTCTCGGCAGTCGATAAAGTGAGTATCGATGTCGAATTTTCGAAAGTCGAAAATTTCGGTATGTGACAGCGTGGTATCAGAGCGTATGGTTAAGCGACAACCCTGCTCTGTTGGGTGTTACTCATTAGAGATAGAGTCAGTAGTACTCTAGAATGAGTTGAGTGTAATAATAGATACGAGCGCGTATTTGTTAGTGAATATAAAAATTGTTTTGTATTGTGATGATTGGTTTATTGAGTGGTATATGAACCTTCGTCGGCACAGTCTTGCAAAACTGTATCGAAGGGGTTTCTAAACGCTCGAATAGAACAATTCGGCACAGTATTGTTTTAAATAGGGTGAATGAAATAATTTTACCCAAAACTATTTTTGTATAGAAAAGAAATGATTTTTCTATGAATTATCATAGTATATGGTTGCATGGTTGTTAGGAAAGTGATAATGTTGAAATGTTATCAATATCATCACTAAAATTGAATAAGAAATCGAAATAATAACCAAGTTAAGAAATAAATTCATATACAAATGAAATTTGAGAATGTAAATTATAAATGTGATTTATAATTTAAAACGGAATTCCAGAGAAGTATTTGGAAATGTTTTGAAAAGAATTTGAAAATTTTGGAGATTTGGAAAGTTTAAATCTTTTTGATTTGAAAATGGATTTCGAAGGTTTTGAAAAGTATTTTAGAGAGATGAAAGCTCTAAACTCTTTTAGGTCACTGGAAAATAACTTCGATGATGACCGCGGCATCACCGGTGTTCATTTTCGGGTTTCCAAAAGAGGAATTGCTGCCGATTGTTTTAAATGAAAATTGTTTGGAAAATTTGGATTTTGTTTTAGGAAATTCAAAGGATAATTTGAATTGTTTTCAAAATGGCTTTGAAAAAGTTATTAAGACTCTGGAATGCTATATAAAAATATTTATGAGAATATTAATAAGTTGATAACTTATAGAATATTTGAAATTTGACTAGAATGAAATTCAAATTGAAAAATGAATGAATTGCGATTGCAAGTGCCAGAAAATGAAATTGAATGTTAAAATTCATTTTGAATTTGAAAGTAAATAGAACTGGAATTGAATATGATAAATGAAGTATTAAACTGAAAGTTAGTAAGTGAAGCTAATTGATTATTGACCAAATGGATAAGGTTTGAACGAATTAAATTCAATGATTATAAATGAAGATAAATTGAATTCCAATAGAATTGAAAATGTGAATTATAAGTTCAAATGAATGTGAAATGTAAAATTTAACGAAATTGAATATGTAACTTCAATAGTGAAGTGAAAATGATATAAGAAGTATATATTGAAAATTTTTGTAGTGGAATTTGCAAAATGGTTTGAATATGTGTAACTAGATATTATGGCTAGTAGGACATACAGGTGTTATAAAAGGAATTGGAATTTTGATTTCGAAGATAATTTGAATTGCTCGAAAAAGGTATGTATTTAAATTTGAATATGAGTTTTTGATGATTTCTGGTCTAGCCGCTTGGCTTTTTCTTTTTCTTTTTGAAATCTGAGAGTCCGTAGGGACGTTTTGTAGTAGTACCGATCTAGCCGCGCAAAGGAGACGCTGGCGAAATTATTCGAAAATTTCGAGTGTTAGAAAATTTTTGAGAAAATTTGGAAGTTAAAATTTGAATTTAAACTTAAAATTGAATTGTTAAGAAAACAATGTTGTTTTGAATTATAGTTGAAGTTGAAAATTTAGTTGAATTGATAACGAATCTTTAATAGGAAGAGTTGTTTTGAAAATTTGATAAAACTATTGAATTTGAGAAAAATTGTAGACGAGTTAAGGACCATTTTTCCTAACTTGTAATTTCGGGACGAAATTCTTTTAAGGAGGGAAGTCTGTAACGACCCATAATTTTGAACAAATTAAATTGAGAATATTTAATTAATTTTAAATATTTGAACGGTAATTTAATTTGAATCCCGAATATAACTTTGAATTTGACGATTAAATTATAAAATTTAATCGATTGAAGTTGAATAAAAATTTATATCTTCAATTTTAAGTTGAAGAGAAATATTTCGAAAGCTTTTAAAATTCGTATTTATATTACTGAAGATAACAGAAGCTTCAGAAATCGAATTTGGGAGTGAAGTGTTCAATTTGAATTTAATTGTTTGAACCGATATTTAAAAATAGTCATTTTTCAAACAGTCTCGGAATTCGACGAAACCAGTTCCATTGGGTCCGTAACGTTGAATTATTTTCGGATTTCAAATTTCGTATTTATCGGAGTTATGGTGTGAACACACGGCGTGTAAACGCATTAAAAATCTTTATCGAATTTAAATTTGAATTTAAATTTTAAAAGTTAGTCAACACACACACGTTCTCTCCTTCATCCACGCCTAAAAACACGCCCCTTTGTTTCAGCTGAAGACCACGAAATGATCGTGCAACCTATCACGTTTCCTCTGTTTTAAATTATACCTCCTCACTTCATTCTCGTTCAAAAATCAAATGAAGACATTTAATGGCCGATAGTTCTTCCTTTCCCTTTTCTATTCAAAGTCGTGGTTACAGTTCAATAGCAATCTCCAAGTCGCGATGCTTGAACTTGTGGAAACTAGGGTTTCGAAAATCAACGCCTTCGTGGTAATCATCGCTGCATACTCGGCTATTCCATCAGCCATCGTCAACTTATCCTTGCCTCCACATGATATTTTCTACTGCCGATTTGAAGTCCTGCTGCAATCTCTCTTTACTGCTACTATTTTCGCGATTTTTGGATAGCGCCTGGATGTGGGGTCGCGACTGTCAAACGAGCGTGGTGAGGGATCGCGATGCCTTCTCGCGTGTGAGAGGCAGGGGGGATCGCGATGGGTTCGAAGGGATATCGATTTGGGGGTAGCGCGTTCGAGCTGGGATCGAAGCTAGGGTAGCGTCGCGAGGCCGGGAACGTGACAGCAGCGACTTCGTTATCTGGGAGGCGTACGCGAGCGATTTCGTGGGCTCGTGGTTGCGGTGATGGAGGCGAATTCGTGAAGGTCGCGTGCACGATTTTGGACGAGGGACGATGCTATTCAGGGGTTTGGGAAGTTCGTCCCTAGGCGATAAGGTATTGAATATTTTTTTTTTTTACAGTAACGTAAAGGAATTCTGTTTTAGGATTAATATAAATTTATATATATATACATATGAAAGTAGGAATTTGAAAATGTTAAGAGTGAAAATAAATTGATTTATTGGTAAATTTCTAGTAGATTATCTCAAGTGTTAATAAATCATTAGTTTAAAAATTTAATTTACTAGTTGAATTTAAGATTTTAGTTTCAAATAAAAAAAAATATTTAGTGAAAGAAGATTTGTTAGAAATTTAATGTATTTATTAAAGACAAATTTGGTTTAAAGCCAATTATTAGTAACATTAAGAAATAAAGTTTAACTGTTCGATTTAATTCGAATATTAATAAGTTGTATAAATTATTTATACAAGGTTAAAGTTGAGAAAACGAAAGAAGAATTGGATTGGGTTGCAAAATAAAGGCTAAGGTGAGATCTTCTCACTCAGATTTATGATTGAATTGCAGTTATTGATTGATTTGTTTGAATGTGCTATTAGATATGATAGGATATATCTATATATACATATTGGCATATGTATATATTGGATTGATGATTTCCCGCCTCGTATAGCGGATGAGACCCTATTGCGCCGTTAGTAAGCGGATTTTTATAAAAACCCATATACCGCGATATTCCACCTCGAAGTGGAATGGTATTGTGCTAACGTCTTTGGATGCAGGGAAACAGGTTGGAGGGATCCAACTGGATTCCTCAACTGTATTTATTTACAGATGTTGATATATATTCTGTTATCATATGATGATATATGATGTTTGATGTTGCGATGGACTAATTGATGCGTTGCATCATGGGATTCAAATTTTGAAATTTAAAAAAATAATGATGTTGATTTTAAAAGTGAAATTTTAAAAGTGATCTTTGAAAATATACGTTTATTTAAATTGTTGAATTGATTTACTTTAAATAGATAAACGTTAAAACTTTTAAGTTATAAAAGTTAAGATTTTGTGAATTTTAACAAAAAAAGTAATTTCTTTTGAAATAAAGAGTTAAGAAATTTATATAATGGTTTAAGTTGAGATTTTTGAATTATTAAACCAATGTATATAAAAGATGTATCAAATTGATATTTATCAATTAAAGTTATTGGAATTTTAAAATGAGTTTTATAAGTGATATGAAATTTATAATTATAAAATGTGAAGATATGAGATTTATAATTATAAAATGTGAAGATATGAAATGTATAGAATTATAAATTGTAAAGATATGAAATTTATCGATTTATAAAGTATGAAGTTGTAGAATGAATGATTATAAGAAATTTACTTATAAATTGGATTTTTGCTTTTAAATGGAATATTGATCGGATTGTTAATAAAGAAGATTTATAAATCGAAGTTGTTATAAAATAAAATTAGAATTTATAAACGTTGTTTTTTATAAATTCGAAGTCAATTGAATTTGATAAATTAAATATAGAAGATTGTTAAAGGAGATATATTCGCGATTTTGGATAGCGAATTATTATTGAAATAAAATGTGTAGAAAATAGTGGAAAGAAATTAGTGAATTATATTCACGATTTTGGACAGTGAATATATTGTTAAGTAAAAAGTATATGATTTTGGGAAAGTGATATTTGAAATGAAGTAAATTGTTTCAAAAGATGTTTTAAAACGTGTGAACTATCGAAATCATAGATTTCAACATTTATTGTTGAAATAGACGTTTTCGAGAAATATAAGGAAATGGTGGACTATAACACTGTTGTTATAGTAAATGATTTCCGAAAGGAAATGTTTTTATCTAGTATTGGGATTTACATATCTATCTTAATTTCGAATCCCTATACTAGTGATTTTGAGTCGTCGTAACGATGTTTTACGTAACATTCGTTTTGACTCAAATTTGATGTTGTTATAGAAAATAGATTTCCTTAAAGAATGAAATATATACTTAATTTGATTTAAGTATATCGAGTATTTTCAAATGTTGAAAATAAAAGATTTGTGAAACACTTATTATTAAATAAGTATGGAATGTTTTCCAAAATGAAATGAAACGTTTTGAGATTTTATCTTCTTAAAGATAAAATGAAATTGAATATTTGAAATCGATTTGAGAATCGTATTTCAGTAGATATTTTGAAGATATAAATTCACTATGGGATTTATAAATGGAATGGGAATTTGTTTTAAAAATAAACGTTGATTTATTTTTAAAGTGTGGAAATTTTATATCTAGTAAAGATATTTTTGAAGATGAAATAATTTGGAAAATTATTTGGAATCTGATGATGTTGCGCATCTTTATTGATAGTTAAATAACCGACTATCAATAATTACCTTGAGTAGGTATTTGTTGTGAATTGGATGAATTTGAATGCCACACTTATTTTTAAATAATCGCTCACTATTCGGGTTAACCGGGAAAGGACCATGGGGTCGTATAACCCATTCCGAATATGTGATACGTCGTTATGAATTGCATTTGAAGACCGGTGTTGAAGACCGGATATTTTTGAAAACGGAAGGATTACCGTCGAGTTACTCTACATCGGCTGATCTCCGATTTAGAGGTTTTATCACCCTTAGTGACGGGAAGTCCTGACGTGATTGAAATTTATCCGGAAATGCAAGGGCTTCGTGAGAAGTGCCTTCGGTTCTGTTCGATCCCGGAACAGACTTGTATGGATTGTAGTGTCTGACGTTACAATTTGAGATATAAAGCTGATTTCTTTCAAATACATATCTGTTGGTGGCGGAGAATTTATTCTCTTAGCTTAACACCCTTCTCTGAGACATACGAGCTCAGAGGTTATGTAGTTGAAATTTATCAGCGATATATCCCAATTTGGTAACGTGGCATACTGAGTGTTGCTGTGAAATGATCAGTGTTTGATCATTTGTGATATGATCATTTGTTTGATCTTATATCTTTGTGATCATAGGTTGATCATTTTGTTTGACCCGAAGCAGGGCTTTGTAGAAAGCGTAGCTTTGTGGACGAGACTTCGTCGAGCCTCACACCCCGGAAATGGTCGAAACAGGAAGGATGCGGCAAGGTTCTAGGGAGTAGCGCCCCTTAGTGTATGTCATTCCTTCTGGATAAAGGTGGTATCATGGTATGGAGCCCAGATACTTAACCTCTGTGGTTGCTGCAAAATTTATTTCTTTGTGGTTGTTGGAAATCGGGGATCCTCGGGAAGATCGGTGACGATCGGGGGATGGCATACGCGTGTCAGTAGTTACCTATTTTTGCAGAGGTAACCTGGCCTTGTGTTGGCAGAGATCCGGTTAGGTTCTCGGGTCGTCTATTCCAGGGACGTACCCATCGTGGAGAAGGAAGTTCCTTAGCCTGACCATTTGTTGGAAATCCAAAGAAACAATACGTGACTTGTACGGTTTTAGTTGTATTACCTGCTATGGAATGTGGCGGTAACCTGCTATTGAACATAGTAGCTATAGTAGGCATAAGTGCGGAATGCCTATGCTGGCTAAGATTAATATTATACTTTCGAAATGTTTTCTACACTATGCACTAATAATAATATCAAAAAAAAAAGAATTTGATTTTGCGTAGTAAGCATCTTTGACTATCATAAGAAGAAATCTCCTCCAATTCTGCGTTTGCATTGTGTGTGTGGCGGGGGGTCTTATGGTAGTTTCATTTTCCAAAAGCATTGCGAATTGACTTTAAAATTTTTCTGTTGTTTATTTTAAAGATAAATAACTGTTTTACGATCTCACACCAGTCACCATGACTGACTCGGAGTTTATTGTTTCCCTTCTAAACTTTGGGTGCCCAAAAATTTCCACACGGGCAGTCTAGAGTTAGATTATCAGGATATTCTGGATATTCTGGAGCTTTGGAGATAAGCCGGAGGACGAGACGTAGTATTTATATCTGATATTATTTATTCCGTTGTGTATTCTGTATGAGGACAAGTTATATAACTGTCCATTGTTGTATATTGACTCTGATGATTGATGTATGTATAAAATGATATAGTTCTTTGTTTTAAAAGACTAGTGTTATCTATTATATATTGTTCCGCTGCGATATGTGAGATTCTGATATTGTTTTCTGTTGTTCTGTTGTTCTTTCTTTCTTCTCTTTTTCTTCTATCTTCTTCTTCTTCTACTTTTTCTTTTTCTTAAAACCCTCACTATTGGAGTTTCCGGCACTCGATTTCTCGGCAGTCGATAAAGTGAGTATCGATGTCGAATTTTCGAAAGTCGAAAATTTCGGTATGTGACAGCCTTCGTACACGTTTTCCGAGGCAAAATGGGGGGCCGAGCCTGGCCGGTTTTCGAAGAGTAGTGGAGCTTCAGTTGGTGAATCTTGCGGTGGTCCCTGATCGTCGTGAAGATGATTGGTTTGGTCGCGTTAATTCAAATGGCATCGGCGGCTATGGGTTGGGGTGTACGTGAGTTTTCATGTTGGAGGAAGAAGAAGTAGAGAGTGGTTCAGATCTGAAGTGGAGGAAATGGACGGCCTGAATGAATTCTAGGGTAAAAATATAAAAAAGAAAATTGGAATTATTATATTATAAAATTGTATAAACTTTAAAATACCATAACTTTTCCATACGAGGTCGAAAAATTACGAAACGAATTGTGTTGGAATCATTTCGACGAGCTCTTCGCAATGGATCTTGTTTGGAGTCAAATGGAGCTAGTGAAATTTTTGAGTAAAATTAAATGCGTGTTTAATTTTATTCAAAATAAAACGCTACAACTATTATTGGAAATTCAAGGTGAGAACTTCTCACTCAATCGAATCTGTTTTGATTTAAATTTTAAATAGTTAGATTTAAAATTGCTTGATTGTGTGATTGGATGATAAATTGTTATCTGTATTGTTGAAATAGACATTATACGCCGTATATTAAGCAGAGGTTAAAAACATATACCGCGAATATTCTAGTATTTAGTGGAATTGGTATTATATATGTACTTGGAGTTGATTTCCCACATTATATAGTGGATGAGACCCTATTGCGCCACATAATAGCGGATAATATTTTATAAATCCCATATACTGCGATATTCCGTATCGGAACGGAATTGGTATTGTGCTAACATCTGTGGATGCCGGGAAACAGGTTGGAGGGATCCAACTGGATTCCTCACCGTATTTATTTATTTACAGATATTGTGATATATTCTGTTATCATATGATGATATATGATGTTTGGATTCCATGATTGATTATTTGGTGCTGTTGCATCATTGGGCCTATTTTGAAGTTTTAAAAATGTTAAAGTGGAGATTTCGAATTTAAAAAGGATTTTAAAGTGATTTCGAAAATGTACATTTTATTAAATGTTGAAAATTGATTCATTTTAAATAAATAAGCATTTTTAAATTTTAATATTTTAAAATTATGACTTTTGAGAATATAGTTGAAATGTGATTTTTGAAATATGGAGTTAATGTTTTTTATAAAATAGTTTTAAATAGAGATTTTTGACTTTATTATAAAAGCGTTATATATAAGATTTATAAAATTTGATTTTTTATAAATCAAAGTGATGGGATTATAAAGGAGTTTGAAAGACATTTTAAAATGATGTTAAAATGGGTTTTATAAAAGGATAAAATTTACGATTTGTGAAGTTTTAAAAGAATGATTTTGTAAATAAATGAATTATAAGTGTTTAACTTAAAATATGGATTCTTGGTATATAATGGAGTTATAAAGTGAATTGGTTAATAAAAGTGTTTTATAAATCCAAAACCAATTGAATTTGATAAATTAAACATAGAAGTTTATTAAAGGAGATATATTCGTGATTTTGGACAACGAATTATCCTTTAAGTTAAATGTTGTAATAATAAGAGTTTGGTTGGGAATTATATCCACGATTTTGGACAGTGGATAATCTTTTAATAAATGTGTAGAAATGTTGAATTGGGTAAATAAAGTATATTCACGATTTTGAACAGCGAATATATTATTAAGTAAAATGGATAATGTTTTGGAGAAGTGATATTTGAAATAGAATTAAAACGATCTAAAGATGTTTTAAAATGTATTAAGTACCGAAACCATAGATTTCAACTTTTATTGTTGAAATAGACGTTTTCGAGAAATAAGGAAATGGTGGACTATAACACTGTTGTTATAGTAAATGATTTTCGAAAGAAAATGTTTTATATAGTATTGGGATTTATATATCTATCTTAATTTCGAATCCCTATACTAGAGATTTTGGGTTGTCGTAACGATGTTTTACGCAACATTCGTTTTGACTCAAATCAACGTGTTTAAGAGAATGTTTTCTTTAAAAAATGAAATATATACTTAATTGTGATTTAAGTATATTGAATATTTTCCAATTGTTGAAAATAAATAGATTTGTGAATTACTTATTATTAAATAAGTATGGAAATGTTTTTCCAATATGAAGTGAAATGTCTTGAGATTATATCTTTCAAAGGTAAATTGAAAATTGATTTGAAATTTGTTTTCAAAGGATTGAAATGTGAAAATTGATTTGAAATTTGTTTTCAAATGGTTGAAGTGTGGAAAAATATATATATCGTAAAGATATTTTTAGAAAATAAATAATTTGGGAAATTATTTGGAATCTGGTGATGATGTGCATATCTATTGTTTTTTAAATAACCGACTATCAATAATTACCTTTAAATTGCTATTTGTTGTGAATTGGTTGAATTTGAATGCTGCACTTATTTTTGAATAAGCGCTCATTATTCGGGTTAGCCGGGAATGGACCTTTGGGTCGTATAACTCATTCCGAATAGTGATATGTCAAAATGGATTGCATTTGAAGACCGGTGTTGAAGACCGGATATTTTGAAAAAGGAAGGATTATCGTTGAATGACTCTGCATCGGTTGATCTCCGATATAGAGATTTTATCACCCTTTGTGACCGGAAGTCCTGACATGATTAGAAATTATCCGGATTGCAAGGGCTTCTTTTGAAGTGCCTTCGGTTCTGTTCAATCCCGGAACAGACCTGTATGGTTGTATGTCTGACGTTGCATTTTGAGATATAAAGCCAATTTCTTTGAAATACATTTCTGTTGGTGGCGGAGAATTTATTCTCTTAGCTTAACACCCTTCTCTGAGACGTACGATCTTAGAGGTTCAACTGTAAACTTAACGGGTGCAACAGGTGGAGGAACTGGGGCAATACCACGACCCCTACCTCTAGCATTTCCACGATTCATCCTGGAAATATCAAGAATAAATTTAGGACAAGGTACAGAGAAGACAAAGATAAATTAAGATAAAATACGATAAGGCCACTTGGGTGAATATCCTAATTAACAAAATTCCTAACAAGGTAGATACGGAAAGAAGGAAGTTTAGAAAATTTCTTCTTAAAACAAGGAAACTTTATATCAAAATAATCTTTGAAAAATCATTTGAAAAATCATTTAAAAATCATTTTATACTTTAAAAATACGTTCACTCATAAGGAAATGATTCTGAGTTTGATTTCACTCATTCTAGGGTATTTCTACCCTATCTCTAATGAGTTTTTGCTCCATAGGCTAAGGTTTGCCTAAAACCTGGCTCTGATACCAAATGTAACGACCCACTATTTTGGACCATTCAAAATCGACAATAATCCACACATGTCAGACTTGAATAATACAAAATAACAGATTGTAATAAAATTTGGAGCAAATAAAATCATTCACAGAATCACAGACACAGAAATATCAGAATAACTCGCAGGGGAATTTAAAAATACCATAGTGGTTCATGAAGCCACTAAATACATAGTCTAAAATCAAATACAAAATACATAGTCTGAAACCCAATACAGTTCCGAAACAAGTACAATAGAAATCCCAAATACACAAGTCTCTAAAACGAAAGCTGAAATAAGACAACTGAAACTGAAATAGGAAGATAACTAGATAAGCAGAATCTCCAGTGATTCCGAGCTCCAGAAAGGTGAATCCAAAGCTGTGAATACTCAGGCTGACCCGAGCGTAAAATAAAACATAACACTCGAGTCAGGATATACATACTTATACAATGTAAACCAACTCAAATGAACTGTAGTAAAGGTACAAGTAACTTAGAAGATGCTGGGGACCGCCCATCCTCTAAGGATCCGTTAAAATATCTACTATGTAGTAATATTCGCTATTATAATAGTGTCTAAATAAGTAAAGTATAATCATATCGGAAAATAGCGTTAAGGGGATGGAGAACCTTAACGCGGTCGGATCTTAAAATCATAATCGTAGTAAAGCTCGATATGGTAGGTGACACGGCACAACTAGGCAATGCCAGGGTAGATATACCAATTACGCATCCGGACTAGTGGTGACGCATAGCAGCCACTACCGCCCACCTCGAACAACACTCCCAAATCAAGGGTGGCCACCAAATCAATCACAAGTAATAGAATGCTATCGAAGAAGTGTGTCCGATAAGAGGTGCTACCTCATTGGTCCGTCAATCGCTCCTGTTTTAGCCACCTTATGCCAACTCACGGGAGTTGGGTCCACGTAACATACCTTAAGAACGTCGCCACCATCCTACTTCATTCTGGAATCTCCACCGCGTACACGGTTGTCAAAGTGGTTTTCGGTATCGACAGAGAGTATGTCCATATCCGATCCCGGTCTCTTTGCCAACCAATCGTTATTATAACCCGTGGTTATAGATTTAAAACAATTTATCAAATATACTTCGAATTAAACCATTTAAAAAAAACAAAGACATTATTCTTTTATAAAAAAATCAAATATTAAATTTCCGAAATCTAACCCTTTCGGAGTTCACTTATTCACTTAAAATAATAGCATTAAAATTTCAGCTTCCACGGCATTTAAAAAATACAGCGGTAAGTTATATTTGAAAACAATTTTATTCAACAAAACAATATTTATAACTGTTATAACAGTTCAGTTTAAACAAAAATCATATTTCAGCCTACTGCAGTCCTTAACAAGTGCTACAGTAACCCTTTTATCAGTTCAGGTTAAATTTTAGTTTCTGCTACAACAGCACTTACCGAGTACTATCATAGCCTTAGTTCATTTTAGTCTTTTGGTTCATTTATAAAATCCACGACACTTAACAAGTGCTACGGATTCTACCTAGTTAAAACTTATAAAATCATACATTAAAATGTTCATTTTCAATCCTTTAATTACTTTATTTAACGAGAAATTTTACAGGTAAAACCAAAACTTACAAATTTGCTTATTACGTTCATTTCAACATTTAAACTTAAACTTCATTTTTTTCCACCAATTTAAAACTAAATTTCATTTTTATTTAAATTAACTTAAGTTTCCATCTTTCTTTTTTTTTATCAAAATTTCAAATTTAAGTTTCGTTTAAAAATCAATATTCCTCCATTTATTTATATTTATCACATAGAAAATCATTTCTATTTTTAAATAAATCACTTAAAAATTCGGTTTAAATCAATTTAATATTATTACAATTTTTAAACTATTTAAAAATATTCAGAAAATACAGAAAAATAACCATGGGTCTGTATAATATTTTCTAGCCTAATTCAAGTGATACGGATACTATATCATTTCAATCCGTAATTTACAAAGAAAAATCCGGGTTTTATCATTTCAAACCCGCAATCCCAAGTAAATAAAAATTTGATTTGAAAATCGCTCAGGCCTATCATTTCAGCCCATAACGACCTTCCCTTATTCTAAAGTCCGTTCGGGTATGTATCATTTCAACCCATAGTGATTCTATTCTACAGGGAACTTGCAGTGTGATTTAACAGAATAGAATAACAGTAAAATAAGAACAGAATATAACAGATGATACGATATGCAGTTTTAACAATTAACATCAACTATAAATAAATCACAGGTAATTATAACATCATTTATTTATTTATTTATTTCTGCACATTCAGTTGCGGTCGTTTCACAATTATATAAGTATGGATATTCGTGTGAGATTTACTCACCTCTACGGAGCTGAAGATTCGGAAAAAGAAATACGATGTCTAACGAAAGCACGATCAGTTGTTGGCGGATTCGCCAACTGGATTCAAATCTAAAATCAAAGAATAAAGCAAAAATTTGAATAAGCTAACGCACGTAAATTACCTCAACAATTTTGAGTAAATCAACTGGAAATCAAATTGAAACAAAAGTAAGGCTTGAAGGACATTTTGGCCGTGACTTCAAAACAAAGGCTGGGTGGCATACAAATCATGAATTCAAAAACAAAAGTGACAAAAGCAAAAAATTTTTTCTCTTTTTCAAAACGAAGGTCAGTGGAAGCAATACAACATAAAAATAAAAGTACAAGGTGACAGAACTCTTTACTACAAAATACAGAGTGATGGAACACAATTCTATTCATTATCAGGTTTTAGTACAAGGGTCGGTCTACCAATTCAACAAAAATGAAAAAGCAAAAGGTGTCAAAACAGTTTTTTTTTTCATTCTCTGGTTCCAAACAAAGACTCAGTGGAATATAAATTCAATTACCAAAATACAAAGGTGGCAAATCCATTTTCTCATTCCTTGTTTTCAAATACAAAGGCCAGAGGTTCACAATATAGACAAAAATATTATATACAAAGGCTCGGTCGGATATGATGGAGTAGGCATGGGGTTAGAGAGGTGAAGGCATGGCGTGGTGCTGACGTGGGTTAGGGCTGCTCACGGTGGATCTGGCATGGGTTAGAGGAGTGGGATCTCGGTCTGGTGTTGCCTTGGAGGCGGTGGTGGGTGGCACGTTGGTCTCGGCCTGGAGTAGGAGGTGTGTCAGGGGTCTAGCAGGCGTAGGGGTGACGTGGGGTCGTAGGGGATCTGGTATCGGTCAGGCGTGGGATTTATAGGGAATCTGGTATCGGTCAGTAAACTGTAGGCGTAGGCGTAGGCGTGGTGGGATCTCGTGGTGGTCTAGGCTGGGCATGGGGTAGATCTTGGTGGATAGCATGGAGTAGGGGCTGACGTGGTAGTGCATGGGGTAGGGCTCGGTGGTGTCTGACGAAGGGGTTGGGTGTGGGGATTGGCGTGGTGGTGGACTGGGTAGAGGCGTGGGCTGTCACGGTGATGGATATGGGCTGTGGGAATTCTCTGGCGTGGGGTTGGTCACGGTCTGGTGGGCGTTGGAGGCGGTGGTGGGTTGGCAACTCGGTCTGGGTTGTGGAGTTGGAGGTTCTCACGGTGAAGGCTATAGGGTAGGCCAGGGAATAAGGCAAGACACAGCAACAATTGAAAAAGTAAAGAAAGCATGGGTTGGCAACAGCAAACAGGGAACAAAAATTTGAAAAAAAAACAATACACAAAAATGATAAAGTAACCAAAAGTGGAAGAAAGATGAGGCACGTGTCCATTACCTTATTAAAGCTCACGAGATTCTAAAACGAAAAAGCAGAGGAACCTTTGAGAGTGGAGCTTTTTGAACGAAACAAAAATGAACAGCTGCCAATATCTTTTGTAGAAAAGAAGGCAACGAGGGGTTTTGATCAGTTAGAGGAATTAAAGGCAAAATAAATGTTGAACGAAACGTAAGGAAGATAAAGGGAAAAGTGGAATATTTCTTACGTGAAGTAAGGCAAGATTTGACATTTTCAAAATAATATATACAGCTGAAATTAAAGGACAATGGAACAACGCGCGTACAGTGTAACGCCCAAAGTAACGTACAACCGTTACTTGTTCCTTTTATTTAATAAATTAAAAAATGTTAACGGTTTCTTAAAATAAAACGTATCTTTTTAAACCAAATTAAAATCTATTATCATTATTACTAAAATTTTATTCTAATGTAAAGTTAAGAGCGAACAAAACCTAACGAAATGTAACGCTTTAAATTTTTTTCGTTTTATGTTAGATATTACACTTTAAATTAAAAATCAATATTTCGAAATGTTATATTTTTAAATTAAAATTTTGTTTAAAATATCGGGCTATTACACTCTCCCCCACTCAAAGCTTTTCGTCCTCGAAAAGGAACGAAGAAGGAAAACAAAGAAAGATAAGACAGAATAGCAAAAGTACCTGAAATAAACAATTCCGGATTCGAAGCACGAATGCTCTCCTCCGTCTCCCAGGTGCAATCCCGTTCATCAGTGCTCCACTGCACTTTGACCAGGTTGATAGATTTTCTTCTTAGCTGCTTCGTACCTTGATCGACGATACGAAGTGGCTTCCTCTCAACAGTCAGATTTGGCTCGATATCCAAACTATCAAGAGCAGAAGGCTGAATAATAAGAGATGGATCATGCAGATAGCGACGAAGATGAGATACATGAAAGACGTTGTGAATTCCAGAAAATTTCTCGGGTAAATCCAGACGATAAGCAAGAGAGCCAATTCTTTCCAAAATGCGGAAAGGACCAACAAATCTAGGAGATAGCTTTCCTCTACGACCAAAACGAATAACATTCCTTAAGGGAGAGACCTTAAGGAAAACCAAATCACCAACAGCAAACTCTAAACTCCGTCTTCGACGATCGACGTACTTCTTCTGTCTATCCTGAGCAATCCTCATCTTCCTCTTAATCTCTTCAACTCTCTCTGAAGCTTCCAAAACCATCTCAGGACCAAGAACCAATCGATTACCGGATTCAATCCAACAAGAAGGAGATCTACAAGGTCGTCCGTAAAGAGCAGAAAATGGAGATGTCTCAATACTGGCCTGATAACTATTGTTATAAGTGAATTCGACAAGATGGAGATGATCTTCCCAAGATCCTCCATAATCAAGCACACAAGCACGAAGAAGATCTTCTAAAATCTGATTCACCCTTTCCGTTTGACCGTCGGTCTGTGGATGGTAAGCAGTGCTCAGATTTAGATGAGTACCCAAAGAATCCTGAAAGGCTTTCCAAAATCTACTAGTAAAGATAGGATCACGATCATAAACGATACTGAGAGGAACACCATGGAGACGAACAATCTCCCTCATGTAAATCTCAGATAAACTAGAAGCTGAACGGGTAGACTTGACCGGAATGAAATGAGCTGATTTGGTCAATCTATCCACAATAACCCAGATACTCTCGTTACCCTTCCTAGTCCTCGGTAAACCATCAATGAAATCCATAGAAACTTGTTCCCACTTCCAATTGGCAATCTCAAGAGGCTGCAATAACCCAGGGGTCTTTTGATGATCTGCCTTGACTTGCTGACAAGTCGCACACCTATTGACGAAAATGGAAATATCCCGCTACATACCTTTCCACCAATATAACTTCTTCATATCCCGATACATCTTGGTTACGCCTGGATGAATAGAAAGTCTGGACTGATGATTCTCCCGAAGTAACTCCTGTCTCAATCAATCAACATTCGGGACACAAATCCTATTATTGATCCTTAATACATCCTTATCGTCAATCTGAGCTCCATTACTGTAACGACCCTGAATTTTGAACAATTTAATTTGAGAATATTTAATTAATTTTAAATATTTGAATGATGATTTGACTTGAATTTCAAATTATCAGAATGAATTGGCGATTTAATTTTTGAATTTAATCTATTGAAAGTTGAATAAAATTTGAATCTTCAATTTTAAGCCGGTTAAAAAAAATTTAAAGGCTTGGAAAATTCACATTGATAATGCTGAAGTTAATAGAAGCTTCAGAATTGAATTTGAAAGCGATTTGTTCAGTTTTGAAATTGTATCGTTTAAATCGAATTTAAAAATAACCTTCCGAGGCACAGTCTCGGAATTTGACGAAACCAGTTTCATTGGGTCCGTAATATTGAATTATTACTGGATTTCAAATTTCGTATTCATCAGAATTGTTATGAGATCATACGACGTATAAACGCGTATAAAATTTAATTGAATTCAATTTGAATTTCTGTAACAACTGGGGTTTTGCCCAAAATTATAATCATCAATAAACGATTAAAGTTGACAGATATTTGCTGTTTATTGTTGAAATTTTTATAACGATAAAATCTTCATGAATTAACGATTTAATATCGATTGTTAATTTCTGTTTGAATTTGGAAATTGTAAATCGATTGAAATTCTTTTATTTAAATTTTTATTTGTACGAATGAATATATATATATAGTTTAGATTTTAACAACAAAATTAAACAAAAACAAAATTTGATTTAAAAAGAAAATAAAATAAAAACCATACCCTATACCATACCCAACCCATATCAGCCCATACCCTTTGTCTCGTTTAAAACCCTATACCCGATCCCCTTTCATTCTCATTCACAAACCCTAAGGAAAAAAAAATCGAAGGCGGAAATAAAAATGGCGACGAGATAAAGAATGGCGGCTTCGTTCTTCGATCTGGAAACGTAGGGCTTCAGAAAAAATTGGGGCTTTCGACTTCGTGTGGCTTCAATCGCGGCTGCTCCTTCTTGCGCCGATTAAAGGTGAGTACTTTCGACTACTCTCATTCTAATTCGAGCCTAAGCGCTTTTCTTCAGTAAATTGATTTCATTTGAATGATGTTGGTTTCTCTGTTTTTCGTGATTGTGTCAATATTTTAGTATCGGCCATACGATTTTGTTTGGATGATTTCGATTTTTTCTGACCTTTTCCTATAATCGTGTATATGATTGCTCGGTTGTCTTGGTTTTGAAAATCCTCGGTTCTGAATTTTGAATCCTCTGACCATTTTCAAATGTGTATATGCTTTGAATTCGAGACAGTTACCATGGACTTTGAATTTGACAACTACGGTTTCTAAAACTTTCCTATTACAAAATCTTTGACCATTTCATACTTGTATATTTGCAATGCTCGACTTTGACTTGATATTTTCATTTCCTGTTTCGTGAATTTGGCAACTTGCTTCTCTGCCACTTCTCTGTCACTTCATCAAATACTGCATTCTTGTTCACTTGAGATTTTGTGGTTAACTTCCTTGCTTAATCCGCATTCACATGGCATCCATGTTGTTTGTAGAAGCACTGTTGTTGTATTTAACTTGTGACATTGTGATCTTTGTAGTCTGCAGTTGCATGTTGTTCATCTCTGTCATGTATCACTTGCATTTGCTTTGATCACCTCAGGTCTGGTTTCTGTTGTTTGTTGGTTTAATGTTTAAAATCTTTATTTTTATTACTGATTTCAAACATCAACTCAAATTTAAAACAAAGGAATTTACTTGTCTGACATGCTGTTGGTTTTGTTTGACTGTTTCATCCACACTATTGACTCCATTTCATGTGGGATGTTGGCATCTTGTGCATGCTTCATGTATGAACTGTTGCATCTTTGATTTTGTATTCAAACTCGGCCATACTGGTTTCATATGTTGTTTCACCACTGAGCCTTATGTTCTTCATACATGTGTACATTCACATATACATGTGTGTGTATACATGTATGTGCTGCTTGTTGCCTGTTGCCCTTGAGTATGTTGGTCTTGTTTTTTTTCTGGTTGATGTAGAAGTTTGTTGTCTTCACTTTGCAGTTTTATTTCACTGGGACCTATAGCCTTCACTGTTGTACTTCACTGTGTATACTTTGATGATCTTGTATATTGTCCAGTTTGTTAGACCTGTCTGCATTCAATTTGTTGTCGTGGCACATCAGTGGTTCATGCCTGATTCACTGTGTTGTTGTAGCTGTTGTTGATTGGTTGATGTACTTCTATATATGCTGTTCTGTATTGTCACTTTGATGCATTCATTCCAGTATGCATTGATGCTAATCTTTTGTTACTCTGTTGTCGAGTTGCATCCATGTGTTGCTGTATCACCATACCTGTATATTCATGTTTGAAGTTACATGTTGCCACTTGAACTTGTTTCACTGTGTTGAGCTGCACTTGTACGTCTGCATCCATTGCATACAGTTTGGACATATTGATCTTGTTGCAGTTTGAGGCTCGATTATTTGTGTTTGTACACTATGTTGCACCTTTATCTATGCACACGAGCTGGCGGGGCAGTGCACACGGGTACGAATGCACACGTGTGTACGGCAGCCAGTCAAGTTTTGATGGTTTTAAAGTGACAATTTCAATTGTTTTAAATTGATTTAGTCGATATGATAAATTGTTTATTTATCTCTGTTGATGTCTTAAATCTGCTGATTTATTATTTAACACTGTTTAGTGTTATATATTTTCGTTATCCGATTTCTTTGTTAAAAGGTTCGGATAGACGGGAATTATTGTGACTGTCGTCTATTTTAAAGTATTACTGCTTATATGCACTAATAACTGGTTTGAATTAGACTGACCTGTGTATTATTTTCTTTTGAATATAATACTCGGGTCAGACCGAGTATTTCTACAGCTTGAAGATTTTCGAGCAGCGAAGTTAGAGAGAGAGTAAAGAATCATTTATTTCGAGAAAATTGTATTTTTAGATATTCCGCTGTATCTGTATTAAATTGTATAAACTCTGATGTATTCTAAAAAGATTTATAGTAATGAAATAAATTCTTCATTTATTTTAATTCATTGTTTTATTCTATGTTTCTGTGGCTGATTCTGTTTAAACCTTATAAACTAAATAACAATTCATCTTTTTGAACGTTTCGAGTTGGTTTAATTACCGACTGGAGGCGGTCAAAAGGGGGAATGTTACAGAGTGGTATCAGAGCTTTGGTTTACACAAAGCTTAGTTTATGATGTTTAATATGAATAGTTACTAGAAACACTTTAAAAAGGAAACGTTTTTCAAATCCAAAGAAGTGTAAAATTGTTTTGAAAATAAAGATTTTTAACTTAAGAAAAGTTAAATTGAATTGAGTTAGTATTAATAAATATATGATTTGAAATTTAACTAAAGGAAGTTAAATAAATTGAACTTGATTTGATAAATTATCAAGATGAAAGGTTAAACTTGAAAGATAAGTGATTATATAATATGAATCGGAAAGTTTAAATTTATAAGTTGTTTAACTTATATAATGAGAAAATTTGAATCAAACCGGTTAAATGGTTAAACAGTTTTGGTTAAGTGAAACAAAATCTGCATTTTGAAATGTGATATGAATTTGACTTTAGTAAAGTTAAATAAAATAGAATTTCAAATAAATTAGAGCCGAACTTAAGCTGTATAGTGAAAATAAATGCAAGTGAAGATAAAATGAAATATAGCTTAAGTAATGTTGAATGAGGTTGAATTTGATATCAAAATGAATTAATAAAGTGAAGAATGAATATGAATTTGAGTTATATAAGAAAATTCAACTTTAGTTGTAAAAATGAATTAGTGAATATGGTGAGTATAAAAAATTCAATCAGAATTGGGATATAAACCAATTGAAATTGAGTGTGTTGAACCAAATTGAATGTAAGCAAAGTAAATAAATTTGGTTAAATGTGCATTGGTTGTTAGTTGATTGTATGGAAATTCATTAAGTATTAATGAAATTGAATTTATGGAATTTGGAAGCTATGTAAATTGAATTCAAATTGATGGATAAGTAAATTTAACTAGAATCAAATTTGATTTGAATTGAAAGCAAACTAACTTGAGTATAAATTAGTGAAAGTAAGCTAATTGAATAGGAATGAATGTTAGTAAAATCCAATGTGAATGAATCAAATGTGATTTAAATTGAAAATCAAATCAATGAATGATTTACTAAAGAACTAGTTGATTATCATGGAAATGGAAAACTGATAAATTTATATAATAGTTTAAATTGGAAATTTTGAATTATTATAAACGGCTTAAATTGAAGATTTGAAAAGTGTTAATAAAATGATTTGTATAAGCGTTAAAAGTGAAATATTTAATGGATTTCATAAGTGAATGGAAATTACAGAATTAAGATAGTGAAGTTATAAAATGAATGGGAGTTGCGAAACTGACTTATTTTGATAAGTAAAATTCTGTATAGTTTGTTAAAAAGTAGTATATTCACAATTTTGGACCGTGAATATATATTGAATAAAATGGACATGTTTTGGGAAAGTGATATTTTAAAACGAAGTTAATTGTTTTAAAAAGATGTTTTCAAGGCATTGAATATCGAAACCATAGATTTCAACATTCATTGTTGAAATAGACGTTTTCGAATATAAGGAAATGGTGGACTATAACACTGTTTTTATAGTAAATGATTTCCGAAAGGAAATGTTTTGTGTAGTATTGGGATTTATACATCTATCTAAATTTCGAATCCCTATACTAGCGATTTTGAGTTGTCGTAACGATGTTTTACGTAACATTCGTTTTTGACTCAAATAAATATGTGAAAGAGAATGATTTCCTTAAAGATGAAATATATACTTGATTTTGATTTAAGTATATCGAATATTTTCAAATGTTGAAAATAAATGGATTTGTGAATTACTTATTTTTAAATAAGTATGGAAATGTTTTTCCAAAAATGAAATGTTGTGAATATATTCCGTAAGGGATAAATGATTTGAAATTCATTTTTGAAGTCGAAGTTGAAAAGTTAAATGAGAATTTGAACAATTAGTTCAATTTGAAATTTTTCAAAAAGATTGAATCGTTGAGTTAAAATTGAGTTTAACTTCGACATCAAAGACAATATAAGTTGAGCTTTGAATTTCAGATGATGATTTGGATTGTATGTCTAACATTGTGAATTGATGACATAGCAATTGATCTCTATTAAATATATATCTGTTGGTGGCGGAGAATTTATTCTCTTAGCTTAACACCCTTCTCTGAGACGTACGAGCTCAGAGGTTATATATCGATAGACATCAATTCTGTGTTGAGAATTGACGATGTAACATATTATTCAAATCGAATGTGAAAGTCGATAATAAATGGAATTATGAATATGAATTAGGTTTGAGATAACCTTAAATTTCCAAATCGACTTAGAGGAAAATTTTGAAATCCTCTATTTTGTTATGAATATGGATATGTAAGTTTTCAGAACTTATATATATATGAATGCGGTAAATTTGAAACCGTTAGTTTAGAAAGACATTGTTATGGAAATCTTATGTATGTTTACATGAGTATGATATGTACGAAATGTGAAATGAAGTACTATATATGTATAGTATTATGTTTTCTAAACTGAGGATGTGGAAAAGTACCTTCCATTTATTATTGGAGAAGGTATTGGAACTCGTGAAGAGTGTCCATTTGAAATTCGTAGCTACGTAGAATTTTCCATAAGTTGGAATGTCCATTTGGACTAGAATCCCTCGTGATGGGATCATGTTGATTATGATGTATGTTAGCGTAATTTGAGGGGCGAGATGCCCACAGTTACAAGCGATTCCACTGGGATAGTGGCGCAACCGCCGGGTAAACTGCAATCTAATGCCAGGCGAAATTTGAGGGGCGTGATGCCTACAGACACGAGCGATTCTACTGGGATAGTAGCGTAACCGCCGTGTGTACTGCAATCTATGGCGACAACCATGGCGAAATTTAAGAGATGAGAAATCTACAGCCACAAGCGACTCTACTGGGATAGTAGCGTAACCGCCGGGTGGAACAGTAATCCATGGGGGAACGTGCTTTCCATATCCATTTTTGAAAAAGAATTTTTAAAAGTATTTTCACTGGGAATTGAAGCAAGTATGTTTAGTACTTGGAGATTTTTAGACCTGCGCCTGGCCAACGTATGTCTAATGTCTGTGAGAACGAAGATGGACTTGTTAAATTTCGAGTTAGCAAGTATTTTCAAACTGTAAATAGCAAATCAATGATCTGAAAGTAAAATTTCATAATTCCTACTTAATGAACTAAGGAAGAAGATCTTTGAAATGTTTTGAAAGTCCACAGCTTTGGAAGAGGTATATTATATAAATCTCTAACGTGAAGAATTTTAAGTTTGAATCTGAGTTGTAAATCGAAAATGTTGGTAAAAGACTTTTGGGTTTTGAGTTTAGAAAATCAATGAACAAAAGAGAAAATAAGCAAAACTAATGAGATTAAACAAATGGAATGAATCTTATATTCATTTATTTGTATTGAGTTTCAAGCTTAGAAAAAATTGAGTAGAGTATAAATATCGATGAAATTTTAACAACCTTTCCTTTTCGTGGACGAAAAGTTTTTAAGGAGGGGAGTTTGTAACGACCCTGAATTTTGAACAATTTAATTTGAGAATATTTAATTAATTTTAAATATTTGAATGATGATTTGACTTGAATTTCAAATTATCAGAATGAATTGGCGATTTAATTTTTGAATTTAATCTATTGAAAGTTGAATAAAATTTGAATCTTCAATTTTAAGCCGGTTAAAAATAATTTAAAGGCTTGGAAAATTCACATTGATAATGCTGAAGTTAATAGAAGCTTCAGAATTGAATTTGAAAGGGATTTGTTCAGTTTTGAAATTGTATCGTTTAAATCGAATTTAAAAATAACCTTCCGAGGCACAGTCTCGGAATTTGACGAAACCAGTTTCATTGGGTCCGTAATATTGAATTATTACTGGATTTCAAATTTCGTATTCATCAGAATTGTTATGAGATCATACGACGTATAAACGCGTATAAAATTTAATTGAATTCAATTTGAATTTCTGTAACAACTGGGGTTTTGCCCAAAATTATAATCATCAATAAACGATTAAAGTTGACAGATATTTGCTGTTTATTGTTGAAATTTTTATAACGATAAAATCTTCATGAATTAACGATTTAATATCGATTGTTAATTTCTGTTTGAATTTGGAAATTGTAAATCGATTGAAATTCTTTTATTTAAATTTTTATTTGTACGAATGAATATATATATATATAGTTTAGATTTTAACAACAAAATTAAACAAAAACAAAATTTGATTTAAAAAGAAAATAAAATAAAAACCATACCCTATACCATACCCAACCCATATCAGCCCATACCCTTTGTCTCGTTTAAAACCCTATACCCGATCCCCTTTCATTTTCATTCACAAACCCTAAGGAAAAAAAATCGAAGGCGGAAATAAAAATGGCGACGAGATAAAGAATGGCGGCTTCGTTCTTCGATCTGGAAACGTAGGGCTTCAGAAAAAATTGGGGCTTTCGACTTCGTGTGGCTTCAATCGCGGCTGCTCCTTCTTGCGCCGATTAAAGGTGAGTACTTTCGACTACTCACATTCTAATTCGAGCCTAAGCGCTTTGCTTCAGTAAATTGATTTCATTTGAATGATGTTGGTTTCTCTGTTTTTCGTGATTGTGTCAATATTTTAGTATCGGCCATACGATTTTGTTTGGATGATTTCGATTTTATCTGACCTTTTCCTATAATCGTGTATATGATTGCTCGGTTGTCTTGGTTTTGAAAATCCTCGGTTCTGAATTTTGAATCCTCTGACCAATTTCAAATGTGTATATGCTTTGAATTCGAGACAGTTACCATGGACTTTGAATTTGACAACTACGGTTTCTAAAACTTTCCTATTACAAAATCTTTGACCATTTCATACTTGTATATTTGCAATGCTCGGCTTTGACTTGATATTTTCATTTCCTGTTTCGTGAATTTGGCAACTTGCTTCTCTGCCACTTCTCTATCACTTCATCGAATACTGCATTCCTGTTCACTTGAGATTTTGTGGTTAACTTCCTTGCTTAATCCGCATTCACATGGCATCCATGTTGTTTGTAGAAGCACTGTTGTTGTATTTAACTTGTGACATTGTGATCTTTGTAGTCTGCAGTTGCATGTTGTTCATCTATGTCATGTATCACTTGCATTTGCTTTGATCACTTCAGGTTTGGTTTCTGTTGTTTGTTGGTTTAATGTTTAAAATCTTTATTTTTATTACTGATTTCAAACATCAACTCAAATTTAAAACAAAGGAATTTACTTGTCTGACATGCTGTTGGTTTTGTTTGACTGTTTCATCCACACTGTTGACTCCATTTCATGTGGGATGTTGGCATCTTGTACATGCTTCATGTATGAACTGTTGCATCTTTGATTTTGTATTCAAACTCGGCCATACTGGTTTCATATGTTGTTTCACCACTGAGCCTTATGTTCTTCATACATGTGTACATTCACATATACATGTGTGTGTATACATGTATGTGCTGCTTGTTGCCTGTTGCCCTTGAGTATGTTGGTCTTGTTTTTTTTCTGGTTGATGTAGAAGTTTGTTGTCTTCACTTTGCAGTTTTATTTCACTGGGACCTATAGCCTTCACTGTTGTACTTCACTGTGTACACTTTGATGATCTTGTATATTGTCCAGTTTGTTAGACCTGTCTGCATTCAATTTGTTGTCGTGGCACATCACTGGTTCATGCCTGATTCACTGTGTTGTTGTAGCTGTTGTTGATTGGTTGATGTACTTCTATATATGCTGTTCTGTATTGTCACTTTGATGCATTCATTCCAGTATGCATTGATGCTAATCTTTTGTTACTCTGTTGTCGAGTTGCATCCATGTGTTGCTGTATCACCATACCTGTATATTCATGTTTGAAGTTACATGTTGCCACTTGAACTTGTTTCACTGTGTTGAGCTGCACTTGTACGTCTGCATCCATTGCATACAGTTTGGACATATTGATCTTGTTGCAGTTTGAGGCTCGATTATTTGTGTTTGTACACTATGTTGCACCTTTATCTATGCACACGACTGGCGGGGTAGTGCACACGGGTACGAATGCACACGTGTGTACGGCAGCCAGTCGAGTTTTGATGGTTTTAAAGTGACAATTTCAATTGTTTTAAATTGATTTAGTCGATATGATAAATTGTTTATTTATCTCTGTTGATGTCTTAAATCTGCTGATTTATTGTTTAACACTGTTTAGTGTTATATATTTTCGTTATCCGATTTCTTTGTTAAAAGGTTCGGATAGACGGGAATTATTGTGACTGTCGTCTATTTTAAAGTATTACTGCTTATATGCACTAATAGCTGGTTTGAATTAGACTGACCTGTGTATTATTTTCTTTTGAATATAATACTCGGGTCAGACCGAGTATTTCTACAGCTTGAAGATTTTCGAGCAGCGAAGTTAGAGAGAGAGTAAAGAATCATTTATTTCGAGAAAATTGTATTTTTAGATATTCCGCTGTATCTGTATTAAATTGTATAAACTCTGATGTATTCTAAAAAGATTTATAGTAATGAAATAAATTCTTCATTTATTTTAATTCATTGTTTTATTCTATGTTTCTGTGGCTGATTCTGTTTAAACCTTATAAACTAAATAACAATTCGTCTTTTTGAACGTTTCGAGTTGGTTTAATTACCGACTGGAGGCGGTCAAAAGGGGGAATGTTACAATTACCATCAAGACTACTACTTCCAACTCTGCTTCGAACACTCTCCTTAATCAATCTAAGCATCCGATCCTCATCCTGTCTAGCCAAAATACGATCCACAAGGGGTGAAGAAACAACAATCTGACACAACAAAGCTTTCTTCCTACTCAAAGCATCCGCCACTACATTAGCCTTTCCCGGTGTATAGTTGATGTCGAGGTCATAAGAAGCAAGAAACTCTAACCACCTAACTTGTCTCTGATTCAAATCCTTCTGAGAGAAAATATACCTCAAAGACTGATGATCTGTGAAAAGCTCGAACTTGGTACCCAACAGATGATGTCTCCAAAGCTTCAAAGCGAAAACAACCGCAAGTAACTCTAGATCATGAGCAGCATAATTTACTTCATGAGTCTTCAACTGTCTACTAGCATAAGCAATCACTCTACCATCTTGCATCAGAACAGCTCCTAAACCTTCTCGACAAGCATCGGTGTATACCGTTAATCCCTCATTTCCATTTGGAACGGTAAGAACAGGTGCGGAAGTAAGCTTGTCTTTTAACTCATTGAAGGCGGCCTTACACTCGTTACTCCAAATAAACTTAGCATTCTTCCGAGTTAAAGCAGTGAGAGGTTCAGCAATCCGAGCGAAATTCTCAATGAATCTCCGGTAATAACCGGCGAGGCCCAGAAAACTACGGATATCAGTAGAAGTCTTAGGAGTTTCCCAATCCTGTACAGAATAGGGACAAAAAAGAAGGATAATAGAAAAGATAGAGTAAATTGAAATGAAACAATGGAAGAGAAGGAAAGAAAGACTTACATTGATCGCAGCGATCTTGACTGGATCAACTGAAACTCCATTACTAGAAACAATATGCCCGAGAAATCGGACTTCATCCTTCCAGAAATGGCATTTGGAAAATTTAGCTTTTAACTGATGCTTTCGAAGAGTCTCAAGAACAGATTTCAAATGTGACTCATGTTCTTCTTCAGACTTAGAGAATATGAGGATATCATCCACGAAGACTAGAACAAATTTATTTAGCACATCACGGAATACACGATTCATCAAGTCAACAAAGAAAGCGGGAGCATTAGTCAAACCAAAAGGCATGACTAACCATTCGAAGAATCCATTCTCAGTACGGAAAGCAGTCTTAGGAATACTTTCCTCGGCAACTCTGAGTTGGTGAAAACCTGTGGCAAGATCAAGCTGAGAGAAAGCAGTAGCACCAAAAAGCTGATCAAACATGTCATTGATGCGAGGCATCGGATATCTATTTTTCATAGTGAGTTTGTTCAACTCCCTGTAATCAACACACATCCGAAGAGAACCATCGGATTTGGTGACGAAGACCGCTGCAGCTCCCCATTCAGAAAAACTAGGTCTGATCAGACCCTTGGAAGATAGGTCTTCAATTTGTTTCCTTAACTCAACCTTCTCGCGGGGTGCCATTCTTCTAGGAGGAAGAACTATAGGTCGAGCTCCAGGAATGAGATCAATGCGGAAATCAATTTCCCGCTTGGGAGGTAAAGCAGTAACTTCACCAAATACATCAGGATAGAGGTTGACTACCCGAGTCGACTGAAGATCATCAGTAGAAGCATCAAGTGAAAAGATAAAGCTACCAGCATAATCATGAGGCATACGACCCTGAATAACCAAAGAGTTACCCCGATCATCCTTAAGAGAAACAATTCGGGATTTACAAGATATATGAGCATCGTGCCCGTCAAGCCAATCACTTCCAAGCAACAGATCAAAAGCATCGAAACCTAGGACATAGAAATCTCCAGAAAATTTATGACTAGAATAGAAGAGTCTCACTTGCTTACAAATCTTATCAAGATTTGCGGGACCACCAATAGGATTTGAAACACATAGAGGAACAGAAGCATACTCAGGAGAAAGGAGAGTTTCAAACTTATTACACAAAACATCAGAAATAAAGCTATGTGAAGCCCCAGTATCAAATAAAACACGAACAGGATGATGAAATAAAGTAAAGGTGCCTTGAAGAGTACCTTGACTATCGCTAGGAGCAGGAGTAGGTGCAGGAGCAGGTGATGAAGCAGATGTGACAGCAAATACGCCAGATGGCCTTCCCTTCTGATATAAAGGACAGTCCTTCTTAAAATGACCCAGCTGAAGACAAACATGACAAAGATCGTTCCTGGTAACCTGGGGTGGAGGAACAGCAGCAACAGACGGATTAGGGCAACTATTGGCATAGTGTCCCTTCTGGTCACATTTGAAGCAAGTAATGGAGGAAAGATCAATAGGGTGCCTCTGGGAAGGAGCCGATGCTGAAGATCCTAAGCCCGGATGTTTGAGCCAATTCTTCTTTTGCTGGTGGAAGTTGGGCTTTCTCTTCTTGGAATTAGCAGAGGAGGACTGAGATACATGAGCACTGGAAGCATCAGGACCCTTGGAAGTAGGGTTCTCATAGCGAATAGCCATATCCATGAGCTCAGTAAAAGTGCCATGAACATGCGAAATAAGACGGTCGTAGAACTCTGGGCGAGCTCCAGCAATGAACTTCTCATTCTTCTTTAGCTGAGTGTCGATAAGACCAGGACCAAATTTGGAAAGTTCATTGAACTTCCGTTCATACTCTGAAAAAGACATGGTACCCTGCTTGAGGTCCATGAATTCACGGTAAAGCTGAGATTTTCCGGCTTCGGGCATCCATTTTGCCACAAAAGCCTCCCTGAAAGAAGATACAAGACTGAACTTAAGATAATTTCAAAAGGAAAGGAAATGGGGAAAATTCAAGTTGACACAAAGGATACCTGAACTGCTCCCACGAAAGATCACCTTCGTTAGTGCGAGTCGTAACAGACTCCCACCAATCTAGGGCTGACTCTTGCAGCTGCCATGCTGCTAACTGACGCTTCTGGGCATCAGTGATCTCTAAACCAGTAAAGATTCTTTCCAAACTTCTTAGCCATTGCTGGGCTTCGATGATACTTTCTGAACCGGTGAACTTAGTGCCACCGAGCTGAGTGAATTCTTTGCAGAGAACTGTAAACTTAACGGGTGCAACAGGTGGAGGAACTGGGGCAATACCACGACCCCTACCTCTAGCATTTCCACGATTCATCCTGGAAATATCAAGAATAAATTTAGGACAAGGTACAGAGAAGACAAAGATAAATTAAGATAAAATACGATAAGGTCACTTGGTTGAATATCCTAATTAACAAAATTCCTAACAAGGTAGATACGGAAAGAAGGAAGTTTAGAAAATTTCTTCTTAAAACAAGGAAACTTTATATCAAAATAATCTTTGAAAAATCATTTGAAAAATCATTTAAAAATCATTTTATACTTTAAAAATACGTTCACTCATAAGGAAATGATTCTGAGTTTGATTTCACTCATTCTAGGGTATTTCTACCCTATCTCTAATGAGTTTTTGCTCCATAGGCTAAGGTTTGCCTAAAACCTGGCTCTGATACCAAATGTAACGACCCACTATTTTGGACCATTCAAAATCGACAATAATCCACACATGTCAGACTTGAATAATACAAAATAACAGATTGTAATAAAATTTGGAGCAAATAAAATCATTCACAGAATCACAGACACAGAAATATCAGAATAACTCGCAGGGGAATTTAAAAATAACATAGTGGTTCATGAAGCCACTAAATACATAGTCTAAAATCAAATACAAAATACATAGTCTGAAACCCAATACAGTTCCGAAACAAGTACAATAGAAATCCCAAATACACAAGTCTCTAAAACGAAAGCTGAAATAAGACAACTGAAACTGAAATAGGAAGATAACTAGATAAGCAGAATCTCCAGTGATTCCGAGCTCCAGAAAGGTGAATCCAAAGCTGTGAATACTCAGGCTGACCCGAGCGTAAAATAAAACATAACACTCGAGTCAGGATATACATACTTATACAATGTAAACCAACTCAAATGAACTGTAGTAAAGGTACAAGTAACTTAGAAGATGCTGGGGACCGCCCATCCTCTAAGGATCCGTTAAAATATCTACTATGTAGTAATATTCGCTATTATAATAGTGTCTAAATAAGTAAAGTATAATCATATCGGAAAATAGCGTTAAGGGGATGGAGAACCTTAACGCGGTCGGATCTTAAAATCATAATCGTAGTAAAGCTCGATATGGTAGGTGACACGGCACAACTAGGCAATGCCAGGGTAGATATACCAATTACGCATCCGGACTAGTGGTGACGCATAGCAGCCACTACCGCCCACCTCGAACAACACTCCCAAATCAAGGGTGGCCACCAAATCAATCACAAGTAATAGAATGGTATCGAAGAAGTGTGTCCGATAAGAGGTGCTACCTCATTGGTCCGTCAATCGCTCCTGTTTTAGCCACCTTATGCCAACTCACGGGAGTTGGGTCCACGTAACATACCTTAAGAACGTCGCCACCATCCTACTTCATTCTGGAATCTCCACCGCGTACACGGTTGTCAAAGTGGTTTTCGGTATCGACAGAGAGTATGTCCATATCCGATCCCGGTCTCTTTGCCAACCAATCGTTATTATAACCCGTGGTTATAGATTTAAAACAATTTATCAAATATACTTCGAATTAAACCATTTAAAAAAAACAAAGACATTATTCTTTTATAAAAAAATCAAATATTAAATTTCCGAAATCTAACCCTTTCGGAGTTCACTTATTCACTTAAAATAATAGCATTAAAATTTCAGCTTCCACGGCATTTAAAAAATACAGCGGTAAGTTATATTTGAAAACAATTTTATTCAACAAAACAATATTTATAACTGTTATAACAGTTCAGTTTAAACAAAAATCATATTTCAGCCTACTGCAGTCCTTAACAAGTGCTACAGTAACCCTTTTATCAGTTCAGGTTAAATTTTAGTTTCTGCTACAACAGCACTTACCAAGTACTATCATAGCCTTAGTTCATTTTAGTCTTTTGGTTCATTTATAAAATCCACGACACTTAACAAGTGCTACGGATTCTACCTAGTTAAAACTTATAAAATCATACATTAAAATGTTCATTTTCAATCCTTTAATTAATTTATTTAACGAGAAATTTTACAGGTAAAACCAAAACTTACAAATTTGCTTATTACGTTCATTTCAACATTTAAACTTAAACTTCATTTTTTTCCACCAATTTAAAACTAAATTTCATTTTTATTTAAATTAACTTAAGTTTCCATCTTTCTTTTTTTTTATCAAAATTTCAAATTTAAGTTTCGTTTAAAAATCAATATTCCTCCATTTATTTATATTTATCACATAGAAAATCATTTCTATTTTTAAATAAATCACTTAAAAAATCGGTTTAAATCAATTTAATATTATTACAATTTTTAAACTATTTAAAAATATTCAGAAAATACAGAAAAATAACCACGGGTCTGTATAATATTTTCTAGCCTAATTCAAGTGATATGGATACTATATCATTTCAATCCGTAATTTACAAAGAAAAAATCCGGGTTTTATCATTTCAAACCCGCAATCCCAAGTAAATAAAAATTTGATTTGAAAATCGCTCAGGCCTATCATTTCAGCCCATAACGACCTTCCCTTATTCTAAAGTCCGTTCGGGTATGTATCATTTCAACCCATAGTGATTCTATTCTACAAGGAACTTGCAGTGTGATTTAATAGAATAGAATAACAGTTAAATAAGAACAGAATATAACAGATGATACGATATGCAGTTTTAACAATTAACATCAACTATAAATAAATCACAGGTAATTATAACATCATTTATTTATTTATTTATTTCTACACATTCAGTTGCGGTCGTTTCACAATTATATAAGTATGGATATTCGTGTGAGATTTACTCACCTCTACGGAGCTGAAGATTCGGAAAAAGAAATACGATGTCTAACGAAAGCACGATCAGTTGTTGGCGGATTCGCCAACTGGATTCAAATCTAAAATCAAAGAATAAAGCAAAAATTTGAATAAGCTAACGCACGTAAATTACCTCAACATTTTTGAGTAAATCAACTGGAAATCAAATTGAAACAAAAGTAAGGCTTGAAGGACATTTTGGCCGTGACTTCAAAACAAAGGCTGGGTGGCATACAAATCATGAATTCAAAAACAAAAGTGACAAAAGCAAAAAAAAAATTTCTCTTTTTCAAAACGAAGGTCAGTGGAAGCAATACAACATAAAAATAAAAGTACAAGGTGACAGAACTCTTTACTACAAAATACAAAGTGATGGAACACAATTCTATTCATTATCAGGTTTTAGTACAAGGGTCGGTCTACCAATTCAACAAAAATGAAAAAGCAAAAGGTGTCAAAACAGTTTTTTTTTTCATTCTCTGGTTCCAAACAAAGACTCAGTGGAATATAAATTCAATTACCAAAATACAAAGGTGGCAAATCCATTTTCTCATTCCTTGTTTTCAAATACAAAGGCCAGAGGTTCACAATATAGACAAAAATATTATATACAAAGGCTCGGTCGGATATGATGGAGTAGGCATGGGGTTAGAGAGGTGAAGGCATGGCGTGGTGCTGACGTGGGTTAGGGCTGCTCACGGTGGATCTGGCATGGGTTAGAGGAGTGGGATCTCGGTCTGGTGTTGCCTTGGAGGCGGTGGTGGGTGGCACGTTGGTCTCGGCCTGGAGTAGGAGGTGTGTCAGGGGTCTAGCAGGCGTAGGGGTGACGTGGGGTCGTAGGGGATCTGGTATCGGTCAGGCGTGGGATTTGTAGGGAATCTGGTATCGGTCAGTAAACTGTAGGCGTAGGCGTAGGCGTGGTGGGATCTCGAGGTGGTCTAGGCTGGGCATGGGGTAGATCTCGGTGGATAGCATGGAGTAGGGGCTGACGTGGTAGTGCATGGGGTAGGGCTCGGTGGTGTCTGACGAAGGGGTTGGGTGTGGGGATTGGCGTGGTGGTGGACTGGGTAGAGGCGTGGGCTGTCACGGTGATGGATATGGGCTGTGGGAATTCTCTGGCGTGGGGTTGGTCACGGTCTGGTGGGCGTTGGAGGCGGTGGTGGGTTGGCAACTCGGTCTGGGTTGTGGAGTTGGAGGTTCTCACGGTGAAGGCTATAGGGTAGGCCAGGGAATAAGGCAAGACACAGCAACAATTGAAAAAGTAAAGAAAGCATGGGTTGGCAACAGCAAACAGGGAACAAAAATTTGAAAAAAAAACAGTACACAAAAATGATAAAGTAACCAAAAGTGGAAGAAAGATGAGGCACGTGTCCATTACCTTATTAAAGCTCACGAGATTCTAAAACGAAAAAGCAGAGGAACCTTTGAGAGTGGAGCTTTTTGAACGAAACAAAAATGAACAGCTGCCAATATCTTTTGTAGAAAAGAAGGCAACGAGGGGTTTTGATCAGTTAGAGGAATTAAAGGCAAAATAAATGTTGAACGAAACGTAAGGAAGAAAAAGGGAAAAGTGGAATATTTCTTACGTGAAGTAAGGCAAGATTTGACATTTTCAAAATAATATATACAGCTGAAATTAAAGGACAATGGAACAACGCGCGTACAGTGTAACGCCCAAAGTAACGTACAACCGTTACTTGTTCCTTTTATTTAATAAATTAAAAAAATGTTAACAGTTTCTTAAAATAAAACGTATCTTTTTAAACCAAATTAAAATCTATTATCATTATTACTAAAATTTTATTCTAATGTAAAGTTAAGAGCGAACAAAACGTAACGAAATGTAATGCTTTAAATTTTTTTCGTTTTATGTTAGATATTACACTTTAAATTAAAAATCAATATTTCGAAATGTTATATTTTTAAATTAAAATTTCGTTTAAAATATCGGGCTGTTACAATGCCGAACGACTCGGTTGTGCCGAACAAGAATGAATGTCGAGCGCCTCTGTAATGCTGAACGGTATTGTATGCCGAACGACTCGGTTGTGCCGAACAGTGTGAATGCCGAACACGTGTGGAATGCCGAACAGTGTGGATGCCGAACAGCTTTGGCCGAACCACTTCTGGACGATCCACTTTGGACAAACAACCTTGGCCGAACAGCTTTGGCCGAACCACTCCAGGCCGATCCACTCTGCCGAACAGCCTTGGACGAACAGCTTTGGCTGAGCCACATGCCAACACCGAACGCCCCAATGCCGAACGGTACTTCTGTATGCCGAACGGTACTTCTGTGCCGAACGAAGTATCCAGACCGATCCATGCACTGTATACCGATCTCTCTCTCAATAAACAATCTGACTGGTCCCTATACAAAAAATATATGGATCGGGTACGACCCTTATTTTCAAAAATATCTTTTTCGGGTACGACCCAAATTTCCAAAAAAAGAGGCTAAAAAAATTTCGGTGGGGAAACCCCCCCGAACCCTAGCCGCGGCGCAGTGCCTCCGGATAGTGAGTTCAAAACTCAACTTAATAAAGGAACATTCTATCCACTTCCCTGACATCCCATGATTGACCAGGGCATAGAGGATCTAGCGGCAGCTTATGAACGACATCAAGGGAACGGACAAGCAACCACTATTCAAACGGTACTCCCAAAGGTTGGATAACATAGATTATGTGACTCTAGCAAACGTCAAGATGACTCCAAGCACCATTCTTCGCTGACCCAGCACTTCGAATTTAGTGACTCCAAGCAAACCAATGTTTGGCTCTAAGCAATTTATTCCAAATACTAACAAGGGTATCATAATGATCGCGTTTGAGGAAAGTCGACCTCTAGATATATTTTGGCAGCTAGTTAGCTAAAGAGCCTCCTACGACTATGGATCGTTTCTTTTACAAAATGAATCAGAACTAAAGTGAGGTGGAGCGGAGCATACTAAGAAAAATAACAATGAAGGCCCGTTGGCTAAGGATGTAGATCCCAGTAGCTGAAACAAGACTTCTTAATTCAACTCATATGCTCTTTGAAAGGTTCAATTGACAACCTATACTTGAAGACTCACGACTCGGAGTGGTACTGGAAACCAACCTCGAGAGAGTACACCAAAGTCTAAAGAAAATCAAGGGAATGTTGTATATTCTTAAATGCTCACTGATCCTAACACGGGCGATTACAAACACCTCCGAGGTATGATCGAAAAGATGACCTGGAAAGGAAAGCTTCAATAGTATGTACAAGTCCTGCAGAATGGCGGGCAGCGAATATCCGATGCCTATTAATAAAGGGCTATGATTATCAATTGGATGGTTGACGGCCGACATCCCTTTGAAAGGAGCCAGGGGCAGAGTCGAATAGCGAGCACACGATGCTGCTTCACATATTAATGAGATTTACCATAATCTTCTTTGAATTATTTCCATTTCCATCTCTATTTCAATTATTCTATGAACTACGACTAGCTTGAACTAAACTACTTTCAAAACGATGCAGGTGACCAGGTACTCAGATTTGGTTGCCAACCAATCTACGCAGACCATGATCGGACGTGTGGAGTTACATCTGGACGAGCATAATTCAATCGCTCATCATCAACCATATGCCTTTGATTTGGGGCTATGGACTAAATATTGAAAAGTTCATCACGATCAAAGCCCAATACAAAATCAACATGACCAACCATCCATTCATCGACCTCCACGTTTGACTCGGAGACCTAAGCAAGGCTTGGAATGGGTATGGCCTGATCATCCACTCAAATCGAGTCATAGAACAAAGTTCGACAAAATACAGATGCCCCTCCTGAAACTCAGTGACGCCGGAATCTGTCTAGAGTGGACATGATTTGTTCATCTACACATCAAATCCTTCCTCAAACACAAAAGGTTATTCGAAAGCCCGACTTGAAGTAGTTGTGGTGGACTGCCTACTCATTGACCATCGCTCTCAATATATGGACACGGCTACACCTTGGAACATATGCAACTTACTTTGTCTACTCAGCAATCTATTATCCTTATTTTCTAGAAGGAGATACAGAGCAAATTGTAAGAGATTTGGCTATCTAACCCAACATGGATGTGATCCAACCATCTGTTATATACCTCCTTCCTTGACTTGATTGGAAGAGCTATAATCACCAAGCGGACGAGAATCGATCGTCCATTTTTCAAATTCCGTCCCTTATCCTGGGGGGCAGAATCGCATTCCGTGAGCAAACGTGGTTCGATTGTTCATTCGACGACATTAGCCTCGATACAGTAGATGAATACAAATTAAAGAGTGGAAATACGACTGCTCTCAACTTAAACCTCCAAGTCTCTAGATTGCGGACTGGAGTACTCTAAGTCCCCAGAGCACGGACTAGAGTATAAACGACTTAAACCTCCAAGTCCCCAGAGTGCGGACTGGAGTACTCTAAGTCCCAAGAGCGTGGACTAGAGTATAAACAACTTAAACCTCCAAGTCCCCAGAGCGCGGACAGGAGTACTCTAAGTCCCCAGAGCGCGGACTAGAGTATAAACGACTTAAACCACCAAGTCCCCAGAGTGCGGACTGGAGTACTCTAAGTCCCCAGAGCGCAGACTAGAGTATAAACGACTTAAACCTCCAAGTCCCCAGAGCGCGGACAGGAGTACTCTAAGTCCCCAGAGCGCGGAATAGAGTATAAATGACTTAAACCTCCAAGTCCCCAGAGTGCGGACTGGAGTACTCTAAGTCCCCAGAGCGCGGACTAGAGTATAAACGACTTAAACCTCCAAGTCTTCAGAGCACGGACTGGAGTACTCTGAGTCCCTAGAACGCGGACTAGAGTATAAATGACTTAAACCTCCAAGTTCCCAGAGTACGGACCAGAGTACTCTGAGTCCCCAGAGCGCGGACTAGAGTATAAATGACTTAAACCTCCAAGTCCCCAGAGTGTGGACTGGAGTACTCTAAGTCCCCAGAGCGCGGACTAGAGTATAAACGACTTAAACCTCCAAGTCTCCAGAGCACGGACTGGAGTACTCTGAGTCCCTAGAACGTGGACTAGTGTATAAATGACTTAAACCTCCAAGTTCCCAGAGTATGGACCGGAGTACTCTGAGTCCCCAGAGCGCGTACTAGAGTATAAATGACTTAAACCTCCAAGTCCCCAGAGTGCGGACTAGAGTACTCTAAGTCCCCAGAGCGCGGACTAGAGTATAAACGACTTAAACCTCCAAGTCCCCAGAGTGCGGACTAGAGTACTCTAAGTCCCCAGAGCGTGGACTAGAGTATAAACAACTTAAACCTCCAAGTCCCCAGAGTGCGGACTGGAGTACTCTAAGTCCCCAGAGCGCGGACTGGAGTATAAACGACTTAAACCTCCAAGTCCCCAGAGTGCGGACTGGAGTACTCTAAGTCCCCAGAGCGCGGACTAGAGTATAAACGACTTAAACCTCCAAGTCCCCAGAGTGCGGACTGGAGTACTCTGAGTCCCTAAAGCGTGGACTAGAGTATAAACAACTTAAACCTCCAAGTCCCCAGATCGCGGACTAGAGTACTCTAAGTCCCTAGAGCATGGACTAGAGTATAAACAACTTAAACCTCCAAGTCCCCAGAGTGTAGACTGGAGTACTCTAAGTCCCCAGAGCGCGGACTAGTATAAACGACTTAAACCTCCAAGTCCCCAGAGTGCGGACTGGAGTACTCTAAGTCCCCAGAGCGCGGACTAGAGTATAAACGACTTAAACCTCCAAGTCTCCAGAGCACGGACTGGAGTACTCTGAGTCCCTAGAACGCGGACTAGAGTATAAATGACTTAAACCTCCAAGTTCCCAGAGTACGGACCGGAGTACTCTGAGTCCCCAGAGCGCGGACTAGAGTATAAATGACTTAAACCTCCAAGTCCCCAGAGCGTGGACTAGAGTACTCTAAGTCCCCAGAGCGCGGACTAGAGTATAAATGACTTAAACCTCCAAGTCCCCAGAGTGCGGACTGGAGTACTCTAACTCCCCAGAGTGCGGGCTCGAATATAAGCGAATTGGATCTCCAAGTTCCCTGAATATGAACTATGACACAGATGACTTGAATTTGTCAAATCCCTGACATACGGGCTAGAAAGTATTCTAAGTGCTCGAAGCACAGAATGGAAGTTCAACGACTCTCGAAGAGTTTCCGAGTTATATGAAGATGGACTGAGAAGTCTATGTTACTCACAACTGCTTGGATTAAAGTCACAATCACAAAGAAAACTGAACAATAAGAGTCTTTTGTAAGACAGAAAAAGGAACTAAACCTTATTCAGAAATGAGTTTCTATTACAACCCCTCCAAAGTTCGGAGTCGACATTTTATTTATAAGGACTAAGGAAATAGATGAAAATAATTACATGACTTAAACTAACTCTCGTTGAACGAGGATCACTTCTTGTGCTTCTTCAACTTCTTTCCAGACGGCTCCTCTCTAGAGCATTTACCCTTGGTACTCTTCTTTGATAGAGGGGTAGCAACTGAAGGAGTACGGGGGCCTTCCATGGGCTTGGACCCGCCAGGAAGGATGACCTTCAATGGCTTGTTCAAAGGATCGTCCAAGTCCATAACTCGGGGCTCTACTATTACCTTGACCGTCTCCTCCTTCTCTATCTCGAGCCGTTCCTCCATGCTCAATTCGGATGTGTGCTCAGAGGCGCTTGTAATTTCTACTTCATAACCCCCGTCGGTAGGAGAGGAGGTTTCAGACTTGTCTTCATCAAGCGCTCTGATCACCTGAGCGTCTGAACCAGGAGCCTCCCCTGCGTGAGTGGCTTCACTTGTTTTCTCCCCCACTTCCTTGGCGACATCGCTCCTCGGAATGGGCTCAGGGTCAGAACGGCCTGCACAAAATCGTGGAAAACAAGCATTAGAATGCAATAGTCCTGCATAAAGAATAACGACTTTCAAAATCTTAAAGAGAATCTTAAAGAGAAGGATTATCTACCAGGTTTAGGCAAACTCTCAGCCATCTGGGGTGTCTCACCCTCTGGAACGGGAGACAGAATGCGGACTAAAGTACTCTAAGTCCATGAGTGCGGACTAGAGTACAAATGACTCAAAAACCTCTACGTCCCCAGAGTGCGGACTACAGTACTCTCAGTCCCCAGAGCATGGACTAGATTATAGACAACTTCAGAAAAATCCCTAAATCCCAGAAGCAGACCAGATTACTCTAAGTTCCCAGAGTGCGAACTAGAGTATAAACGAGTTGACGAAAATCTCTGCGTCTCGAACTGTGCACTAAAGCATAAACCGTTCGACAAATCTCTAAGTCCCCGGAGCGTGGACCGAAGCATGAACACAAATTGGGCGCGAGTCAACCGGAGGGAGAATAACACTAAGTCACCAGAATGCAGAGTGGTGTATAAACATCGATAAATAGACGAGTGGATCCCGACCATTTTCTATTCCATAAACTTCGGCCTAGAATCGACAGGAGGATTATTAACTCGCTGAGGATGGAGTTCGACCATCCAACTAGTGACCTGGCTAAATCAATGCTGGGGGCAGGGGTACAAAACACTAAAAAGCCGAATATGACAGCTTACTATAGCCCTAGCATGGCGTTTTTTATAACTTGAGGCAGCGACTGCAGGGAGGCCTCAATACAGAACCAATCGAAACGGCATCCAAAGCTACGAGCAACCTACTATATCATACCTCAGACCAAGGGTCAAGGCCGATCCGCACCAAGCACATATGAATGTGACTCGGATGTTTGTTTTTTGAAAAACTATGACCCCCAGAGTATAGAAAGGAGGGTAAACCATGAATACTTGGTCAAAAATTCTCCAGCACCCTCGTTCAATTCGTCAGGAGGAGTATGAAACTGGATGAGCATAACCCGACTGCATTTGTAGCCAACTTTACCCCGAGATCTGATTACAGAGCATGAACCAAAGTGGACGTGGATGACCATCCATTGTCCAAATTACGCCCTAAAACTTACGTGGCATCGAAGTATTCCTCTTGGAATGAAAAACCACGATAAAATCCAAGATAGGCGAGACCTAGTCTCCTATCGACTAACATGATCCCACGATTCAACGGGAAAGAGAGTAAAGCTAAAGTGGGCGTGGCTGGCCTTCCTACTTATCGGTATATGCCCCAGACCTGGGGGCACGAGCGAGAAGCAAGATGAATGTGAACCGACTATTCACCAATCACCTTTATGTCTTTGGAGTTTAGGTGAAAGCATAAACATAGCTAGGACGAGACTCAACCGTCCATGCAGTACATATATTAACCAGAGACTGGGAGAAGACGCATGGTCTTCAAAAAACTGGCTACAATAGCTCAGTATTAAAACTTATATATAGTGCTTACAGCTACTCAAGGCAACGACCGAAAGGATGCCTAGAGATAGAATCATTAAATCGACGCCAAAGCTTGTGGGCAACTGACTGTCACTCCAACCCGAAGGGCGAGTGAAGGATCATGAATGCATTGAATAGAAAATGCGTTACTCGAATATACAAGCAAATTAAACTCATAGCAAGATCCAGCTATGCAGTTGCACGCAACTCGAGGCTGGCCCCTACTCGACATTTCCTTCAACGTGCTTTTAAGCCTGGTCTTTGGCCATTTGCAGATAATTAATTAGAGCATTCAGAGCCCTTCATTATTTGACTTAACAACTCATGACAAGACTCTAGGATTCGACCAGAATAACCATCAACATTGACCGTCCCAACCATATTTCACATTGAATGTTATGCAAAATAGTTACATCTTTACTTAAAGAATCTGGGATGGCACCTGCTAAGCTGACGGTCGACATTACAGCCAGCCATGGCGACCCTTTCCGGGTGCTGAATATCGGATCACAGCTCAGTGCAGTGATGATAAAAGAATTAGTTGGATTTTTCTGAATAAATGATGATATGTTCCCTTGGACCCATTCTGACATGCATATGTGATTTCATTAACTATCGCGAGCCATGCATTGGATATCAACCCGAAGCTACAAAAGCTAGCACAATCCTAGTGATTTCATCATGAAAGCTCCACTCTTACTTTTAGGCTCACCACATCAACGTCTATGCCTACCAACCGTTGCGATAGGGCATACAATAACTTGAGACGTCTAAAAGACTACATAAATAGAATATCGAACTAAGCTAATTCGATATCACTTATTTCCCACGAAGGGCTACCCAAGGACGGAAATTAGCAGACCTCACACCCAAATTCACTACCTCAGATGACTACTCGAAGAGTAGTAGAGAACCAACCATGAGATGGAAAATGTACGCGGATGGAGCATCTAATGATCAGTGTTATGGCATAGGAGTCATGATAATGACTCCTAAGGAACGATCAATCTGCTACGTCCTAAAACTCGATTTACTTGTAACAAACAATGATGCTTAGTATGAAGCCTTGGCTGCCAACCTCAAACTTGCTAGAGGATTTGAAGTGAAAACTTTACATATCTTTTGTGATTCTTGATTGGTAGTATACAAATTTAAGGAAGTTGATCTTGCTAGGGGGCATTGTCTTGCACCTTATCTCGGCCAAGTCCAAGAGCTACTAACCGACTTCACGTATTACATCATTACACACGTACTCAGCGAACAAAATGAAAAGGTGTCATGGTTGACTCCTATCAAAGACTATCTACAATGAGGAATTCTTACTGAACGGAGGAATGGAAAACGACAGATCCTCCTCAAAGCTTCACGCCAAATCATCTAAAAATAAGTCGTGTGTCAAAAGGAGTTTATCCATCCCCATGCTTCGGCATATCGCCCATGATGATATCTTGAGCAAATTCTAGGAAGAAGAATGTGGTAATAACATCAGGGGGAAAACCATGATAAAGAAGATACTCTGCTACAGGTATTACTGGCCAACTATCAACCCAGATGCGGTTGATCATGCTAGACAATGTGACGAGTGCAAGATGTTTGCAAAAAATCCGGGAACCCCGCCGATGGAAATTAGTCAAATGGCTAGTTCATAGCCGTTTGCCACTTGGGGGCACTGAAATCATCTTCTTGTCGATCCTAAAGGTGGTGCGAAATACACCATCATAGCAGTTGATTACGTCACCAAATGGGCAGATGAAGAACTCTTAACCACGACCAAGATGAATAAATTAATCAACTTCTTTATCCGTAACGTCATCTGTCCTTATGACCTTCCATGACCCATTATAACTGCAAATGGACAGGTTGAAGCTGTGAACAAAATCATAGAGTCTGTACTGAAGAGAGGTTTGGAAAACTCCTCAAGTGGTTGATTGCAACCCTTATTTCACAGAAAATACAAACAAGGAATCGCGATTGAATTGCAATTAAACTAGACAGAGTTGGTGATGAATTATGAGCATATAAAATGCATCCGAGAGCCAATGGCAAGAACATGTACCCAAACGTGCATGTGTACATCCGAAAAAGTTCGACTTCTTGAAATCAACAGAAATTGAATTATCACTAAGGGTTATTAAGAAAAGACTAGATCAGATAGCCGAAGCTTATTAGCTCTGCAGAATCAGTTACGGATGGCCACTAATGAACTACAACCCTGGATTTATAATATTGGGAATCGACCAAGCATCACGATGACCAAAGAAGGATACAACACCTTGGGAGGATAAATTGAAGGATAATGACTATTCAAGAAACATGGTGGATTTCTTTCTGAAGACAAGGAATACTCGCTGATTCAAAGCGTGTTGTGTTGCTTCACACGACACACTTTGGGGGGCAAGTGTTAACCGGCATCTTGGCCCGGTTACAAAACGACAGTTGAAGAAATTATCATTAGCACTAGACAAGATTCTGATCAAGGAGAGACTGGAGGTGGTAGCAAGTTGTCAAGCCCACAACAAAGCAAGAGAATTCGGCCTGCCTGGCCTGGTGCGCAGATTCACCTACTATGGGCAGAGGCACCTTGTTCCTAAGCCCATGAGGGATGTCCAACCCATCTCGTCTATAAATAGGAGGGTAGTAGCACAATGAAAAGGACCTTTTTTGGGAGAACAATGGGGAGACTCTGCCACTTTCAGGACTTATTATTTTCAGTTCAAACTTGTATTCAAGTCATTAATATATGGATTATATCTGTATTCAACTACTTGTGAAAGAAATAAAGATCAAAACTCAAAGTGGCGTAGGCAATTACGCTGAACCACTATAAATCCGTTGTTCTTACTTTCTGCATTTAAATTAGCATATTCTTCCTTGTTTAATTTAACTTCATCACTTACATCTCTACACAATCTTTCTCAACGAGGTTAGTGACCAATTTTGGTGCTAACAGTCATATAAATAACTTGAAGGGAAGGACTACATTGATATAGGTTTATGAACATATTTTGAAATAAAATAAATATAAGAAATCAGCTAAAAAAATAGAATTTGAAAGCCCCAAAACTATTGGAGATGGTTTATGATATCAATGTTGAGTAGAATATGAGACAATAGAATGCACTGCTATCGTAGAATTATCTATGATTACCTAGTCCTTTAGCATATAAAGATTGCATGCACAAACTCCTTTCGTCGCACCCAAAAATGCGTTTATCATCTTCTATACGTCCACAACAATATATTATAACCAAGCATGCTCAAAATACAAACTGAAGACACTTTTATTTTTTTTTGAGCACCTCCATCATATTTGAGATCTTACTTGGCAATAAAGACAGCATCAAACCAATTCAATGGCATGCTATCTACATAAAATTTAACCGCATACGTTATAGAACTAATATACTATAGAAAATTGTACTTCATTTTAATTATTTTAGTTGAAACTTAGCCAAATTTGCATTTATTCACACGTTATTGGTACTTTGGGTGCGTTCACATACATCAAACAGTTCTAGAATGGGTATGCCTAAGTTATGTTTTAACAATTTAGAACTTATTGTGTTTATTGTGTTTATGTTTGTGGTTACGATTTAATGGAGACTCCAGACATGAAAACCATTTCTATTTCCAATTATGCTTTTTTAACATAGTACTTTATATACAGCATGTCACTGGAACAAAATATCACATGTCAATAAACCTTCGAATCATGCTATACAAGTTTCGAACTTGAGACCTGTAACGACCCCAAATTTTCTATATATTTAAATTAATAATTAATTGTATTTTTGAATAAAAATAGTAAAATAAATGGACAAATTGATACGAGTTTCCCCGATCTCAAATAAATTTGGTATAAATCATTTAAACTTTAAATATTGTATATATATGTATATACGTAAATGTGTATATATGAGTCAATTTGAAATTTTAAATATATGTATATATATTTGATTGAATTTAAATCTTAAATAAATGGTTTTAAAAATAAATAAAACAAACAAAAATAATAAAAGAAAAATAAAGTAAATACATTGGATAAAATTTTAACAACACAATTAAAATAGAAATCTATTTATATTATTAAGCCATAAGAAAAGAAACAACACTTAAATACAAAACAAAGTAAAATAACAAACAAAAACATTTCAGCCGAGACAAACAAAGTAGTAGTGCAAGACACAATGTAAAAATATAATATGAAACATAAAATACACAATATAATACTTATCAGCCATGCCCTTAGTACAACAAAAGATATCACCTTGTACAAAAATATATACATCTATGAATAAAAGAATAGAATAAGTGTATGTAGTTTTGTACAGAGCAATCAATGCTACTACCTCTAGCATACAAGAGAAGGTATCAGCCGAGCAAAACAAGTATGATACATGAAGGACATGCATTTAATACCCATCCTCTCTTTAAACAATAAAATATGCATCTCAGCCGAAAGCAAAGAGAAGAAAAAAATGAATTTGTACAAACTAAAATGTATCAGCCTCCATTCCTCTGATATAATTGTACAAAAGAAAATATAATATACAACAAGTACTCAAGCATTAGCCTCCAAAGTCTCTGCTCTCAAGTGTACAAACAAACATAAATATTGTATACCCTGTACAACTCCTCTTTTATATACATCAACCTCTTCTTCTCATCAAATTCGTTCATTTAAAACTAAGAAAAATATGAAGTAAATATTATCTTAAAACCTAAAACAGCAATCAAATCTGGAAGCATGCGATTTCAAAGCAAAGAATGCAAAAAGCTTTCACCTGGAACAGAGCTGTAGTTTTGTTAATGCAGTAGATTTCTGGAAAAGAAATCTAAAGTAATATCATGCAAACATAAACAAAAGCTTCAACTCAAACAAGAATTAAAGCCTGGAAAATAAAAAGCAAAATCAAGAAGCAACTCAACATTCCAGTTTTCCAAAGTAAAGGCTTCTATGTTTTCAAACTGTTCCAGGTGAGCAACTTTGTTTTTCCCAGACTCCTTTGTTTTCACCAGTGAGTAATTTAACCCAGTTTTCTATGTTAATTGAAATGCCTGTGAGTAACATCACCTTATTTAAACTTAAGTCTTTGAATTTGTTGCTTATGAATATCTAGGAATGTATATGGACATATGTGAATGGGTGGATATGTATATGCATGTATCATTGTGATGCTCCTGTTACTGTTTCATTCTAAAACTCAGATTTGTAAATAAATTCCTATCTTTCCATCTAGTAACTATTAGGATTTAAAATGCAAACAAAGATTGTTTGTTTGTTCACGAATTAAGCCTTAAAAAATTCATCTCAGTTAAAATAACTTGCAAAAACCTCTGGAAATTTGATTTCCACAGAGAATTCAAATATATGTAAAAATTCGAATGTCACGAATTGTCAATTTATTTATATAACTTGAATCACCATTAGAAAATAGGATTTTTAAGATAAAAAACCAGATTTTAAATGATGAGTTGAGGGAGCACTTGTCAGATGAACGGAAAATGGTTTCTCGCGATTTTCTGATGATCACGTAGGCTGGGGTCGTAGTGGTTGGGCTTGAAGGTGGAGGAGGAGACGAGGATCATGGAAAAAATGCTATCGTAAATTATCAAAGGTCGTGATGGCCTGTAACGATCAAGATAGGGTTTAAAGGACTTTTTTTGTCGTCGACATTGGTTTGGGACTCACGATGATTAGGAGAAATCGGAATCGATCGCGAATTGTCCTGGAAATGCTGGGAGACGTGGCGAAGCTTCGATGAAGGTGGCGTGGTGACGTGAGGTCTGGATCGTCGGTGGCGGTCAGTTTTCCGATGGCATTAGGTACAGGTTGTGTGGGTTGTAGCTCGATTTCGATTCTCGTTTGAATCGAGGGAGATGATGATCGAGATGGGTTTCAAGGATCACCGGTGAGGTGTGGGAATCATCGATGTTGGTCGGAGCGCCGTGGTTCGTCGGGGTAGGTGCACGCGTGCACATGAGAAAGCTGTGCATCTGGAAAATGGGGTAGAGTTTGGGAAGAAGCAGTTTCCTTCGGGTCGAACCCGAAGTTGATCTCGGGTAAATCATGTGCTTGGCTCGGGTTTTGTTCAGTTGTATTCGGGGTGGTATTTGCTAACAAAGAGGTTTGTAAATGGTAAAGTAAAACAGTTTATAAAGGTTAAAGAAATTTTACCCAGGCTTTAAAAGTTTTCAATAAGAATAAGAGAATATTTCAAGTTTTAAAATCAAAGTGTAATCATTAATTCAAGTTAGTTTTGAAACTTTGAAAATAAATCAAGTTTTAAATTTAATTTGATTAACTAATTGAAAGTATATTTTAAGGAGTTTAAAAGTAAGTTTAAAGGTGAATATTGTTTTTAAATGTGTTTTAAACTTTGTTAAAGTTAAAATTTATATTCATTTTTAAGTCTTAAATTTAAAGTGAAATTGGAAAGTAAATGTGATAAGTATAATTACTTAATAAAATTTTTGAAGCATAATTATTTAGTGATGTAATTAAAGGTAATTACTTAAAAATAATTACTTAATTAAAAGTAATTAATAAATAGTTAAAATTGATTAAGTGATTAAGAATAATCACATGTTTCAATCAATTAAGGAAAATAAATTAAATGGTAATTAATAAAGGGTTAATTTATTAATGGAAGATAATTAATTTAATGGTGAGTTAAATAATTAAAGATTAATTATTTAATAATTTAAGATTGATGAATTATAATAGAAGGCTAATTAATTTATTATTAATGGTTAATTTATAAATGATTAAAGAATAATAAATCAAAATAATTTGTAATTTATCGATGATTAATTAACCAGAATTAATAATTCATAAGAATTTTATCTGATTTGAATTAATCAGACAATTAACTGACCTTACTTATGTATATTTGGATTCTATTGATTTGATTGTTTGATATCCCTGATTGTGATGCTTTGTGATACATCCTGATTTATGTTGTGATCTGTAATTTAATTATCTGTGATATATACCTGTGATTTGTGAATGAAGATAAGCGTTATTGATTTTACTGCTTATCGATATATCTGTGATGATTGATGTTGCACTATTGTGACGCCCCACCTCTATACCCACGCTAACCAAGAACACTACGATGTAGAGCTGTCAATTAGCACGGAGAATAAGGCTGTTGAGGAGCGACCATCCGTGTAACTTCTTTGTGCGAGCACCGATATGTCAGATAGAATAGAATGCATATCTTTTAAGGAGGAAATCCGACATACCGATACAAACACAAAGCTATCACACGGTGGCTATATATAATCTTCGGAAACAAATATAGAAATAAACGTAACATAAATCAGTCACAGACAACTCATATCACAAAGGCGGAAATAGATATGAATATAACACATGAAAGTGTACATCAGAGTAGTGGTCAAATAAGATCCACAATAACACAAAATAAAAGATACAAGTGCAAGACAACAGAATATGTATACATCAAGGAGTCTCAATCTCAAATGTATACGACAAAAACTACTAAACTAGAGTAGTTAGCCAAAAAGTCGGATGATGGCTCCAGATAGGAAGTCATGAGGAAGCACCTGTAAAATCTCAGTCTGACCCGAGTATTATTTAAGAAGAAAATAATAAACGGGTCAGTCTAGCTATAATTATCAGATAAAATGAGATAGAATATGAGATATGCATTCTATTCTATCTGACATATCGGTGCTCGCACAAAGAAGTTACACGGATGGTCGCTCCTCAACAGCCTTATTCTCCGTGCTAATTGACAGCTCTACATCGTAGTGTTCTTGGTTAGCGTGGGTATAGAGGTGGGGCGTCACAACTATTGTGTGTAAAACCCTTGGACTACACTTTTAGACACATAAATATGGATTTCACGTGGAAATCGGTTAAGTCACAGATAATCTAAATTTGATGTTTTTGAAATTGAAATTTTAATTTCAATTGATTTTGAAATTGGAAATTTGGGTTTAAACTGAAAAGCTTTTGAAATAGAATTTCAAAGATAAAAGTTATTTTGAATAACTTAATCGAGTTTTGAAAATTTAAATAATTTGATTTAAATTTGAATTCAAGTTTGAAATTGAATCCTATGATTTGAAACTAGGGATTAAAGATGATATAAATGTGTTTGTATAAATTTAAACCATTTTAAAAGTATAATTTTGAGAATTTGGATTTAACCTAAGAACCTTAACTCATATAAATGAATCAGATTTCCACAATGAAACCTGTTTGTTTTCAAATGATAAAAGCTTTCAGATAAGAAATGAAATTCCAGTTTAATTAAAGGAATTTCAAGTTTGAATTAAAAATGGTTTTTCCAGTTATGAATGAATTTTTTTTGAAAGCTATGAATTGAATCTGTTTATTTTTAACAGATTTAAAATGGTAATTTGTTCAAACCATTCGAAATGAAATTGTTTTGAAAGCTATAAGTTTAATCTTTGTTTTAAAGATTTAACGAGTTAATCCAATTGAAACGGAAATTGTTTTGAAATATGTAAATGGATTTTTGTTGAAACTGGGTGAACTTTGTGAAATAAATCTTTTTGTTTAAAGATTTGAAAATGGTAATTTGTTTTAACCATTCGAATGAAAAGTTTTGCTGTGATTTAACTGAGACCCAAATATCCATATGATTTTTAAATATTGCGCTCGTTATTCGGGTTAGCCGGGAAAAGACATTTGTGTCATATAACCAATTCCGAATAGTGATACGTCGTAAATGGATAGCATTTGAAGACCGGTGGTGAAGACCGGATATTTTCGAAAACGAAAGGACAACTCGTCGAATGTCTTTGCATCGACTGGCCCCGATATAGAGATTTTATCACCCTTTGTGATGGGAAGTCCGGACGGGATTGTGATTACTCGTAATTGCAGGGGCTTCGTAAGAAGTGCCTTCTGTTCTGTTCGAACCCGGAACAGACTTGTATGGTTACATGTCTGACATTACACTTTGAGATATAAAGCCGATTTCTTTCAAATACATTTCAGTTGGTGGCGGAGAATTCATTCTCTTAGCTTAACACCCTTCTCTGAGACGTACGGGCTCAGAGGTTATGTAGTTGAAATTTATCAGCGATATACTCCCAATTTGGTAATGTGACATGCTGAGTGTTGCTGTGAAATGATCATTGTTTGATCATTTGCGATATGATCATTTGTTTGATCATTTATCTTTGTGATCATTACTTTGATCATTTGTTTGAAACAAAGCATGGCTTTGCACCAAAGCGTAGCTTTGTGGACGAGACTTCGTCGGACCTCACACCCCGAAATGGTCAAAACAGGAAAGATGCGGCAAGGTTATTAGGGGATAGCGCCCCATTAGTGTATGTCATTCCTTCTGGATAGAGGTGGTATCATGGTATGGAGCCCAAATACATAACCTATGTGGTTGCTGCAAATTTATTACTTTGTGGTTGTTGGAATCGAGGATCCTCGGATATAGATCGGTTACGATCGGGGGATGACATATTCGTGTCAGTAGTTACCCAGTTAGGGGTAACCCGGCCTTGTGTTGGCAGAGATCTAACCGTAATGTTAGGTTATTTCTCAGGATGTCATTCTAGAGGCGTTTCCAAGTGGCAATGGGAAGTTCCTTGGCCTGACCATTTGTTGGAAATCCATCTTCCAATACGAACTGTGTACGGTATTAGTTGTAGAACCTGCCATTTACGTACGGTGGTCACCACTGTTTAGATGGTAGCTATAGTAGGCATACGATACTGGTCGTATGTTGGCTAAGATTAATATTATACTTTCAAAATGTTTTCTGCACTATGCACTAATAATAATATCAAAAAGATTTGATTTTACGTAGTAAGCATCTTTGACTAACATAAGAAGAAATCTCCTCCAAGTCTGCATTTGCATTGTGTGTGTGGTGGGAGGTCTTATGGTAGTTTCATTTTCCAAAAGCATTGCGAATTGACTTTAAAATTTTCTGCTATTTGTTTTTAAAGATAAACAGTTTTTGTTGCTCACACCAGTCCCATGACTGATCTGGAGTTTATTGTTTCTTTCCTAAACTCTGGGTGCTCAAAATTTTTCTACACGGGCAGTCTAGAGTTTGGTTTTTAAGATAGTCAGATTAGTAGAGCTAGTTCAGTCTTTGGATATGGACTGCACTTGCTTATCTTTGTGCATCGTTATTGAGAGTTCAAGCTATTTCTGGATTAGTGCTTTGAAGATGGAGATTATCCGCTGCTGATGTTATCGTTTTCTTTTCCGCTGCTATTTCTTGTATCATATCTCTGATGTATATTGATTTCATTGTATCACTCTATTGTATCAGATATTGTATCAAATATTGTATATCAATGTATTATTCTTTTTCTTCCGCTGTGTTATTTACTTAAATATGTTATAAGCTCCGGCGACTCGGATTTGAACGGTCGAATCTACGGCATTTGAGTACGATGTAAAGTATGGATGTCGATTTTCGAGCGCGAAAAATCCGCTTCGTTACATGACCTCTACCACCAAATCCAAATCACTTAACCATTTGGATAATGGTGCTTGTCATTTCCAATTATGTTTCAATAACTACTCCTAAATACATGCACACAAACTTTTTGATCCATAAAATATTTTTGTTGAACTTTGATGCTGTCATGTTCGTTAATAATAGTATATAGTATATTAATTGCACATTTTACATGAAGAAATGTTAGAGTAGGTCCCATTGAATTAATAAAGTCCAAAATCCAGCATGGCTGTTCTTTAAAGTCAGTGCACACGTGGTTCAATACTTCTTCATATATAAGAAACATAGAAAATTTAACTTGTCGGTTAATGCACATATGTGGTTCAATTCACATTTATTTTTCATAAGTTTATTGTTCAAAAGGTACTTAATATTAAAACCTTTCACCACTAATACTATTATTCAATTACATGACATATATTTTAGGTGAATGTTTACTCAAAAAGAGTGCATAAAATTAAAACCTTTCTAAATATATACATCATGGTTATAAGGTGAAAGAATAAAAACTTTGATTTCTAAAATAAAAAAGTTACTAGAAAAAGTTAATATTTTGAAAGCTACAAAGCATATCAAATTTTTTTTTTGAAACTGGGTAAATTTGATTATGTTGGGCTTTGCGGCCCAAAACAGCATAATACAGACTCAAGAGAAAATATACAAAATGCTTCTCCAACAGACAAATCAAGACAAAGATACAACGCAACTAGAAAACTTCCATTTTTAGGGTTATGGCGGCTCCCAGTTCACTAGTTGACCTCGTCTGTTCGATACCTTCAATATCAACTTCTCCATTAGTCGTTCTTCTTATTCCGTTGCCATGGTAAGCATCTTCCTTGGTATCCTCCCAATTATTATACTAATGTCTCTATTTATCAAATTCGTGAGAAATTGAACATCTTGTTGTTTGTCACAAGGTTTTAAATCTCGAATTTCGGTCACGTCTCGTCTCGAAGAATTTAGAGAGCTCATCTCGTATCGGGTGAGATCTCGAACGAGATGAGTGCATCTCGGTCGTCCATCTCGGATTTACATCTCGGTTTCTAAAATTCATTTCGGAGTTATCTCGGAGTATATGTCATGTCGAAAATTAATTTTCATACACCTAAATTTATAATACTATTCACTACCTTAAGGAAAACACTATGCACTTACCTTGAATATATCACATGCTTATCATTAGTAATTTAGTATGGAAAAATATCACTTGTATCATTGAAAATAAACAAATAACTAGATTTCATGAATAATGTTCAATATAATGTCATATGAGATAAAGTAGACAAGAAACAAGCCATAATATATGCACATTTACTTTGTTTGATCATTCTTAACTTTTCTACACAATATAATGTCTCATTTCTACCTTTTATGATTTATAGTGCTGCAAGGGAAATCTTAATTTTATAACTTCAAATACAAATGTCTACAAGTAGAATTAAAATATTCTAGTTTGATTATAGTATTTAATTATTAGCAAACAAAATCTCATTAAGCAACTAATAACATAGAAATTTCAAACAAACGTAGAAAATAGCATATATAGTACAAACAATTTTCAAACATTTAGCAATATTATAAGAAAAGCAAAAAAATGATGTACGAATGAACATGTAATCATCAAATGAAATTAATAGATGAAATAGAATTCCTTTATTATTTAAAAATAAGCCTTGAGGAAAAAAATTATAGCAGCAAAGACTAAATGAAATCAAATTGGGAATCCATTTGGAACATAAAGTTAAATAAGTGAAGCTTAAAATTTATAGCCACAAAAAAATAGGGTTAGGAAAAAAACTCAAGAAAGTGTCGAAAAAAGAACATTGAAATCGGATGTAAATTAATTTGGATCAGAAACCTAAATGAAAACCATAAAGTGAAATACTTACCATAATCGATGTAGATTTTATCATCTTCTTACATTCGTCACTGCTGTAAAATAAGAGACGAATATTAAATGAGATTTATACAAGAAATAAGGATTAAAAAGTACAATTAAGAAGGCTTAAATTAAGGTAAAGGATGAGCCAGCTCAATACGGAAGAAGAGTTGATTTTTTCCAAAATTCAACAACTCGGCCGATATCTCGCTATTAAATCTCGTCCGAGATATCGAACGAGATACCGAAATATCGTCCGAGATTTGGGTCAGACGAGATTCAAACGAAATTGCCTGTTTCGAATCGCCCAGGCTTGAAAACGAGATCTCGGCCGAGATCTCGGCCGAGATGAGCGAGATTTAAAACCTTGGTTTGTCATCAAAAGCCCGACAGTTCCTCTCCCTCCAGAGGTGCCACAAGGTAGTTGTGAGTCCAATTTTGCCAATCTCCTTCATCAGCTCCGTGAGATTACTCCCTCCGTGCAAGTAATCAACTTCCTCAGTTAATTTCTGAACATTGTTTATACGTAGGCATCTCAGTTTTTGAATACCCCAAATTCTTTTGGAATATTCACATTCAAAAAATAAATGTTCATTTGATTCATCTTCAGTATGACAGAGATTACAAGTTGTATTGTTTACAATCCCCCATTTATGCAATCTATCCTTTGTTGGTAGCTTTCCGAGAATTGCCTTGTATAGAGTATGCGCCATTTTAGGGCTATTCGATCTACTCCACACTACCTTAGACCAATTGACTATAGGATATCTGTTCCTTGAACCTTCCCAAACTTCTCTAAATCTAAATTTAGCATTAGAGTTCCTCTTCCAGGACCATGTATCCTCCACTTTGTCACTGTGAATGATTTTCTCTCGAATCTCTTCTTTATAATGTGAGATTAGCAAGTTGTTATATTGCCATTCTCCATTATTTATTATGTCAGCCACTTTTAGATTAGGAGCTCCATAATCTGAGAAAGTATCCCATCCTAGTCTCTCAATAAAGCTTCTTGAATTTAACCATGGGTCTCTCCAAAGGTTAGTGTTTATGCCATTTGCAATATCGCTGTCTAAGTGCTTCTGCAATTCATCTCTTAGTTGTAAAATATTCTTCCAAGTCACAGAGGCATTATTGTCAATTTTAATAGTCCAGAAATTGTCTTTAAGATATCTTGATCTCATCCATGAAGCCCATAGATTCGTTGAAGTCAGAACATTCCAAGCTAGTTTCAGTCCATAAACCTTTTTCAGTTCAAAAGGATTCTTCAGACCTACTCCTCCTTCCTCCTTTTTCCTACACAAGTCAGAGTATTTAACTTTATGCATCCCTCTGCACAGACTGAGTTAATTTTTGTAATCGAACAATCTAGAATTTGGAAAGATTGTAACCAAAATCTGACTTTAGAAGTGATTACAGTATGCACCAATTCAACTCTCCCTGCAAAAGATAGCAGCTTTGATCTCCATCCTTGTAATTTGTCTCTTATGTCATCCACCAACTTGCCACACTCGGCATCAGTAATAGTATTATTTGATAGAGGAATTCCTAAATATTTAACAGGAAGTTGTCCCTCTGAAAACCCCAATTTTCCTAACATAACTTGCTTATTTTGGCAGAACTTGTTAAAATAGCATTTAGTTTTGGATTCATTAAGTCTAAGCCCAGCAAGATGCTCTAGTTCTATGAATATCTCCTTGATTTTATCAATTGCTTTCATGTTTCCTTTCACTACCACTAACAAATCATCTGCATATAATAGATGTGTGATCCTCGGGTGGTTATTGTAAATTGGGTGTATATATTCATGTAAACAAGCCAATTCCATTTGTAGGGTGAACCACTCCATAGCTACAACAAAAAGATATGGAGATAGAGGGTCACCTTGTCTAATCCCCCGATTACTCAGAATGTACCCTTTAGGAATACCATTAATCATGATTGAGTAAGTAGGGGTGTCTAGGGAGTATTTTATCAGTTTTAAGAGCTTCATTGGAACCCCCATGGATGCAAGCATATGGGTTATAAATCCTCGGTTCACTTTGTCATTGGCTTTTTGCAAATCCACTTTAATGCATAACTTATCAGCTCCCTGTTTATTGAAATTCCTGATTAATTCATGAGCCATCAGAGAATTTTTTGATATGAGCCTCCCTTTAATGAACGCACTTTGACACTGTGAAATAAGATCAGGGAGGACTTTTTTAATCGATCACAGATAATTTTACTCAGAATTTTATAACTAACATTGCAGCAGGCAATTGGTCTGTAAATCCACTCTTTCTGGATTCTTTGTCTTTGGGATGAGGGAAATAAAAGTGTGATTGATTTCTTGTATGAATTCTCCAGTTTCAAATGCCTCATTATAAGCTTTTAACATGAACTCTTTCAGGTTTACCCAATACATTTTGAAGAAGGCTGCCCCCATGCCATCAGGCCCAGGGGGAGGAATCACTGTGAATGGAGAAGACAGCATTTCTCAGTTCCTTTTCCATAATTGGAGCAGTCAGCATGTTGGCCCCTTCAGCAGAGACCCTCCTTCTACAGTTGATACGAGGTAATTGATTGTTGTAATCACCATTGTACAAACTGGTGAAATAAGCGATGGCCTGATCTTCTATGTCCTTAATATGTCTGGAAGTATTACCCTGTTCATTTAAAATATTATATAAGTTATTATGATGTTGTCTTAAAGACATTTTAGTATAGAAAAACTTATTGCATTCATCTCCTTGCTAAAGCCATTTCTCTTTAGCTTTTTGTTTTAACTCTACTGCCTGTTTGTGTAGCTCTTCTTTGAGTTGCTTTTGAAGCAAGTAGAATTCTACATTTAGGCCTTCATGTAGAGGGTCATCATCCAGTTTATGTTGTATGCTTCCTAAATGTTGTTGGATTTCTGTGATTTTGTCAGTGGTCTTAGGTCTGCACTTGTTCCAATCTTTAATTCTGTTTTTCATGATTTTGATGAGCATTACAAGTCGAAACATATGGTTGCCTGGAGGAATACATACTCTGTTAAAGTTCACTACATCATCAAAACCTTCTATCAATGGCCAATGATTTGCATATCGGAAAGGTTTTCCTTTATGTATTTCTTCATCTTCATTGAATTGTAACAAGAGGGGACAGTGATCACTTGTGGAACAAGGTAGAACAGTTACTCTAAAATTTGGAATTTTGTTAAATAAATCATCATTTCCAAGAACTCTGTCTAGAAGCAATTTTCTTCGACTCACCACTTTTCCATGTAAATTTCAGCCCAGAATGTTGTGCTTCAGCAAGTCCACTGGATAGAACACAGTTATTGAATTCTGTTACCTGTGCTACCCTTAATGTAAGCCCCCTCTTTTCTCATTAATTTTTAAGACAGCATTAAAGTATCCAGTTACTATCCAAGGACAATTTATACTCTTTGAGTTATCAATTATTTGTTTCCAAAGCTCTGTTCTTTCTGAAGCTAAGTTTTTCGCATACACAAATGTTATAACAGTCTCCAACCCCCCAATATTATTAAATTTTATGGTCATTTGTTAGTCACTCAAATTAATAATGTTGCCATTCCAGTAATTACTTTCCCAACCAACTATAATTCTGCCTTTAACCTAAGTTGTTGAGAATACCCACTGATTCCCAAAGTGATTTCTAATCATTTCTATACTTTTATTATTCAATTTATTTTCTAGAAGAGCTAGAATAGTAGGCTTATATTTAGCCTTAATGTTGTAGAGGTCTAACATGCGTGTGTCATTGTTTAGACCCCTCACATTACAACATATGATAGACATTTATAATTTTTTGGTGGATTTGCTCCGAGTAACTGGAGCAGTTCCTACCAAAACTGATGTCGCGGTTTTCCCTTTTTATCAATGGTGAATTGATTTTCATATTCTATATTGCACTCAGTATAATTACTAATATCCTCTGACAAATCTTCTTCCTCTTCCTCATCAGACGATTCCAGTTCAATGCCCAGCTTGTGGATGTCCTCTAGTGAACCCGGCAGTTCCTCCCCCACCTCCTTGTGAACATCAGTCAATGGCTCCAATATCTGCAAACCCTCTTGAAGATTTTCAGTCTGTACCAGTAGATTCATTGAGTCAGGACCACCCAAGTGATCCTCTATACAAGGTATCTTCCCTGACTGAACAGGAACTGGATGACATACTTGCTCTGATCCGCACTCCAACACCATAGGGCACTCTTGTTGTTACGGTTGTTCTGTAGTAGAGGAGATATTTTGTATATTTTTTGTATTCTCCTCTCCATTTTTTGGGCTTCCAGTCTTAGGTAATTCTGTTGTGTGGTCTGTAATAACTTTCCTTACCCATATTTTCTGCTGCTTATCTGCCTTGCTAAGTTGACACTACTGATTTATATGACCAAAACACATAAACTCTCCACACTTAGGTGGTACAAATTCGTACTCCACCTCCTGCTCATACACATTACCTTTTTTGTCTATGGCTTTAACTATTTTTGGCAATACATTTTTGGCTGAGATCTCTACCAAAACCCTAGCATATTTAATACGTTTAACTTTTCTTGTATTTTCGTCAATGTCAATCGGCTTACCTATTAAACTTGCAAGTTTACTAATGCATCTCATATTCCATAGAGCAAGATCCAGGTCATTAAATTTAACCCAAATAGGATATGTTGTTAACATAATGCGTTCAAAATTGAAATCAGCCTCCCATTTACGTATTATAATTAGTTTATTGTCCATGAACCACGGGCTGCCATTGGTGATTCTTTGATAATCTTCCTCCAATTAAAATTTGATTAAGTAAAACCCATTTTCACGAGGAAAAATATCCCAAGCTCCTTTCAGATTCCAAACTCTCTTAATATAAGCATTAAAGTGCATAAAATATGGGCGTTTACCTGCCATATAAGCGTAAATCGAGTGTTGCCACAGACGTTTCGATTCAGCATAGTCCTCTTCGTCTATTATTTGATATATCTCCTCTCCATCAGATTGCGGTTCAAAGTATATTGCGTTACCTTTGAGTTCAATTCTAGAACCAACAGCCTCAATCCACGATTTTGCCTTTTGAGTCCCCTTATTAGATTTAAGTGCCTCAACGAACGAGATCTTAGCCTTTCCCCTATAATTAACCTCCTTCCATCCGCCGCCGTCATACTCTTCTTCCGTTCCTTGGGTTTCGGAAATTCCAAATGTAGATCCAGTCGCCATTATACAAAGCATATCAATTAAATGTTATTTCATATAAATTTGACAATAATTTACAAATTGGCAGGTTTAAGTCACCACGATCAAATAAGTTTTGGTACAAAAAGCAACATGATTCAAAGGCACTAACTAGCTGTCAATTAATATACACAATAAGCCAAATGCAACATTTATAACATGCAATATGTGACGACCCGAATTTTTAACGTGTGTTAATTGGGTGATTAACCGAATCAAAATCATAGGAATACTAATTTTATAAGTCGAATAGATAAAATTCTAATAATTAAAATATATGGATATATATAAATCGAATTGAAAACTATATTAAATATTGAATTACATAATCACTAGATATGATGAACGTTATAGAAAATAAAGGATATATAATATATATAAACTGCACCATTTAAAATTAGGATAAAACATCCAAAGATATATACGTATAAAAAGAAATATAAATATGTATATAATGAATACAAAAAAAGTTTCATGATGTTGAAATATATATACATATATAAGTATATACATGTACAAGGATATAAATGTATATATATGCCTATGTGAAATAAAATATAGGAAGGTTTGTAGGAATGTGAGTATATATATATATATATAATAAAGCAATGTATACAGGAGAACATATTTGATGACAAAAACTAGTAAAGTATGTGTATACATTGAATAGTAGAGAGGCAAACATATTATACTATATATGTGTACATATCAATTCATATAAAAATAAGTGTAAACACATAGGGAGACAAGCATTAATTATAGCATACAATACATCATTTCAAGCTTACAAAACTTAAGTTAGGTCAGGCAACATCAGAAAAAGAACAAAATCGCAGCCTGTACAAAAATCTGCAGCCTACCTTCTCCTATAAGCACCACTGCCTTGATTTATTTCTCTCATTCGATGAATTGAAAAAAAAAGAGAGAAAAGAATTCAAACCAAAGCTAGGTGAAAGAAAATCAAGTTTCAGTTTGAAAACAAGACTACCAGGCTTCTCTGTTTTCTTCATAAACAGGCGAGTAACATCACTTTTACAAGTTTAAGCTTTTGAATATGGTTGCATGATTGATATCTGAAATATATATGTTTGTGTATATATTGTTGTATTTCTGGATGTACGGTATGCATGTTGTTTCATCAGAGTACTCTCTGTTTATAGCTTCAGTTTTCCAGTTTTGATTTAAATTCAGAACCTTTTGATTTTTGACTCTTTTTAAAACTTAAGATTTAAATGAAACTTGTTTGATCCATCACAAACTTTAGATTAAAATTTTACTTAAGGTAAATAATAGTGAAATGTTTCTGGAAATCAAATGACTGAGCAAATTAATATGAGTCAAAACCCAAACTTAGTAATTCAATAATTCATGGTTATAAATCAAATCCATAAACTAAAACAAGATTTTTAACACTAAAATTTTAATTTTTAGTTTGGAAATAAGTATTATAACGATCTTGACTCGGCCTTCGAAAATCGGCACCCGTACTTCACTTGTACTAGAATGTTTTAGATTCAAACGTCGAATCTGACTCACCGGAGCTTATAACACAGTAAGTATAACAGTACAGCGGAACAAAGAAATGAATGATATCATATACAATTCCAATGAATACAATATCCAGAATGATATACAACAATGATATATATATAATATAAGAATATCAGAGACAAATAGTGATACAGTGGAAATAATAGAAGTGATAACTCCAACTGATCTGTTGGCTCGAATCACCATCACATTGTTCCAAGCTAAGCAAGTGTGGTCCGTGAACTCCAAAAACTAAACTAGCTCCAGATAATCTAATAAACCTGACTATCTGAAAAAAATCCAACTCAAGGCTGCCCGTGTGGAAAATTATGGGCACCCAGAGTTTAGGAAAGGAACAATAAACTCCAGGTCAGTCATGGGACTGGTATGAGTAACAAAAACAGTTATTTGCACAAAGAAATAAAAAGAAATCCGCAATGCTTTTTGCAAAATGAAACTACCATAAGGCCTCCTGGCACACACACAATGCAATCGCACACATAGGGGAGATTTCTCCTTATGATAGCCAAACATGCTTACTACGCAAAATCATTTGATATTATTATGAGTGCATAGTATGGAAAACATTTCGAAAATATAATATTAATCTTAGCCAGCATAGGTACCATTATATTATGCCTGCTATAGCTACCATTTTAAATGGCAGGTTCTACAACTAAAACCGTACAGGGTTTGTATTGTTTTGTTTGGATTTCCAACAAATGGTCAGGCTAAGGAACTTCCTATTACCACATGGGTACGCCTCTGGAGGGACGTCCCGAGAACTAATAGCTCTCTGCCAACAAAAGGCCGGATTATCCGAGGGCCCTCAACCACAAAGTAACAATCACACAGTAATAAGATTGCAGCAACCAAATAGGTTAAATATCAGGGCTCCATACCTGATACCACCTTTTTCCAGAAGGAAATGACATACCCTAAAGGGCGCGACCCTCATAACCTTGCCGCATCTTTCCTATTTCGACCATTTCTGGGGTCCACAAAGCTACGCTTTACACGAAAGCCATGCTTTGCTCACAAATGATCAACAGATGATCATCAACCCACATCAGCCCTCAGCATGCCACACTACCAAATTGGGAGTATATCACTAATAACCTTCAACTACATAACCTCTGAGCTCGTACGTCTCAGAGAAGGGTGTTAAGCTAAGAGAATAAATTCTCCGCCACCAACAGATATGTATTTGAAAGAAATATGTTTTATATCTCAAAGTGTAACGTCAGACATGCAACCATACAAGTCTGTTCCGGGTTCGAACAGAACCGAAGGCACTTCAAAAGAAGCCCTTGCAAATCCAGATATTCACAATCCCGATTGGACTTCCCATCACTTAGGGAATCTCTATACCGGCGCAACTCGGTGCAGAGACAATCGATGGGTTATCCTTCCGTTCTCGAAAATACCAAGTCTTCACCACCGGTCTACAATTATTATCCATTTACAACGTATCATTATTCGGAATGGGTTATATGACACAAAGGTCCTCTCCCGGCTAAACCAAAAAATGAGCGTAATATTTAAATACATATGGATATGAGATTTCATTTAAGTCACAACTTATTACCCAAAACCTTTCTTTCAAATGGTTTAAACAAATTACCATTTTTTTATCTTTTAAAACAAAAAGATTCAATTCACAAAATTCACTCAGTTTCACAAAGATCCATTCATAGATTTTCAAATCGATTTCCATTTCAATTGGATTAACTCATTAAATCTTTAAATCAAAGATTTAACTTATAGCTTTCAAAACACGTTTCCAAAGATTTGTTCGTAACTTGGAAAACCATTTTCAATTCAAACTGGAAATTTCTTTAATTAAAATTAGAAATTCATTTCTTTTATGAAACCTTTTATCATTTGAAAACAAACAGTTTTATTTTGGAAAAATCCGATCTCATTATACAAGTTAAAATCTTTGGGTTAATTCAAATTCCCAAAACAACACTTTAAAAAAATGGTTTAAAACCCATATAAACTTGTATATCCTTTTTACATCATAATTTCTCAACATAGAATTCGATTGCAAATTTTGAATTCAAATTTAAATCAAATTTCAAAACTAAATCAAGTTATTCAAAAATAACTTTAATCTTTGAAATTCCCTTTCAAAAGCTTTTCACTTTAAATCCGATCTATTTTCCAAAACCATTTGAATTCAAAAAACACATTTCAATTTTTTTTAAACTATTCCAAAAATCTGTGACTTAACCAATTTCCACGTGAAATCCATTTTTGTGTGTGTATGGTGTAGTCCAGGGGGTTTTTCACAATAGTGCAACATCATCAATCATCACATCACATTTTTAAGCACATCGATATTGATAAGTGGTATAATCTATAACGTTTATCGTTCATTCAGAGATCCACATATCACAGATAAATAAATTACATTCATCACAGAGCACAGCGAAACAATTCATAGCACAAAGCATAACATATCAGAATTATCAAATAGTTCGACAATTAATAGAACTCAAACATCCATAAGTAATTATCCGTTCACTAATCACTAACTTATTATTAAAAATCTTTAATTAACCATCTTTATAATTAATTATCATTAACAATTCTTAATTACAAAGAAATTAGACACTTAATTATTAATTTACCAATCTTTAATTACAAATTGACAAACCCCTAATTACTTAACTAATTACAATTCAGGGGCTCGTTAAAACATGTCCAATCTTGCTCGAAATCTGTGCCCAGAATGAGTGTCTCTGGTCTTCTTCTAGGATGCTCATGATCCCAATGCCCTACAGTAAGCATGTGTTCTGCATTGTTAAGCCTGGCAATGAAAGAACATTGAGAGACTATTCCGGCAAAGAACTGCTGTAGGTAAAGGTTCCGATGATCAAAATGGGCCCAATCGCATTCATCGAGAGCCACCGGCCGACCAATGGGGCTTAAGGCTTCATGTACCGTCTCCAGGTTTTCTCTCAGAAGTTCGAGAAAACAATGAACCCTAGCCCATGTCGGAGGTTCGAGGTTTGGTGCGGACGGTGGCACAAAATCCGACCAGGGCTGGATGAGGATTGTAACGGATTTGCCTGCTTTGGAAATCGTTGTGAGTTGCAGTGCCAATTCTCGGACGATCGTGAAGGGGCAGTAGACAAGGAAGCATTTGTCAGAGAGGATCCACGTAGGCCATTCTAGTAGTTGGAGGTGCGATGTCAGAGTGATGGACAAGGTTTTGATGGTCCAAAAGCCGTCAATAATGGTGGCGGTAAAGTATTTTGAGGGATCTTCCATGGGTAACTACTGAGAGGAGAGAGGTCTTAGGAGAGATATTTGAGGTGATGATTGAGTATGGGGATGGGTTTGCATTGAGATGTTCTGTTTACCAGTAGGAATAGATATTAGGACCCTCTTAGTCTGAATGAAATGATTTTTTAAGGGAGCTGGCACTGTGCGCACGAGTAATGAAGCATTTTTATGAATATTTTTATTAGGACAAATCGATTGTGAATGACCATAAAAGCCACAAAAAACAGATCTTTCCATCCTAATAGTTTTTTGCCACGTGTTCGCTGCCCTCACACCGAAGACAACGATGCTTGGCCTTCAAAAAATAAAGAGTTGCGCGGGTTGATTTGAAAATGGGGAGGTAACGATGGCGCTTGATCACAGGGGGGTTTCGCAGCAGAGGAGGACGAGGGGTGGAGGCCGTCACCTGAGCATATATTTTAATCCTTGTTGGACTGTTGATGGAGTCGGTCAGGGAACGAATAGGGTGGTTGTGGGAATGACATACTGGCTTGCGAGTGCCGGCAGCAGAAGGAGGGGAATGAATCGGTTTGTCAAATGGCCCAGCTCCACGGGGTGACACTGGTTTTGGTGGGGTGGATGTGGAAGAGGATGGGGGCGGGTTCGAGGTTGAAGGTGGTGGGGGAATGGGGAGGGAGGACAAGGAAGCCATTTTAGGGGCTTTTCTATGTTTGATTTGTGGATTTTAGAGAGAATGGATTCGTCGCTTAGCCATTTTTGAGTTTTTTCTTTTTTCTGAGAGATAGTAGAGATATGTCGGCGTAATACTGCATTTCTAACACACTTAGTGAAAAATACCAAACAACAAATCTCTACGAAACTCAAATTCTTTTATTATACTATTGATAAACAACACCAAATAAACATAATAAATCCAACATTTTTTACTCACTGTTTTGGTAACAATAAACATATGATAAATTCGATACAATATAAAAGGGGACTTTTACTCGAAGGGTTTTTCTGTGTAGGGTAATAAGTTTTAAGGACGGCAATTTTGAAAAATTAGTTTTAAGGACAAATTACAAGAAAAAGATAAATGAAGTTATCATTTTCAGTTATACAAAAATAATGATAAATTAATTTATCCATTTCCTACATAACTTTAAAAGATAAATGAATTTATCATTTTTCAATAAATTATCCTTAAAGCTAATTATTGAGAATATTTGTCCTTAAAACTTAATACCTTGGAATAAGAAGCGCTACAACTTAATTTCCACATATAAAAATAGATAAAATTGATATGTTATACGTCGATTAAAAAAATAACAGATAATAAATTGATTTGAAAAAAAAAATTAGCCTTTTATGTTTTTCAACAATAATACAGTTTGAAGAAAAAAATTAAGTACAAAAATATATTTATCATCAATCAAGCGAGATGTATACTCCATAATTTATCTCTAACTAAACCGAGTTTTATACAACTTAGCTATGGTGAATAATTTTTCATAGCAGCATTGATTTGGTTTCATACAACATAATCAAATAATACTTTTAATCACAAAAAAGCAAGTCACAAAGAATTACAAACCGTCCACCTAAGAATATATATATATAACCAATAATTGTACTGTACCCCTTTAACATTGTAAATAGTAAAGACGGAAGAACACCGGTAATGATGCAAGATCTACATAATATGACAAAAGTAAAGCTTTGAAATGCATACAAGCAAAAAAAGGATCCTGAGATGTTTGTGACATCATATACATATAATCATAAATAAATGAAAAGAATAGAAGAAGGTCTGTCTCGAAGGCTGAAGGATAATAAAAGAGACTAGTTTTTTAATCTGGTGCTGAAATACCAAAGTAGTCATGCATCATCGACCCAGCATCTTGATTTCCTAGTGCAGCACTCTGATAAGTCTTCTAATGTCGTCCACTTTTTTCTACTACAAAACATTAATTACGGGTTATGAAAAGTGTCCTTTTTTAATTTTTCTTAGTCGAAATTATAAAAAAAAATTTACCATTAGATCCACTCTATCTTCTTCATGGATTAGATCCTCCTCACCATGCTCACCCTGCTTACTCTCCTCACCATAGCCTTTGATGTGTTTTTCATGAGAAGATCTCAATAAGCTATCAAACCGTAGTGAAAAACTCTTATTCAAAAAAGTTTGTACCACTTTCCTATAAACAAACCTAAGGGAAAGGGAAAAAACTAAAAACCAATTTAGTACTCAAGGAAAACATACTGCTCGACTAAAAAAAGTTTACAAGAAGCTTCATTCTAGTTACAGCTCAGATAATTTCTTACGCACCTGTTCATTTTGTAAAATTGAAAACACCCCATTAATTCCATTTAACCCTCCACTCAATACCAATTATAACTTTTTTATTCTAACATTAATATTGCAACAAAAAATTGTAAATTTTAACAGTGAACGAAGAAAATCAACATTGGGCTTAAACAGGATGTGATTTAGTGATTTTGAGAGGAAGAGAAAATAGTAAATTTTCCTTAATTTTTTAAATCAAATTTAGTGGGGGTGAGTACAAAAAAAGTAACTGGGTGGAAACAGAAATATCCTTGCAGCAAAAACATACTGTTCTTGGACTTCATCTAGCGTAGGTTCATGATCCTTCTCTGCTTCCATTTCTCCTCCATCAACATCAATTTCACCGTCGGTGCCCCTTCCATTTCTCCTCCATCGGCTTCCGTTTCTCCATTGGCACTCCCTTTCAATGCCCCTTCGTCAGCTTCCACTTCTCCATCAGTGCTCCTTTCACTTCGCCCCCATCAGCTTCTTCCATTTCCCCTCCGTCAACTTCCACTTCTCCATCGCTGCTCCCTTTATTTCACCTCCATCGGCACATTCAGATATCTAATTGATCCTCATTGACATCATTTCCCATTTGATTGTCAGCTCTTCCATAGTGGTGTTAGGTTCCAACTAGATTGCAGCTAGCAAAAATTAGGTTTACGCTTTCTATAGGGGAAAGCTTCTGATTTATACAATGCAACATATCGGACAGATGAGAAGCAGCATTGTCCCACTAGTTTAGTGATTTGGCTTTGGAGCGAGAGATCACAAGATCGAAACGTCTGTACCATGTATCAAACGTTTATTGACATGTGATATGTTGTCATAGTGATTTGTTGTATATAAAGTACCATTTCAAAAAAAATTCAGATAGATTTGAATTCATATATGTATGAGAGCGTTTTGAATTTATAAAAAAAATAGTTGCTAGATTATATTTTTAGTGATATCAAAATTTGGTAATATCTACAGAGATACATTTGACGAAATTCACGCTAGTAGCAAAAATATGTTGCAACAAAGCTATTATATTTAAGTCCTAATGGCACACGCTACACGCGTGCATTTAAATAGTACAAATGGTATATGTTTCAGAAATGCAAGAATATATATATATATATATATCTATACTATAATGCAAATACCTGGTCAAACCGGTCAAAGTGAAGCCTTTTTGGCATTTCCGAAAATATCCATCTTAATTACTTCCAGCAGTCTACCACCTTGGGCTATTTCCGTAAATTTCAAAAACTGAATAGTGGACATAACCATCTTCCACGTTCTCCTGCGGTAGTTTCTATCCCAAACGATTATAACTTCAGCAAGAAATCAATGGCGGAAGTTCGAAAAATTTGCAACAGAGGCCGATGATATTTCTCAACGTAAGATCTAAAACTTACTTTACTGAATTGGTTTCTAGGGTTTGTCTTCTCTTTATTAGGCTAAGATTCAATTTTCTGATTTACAGATATCAATCGGCATTACTCAGATTTAAAATTACATCGAATCGCTTGGTTGCAGTCATGCTCCAGTTCCCGTACTCCTCTGCGAATTATATTCCGTCCATTTTATTTTTCTTCCTCATCGTGAATTCTATTTTGTTCAATTTCGAAAGTCATGCTCCAGTTCCCGTACTCCTCTGCGAATTATATTCCGTCCATTTTATTTTTCTTCCTCATCGTGAATTCTATTTTGTTCAATTTCGAATCTACTAGAATCGTTACCATAAACAGGTTAGATCTTCTGCCTTTTAATTATTATTGTTTCGTACTACTCTGGCTTTGATTTGCAATTATTTCCTATGATGACTTTCAATATTAGATCGATTCTTTAATTTTGACATTTCGATCTTATTCCAGTTTGTAATTTTACTTGCGATTTTGATTTCTCCTTCTCAAACATTTTTATTTCAGTAATATTTCTGATTCTGATTTTGTATTTTGCAGCGATAATTACACCGACCCTCATCTCATATTAGCTATATCAAATTCTTAGCTATATTAGTTATATCAATCTTATTTGTTGTTAATATTCATTTCATACTAACAAAAACCATTATTTTCCACTGCATCGATGATATACTTCCTATGTAGTAGTATTAATATTACCTCTGATAGATTGTTGTTCTCTCATTTGTTCTTTTATACACGCGCTTCATGCTTCGCTCGGGCATCAGACAATAAATTTTACTCCAACTCACCTCTACTATGCAGGCTATTCTCTTTCTGCTTCCACTCAGATATCACACAGTAGAAGAATCTCTTTCATCCGTCGATCGGTCAGGGTAAATGGAGGATCTGATCGGGTAATTGTGTTTTATGTGGTAGCTGTAATCATGTCATCTGTGCATTTGTTTGAATCTATGTTGGAAAACTTCCAGCTGCATTCAAGTTGTTAATAAATTAATTGGTAGTTCATGCTTACCCACATTGATCTATTTAAACAATAAAATCTCATGCTAACTTCAAAGTTTAAAGTCATTTATTACTCTGCTTATGTTCAGGCTTAGTATTCTGAATAATGCAAGAAAATATTATTATGTAAATGAAAAATAGTATGCACTCATATCCACTGTATTTTCCAGAACAAGTAGACCGCCGATATTAGGTTGGTGATTTAGATTTATATGGTAAAACCACTGACTTGGATGTATGATTGCCACCTTAAATACATCATCAAACTATAGAAAAATAGAAACTTAGGCTAAGTTGAAAAGTACAAGTATACAAAGATTAATTCGTGCAACTTATCTTAATATCATCATCTTGAAATTATCCGCATTGTGTTTGACAATTCCCACTATAAATACATGTATTCAATAAAAAAAAGTCATTTCTTATTGAACCTATTGCTTTAACTCATGATTTCTCTCCTAATTGTTAGATATACAGGTCAGATACCATTCTCTATTCTATCTTTGTTTAGTCTTTCATATAAAGGTGAATCAAAATGAAGGACAGTCAATAGCAACCAGATTTTCCATGGAAGATCTCAACTTCAGGTATGATATCATGTACTACTTATTTCTTTCTTATATACATAGCCATTTTAGATTATCCATAAACATAAAGAATGCTAACTTAACTTTGTATATAAAGTTAGTTATATCTCATATTGCTTCAGTGCAGAACATTAAATGGATTTCCAATTTCGGGCTTTTAATTTCAATGACCTGCTTTGGGGTTGCACGGTTATCCAACAGAAAGCTAGATTAGAAAACTTGGCTGCAAGGTATTATGTTTTTTCCACTGAGTTTATGTCCTGTGGGTTAGTGAATTTTTTTTTCCAATTTTTTAATTCAGTTTCGGATGATTATCTTGCTTTCAAGTCCATTACGAAGAAGAAGTTAGGTTGTTTGATTGTTGAGGAACATTGATTATCTTATGACATTAATTGTTTATTCTAGGCATTGAAGATCAGTAATTAAATTAATTATGGTATTGAATTCATTGATTAGATTATGATATAATTATCTTTTTACTTTTCTATGAAAATTGAATCCATTAACTGTTTAACATACGTATAAGATTTAGTATCAGCTCTAAATTGGCACCAATTTTAATATTTGTATGTTTAGTTTTTAAGTCTTTTTGCCTCACTTTCTAATTTTATTGCAACAATGTGTTTCAGAAGTGTGAAACCATAATTATCATTTTTTATGTCTGTTAAAGATGCAAAAGGATGGTCAATAACACATTGACTTACAACACATCTAAATTCAACTGTGTCATTGGACAATTTCTTGAAAAAAAATTACGATATAATTAGTCATTTGGTACGCTCTATACTGCCCAATTCAATATATCAAACATATATTTGTTCATCCCCGATATTTCTATTTTTTTACCATTAAAAACACATATCTTTGCCAAAACACATTCTACAAGCTTAAGCATGTACAATTAGTACAATATTTAATCTTTAAATAATAATATGTATACGATCTGAACTGTGCAAGTTCAAATTCAACTTTTAGCCTCCATGTAAGACTTCAAACATAAAACATATGCAAATTAACAAAGTGTAAGAAAACTGAACCTATGGATTGCAGCCTACTTGATCATTTTGTTATACTATATTTTATGAAAACTACCGAGGATGGTGGAAGTGCATAGATAATTTAAGATTACAAATTTTGATTTTTATCTAACAAGCATCTAAACGTATGAATTCTACAAAAGGGCGCATGCAATAGGAAATTATAACATGGTATCATTATTTTTGATGAATGGTTGAAATTGAAGTCCACGTATTTGAACGCACTTCATGCATTCTACATTAAAATTTTACGGTAGGTTATTGTTCAAATTGGAAAATAATAGTGTTCAGATTTTAGAAATCAAATGTTGGAAAATAATATTCATTATGTCGTAAAATGATAGATCCAATTAGTAAAACTAAAATGAACAAGGATCAACTTGAAAATCTTTGTTCAGTCTATATTAATGTAGCATCAGCATTCGCCGTCGAGCACATTAATTCTGACGATGAGATGTAAGAAACTTAATCTTTTCAGCTGGGTTAAGTCCATACACATTAAGATGTATGTATGCTTCAGCTTAATTGTTTCTGATTATTACTAAGCTTACATTTTGTTTCTCAGCCTACATCAACTCAAATATTTGAGTTTCATTTTGATCTGTTGAAAGCATGGGAGATTGAATCGAATTGTAGGATTGGGAAGCATTTGCACAATAACGTCATTAGACAATTGTGCATTAGAACCATGGTTTAATATATAGAAAACTGCAGCTGAAGCATCAGCTAAGGGATATAGAGCTACAGATCGACCATCAGAAGAATCTGCTATGCATTATAGAGGAACCGGACTGAAGTAGCAGCAGTAGAGTTTGGGGCAACTACAGTTGGGAAAGGAGAAGCATGTTCCGATGAGAATCAACAGAATACATCGATGGAAGGCACCAAGTCGTAGGCTATTGATTGAGGCATGGCATGTGTATAATTAGGCAAATTTGCATCAAAACCTTGGCCATGGCAAGGAGCAACATGAGCATCAAGCATGAGCAAAATTTGGCAGTGCATTAGGAAGAAATTGGACATGAGCTTCATGTTATATAACTGGAATAGTAGCTTGATCTTATGGAAAACTGATATGCACTGAACGAGATGTGCAAGCATGAACAACTGAAGCATTCAGCCCCAGCGTATGAGCAATAGGAAAAGCTAAAGTAGAAACAAAATCATGCACCATCTGTGGATTTTAAGAAGCGAAATAATAGTGCTTAATAATATTCAGTTTCTATTGTCCCCTGTTTTGTAAGTTGCAATGTACAATAGTGCTTAATAATATTTAATAATTTGTTTGTCTTTATAGATTTTATATGAATATGACTTTGAGTGTTTGAACATACGTTCGAGTTACCTGTTTATAACAGATTGAACAACGTGTTAGTTTGTATCACACAACCGAAAGTAACAACTGTAATATTTTAATGCTCAAGTACACAATAAAAAGAAATAATCTAACATAATAATATATATTTTTACACAGAAAGTATGAATAACACGTCGGTAAAAATAAATAAATCAGTCCACTGTTATGATCTATATACTTTTATGCTTTTTGTGAGGGTTACAATGTAAGTTTAAGCTAGAACGTTCTAATTTAGGTAGCATATTTCAAGATATTGACATGAGTCATTTCTCAAGATTACAAGTTTAACTCTCACATGTATTTACTTTTTAAAAGAGAGATAACGCATGGTTTTTAAATTCCAACCTACTTTGTTGCATTTCTCAAGATATTAATATAATATTTAATTACTTTCTTTGCCCCACTGACTTATCTTCTGAAATAACTGTCTCATTTGCGTTTCAACAAACAGTTGATTAGTGCATGTATATACGTAAAAAAAATAAACATTACATGCACTTTAAGGTCATGTTGTAAGATCTACGCAATCTTAACAACCATGTTTTTTAATACAAGTTTATTATATCATAGATTATTCATAGGTTGAAATAACTCAAATATGCTTCATCACTATAAGGTTTAGCTATCGTCTTTCTTACAACACCTTATTTCTGTTTAATTGTCGTATCTTCTTTTTTTTCCATAGTTAACCAAAACATTAATGTAATCTCTCACAATATCATAATTGTAACAAAGACAAAGTACGCTCACTTCCTTCGTTGCACACGTCCAACGGACGTGCCACCATACTCGTATATATAATGGAAAAACACATGATTTGAAAGAGCAAATTAACATACAAATGACATGCACGAAAGCAAACTATTAATTATAAAATAATCAATAAAAAGAAGATTTATTTCGTCGTTGATGATTGTTATTCTATAAGTTTGTCTTATTTAAAAAAAGGAATTATAGTTCGATATTTGACGATGGTATTTTAATGGAATTAACCTAAAAAATATAATTAATTGCACTCTAATTTATTTAATATGTGTTTTGTAAGTCTCTGATATACGTAATAATAAACTAATAGTTATTGGTTTCGTAAATATAAATACTGAATGTTATAGGCTTTGCATTTGGCTTATTGTTTATATTAATTGACAGCTAATTAGTGCATTTTAATCATGTTACTTTTTGTACCTAAACTTATTTGACCTTAGTGACTTACACCTGGTCATTTTGTTAATTGTGGTCAAATCTACATGGAACAACATTTAATTGATATGCATTCTAGCTTTCAAAATATTAACTTTTTCTAGTAACTTTCTTATTTTAGCAATCAAAGTTTTTATTCTTTCACCTTATAACCACGATGTATATACTTAGAAACGTTTTAATTTTACATACTCTTTTTGAGTAAACATTTACCTAAAAATATATGCCAGGTAATTGAATAATAGTATTAGTTGTGAAAGGTTTTAATATTAAGTACCTTTTGATTAATAAACATGTCAAAAATAATTGTGAATTGAACCACATATGTGCATTAACAAGCAAGTTTAAATTTTCTATGTTTCTTATTTATGAAGAAGTATTGAACCATGTGTGCATTGACTTTAGTGAATAGCTATGCTGAATTTTGGACTTTATTAATTTAGTGGGACCTACTCTGGCATTTGTTCATGTAACATGTGCAATTAATATAATACATACTATTATTAATGAACATGATAGCATGAAAATTCAACACAATTATTTTATGGATCAAAGTTTTTGTGTGAATGTATTTAGGAGTAGATATTGAAACATAATTGGAAATAAAAATGGTTTTCAAGTCTAGAGCCTCCATTAAATCATAACCACAAACATAAACACAATAAGAACTAAATAGTTAAAACATAACTAACGCAAACCCATCCCAGGAGAGTTTGATGCGTGTTAGCTTTTTAATTTTAGCAATCAATGTTTATATTCTTTCACCATATAACCCCATGTATATATTTAGAAAGGTTTCAATTTTACATACTGTTTTTGTGTAGACATTCACCTTAAAATATATGTCATGTTGTTCAATAATAGTATTTATTGTAAAAGGTTTTTATATTAATTACCTTTTGAATAATAAACATGTGAAAAATAAATGTGAATTGAACCACATATGAGCATTAACCACCAAGTTTAAATTTCCTTTGTTTCTTACATATGAAGAAGTACTAAACCACGTGTGCATTGACATTAAAGAATAGCTATGCTGAATTTTGGACTTTATTAATTCATTGGGATATATTCTAATATTTGTTCATGTAACATGTGAAATTAATATACTATATACTATTATTACTGAACATGGAAACATCAAAATTCAACACAATTATTTTGTGCATCAAAAATATTACGTGCATGTATTTAGGAGTAGCTAATGAAACATAATTGGAAATAAAAATGGTTTTCAAGTCTGGAGTCTCCATTAAATTGTAACCAAAAACAAAAGCACAATAAGTTCTAAATAGTTAAAACATAACTAAGGCAAACCCATTCCATGACAGTTTGATGTGTGTTAACTTTTTTATATTAGCAATCAAAGTTTTTATTCTTTTACCTTATAACCACGATGTACATATTTAGAAAGGTTTTAATTTTACATACTCTTTTTGAGTAAACATTCACCTAAAAATATATTTCATGTAATTGAATAATAGTATTAGTTGTGGAAGGTTTTAATATACATACATACATATACATAAATATATATATATATATATATATGTGTGTGTGTGTGTGTGTGTCTGTGTGTGTGTGTGTGTTTCGATATCTATATCGTTTATTCAAAGATTAATGCGTAACCTTTAAATTTACAAATCTCTATATGTGGTGTGCAATAAATCAAGATATATTCATTTTTTTAATTAATTAATCAGAATCAACTAATGAAGTCGTCTATATTGTAATACCATTTTCGCTTTGATATTTCTACCCTTTATTCACAGTTTAATGTACAACCTTGAAATTCATAAATCTCTGCATATGGTATAAAATAAATCAAGATATATTCATTTGTTTAAATCAATTATACATTGACACATATATTTTCCATGTCACATATGAAGGGAAATTTTGAATGTTCATGGTCGGACCAAAAGTTTGCGCTTTTAAGGCAACTACTAATAAAGATAAAGATTTTGACGAGGCTAAAAAGTAGCTGCTTTTTTTAGAATGCTATATTTTAGTAGTTTCTATAGATATATAGACTAGTTTCTTGTATAGTGGTAACATACATATATATCTAGTTTATACCACTAGTCCATTAGTTCATAGTGCTTTCCCCAAGTTTAGCATAGCAATAGAATATTAAATGCTTATTTCAATCCCTACTAACTCTAATATATTGGTCCTCTGCTTAGCAACTCTATCTCAACTTATCCCAAACATGAGAATTTACCAAATTACAAATAATGTAATTCAATCCAAGATAAAACGGGAGATTAAAGCAGGAAAAAAATTACAAAATAAATAATGAAATTGCCCTCGAAAAAATAATAATACAAGACTGAAGATATTTATAGCTCAAGGGACATTGAATTTGGTAAACATTCTAGTCCTTCCCTTGCTTCCTCAAAAGCTGATAAAAAATTTGATAAAATTTTTTTTGTTTTTTTGGCCATTAAAGCTTGCATTCAATTTTCCTCCAACTCAACGTAGATGAACGACAATTCATTTTGACCTGGTGTCATACATCGTACTAATATGAAAATGATCACCGGAGAAGCTATCACAGTTCACTAAGGCAAAGGCCGCTGAAGCACTATGATGAGTCTTTTGGCTGTTGCATCGTTTGAGATTGCATTGATGTAACGACCCGGAAATTTCGAACCCGAAATTTCCAGATAGTTAGAAGAAAAAGAAAAGAGATAGAAGAAGAAAACAGAACAAGACAGATTCTCACATTCGCAGCGGATCAAAATACAATATCAAATAATAATATCAGTTATACAAAGAAAACTGTATTTGTCAAATTACACTTTAATATATCAGAGTTACAACTTATTTACAAACACAAGACAGATAAATCAATATGTTTCAGATACTATCATATATCACAATAGAAACTCTCCATACGTTCCTGCTCTCCAGCTCGCCTCCTGAGCTCCAGAACGTCCTTACCTGAAAATCTGTAATACTCGGTCTGACCCGAGCATTACATCAAAGTAACACCCGAGTCAGGCTGGAAACCAGCGTGAGTAAACTCATCTAACATGAAATTTCAATTCATAGATCTTATATAAAATCAGGGTAACTCGTATCTTCTACGAGTTCTTACTTATTATATTCAAACAATTTATTTCACAAAATAATATCTAAGTATCGTTACTTAGTTCCAATGATCCAGATTACTCGATTTATTTCATTCCAGCCTATTCGATTTACAAAACAAATCTATAAAGAATTATAGATTACTAATCGAAGTGGTTTCGGATATTTACTAATACCCGACCCCGGTCTCTTCGAATTCAATATCATCTTAACCCAAGTTATTCAATTGGGTACAATTCAATTTTAAATACAGAGTGCCACTTTTGCACAGCAAATTATCATAGGTAAACACATCATCATTGTTTACCCAAACATATAATATTACAAAAATATGGCAGATCACATAGCATCACAATCACATACCCGGAATAACAAATAGTCCAAGGCATTCAATATCATTCAGTCACCCATAAGCAAGGTAAATCACTTCCAAAATTAATTTAATTTATCTTTAATTAAATTAATTTCTAATCTTTAATCACTTAGATTATCTTTACTCAACATTAATTAATTACAAACTAATTAATAAATCATCCATTAAGTATCCATCTTAATTAATCATCCTTGATTAATTGTTCTTTATAATTTCATTACATAATTAGCCTTTAATAACATAAATTAATTAACCTTTAATTTATTTATTTATTTAATTGAGGATTATTAAACAATGGGATAATCACATTAATTAATGATCCTTGATTAATTACTTTCAATAACTAATTAACTATAGTTAATTACATTGATCTTTAATAAATTACATTAATTAATTAATCATACTTTAAATTAATCACTTCCATTAATTAATTACTCATTTAATTACCTTAGCAAATAATTAATCACATTATTAATTAATCCTTAACTCTCTAATTAATTAATTACTCTTTAATTAATTAATTAACTCATTAATTAATTGTATTAATAAATCCTTTAGTTAATAACATTAAGTGATTATCCTTTAATTAATTAAGTAAATTAATTATACTTCAACCATTACCATTAATTATCCTTTAATTAATTTCCTTATCTTAATCTAAATACTTTATTACCTCGTTAACTTTATTTTAGAAACCATTAGGAATTAATTAGACCAACTGATATTTTTATAAAACATTAAAAACAGGCTTTTCACTTTTCCTCTCCCGATCCTTACTCCGAGTCATCCCCGCGTTCTACTCGATATCGCTTCGAGTCTCCCTCCTTCCAGCTTCTTCTTCTCCCCCTAGTTTCTTCAAAACTTAAAACTGTTAAACTATTAACAGCTACAACTACCTCACGAACACGAGTTAATACCCGAGCAACTTTGTCTTCCCCAAACCCAGACTTTCCTGAACACCACAACACCCACTACACCCAGATACGCGAAGACACATGTGCACATGCACAGACCACTGGCGATGCTCCGACCACCTCCGACAACCCTCGCATCTCGACGATCACCAACCTATCTGATTCCGACAACCCAACCACACAAACCAATTCTATATCGAAATCGAGGTAACTCGATAAATTCCTGGAACTAACCCCTCGCCTGAATCTTCCTCGAACTGCCACCGCCGACCACCAGAACTCCTGGAACTCCGGCCACACACTTGTTGACCTTCAAAGCTATCATTTCCCTAAGTCTGGTGAAACTCGATTCACCAGAGACTCTGCCTTGACAGTGTTTTCAGACTTTGACCAAATTAGGGTTTAAAACCCAAATCCACCTGCCGCCGTTGCCACGACCATCAGACAACTCACCACCCATTTTTGCCGTACCACCAGATCCTTCCTCTACCTCCTTCCAAAATCCCGATCCCTATAGACCTCGTGATCATCAAATATCACCCAAAATCCCAATTCCAGAAAATTGCCAAATTCTTATTCCTTACTTCATTTAAAATCTTGACTTTGATTCTAAAAATTCTAACTTTTCAAATGGATTCAATACATGAACTTAAATCAATCAAATTCATCATTTGATTTTTCATGTTTTAAAGGATCTCTACTGTTATTACACAAATGCAAACATATTTCAAAACATATATACTTGTTTATATTTTTAGTACTTAGATTATATTAAAACTAAACTAATTTGTCTGTAATCCAAGTGTTAACAGTGAATAAACAAGAAGGTATGGAATTTGGTAATCTGGTTATCACAACAATCTGGAAACAGAGGCATATATACATAGTTCAATACATACAAACAGTATACATCCATATCTATAAACATGCAAAGTTCTTCATTCAACAATCATATGAAAGCAAATTTAATCCATTTTAACTTTTGAAAAGGATGTTTACTCACCTTTAAATGTTGACAGAGAAGTTATAACTGGAAGCTTTGCAACTGAACTGCTTCATTTCTTTAAAAACAGGAAAGCTTGCTTTTAAAAACTGAAATGTTTTGGAAACTTTGCTTTGATTTCTTTAAAAGATTGGAAAGCTCTTGAAAACTTCAGATTATATTGCATGCACTTGGAATGGTTACAGACTTAAATTATGAAACAGGAACATGGTTACAGGTCATGATTGTACTTTGCAGATTTGTTTTTGAGGAGTGTTTTCAAGTTGTTTCTGGTCGAAGAAATGAATTTGCAGGGTTTTAATTTGAGAGATTTGATTCTGGTTTGAGATGATTTCAAGTTGTATATTTTTGGTTTGACAGGATCATTTCAGTTTTGGGCTGGAGATCATTTTGGGTTTGATAAATTTTCTGTTGGTTTTAGTTTTTGTCTTTGAACTGAAATTAGGAAAAGAAAATGAAAGGGAAAGATAGAAGTTTATATAGTTAATTTAGATTTAATAAAAATTTAAAGAAAATAAAACAAATGGTTGACACTTGTCTCTACCATTGCTTAATGATCTTACACATGTATTTATGATGCATATAAAATTAACACTTGTCCTTAATTATTTTTATATTATTTTTAAAAAGATTATAAAAGCTTTTATATTTATTTCCTAAATAGATAAATACATATCTTATTAAAAATTAATCTATACCATAATTAAAATATCATATTATTATTATTGGGTTATTTAAATTTGAAAATAACCATTTTATCTATTTAAAATAATTTAAATTTAGAGATTATCACATTTTAAACTTCTTGAAATTCTGGGATATCACATTCCTCCCCCCTTAAAATCTTTTCGTCCTCGAAAAGGAACGAAGCTAGAATTTATTCAATACTGATTATTAGAAAAATTACTCTTTGATCACTTTTTAAAACACTTTAAAATATTATAAAATAGTTTTTATAAAAAAAAAATACTTTTTATAACTCGATGTCTCAACAAGTCCATCCTTGTTCTCACAGAAATTCGGTCATACGTTGATCAGACGTAGGACTGAAAATCTATAAGGACTTAGCAAACCCGTTTTCAACACCTAGTGAAAATACTTGGAAAATAATTTATTGAAAATATAGAAAACAGTTTTGAAAATAGAGGAAATATCTTTGGTGAGAATGCTCTGGAAATCATCACTCCCATCCATGGTCGCAGTTAACCCGATGGTTACGTTGCCGTCTCGGCAAAATCCACAGATAACTGTAGGTCTCCGCGCTCCTCGATTACGCCATGGAACCCGCTACAGATCGCAGTTATACCCGGGCCTTACGTTGCTATCACAGCACAAACCCATATAACTGTAGGCATCAGCGCCACCGAATTTTGCTGCCAAATAATGAAACTTCTCCCACATAGGTCGCAGTCTACCGATATAAAATCAAACACAGACTGTTGGCTCTCAGCGGCACAAACGACTTTCGCTATGTTACCATAGTGTCACAGTCTACCGATATAAAATCAAACGTAGACAGTTGGCTCTCAGCGGCACACATGACTTTCGCTATGGTCTGTAGTAGATCGCAGTGACATCGAGTTAAACTGTCGTCACAGCATAACCCAAATGCCTCTGTGGGCACCAGCCCCTCGACTTTCGCTACACAAATAATCCTCAGGAACTAGTTTGTCCGGACTCCTCACAGGATCAACTTTAGAATCCCCCCTTGGGGTTCAAGGCAGTACCACCCAGTGGCACTCCTGAGAAGTTCATTTCAAGGAAGCGCCTTTTTCCCCAGAGCTATTCTCAAAACACTTTATACTATATACTTATAGTACCTTCAAATCATACCCTTTATGATTTATCAAAATCTCCTTTACACAAAATCGATTACCAAAATCGATAATTCTCAAACTAGGCTTTTCGAAATCCAAAATTGATTTCCCAAAAATCAAAAGCCTTTTCCAAATTATATAGGTTCCCAAAACCTTTTCAAAATCATTCTCATAAGATCCTCTTTATATATATAGATATATATACTTTTAAAAATCTTTGGATCACTTCAAACTTGTATAAAACCTCTTTTTATACTTCAATATTTCCAAAAACCCTTTTATTCTGGCTAGATTCAATAAGGGGAGTTTATCATATTATAAAATATAACTTTATTTATTGCCAAATCAAATATTCAAGTTTGATTTCTTTATAAAGTTATTTACCATTTACTTACTTCCATAAAGTAAATTTCAACCAAAGAAATATCCAATTCTATTTTATTTAACAAATATACTTTTCATTTCAAAGATCATTTTACAATCCTTATCCACAACTTCAATATCAATTTCATTCAAACCCGTACGATGTACACATATCATCCGTACGCAATATCAGTCTGATCGCTCAATCGATCACACAATTTCACTTCCGAACTAGTATCGTCCACCCGACTTCCTAGTGCGGACTCAAATCTGGTTTCTTGATCAGAAACCGTCATTCTCCTTGCATAGTCGTAGCCATGATAGAGAATATCCAGAACCAATCAACAATCCATATCCAGGTTCGCCGTTGAAAATCGAGCGAAAAATCCCAACTCGGATCGATAATACTATCTCGAAATTTTGTGCTCGAATCTGGATCAAATCACTATGCGAATAGAATAATATACGTATATCCTACGTATTTATCTTTATTGGTTATTAGCCAAATCAGTTTCCTTTTCTATTCATATTTCCTTTAATTTTATTCACTTAATCTCAATTGCTTCCATTTCCAATTGAGTTATTACTTCAATTACAAACAGTTTGAACTCTGACCAATTTAAATTTAAAAATAGCTTGAAAAAAAAAATTTAAAATAGATAAGTAGTTGAAAAATAGTTATTAGTTTGTAAAATAGCTGTAAAATAGTTAAGTAGGTATAAAATAGTTAGATGATTGCAAAATAGTTTTTAAAATAGTGATTAGATATAAATAACTGAAAAATAGTAATTAGTTTATAAGACAATTTCAAAATAGTTAAATAGTTCTAAAATAATTGTAAAATAAGTATAGGATAGTTTGGGGTTTAAGAAGAAAGATTGTATAGTAAATGGTTTGGAAAAATATATTTGTATTAAAACAATTTATTTTGAAAATAATCCAGAGTCAAACTGTTTAATTTCTCAATTTCCATTTCCAATTAATTTCCCATCAATTCAATTTAAATTCCAATTTCATTTAAATTGACTCAATACTTCAATTTCCATTGAAATTGATTTAATCCCAATTCAAGTTGAATTAACCTTAATTCCTTTCCAAATTTAAATCAAATTCCATTTGATTTTTAATCTTATTCAACTTTAATTACTATTTCAAATTATTCAAATTAATTTTGACTAAATTCAAATTGAATCCACTTCAATTTCAAATCATTTCAATTCTAATTTACCATTTGAATTTTAAAACTTATATATTTTCAATCTCCATTCTAATTAATTCAAATCAAATTTAATTTGAACTAATTCTATTTAAATCTTAACTTAAAACCATCTTGAATTATATAAATTCGAGTTAAATTTTTTAAATGTTGATTTAATCCTTTAAATCAAATTAACCCTTATTTTTAAATCAAATCAACCTTTATTTTTAATTTAACAACTTATATCTTTAAACCATTTAATTTTGAATTCAAATTTCAAAAGTTCATTTTAAAATTATCTTTACTTAACCTATTATAAAGTTCAAATAAGGATTTAAAAATAATTAAATTTCAGATTCTAATTTATTATCCATTTTCCATTTCCAGATATCAAACCCATTTTGAGATCACTCATAACTCCCATTTAAAATCAACCATTTAACTTTCCAAGTTAAATTTAAATTTCATCTTGAAATTTCCAATTCAAGTTATTTATTCAACTTATTTAACTTCCTTCAAGTTAAATTCAATTTAATCCAGTCAACTTATCCAATTTGAATTCCCATTTCAAATTTAAACTTTATATTAATAAACTTTCCCACTTAAATTCAAAAACTTATCACTTTGGGTTTTCATATCACATTCCAATTTAAAACTCAACACTAAGAGTTATTTCAAATTATCTTTGATATTATGTATATCCTTATATATACATTTTCTTTACACACCAAGTTATACCTTAAATTTTTAAACCATCTCTGGTTTTAAATTCAAAAATAATTTCAAGTTTTCTGGATTTAAAACTTCACAATTTAAAACCCACTAGAATTTACAAGTCTTACTTGCCTAAATGTTTTACTTCCCTAAAACATTCCATTATTAAACACAACAACCATTTATGATAATAACCAAGATTATCATATCTGGAAACCAATTCATTTTTATCTTTATTCTAATAATACTTCTATATATTCAAGATTTTAATTTCAGTTTGAATCCATTTCAAACTTATCTTCATTTAATTTCAATTTGGTTGTATTACCATTATCATTTATATTTAATTCAATAATTTAACAACCAATTACCTTGATATTTATTAGAAAGAAATATCATTTTATATCAAAATATATTCTTATATAAAATCATTTAAAATCCTTATATAAGAAAATAACAATTACGCTCTCATATATATATATACACTCAACTCGTTCTAGGGTACCATTGACCCTATCCTTAACGAGTAATCCCAACAGAGCCAAGGTTCTCGCTTAACCTTCGGCTCTGATACCAAATGTAACGACCCGGAAATTTCGAACCCGAAATTTCCAGATAGTTAGAAGAAAAAGAAAAGAGATAGAAGAAGAAAACAGGACAAGACAGATTCTCACATTCGCAGCGGATCAAAATACAATATCAAATAATAATATCAGTTATACAAAGAAAACTGTATTTGTCAAATTACACTTTAATATATCAGAGTTACAACTTATTTACAAACACAAGGCAGATAAATCAATCTGTTTCAGATACTATCATATATCACAATAGAAACTCTCCATACGTTCCTGCTCTCCAGCTCGCCTCCTGAGCTCCAGAACGTCCTTACCTGAAAATCTGTAATACTCGGTCTGACCCGAGCATTACATCAAAGTAACACCCGAGTCAGGCTGGAAACCAGCGTGAGTAAACTCATCTAACATGAAATTTTAATTCATAGATCTTATATAAAATCAGGGTAACTCGTATCTTCTACGAGTTCTTACTTATTATATTCAAACAATTTATTTCACAAAATAATATCTAAGTATCGTTACTTAGTTCCAATGATCCAGATTACTCGATTTATTTCATTCCAGCCTATTCGATTTACAAAACAAATCTATAAAGAATTATAGATTACTAATCGAAGTGGTTTCGGATATTTACTAATACCCGACCCCGGTCTCTTCGAATTCAATATCATCTTAACCCAAGTTATTCAATTGGGTACAATTCAATTTTAAATACAGAGTGCCACTTTTGCACAGCAAATTATCATAGGTAAACACATCATCATTGTTCACCCAAACATATAATATTACAAAAATATCGCAGATCACATAGCATCACAATCACATACCCGGAATAACAAATAGTCCAAGGCATTCAATATCATTCAGTCACCCATAAGCAAGGTAAATCACTTCCAAAATTAATTTAATTTATCTTTAATTAAATTAATTTCTAATCTTTAATCACTTAGATTATCTTTACTCAACATTAATTAATTACAAACTAATTAATAAATCATCCATTAAGTATCCATCTTAATTAATCATCCTTGATTAATTGTTCTTTATAATTTCATTACATAATTAGCCTTTAATAACATAAATTAATTAACCTTTAATTTATTTATTTATTTAATTGAGGATTATTAAACAATGGGATAATCACATTAATTAATGATCCTTGATTAATTACTTTCAATAACTAATTAACTATAGTTAATTACATTGATCTTTAATAAATTACATTAATTAATTAATCATACTTTAAATTAATCACTTCCATTAATTAATTACTCATTTAATTACCTTAGCAAATAATTAATCACATTATTAATTAATCCTTAACTCTCTAATTAATTAATTACTCTTTAATTAATTAATTAACTCATTAATTAATTGTATTATTAAATCCTTTAGTTAATAACATTAAGTGATTATCCTTTAATTAATTAAGTAAATTAATTATACTTCAACCATTACCATTAATTATCCTTTAATTAATTTCCTTATCTTAATCTAAATACTTTATTACCTCGTTAACTTTATTTTAGAAACCATTAGGAATTAATTAGACCAACTGATATTTTTATAAAACATTAAAAACAGGCTTTTCACTTTTCCGCTCCCGATCCTTACTCCGAGTCATCCCCGCGTTCTACTCGAGATCGCTTCGAGTCTCCCTCCTTCCAGCTTCTTCTTCTCCCCCTAGTTTCTTCAAAACTTAAAACTGTTAAACTATTAACAGCTACAACTACCTCACGAACACGAGTTAATACCCGAGCAACTTTGTCTTCCCCAAACCCAGACTTTCCTGAACACCACAACACCCACTACACCCAGATACGCGAAGACACATGTGCACATGCACAGACCACTGGCGATGCTCCGACCACCTCCGACAACCCTCGCACCTCGACGATCACCAACCTATCTGATTCCGACAACCCAACCACACAAACCAATTCTATATCGAAATCGAGGTAACTCGATAAATTCCTGGAACTAACCCCTCGCCTGAATCTTCCTCGAACTGCCACCGCCGACCACCAGAACTCCTGGAACTCCGGCCACACACTTGCTGACCTTCAAAGCTATCATTTCCCTAAGTCTGGTGAAACTCGATTCACCAGAGACTCTGCCTTGACAGTGTTTTCAGACTTCGACCAAATTAGGGTTTAAAACCCAAATCCACCTGCCGCCGTTGCCACGACCATCAGACAACTCACCACCCATTTTTGCCGTACCACCAGATCCTTCCTCTACCTCCTTCCAAAATCCCGATCCCCATAGACCTCGTGATCATCAAATATCACCCAAAATCCAAATTCCAGAAAATTGCCAAATTCTTATTCCTTACTTCATTTAAAATCTTGACTTTGATTCTAAAAATCCTAACTTTTCAAATGGATTCAATACATGAACTTAAATCAATCAAATTCATCATTTGATTTTTCATGTTTTAAAGGATCTCTACTGTTATTACACAAATGCAAACATATTTCAAAACATATATACTTGTTTATATTTTTAGTACTTAGATTATATTAAAACTAAACTAATTTGTCTGTAATCCAAGTGTTAACAGTGAATAAACAAGAAGGTATGGAATTTGGTAATCTGGTTATCACAACAATCTGGAAACAGAGGCATATATACATAGTTCAATACATACAAACAATATACATCCATATCTATAAACATGCAAAGTTCTTCATTCAACAATCATATGAAAGCAAATTTAATCCATTTTAACTTTTGAAAAGGATGTTTACTCACCTTTAAATGTTGACAGAGAAGTTATAACTGGAAGCTTTGCAACTGAACTGCTTCATTTCTTTAAAAACAGGAAAGCTTGCTTTTAAAAACTGAAATGTTTTGGAAACTTTGCTTTGATTTCTTTAAAAGATTGGAAAGCTCTTGAAAACTTCAGATTATATTGCATGCACTTGGAATGGTTACAGACTTAAATTATGAAACAGGAACATGGTTACAGGTCATGATTGTACTTTACAGATTTGTTTTTGAGGAGTGTTTTCAAGTTGTTTCTGGTCGAAGAAATGAATTTGCAGGGTTTTAATTTGAGAGATTTGATTCTGGTTTGAGATGATTTCAGGTTGTATATTTTTGGTTTGACAGGATCATTTCAGTTTTGGGCTGGAGATCATTTCGGGTTTGATAAATTTTCTGTTGGTTTTAGTTTTTGTCTTTGAACTGAAATTAGGAAAAGAAAATGAAAGGGAAAGATAGAAGTTTATATAGTTAATTTAGATTTAATAAAAATTTAAAGAAAATAAAACAAATGGTTGACACTTGTCTCTACCATTGCTTAATGATCTTACACATGTATTTATGATGCATATAAAATTAACACTTGTCCTTAATTATTTTTATATTATTTTTAAAAAGATTATAAAAGCTTTTATATTTATTTCCTAAATAGATAAATACATATCTTATTAAAAATTAATCTATACCATAATTAAAATATCATATTATTATTATTGGGTTATTTAAATTTGAAAATAACCATTTTATCTATTTAAAATAATTTAAATTTAGAGATTATCACATTTTAATCTTCTTGAAATTCTGGGATATCACAATTGAAGTCGCCTTCTTCTCAATCGATAAGATGAAGTCTGCAATTGATTAACTTTGAGATATGCTGACTTGGATGAAATTTTGTGTTTTGGATCTAGTACCGCGCCTAGTTATGAAGTCACCGCAGTCTAAGTGGTTGCTTTGTGTTTGGAGTTGCGTTGGTTCTAAAAATAATCACATTAAAGCTAGTTTGAGTCCAGCATGGTGTCATTACCTGTATCGAGAGATGCTGCCTACGGTTGAAGGAAAAGTTGCCGCCACTATTACTATTGCAATGATCCAGTTTGATGCTTTGGCTGCCTGGTACTCTGCTCTTGAAGTTGTTTCTAAGTTGATGAGATACAAAATTTTAATATTGTCATCTCGAATACTGCCCTTTGTTTGATTTTCTGGCTATTTATTGATGAATTGATATGTTATGCCTTGATACTCCTGCAAGTGTCAGCTTCTATAAATTTGTAATGGCTTGGTTAATAAAAGTTGGACCGGTAGTCGAATATTCGAGACAAGATAACAAATGGCATGGTTTCAATGATTAAGATTTGGGTGGCCTACCCAACAGTGACAAAGTTGGAAGCTTTGGAAATATATAGGAATGTGATTTTTCAAACTATCCCATTAGTACAGGATAAAGATTTGTCTTGAGAAAAGTATCTCATGTTTGAATGATTCTTCTTCCTATTTTGATTTTTTTTCTCTGTTTTGATTCTATTCTGTTCTATGAGCATGTTTTATAAATTGTTACTTTTATCTTTTGAAACATGTTGCACCATATAAAGACTACTTCATGCAACGTTGGATTCTCTGTATTTAGTTGAGATATTATACGTTGAACTCCTTGAAATATGTAGTGTTTCCACTCAGCCATGGAAGCAAACCAAATTCCTTACAAATTTTCCTTAAATTCTCTAATTTCACCTCTCAACCCCAACCACCTGAGGTTTCTCACATCAGAAATCCATCTGTGGATGCCATCGCTGATAATGATGGATTCCAATTAGTCCAATCCATCCTACTAAGGACGAGACGTGCCAAGAAAGATCAGGAGTTTCCACTGGCTCTAAATAAAGGCATTCTAAAGGGAAAAGATGGCCAGAAAACTGCCAATCCATAGTCAAAAAAGGCAAATCCGATGCCATAACAGCGGTAGATGATGGCCATCTCACTAAAAAAGGAGTAAGGCTAGAAAACATGGGTAGATATAGTAGCAGAACAGTGACGACCCACCTTTCATTCCACAGAATGACGCATCATCAATAAGAAAGAAAGGGATAGAAAAGAGAAAAGAAGAGAAGAGAGAAAGAAACAACATCAGAATCTCAACAGCGGAACGAATAAATTATATTAATAACATAAACTATTACATAGTATACAACACTTATCAGAGTTTACATAACATATACATCACATACTAGACAGTTATAAACATCTGTCTAGACATTACAACTCAATTACATACAAGACACTATCACAAAGATCAACACAGCGGAACACTATATATCTACGAACACTGAAGCCTCCTGCTCCATTGCTCCTCCAGAAAACTCGTCAAAGCTAAACCTGAATCCCTTGGCTACTCGTAAAAATTTGAGTACCCAAGAGTTTATAAAACAGAAAATAAACACTTGGGTCAGACATGGGTCTGGTGTGAGTAACAAGTTAAAGTTGCTTAACTTTGAAAACCATTTGGAAAGAAAAAGGTATCTCGTAAGACTCCCCACAAATAAACATGGGTAAGTTTTTACCTTACGCTAACCAAAACAATTGATAGGAAATCCAGTTATATTATAATAGGTCTAGGGTTTCCAAATAACTATGAAATAGCTGAAATTGTTACATTATTAAATTCCAGCATACTAGCCAACAAAGTGGGTTATACAATCAAGTCCGTTATCACTTATTGGAAATTGGATTCCATACAATGGCAGGGCTACCGGGGTACCGCCCATCACAGTACGGGGCCTAGATCACCGTACCGAGGATTACTCCCAATCCCTTGCAACACAAAGCCGGAACCATCCCTTACTGGATAATTCCGAATAAAAATCACCCCACAGATGGTCGTCGCCAACTGCACCACTAAGCCGAAATAAAGGAACTCTCTAGACAGGGATGACCTTACTCTCAGTGGGTGCTACCCACGAAGCCTTGCTGCACCTCCCCTGTTTTAGCCATTCCCGGTTGATGAGGCTTGAGGCTACGATTACCTTTAATTAGAACACATCACTTAGAATGCTCATCGTCCACCTGACGATGTTTTGAAAGCATTCAATCCATACAAGTTCGTTCCGGGTTCGAACGAAACCGAAGGCATTATCTCGTTACACTCATTTTGGAATCACCCTCAGAGTTAACGACAATAACCCTTGCACTCTGAATCTTCACCTTCACTTGAGATTCATGACCTATCGTTAATTTGGATCGATGTGGTATTCGGATATCCAAATCTGGAAACCCGATCCCGGTCTCATCGAAATCCAAAACGTATCTTTTAAGGCCAAGTTGTTTTAAAGTTAAAACTATTCAATTATTTATCTATATACACAGAGATAGATAATTCACAATAGATAATCCATATTATCATCACAAACAGATAATTCACATTATCATTTCAATTCAACCAAAACATCCATATCACATATGAGCATATATCTCATCAGAGATATCAAACAATGCAAAGCATTCAATAACATTCATCCATCCCTAAGTAATGATTTATATCATCTCTAATTAATTTAAAGTGAATTAAATTAATTACTTCATTCTATAAATCCTGCTTACTTAAACATTAATTAAACCGATTAATTAATCATACTCTAAGTATCCATCTTAATTAATCATTCTTGATTAATTATTCTTTAATTACTTTAAGTAATTAATCCTTAATTAATTTCACAAATTAATTATCTTAAACCATTACAGTAATTAATCTTTAATTACTTCATTAATAACTATACTTAATTACATTTATCCTTAATTAATTACAATTAATTAATTACTTTAATCACTTATTACTGATTAATTAATCTTAATTAATCAACCCTTAATTAAATTATTAATTATATTAATTAATTAATGATTCTTAATTTCTTCTTTAATTAATTACTCCATTTCAATTAATTATATTTAATAATTAATCTTTAATTAGTCACATTTATTAATCACCTTTGATTAATCTCATCCAGTAATTAACTACCCTTAATTACTCCATTTCATAAATTAATTACTCCCTAATTAATTATCTTTTAATTAATCCCTTGATTAATTATCCAAAAGTAATTAAATTCAAATTACTTCATTATTAAATCTCCTTTAATTAATTACATCTAGTAATTACCTTTAATTACTTTCCTAAGTAATTACACTTCATTAATTACATTTAAGTAATTATATTTATCAAATCACCAAGTGATTATCTTAAATTAATTTAACTAATTAATTTAAACTTATCAAATGTATTTAATTAATTACCTTAAGTAATTAATTCCTTTAATTACTTCCATTAAGTAATTATACTTGACCAACTTCATAATGATTATCATTTACTAATTAATCTATTTGATTATCAAAATTAATCATGTTAATTAATTATTTAATAATCCCTAATTAATGATCTCTCATTAATTATTAACAATTCTTTATTTAAGTAATTAAACTTAAATCAACCATTATTACTAATTACAAATTAATTAATTCTTAATTACTAATTAACTAATTTCTAATTACTTAATTAATTTCTTAATTAATCTTTAATCACTTGATTAATTAATTCCTAATCATTTATTAATAATCTATACTTATTTAATTAAATTATTCTTAATCCCAAATTAATTAACCCTCAATTAATTAACTTATATTCCTAATTATTTAATTAATTAACACTAAATCATTAATTAATTAAATTTATAAATTACCCTTTAATTACCTTATTAATTTAAATAAATCCTAAAACATTAAACCTTAATTAATCTCTAAATTAAAGTATTAATCCTTATAACAACCTTAATTATTATTAACAAAAGATTTGAAATATTTTACTTCTAAATTTTTCTTTTAATTCATTTTAAATTAAAGATTTAAAATAATTTACAAGTTTAACTTTATCCAATTTTAAATCAAATTTACAAAACCTTTTTAAATCCAAATATTAAAGAACCTTTAACATTTATAAAAGAAATTTATAAGATTTTTTTTTAAACAAATTCATTTAAAAATTCAAGCCTTTTTAAATTATTCTTTAAATAATTAAATTTGTTAAAACCTTATAATTTTATAAACATTATTTATCTCAACTAGAATACAAATTAAATTGAATCCATACTTTAAACTTGATTTAAAACTGAATTTAAATCTTGCTTTCAAATTTTAAAATAAGTTTTAAAATTTAAAACAAACAGATTTAAAAAAAAACTGTAACAGGTCAATGACCCGAACCAAACATCAAAATACCCGAGAAAAACTACAGAAATCCCGAGACCAACTTCGAGTTTTCTTTCCTTTTTATTTTAAACTTTGCTATATAAATTTTTTTTAAAACTGTTATAACCACACGAGTCTCCCCTGAAAACAACTCGAGCCAGAACCCAACTATCACGGGCATGACTTCGAGTCAAACCCATCATCTACTCGAATACGTCTTCTTCTTCCTCTAATCCACACCAACCATTTCTGATACGATGTACACGTGCACATGACATCGGTGCCATTCCATCCACCATCGCCGGCACTCCAGAGTCGCCGCTGACCCTCTCCAACCCTTCGTTCACCCAAATCCAACGATAAGACAAATATCCAAAATCGAGCAAATCGATCATCACCTGGAAACAGACCCCATCTTGGAAAACTCACGAATCCAACTTTCTGACCACCGGAGCACCTGACCTTCTCGCAACGCCTTCGTCAACGTCCCCGTTTCAAATTTCCAGAGTCTGGTGGAACTCGGTCCACCAGAGACAACGTGACGACAACTTTTCTGACCACATCAAAAACTAGGTCTACAAACTTTCCCGATCAACCCCCATCGCCACAGTGCTCTGACATTACTTCTGCTATTTTTCCCATATTCTCCGATCATCCCACTATCCCCAGAGAAAATTTCGACCTCTCCGATCAACTATATCACCAGAGATTACCCAGAATGCAAAATCTGTTCAACCTCAAACTACTCGTTCAATACCCCTCTAAAATTTTGATTCGAATCTTAAAAATCATGGTTTCAATCAGGGATTCAGATCATACACCTGAATCAATGAATTAAGGGGTTCGAATTTTAACAAAAACCCAAGTTTTCCTGTTCCACTATGTTTTCCAGAGCAATTTCCTTTTTATTTTATCTTAAATAAAATTTTAAACACTAGTCTATGATTAAACAAATAAATGCTGTTTAAATCCTAAGTCCTAAAAGAGATTATATCAAGAGGAATTTGAATTTTATCATAATTTAAGCTTTTAAGGATAAGAACAGGTAAAACAGATACCACAGTAACATGCATCTATACATCCAAATCTATATATAGAAATTCAATCATATACATTCATACAATACACATTTTATTCCAGAAATCCATATGCAAACAGATATCATATACTTTAGTTTTAAAACGAATGTTACTCACCAGATTAAAATGAAGAACAGAGCTTTATTCTTTTTAAATAGCCTTTGAAACTTTTAAATCTGAATGCCTTTTTGATCTTTAAATACTTGAATGCTTGATTTGGAAACTTGCATGCATGCTATTTGTTTTGTTGTGATGTTGCTTTAGATTCCAGTTTACTTGCTTTTGATTTTTTTCTCTTTGAGCTTGCTTCCAGATTTTGAAAAAGATGCAGGCTAAAGACTTTTGATTTTTGAAATGAATTACAGGGATTTTTGCTTTTTGCTTTGAGGGGTTTGATTACAGATTGTTTTGAGATTATGGTTTGAGGAATTTGTTACAGGCTTTGCCTTTGTTTTTTTTTTGAAAATGATTTACAGGTTGAAGAAATGTTGATTTCGGTTTGAGGAGTTTGATTATCAGATTTGAAGAAGTTTTTAGAGGATAGGCTGAAGTCTCTTAAGTTTTAAAGAAAAGAGAAAAGAAAATGGAATGAGAGGTAGATGCATATATAGGTAGAAATGATTTATTTTAAAATAAAAAGAAAAATTAAAACAAAAATGACACTTGTCTTTCTCATACCTTAATTTCTTAACACATGTTATAATAAAGCCTTAGGAAATAACACATGTCCCTTTTTATTAGTTAATATTTATTTTAAATGTAAAAACCCTTTTCTTTATTTATTAAATACTTATTTATATACATAGATAATTTTTAAAGAAACAAAACTAATTATATTTGTAATTAAAAATTTATACATATATTTTAAAATCCAAAACTATTTAAAATATTACCCTTTTTTGAATTCCAAAATTAATTTACATTCAAATTCAAATTATATTTAAAAATCCAATTTAAAGTAAATTTAAAACAACACATTCAATTTGAAAATAACAATACATTATAATTATTATCAAAGATTATCAGATCAATTTAATTATTTAAACAGATTATTAAATTGATATTGCCCAAAAATTCCGGGATATCACATTCCTCCCCCATTAAAATAATTTCGTCCCCGAAATTTAAAACAAAGGTAATTTAATAATCTATTTAAATCACAAGCATATATTATCATCCATATGCTAACAACCATAGCAACCAATTCACTCAATCAAACAATTTTAATTATCCAGACAAAATTCTAAATAGAATTTCCTAGAGTTTCCCAAGTGTAAATATCGGGATACTCGCTCTACAGAATCCAAACAATCAATACTACTAAGCTATAGAGCTCCTACTCATCTAGATCTACAGAACTAAATAGAATATCAGACTACAGACGAGTCTGATTCAACAACCAAATCTTCCAGAACTACTGGTTCCTAAACCAGAGATAGATCAAACACGTACTCCCTCAGAGATACATGAAATACATTGAATTCCAATTATCCAAACTGACAATTCAATCCAGTAGATCAAAGCACTTATCCAAATCAGAACATAAAAGAGATCCAATATTCCTCGGAGCTGACTTCCCAGACTTACCCAATCTTACTACTCCTTTAACCAGAGAAAACTTCAACAACAACGAAGTCTCCAACTTCGAATTCCAAATTCCTCCGTCTCTTATCCACAAAATCCTTCTGACAATCCTGGGCTTCCTACAAATCCTTCTTGATCAGCTCAACCTTCGCCGATGCTTCTAGAAACAAACAAGGCCAAAAACAACCCCACACAATGATCTCCTCAAGATCAACCAAGACCAAGAACACCAACTCTACTCACAAACATCAGAAGACTGAACTAACTTCTCCTATCTGGAAAAGACAAACAGGAGCACTCGCCAAACTGCTTTCGCTGCACCACTCTGATCTGGAATAGAATGAAAATGCTGATGAAGAACACAAGCATAGACTGGACCACACATCCCAGAAAATCTCGGATAACTCAAGAGAATACTCAAACTATCGCAAGTCACTTTTGCGATCAACCCAGCCAAAATGCAAAGAAACTGTTCTCTTTTTACCAATCAGAACAACTTATACTTAACTATCCAATCCATCGAAGAAATGGATACACTCTACTGCTTCTGAACTCCATCTTCAGAAAAACTGCTCGGCCAGAAAACTTTCTGCCAATGCACAGAACACTCCGAGCTGCACTACTGCCACAGATGCCAAAGACTTCCTTAATGAAAGCTCTTCGAGAAACTCAAAACCCAAACGAAACATAAACACCAAGCTGAACTCAGCCATAACACCGAAGCAGACACACTTCCTTAAACTTGTTCCAAAGAAAACATCTTCGGGAACATCCATAGTCACTGTATCTCATCACACAGTTACTTCTTCCAGAAGTTACCAACATACCATCACACACTTCTGTTTATCCGACAGATCCAACTCTACTCATCCAACTTCAAAGATGGACTCTGAACCTTAACAAGTTTTCTTTAGAGATTGGTGAAATCCTTACACCACTGCAAAGCTTATTCGAGACGGTATTAGGTCTATAGTCTCGATAGATACACTATCAACCTCAAACATTCAAACTCCTACCATTGGTAGTCGTGTTACACACACCACCACCCTATCTACCCTTATAACTCATATTGGAAAACCCGAACAGGTAACCCAACAAATAGGTAGAATAAATATATATATATATATATATATATAGTTATATAAAAATTACAAATACGCTCTCTCAAGATAGACACCACTCCAGAGCCTAGGTATTATCTCAACCTAGAGCTCTGATACCACCAGTGACGACCCGCCTTTCATTCCACAGAATGACGCATCGTCAATAAGAAAGAAAGGGATAGAAAAGAGAAAAGAAGAGAAGAGAGAAAGAAACAACATTAGAATCTCAACAGCGGAACGAATAAATTATATTAATAACATAAACTATTACATAGTATACAACACTTATCAGAGTTTACACAACATATACATCACATACTAGACAGTTATAAACATCAGTCTAGACATTACAACTCAATTACATACAAGACACTATCACAGAGATCAACACAGCGGAACACTATATATCTACTAACGCTGAAGCCTCCTCCTCCATTGCTCCTCCAGAAAACTCGTCAAAGCTAAACCTGAATCCCTTGGCTACTCGTAAAAATTTGAGTACCCAAGAGTTTATAAAACAGAAAATAAACACTTGGGTCAGACATGGGTCTGGTGTGAGTAACAGGTTAAAGTTGCTTAACTTTGAAAACCATTTGGAAAGAAAAAGGTATCTCGTAAGACTCCCCACAAATAAACATGGGTAAGTTTTTACCTTACGCTAACCAAAACATTTGATAGGAAATCCAGTTATATTATAATAGGTCTAGGGTTTCCAAATAACTATGAAATAGCTGAAATTGTTACATTATTAAATTCCAGCATACTAGCCAACAAAGTGGGTTATACAATCAAGTCCGTTATCACTTATTGGAAATTGGATTCCATACAATGGCAGGGCTACCGGGGTACCACCCATCACAGTACGGGGCCTAGATCACCGTACCGAGGATTACACCCAATCCCCTGCAACACAAAGCCGGAACCATCCCTTACTGGATAATTCCGAATAAAAATCACCCCACAGATGGCCGTCGCCAACTGCACCACTAAGCCGAAATAAAGGAACTCTCTAGACAGGGATGACCTTACTCTCAGTGGGTGCTACCCACGAAGCCTTGCTGCCCCTCCCATGTTTTATCCATTCCCGGTTGATGAGGCTTGAGGCTACGATTACCTTTAATTAGAACACATCACTTAGAATGCTCATCGTCCACCTGACGATGTTTTGAAAGCATTCAATCCATACAAGTTCATTCCGGGTTCGAACGAAACCGAAGGCATTATCTCGTTACACTCATTTTGGAATCACCCTCAGAGTTAACGACAATAACCCTTGCACTCTGAATCTTCACCTTCACTTGAGATTCACGACCTATCGTTAATTTGGATCAATGTGGTATTCGGATATCCAAATCTGGAAACCCGATCCCGGTCTCATCGAAATCCAAAACGTATCTTTTAATGCCAAGTTGTTTTGAAGTTAAAACAATTCAATTATTTATCTATATACACAGAGATAGATAATTCACAACAGATAATCCATATTATTATCACAAACAGTTAATTCACATTATCATTTCAATTCAACCAAAATATCCATATCACATATCAGCATATATCTCATCAGAGATATCAAACAATGCAAAGCATTCAATAACATTCATCCATCCCTAAGTAATGATTTATATCATCTCTAATTAATTTAAAGTGAATTAAATTAATTACTTCATTCTATAAATCCTGCTTACTTAAACATTAATTAAACCGATTAATTAATCATACTCTAAGTATCCATCTTAATTAATCATTCTTGATTAATTATTCTTTAATTACTTTAAGTAATTAATCCTTAATTAATTTCACAAATTAATTATCTTAAACCATTACAGTAATTAATCTTTAATTATTTCATTAATAACTATACTTAATTACATTTATCCTTAATTAATTACAATTAATTAATTACTTTAATCACTTATTATTGATTAATTAATCTTAATTAATCAATCCTTAATTAAATTATTAATTATATTAATTAATTAATGATTCTTAATTTCTTCTTTAATTAATTACTCCATTTAAATTAATTATATTTAATAATTAATCTTTAATTAGTCACATTTATTAATCACCTTTGATTAATCTCATCCAGTAATTAACTACCCTTAATTACTCCATTTCATAAATTAATTACTCCCTAATTAATTATCTTTTAATTAATCCCTTGATTAATTATCCAAAAGTAATTAAATTCAAATTACTTCATTATTAAATCTCCTTTAATTAATTACATCCAGTAATTACCTTTAATTACTTTCCTAAGTAATTACACTTCATTAATTACATTTAAGTAATTATATTTATCAAATCACCAAGTGATTATCTTAAATTAATTTAACTAATTAATTTAAACTTATCAAATTTATTTAATTAATTACCTTAAGTAATTAATTCCTTTAATTACTTCCATTAAGTAATTATACTTGACCAACTTCATAATGATTATCATTTACTAATTAATCTATTTGATTATCAAAATTAATCATGTTAATTAATTATTTAATAATCCCTAATTAATGATCTCTCATTAATTAATAACAATTCTTTATTTAAGTAATTAAACTTAAATCAACCATTATTACTAATTACAAATTAATTAATTCTTAATTACTAATTAACTAATTTCTAATTACTTAATTAATTTCTTAATTAATCTTTAATCACTTGATTAATTAATTCCTAATCATTTATTAATAATCTATACTTATTTAATTAAATGATTCTTAATCCCAAATTAATTAACCCTCAATTAATTAACTTATATTCCTAATTATTTAATTAATTAACACTAAATCATTAATTAATTAAATTTATAAATTACCCTTTAATTACCTTATTAATTTAAATAAATTCTAAAACATTAAACCTTAATTAATCTCTAAATTAAAGTATTAATCCTTATAACAACCTTAATTATTATTAACAAAAGATTTGAAATATTTTACTTCTAAATTTTTCTTTTAATTCATTTTAAATTAAAGATTTAAAATAATTTACAAGTTTAACTTTATCCAATTTTAAATCAAATTTACAAAACCTTTTTAAATCCAAATGTTAAAGAACCTTTAACATTTATAAAAGAAATTTATAAGATTTTTTTTTAAACAAATTTATTTAAAAATTCAAGCCTTTTTAAATTATTCTTTAAATAATTAAATTTGTTAAAACCTTATAATTTTATAAACATTATTTATCTCAATTAGAATACAAATTAAATTGAATCCATACTTTAAACTTGTTTTAAAACTGAATTTAAATCTTGCTTTTAAATTTTAAAATAAGTTTTAAAATTTAAAACAAACAGATTTTAAAAAAAACTGTAACAGGTCAATGACCCGAACCAAACATCAAAATACCCAAGAAAAACTACAGAAATCCCGAGACCAACTTCGAGTTTTCTTTCCTTTTTATTTTAAACTTTGCTATATAAATTTTTTTAAAAACTGTTATAACCACACGAGTCTCCCCTGAAAACAACTCGAGCCAGAACCCAACTATCACGAGCATGACTTCGAGTCAAACCCATCATCTACTCGAATACGTCTTCTTCTTCCTCTAATCCACACCAACCATTTCTGATACGATGTACACGTGCACATGACATCGGTGCCATTCCAGCCACCATCGCCGGCACTCCAGAGTCGCTGCCGACCCTCTCCAACCCTTCGTTCACCCAAAACCAACGATAAGACAAATATCGAAAATCAAGCAAATCGATCATCACCTGGAAACAGACCCCATCTTGGAAAACTCTCGAATCCAACTTTCTGACCACCGGAGCACCTGACCTTCTCGCCACGCCTTCGTCAAAGTCCCCGTTTCAAATTTCCAGAGTCTGGTGGAACTCGGTCCACCAGAGACAACGTGACGACAACTTTTCTGACCACATCAAAAACTAGGTCTACAAACTTTCCCGATCAACCCCCATCGCCACAGTGCTCTGACATTACTTCTGCTATTTTTCCCATATTCTCCGATCATCCCACTATCCCCAGAGAAAATTTCGACCTCTCCGATCAACTATATCACCAGAGATTACCCAGAATGCAAAATCTGTTCAACCTCAAACTACTCGTTCAATACCCCTCTAAAATTTTGATTCGAATCTTAAAAATCATGGTTTCAATCAGGGATTCAGATCATACACCTGAATCAATGAATTAAGGGGTTCGAATTTTAACAAAACCCAAGTTTTCCTGTTCCACTATGTTTTCCAGAGCAATTTCCTTTTTATTTTATCTTAAATAAAATTTTAAACACTAGTCTGTGATTAAACAAATAAATGTTGTTTAAATCCTAAGTCCTAAAAGAGATTATATCAAGAGGAATTTGAATTTTATCATAATTTAAGCTTTTAAGGATAAGAACAGGTAAAACAGATACCACAGTAACATGCATCTATACATCCAAATCTATATATAGAAATTCAATCATATACATTCATACAATACACATTTTATTCCAGAAATCCATATGCAAACAGATATCATATACTTTAGTTTTAAAACGAATGTTACTCACCAGATTAAAATGAAGAACAGAGCTTTATTCTTTTTAAATAGCCTTTGAAACTTTTAAATCCGAATGCCTTTTTGATCTTTAAATACTTGAATGCTTGATTTGGAAACTTGCATGCATGCTATTTGTTTTGTTGTGATGTTGCTTTAGATTCCAGTTTACTTGCTTTTGATTTTTTTCTCTTTGAGCTTGCTTCCAGATTTTGAAAAAGATGCAGGCTAAAGACTTTTGATTTTTGAAATGAATTACAGGGATTTTTGCTTTTTGCTTTGAGGGGTTTGATTACAGATTGTTTTGAGATTATGGTTTGAGGAATTTGTTACCGGCTTTGCCTTTGTTTTTTTTTTGAAAATGATTTACAGGTTGAAGAAATGTTGATTTCGGTTTGAGGAGTTTGGTTATCAGATTTGAAGAAGTTTTTAGAGGATAGGCTGAAGTCTCTTAAGTTTTAAAGAAAAGAGAAAAGAAAATGGAATGAGAGGTAGATGCATATATAGGTAGAAATGATTTATTTTAAAATAAAAAGAAAAATTAAAACAAAAATGACACTTGTCTTTCTCATACCTTAATTTCTTAACACATGTTATAATAAAGCCTTAGGAAATAACACATGTCCCTTTTTATTAATTAATATTTATTTTAAATGTAAAAACCCTTTTCTTTATTTATTAAATACTTATTTATATACATAGATAATTTTTAAAGAAACAAAACTAATTATATTTGTAATTAAAAGTTTATACATATATTTTAAAATCCAAAACTATTTAAAATATTACCCTTTTTTGAATTCCAAAATTAATTTACATTCAAATTCAAATTATATTTAAAAATCCAATTTAAAGTAAATTTAAAACAACACATTCAATTTGAAAATAACAATACATTATAATTATTATCAAAGATTATCAGATCAATTTAATTATTTAAACAGATTATTAAATTGATATTGCCCAAAAATTCCGAGATATCACATTCCTCCCCCCTTAAAATAATTTCGTCCCCGAAATTTAAAACAAAGGTAATTTAATAATCTATTTAAATCACAAGCATATATTATCATCCATATGCTAACAACCATAGCAACCAATTCACTCAATCAAACAATTTTAATTATCCAGACAAAATTCAGAATAGAATTTCCTAGAGTTTCCCAAGTGTAAATATCGGGATACTCGCTCTAAAGAATCCAAACAATCAATACTACTAAGCTATAGAGCTCCTACTCATCTAGATCTACAGAACTAAATAGAATATCAGACTACAGACGAGTCTGATTCAACAACCAAATCTTCCAGAACTACTGGTTCCTAAACCAGAGATAGATCAAACACGTACTCCCTCAGAGATACATGAAATACATTGAATTCCAATTATCCAAACTGACAATTCAATCCAGTAGATCAAAGCACTTATCCAAATCAGAACATAAAAGAGATCCAATATTCCTCGGAGCTGACTTCCCAGACTTACCCAATCTTACTGCTCCTTTAACCAGAGAAAACTTCAACAACAACGAAGTCTCCAACTTCGAATTCCAAATTCCTCCGTCTCTTATCCACAAAATCCTTCTGACAATCCTGGGCTTCCTACAAATCCTTCTTGATCAGCTCAACCTTCGCCGATGCTTCTAGAAACAAACAAGGCCAAAAACAACCCCACACAATGATCTCCTCAAGATCAACCAAGACCAAGAACACCAACTCTACTCACAAACATCAGAAGACTGAACTAACTTCTCCTATCTGGAAAAGACAAACAGGAGCACTCGCCAAACTGCTTTCGCTGCACCACTCTGATCTGGAATAGAATGAAAATGCTGATGAAGAACATAAGCATAGACTGGACCACACATCCCAGAAAATCTCGGATAACTCAAGAGAATACTCAAACTATCGCAAGTCACTTTTGCGATCAACCCAGCCAAAATGCAAAGAAACTGTTCTCTTTTTACCAATCAGAACAACTTATACTTAACTATCCAATCCATCGAAGAAATGGATACACTCTACTGCTTCTGAACTCCATCTTCAGAAAAACTGCTCGGCCAGAAAACTTTCTGCCAATGCACAGAACACTCCGAGCTGCACTACTGCCACAGATGCCAAAGACTTCCTTAATCAAAGCTCTTCGAGAAACTCAAAACCCAAACGAAACATAAACACCAAGCTGAACTCAGCCATAACACCGAAGCAGACACACTTCCTTAAACTTGTTCCAAAGAAAACATCTTCGGGAACATCCATAGTCACTGTATCTCATCACACAGTTACTTCTTCCAGAAGTTACCAACATACCATCACACACTTCTGTTTATCCGACAGATCCAACTCTACTCATCCAACTTCAAAGATGGACTCTGAACCTTAACAAGTTTTCTTTAGAGATTGGTGAAATCCTTACACCACTGCAAAGCTTATTCGAGACGGTATTAGGTCTACAGTCTCGATAGATACACTTTCAACCTCAAACATTCAAACTCCTACCATTGGTAGTCGTGTTACACACACCACCACCCTATCTACCCTTATAACTCATATTGGAAAACCCGAACAGGTAACCCAACAAATAGGTAGAATAAATATATATATATATATATATAGTTATATAAAAATTACAAATACGCTCTCTCAAGATACACACCACTCCAGAGCCTAGGTATTATCTCAACCTAGAGCTCTGATACCACCAGTGACGACCCGCCATTCATTCCACAGAATGACGCATCGTCAATAAGAAAGAAAGGGATAGAAAAGAGAAAAGAAGAGAAGAGAGAAAGAAACAACATCAGAATCTCAATAGCGGAACGAATAAATTATATTAATAACATAAACTATTACATAGTATACAACACTTATCAGAGTTTACACAACATATACATCACATACTAGACAGTTATAAACATCTGTCTAGACATTACAACTCAATTACATACAAGACACTATCACAGAGATCAACACAGCGGAACACTATATATCTACGAACGCTGAAGCCTCCTCCTCCATTGCTCCTCCAGAAAACTCGTCAAAGCTAAACCTGAATCCCTTGGCTACTTGTAAAAATTTGAGTACCCAAGAGTTTATAAAACAGAAAATAAACACTTGGGTCAGACATGGGTCTGGTGTGAGTAACAGGTTAAAGTTGCTTAACTTTGAAAACCATTTGGAAAGAAAAAGGTATCTCGTAAGACTCCCCATAAATAAACATGGGTAAGTTTTTACCTTACGCTAACCAAAACATTTGATAGGAAATCCAGTTATATTATAATAGGTCTAGGGTTTCCAAATAACTATGAAATAGCTGAAATTGTTACATTATTAAATTCCAGCATACTAGCCAACAAAGTGGGTTATACAATCAAGTCCGTTATCACTTATTGGAAATTGGATTCCATACAATGGCAGGGCTACCGGGGTACCGCCAATCACAGTACGAGGCCTAGATCACCGTACCGAGGATTACTCCCAATCCCCTGCAACACAAAGCCGGAACCATCCCTTACTGGATAATTCCGAATAAAAATCACCCCACAGATGGCCGTCGCCAACTATACCACTAAGCCGAAATAAAGGAACTCTCTAGATAGGGATGACCTTACTCTCAGTGGGTGCTACCCACGAAGCCTTGCTGCACCTCCCCTGTTTTAGCCATTCCCGGTTGATGAGGCTTGAGGCTACGATTACCTTTAATTAGAACACATCACTTAGAATGCTCATCGTCCACCTGACGATGTTTTGAAAGCATTCAATCCATACAAGATCATTCCGGGTTCGAACGAAACCGAAGGCATTATCTCGTTACACTCATTTTGGAATCACCCTCAGAGTTAACGACAATAACCCTTGCATTCTGAATCTTCACCTTCACTTGAGATTCACGACCTATCGTTAATTTGGATCGATGTGGTATTCGGATATCCAAATCTGGAAACACGATCCCGGTCTCTTCGAAATCCAAAACGTATCTTTTAAGGCCAAGTTGTTTTAAAGTTAAAACAATTCAATTATTTATCTATATAAACAGAGATAGATAATTCACAATAGATAATCCATATTATTATCACAAACAGATAATTCACATTATCATTTCAATTCAACCAAAACATCCATATCACATATCAGCATATATCTCATCAGAGATATCAAACAATGCAAAGCATTCAATAACATTCATCCATCCCTAAGTAATGATTTATATCATCTCTAATTAATTTAAAGTGAATTAAATTAATTACTTCATTCTATAAATCCTGCTTACTTAAACATTAATTAAACCGATTAATTAATCATACTCTAAGTATCCATCTTAATTAATCATTCTTGATTAATTATTCTTTAATTACTTTAAGTAATTAATCCTTAATTAATTTCACAAATTAATTATCTTAAACCATTACAGTAATTAATCTTTAATTACTTCATTAATAAATATACTTAATTACATTTATCCTTAATTAATTACAATTAATTAATTACTTTAATCACTTATTATTGATTAATTAATCTTAATTAATCAACCCTTAATTAAATTATTAATTATATTAATTAATTAATGATTCTTAATTTCTTCTTTAATTAATTACTCCATTTAAATTAATTATATTTAATAATTAATCTTTAATTAGTCACATTTATTAATCACCTTTGATTAATCTCATCCAGTAATTAACTACCCTTAATTACTCCATTTCATAAATTAATTACTCCCTAATTAGTTATATTTTAATTAATCCCTTGATTAATTATCCAAAAGTAATTAAATTCAAATTACTTCATTATTAAATCTCCTTTAATTAATTACATCCAATAATTACCTTTAATTACTTTCCTAAGTAATTACACTTCATTAATTACATTTAAGTAATTATATTTATCAAATCACCAAGTGATTATCTTAAATTAATTTAACTAATTAATTTAAACTTATCAAATTTATTTAATTAATTACCTTAAGTAATTAATTCCTTTAATTACTTCCATTAAGTAATTATACTTGACCAACTTCATAATGATTATCATTTACTAATTAATCTATTTGATTATCAAAATTAATCATGTTAATTAATTATTTAATAATCCCTAATTAATGATCTCTCATTAATTAATAACAATTCTTTATTTAAGTAATTAAACTTAAATCAACCATTATTACTAATTACAAATTAATTAATTCTTAATTACTAATTAATTAATTTCTAATTACTTAATTAATTTCTTAATTAATCTTTAATCACTTGATTAATTAATTCCTAATCATTTATTAATAATCTATACTTATTTAATTAAATGATTCTTAATCCCAAATTAATTAACCCTCAATTAATTAACTTATATTCCTAATTATTTAATTAATTAACACTAAATCATTAATTGATTAAATTTATAAATTACCCTTTAATTACCTTATTAATTTAAATAAATCCTAAAACATTAAACCTTAATTAATCTCTAAATTAAAGTATTAATCCTTATAACAACCTTAATTATTATTAACAAAAGATTTGAAATATTTTACTTCTAAATTTTTCTTTTAATTCATTTTAAATTAAAGATTTAAAATAATTTACAAGTTTAACTTTATCTAATTTTAAATCAAATTTACAAAACCTTTTTAAATCCAAATGTTAAAGAACCTTTAACATTTATAAAAGAAATTTATAAGATTTTTTTTAAACAAATTCATTTAAAAATTCAAGCCTTTTTAAATTATTCTTTAAATATTTAAATTTGTTAAAACCTTATAATTTTATAAACTTTATTTATCTCAACTAGAATACAAATTAAATTGAATCCATACTTTAAACTTGATTTAAAAATGAATTTAAATCTTGCTTTCAAATTTAAAAATAAGTTTTAAAATTTAAAACAAACAGATTTTAATAAAAAACTGTAACAGGTCAATGACCCGAACCAAACATCAAAATACCCGAGAAAAACTACAGAAATCCCGAGACCAACTTCGAGTTTTCTTTCCTTTTTATTTTAAACTTTGCTATATAAATTTTTTTAAAAACTTTTATAACCACACGAGTCTCCCCTGAAAACAACTCGAGCCAGAACCCAACTATCACGAGCATGACTTCGAGTCAAACCCATCATCTACTCGAATACGTCTTCTTCTTCCTCTAATCCACACCAACCATTTCTGATACGATGTACACGTGCACATGACATCGGTGCCATTCCAGCCACCATCGCCGGCACTCCAGAGTCGCCGCCGACCCTCTCCAACCCTTCGTTCACCCAAATCCAACGATAAGACAAATATCGAAAATCGAGCAAATCGATCATCACCTGGAAACAGACCCCATCCTGGAAAACTCTCGAATCCAACTTTCGGAGCACCTGACCTTCTCGCCACGCCTTCGTCAACGTCCCCGTTTCAAATTTCCAGAGTCTGGTGGAACTCGGTCCACCAGAGACAACGTGACGACAACTTTTCTGACCACATCAAAAACTAGGTCTACAAACTTTCCCGATCAACCCCCATCGCCACAGTGCTTTGACATTACTTCTGCTATTTTTCCCATATTCTCCGATCATCCCACTATCCCCAGAGAAAATTTCGACCTCTCCGATCAACTATATCACCAGAGATTACCCAGAATGCAAAATCTGTTCAACCTCAAACTACTCGTTCAATACCCCTCTAAAAATTTTGATTCGAATCTTAAAAATCATGGTTTCAATCAGGGATTCAGATCATACACCTGAATCAATGAATTAAGGGGTTCGAATTTTAACAAAAACCCAAGTTTTCCTGTTCCACTATGTTTTCCAGAGCAATTTCCTTTTTATTTTATCTCAAATAAAATTTTAAACACTAGTCTATGATTAAACAAATAAATGTTGTTTAAATCCTAAGTCCTAAAAGAGATTATATCAAGAGGAATTTGAATTTTTATCATAATTTAAGCTTCTAAGGATAAGAACAGGTAAAACATATACCACAGTAACATGCATCTATACATCCAAATCTATATATAGAAATTCAATCATATACATTCATACAATACACATTTTATTCCAGAAATCCATATGCAAACAGATATCATATACTTTAGTTTTAAAACGAATGTTACTCACCAGATTAAAATGAAGAACAGAGCTTTATTATTTTTAAGTAGCCTTTGAAACTTTTAAATCTGAATGCCTTTTTGATCTTTAAATACTTGAATGCTTGATTTGGAAACTTGCATGCATGCTATTTGTTTTGTTGTGATGTTGCTTTAGATTCCAGTTTACTTGCTTTTGATTTTTTTTCTCTTTGAGCTTGCTTCCAGATTTTGAAAAAGATGCAGGCTAAAGACATTTGATTTTTGAAATGAATTACAGGGATTTTTGCTTTTTGCTTTGAGGGGTTTGATTACAGGCTTTTTGCTTTGAGGGGTTTGATTACAGATTGTTTTGAGATTATGGTTTGAGGAATTTGTTACAGGCTTTGCCTTTGTTTTTTTTTTGAAAATGATTTACAGGTTGAAGAAATGTTGATTTCGGTTTGAGGAGTTTGATTATCAGATTTGAAGAAGTTTTTAGAGGATAGGCTGAAGTCTCTTAAGTTTTAAAGAAAAGAGAATAGAAAATGGAATGAGAGGTAGATGCATATATAGGTAGAAATGATTTATTTTAAAATAAAAAGAAAAATTAAAACAAAAATGATACTTGTCTTTCTCATACCTTAATTTCTTAACACATGTTATAATAAAGCCTTAGGAAATAACACATGTCCCTTTTTATTAATTAATATTTATTTTAAATGTAAAAACCCTTTTCTTTATTTATTAAATACTTATTTATATACATAGATAATTTTTAAAGAAACAAAACTAATTATATTTGTAATTAAAAGTTTATACATATATTTTAAAATCCAAAACTATTTAAAATATTACCCTTTTTTGAATTCCAAAATTAATTTACATTCAAATTCAAATTATATTTAAAAATCCAATTTAAAGTAAATTTAAAACAACACATTCAATTTGAAAATAACAATACATTATAATTATTATCAAAGATTATTAGATCAATTTAATTATTTAAACAGATTATTAAATTGATATTGCCCAAAAATTCCGGGATATCACATTCCTCCCCCCTTAAAATAATTTCGTCCCCGAAATTTAAAACAAAGGTAATTTAATAATCTATTTAAATCACAAGCATATATTATCATCCATATGCTAACAACCATAGCAACCAATTCACTCAATCAAACAATTTTAATTATCCAGACAAAATTCTGAATAGAATTTCCTAGAGTTTCCCAAGTGTAAATATCGGGATACTCGCTCTACAGAATCCACACAATCAATACTACTAAGCTATAGAGCTCCTACTCATCTAGATCTATAGAACTAAATAGAATATCAGACTACAGACGAGTCTGATTCAACAACCAAATCTTCCAGAACTACTAGTTCCTAAACCAGAGATAGATCAAACACGTACTCCCTCAGAGATACATGAAATACATTGAATTCCAATTATCCAAACTGACAATTCAATCCAGTAGATCAAAGCACTTATCCAAATCAGAACATAAAAGAGATCCAATATTCCTCGGAGCTGACTTCCCAGACTTACCCAATCTTACTGCTCCTTTAACCAGAGAAAACTTCAACAACAACGAAGTCTCCAACTTCGAATTTTAAATTCCTCCGTCTTTTATCCACAAAATCCTTCTGACAATCCTGGGCTTCCTACAAATCCTTCTTGATCAGCTCAACCTTCGCTGATGCTTCTAGAAACAAACTAGGCCAAAAACATCCCCACACAATGATCTCCTCAAGATCAACCAAGACCAAGAACACCAACTCTACTCACGAACATCAGAAGACTGAACTAACTTCTCCTATCTGGAAAAGACAAACAGGAGCACTCGCCAAACTGCTTTCGCTGCACCACTCTGATCTGGAATAGAATGAAAATGCTGATGAAGAACACAAGCATAGACTGGACCACACATCCCAGAAAATCTCGGATAACTCAAGAGAATACTCAAACTATCGCAAGTCACTTTTGCGATCAACCCAGCCAAAATGCAAAGAAATTGTTCACTTTTTACCAATCAGAACAACTTATACTTAACTATCCAATCCATCGAAGAAATGGATACACTCTACTGCTTCTGAACTCCATCTTCAGAAAAACTGCTCAGCCAGAAAACTTTCTGCCAATGCACAGAACACTCCGAGCTGCACTACTGCCACAAATGCCAAAGACTTCCTTAATCAAAGCTCTTCGAGAAACTCGAAACCCAAACGAAACATAAACACCAAGCTGAACTCAGCCATAACACCGAAGCAGACACACTTCCTTAAACTTATTCCAAAGAAAACATCTTCGGGAACATCCATAGTCACTGTATCTCATCACACAGTTACTTCTTCCAGAAGTTACCAACATACCATCACACACTTCTGTTTATCCGACAGATCCAACTCTACTCATCCAACTTCAAAGATGGACTCTGAACCTTAACAAGTTTTCTTTAGAGATTGGTGAAATCCTTACACCACTGCAAAGCTTATTCGAGACGGTATTAGGTCTACAGTCTCGATAGATACACTTTCAACCTCAAACATTCAAACTCCTACCATTGGTAGTCGTGTTACACACACGACCACCCTATCTACCCTTATAACTCATATTGGAAAACCCGAATAGGTAACCCAACAAATAGGTTGAATAAATATATATATATAGTTATATAAAAATTACAAATACACTCTCTCAAGATAGACACCACTCCAGAGCCTAGGTATTATCTCAACCTAGAGCTCTGATACCACCAGTGACGACCCGCCTTTCATTCCACAGAATGACGCATCGTCAATAAGAAAGAAAGGGATAGAAAAGAGAAAAGAAGAGAAGAGAGAAAGAAACAACATCAGAATCTCAACAGCGGAACGAATAAATTATATTAATAACATAAACTATTACATAGTATACAACACTTATCAGAGTTTACACAACATATACATCACATACTAGACAGTTATAAACATCTGTCTAGACATTACAACTCAATTACATACAAGACACTATCACAGAGATCAACACAGCGGAACACTATATATCTACGAACGTTGAAGCCTCCTCCTCCATTGCTCCTCCAGAAAACTCGTCAAAGCTAAACCTGAATCCCTTGGCTACTCGTAAAAATTTGAGTACCCAAGAGTTTATAAAACAGAAAATAAACACTTGGGTCAGACATGGTTTTGGTGTGAGTAACAGGTTAAAGTTGCTTAACTTTGAAAACCATTTGGAAAGAAAAAGGTATCTCGTAAGACTCCCCACAAATAAACATAGGTAAGTTTTTACCTTACGCTAACCAAAACATTTGATAGGAAATCCAGTTATAATAGGTCTAGGGTTTCCAAATAACTATGAAATAGCTGAAATTGTTACATTATTAAATTCCAGCATACTAGCCAACAAAGCGGGTTATACAATCAAGTCCGTTATCACTTATTGGAAATTGGATTCCATACAATGGCAGGGCTACCGGGGTACCACCCATCACAGTACGTGGCCTAGATCACCGTACCGAGGATTACACCCAATCCCCTGCAACACAAAGCCGGAACCATCCCTTACTGGATAATTCCGAATAAAAATCACCCCACAGATGGCCGTCGCCAACTGCACCACTAAGCCGAAATAAAGGAACTCTCTAGACAGGGATGACCTTACTCTCAGTGGGTGCTACCCACGAAGCCTTGCTGCACCTCCCCTGTTTTATCCATTCCCGGTTGATGAGGCTTGAGGCTACGATTACCTTTAATTAGAACACATCACTTAGAATGCTCATCGTCCACCTGACGATGTTTTGAAAGCATTCAATCCATACAAGTTCATTCCGGGTTCGAACGAAACCGAAGGCATTATCTCGTTACACTCATTTTGGAATCACCCTCAGAGTTAACGACAATAACCCTTGCACTCTGAATCTTCACCTTCACTTGAGATTCACGACCTATCGTTAATTTGGATCGATGTGGTATTCGGATATCCAAATCTGGAAACCCGATCCCGGTCTCATCGAAATCCAAAACGTATCTTTTAAGGCCAAGTTGTTTTAAAGTTAAAACAATTCAATTATTTATCTATATACAGAGAGATAGGTAATTCACAATAGATAATCCATATTATTATCACAAACAGATAATTCACATTATCATTTCAATTCAACCAAAACATCCATATCACATATCAGCATATATCTCATCAGAGATATCAAACAATGCAAAGAATTCAATAACATTCATCCATCCCTAAGTAATGATTTATATCATCTCTAATTAATTTAAAGTGAATTAAATTAATTACTTTATTCTATAAATCCTGCTTATTTAAACATTAATTAAACCGATTAATTAATCATACTCTAAGTATCCATCTTAATTAATCATTCTTGATTAATTATTCTTTAATTACTTTAGGTAATTAATCCTTAATTAATTTCACAAATTAATTATCTTAAACCATTACAGTAATTAATCTTTAATTACTTCATTAATAACTATACTTAATTACATTTATCCTTAATTAATTACAATTAATTAATTACTTTAATCACTTATTATTGATTAATTAATCTTAATTAATCAACCCTTAATTAAATTATTAATTATATTAATTAATTAATGATTCTTAATTTCTTCTTTAATTAATTACTCCATTTAAATTAATTATATTTAATAATTAATCTTTAATTAGTCACATTTATTAATCACCTTTGATTAATCTCATCCAGTAATTAACTACCCTTAATTACTCCATTTCATAAATTAATTACTCCCTAATTAGTTATATTTTAATTAATCCCTTGATTAATTATCCAAAAGTAATTAAATTCAAATTACTTCATTATTAAATCTCCTTTAATTAATTACATCCAGTAATTACCTTTAATTACTTTCCTAAGTAATTACACTTCATTAATTACATTTAAGTAATTATATTTATCAATTCACCAAGTGATTATCTTAAATTAATTTAACTAATTAATTTAAACTTATCAAATTTATTTAATTAATTACCTTAAGTAATTAATTCCTTTAATTACTTCCATTAAGTAATTATACTTGACCAACTTCATAATGATTATCATTTACTAATTAATCTATTTGATTATCAAAATTAATCATGTTAATTAATTATTTAATAATCCCTAATTAATGATCTCTCATTAATTAATAACAATTCTTTATTTAAGTAATTAAACTTAAATCAACCATTATTACTAATTACAAATTAATTAATTCTTAATTACTAATTAATTAATTTCTAATTACTTAATTAATTTCTTAATTAATCTTTAATCACTTGATTAATTAATTCCTAATCATTTATTAATAATCTATACTTATTTAATTAAATGATTCTTAATCCCAAATTAATTAACCCTCAATTAATTAACTTATATTCCTAATTATTTAATTAATTAACACTAAATCATTAATTGATTAAATTTATAAATTACCCTTTAATTACCTTATTAATTTAAATAAATCCTAAAACATTAAACCTTAATTAATCTCTAAATTAAAGTATTAATCCTTATAACAACCTTAATTATTATTAACAAAAGATTTGAAATATTTTACTTCTAAATTTTTCTTTTAATTCATTTTAAATTAAAGATTTAAAATAATTTACAAGTTTAACTTTATCTAATTTTAAATCAAATTTACAAAACCTTTTTAAATCCAAATGTTAAAGAACCTTTAACATTTATAAAAGAAATTTATAAGATTTTTTTTAAACAAATTCATTTAAAAATTCAAGCCTTTTTAAATTATTCTTTAAATATTTAAATTTGTTAAAACCTTATAATTTTATAAACTTTATTTATCTCAAGTAGAATACAAATTAAATTGAATCCATACTTTAAACTTGATTTAAAAATGAATTTAAATCTTGCTTTCAAATTTTAAAATAAGTTTTAAAATTTAAAACAAACAGATTTTAAAAAAAAACTGTAACAGGTCAATGACCCGAACCAAACATCAAAATACCCGAGAAAAACTACAGAAATCCCGAGACCAACTTCGAGTTTTCTTTCCTTTTTATTTTAAACTTTGCTATATAAATTTTTTTAAAAACTGTTATAACCACACGAGTCTCCCCTGAAAACAACTCGAGCCAGAACCCAACTATCACGAGCATGACTTCGAGTCAAACCCATCATCTACTCGAATACGTCTTCTTCTTTCTCTAATCCACACCAACCATTTCTGATACGATGTACACGTGCACATGACATCGGTGCCATTCCAGCCACCATCGCCGGCACTCCAGAGTCGCCGCCGACCCTCTCCAACCCTTCGTTCACCCAAATCCAACGATAAGACAAATATCGAAAATCGAGCAAATCGATCATCACCTGGAAACAGACCCCATCCTGGAAAACTCTCGAATCCAACTTTCTGACCACCGGAGCACCTGACCTTCTCGCCACGCCTTCGTCAACGTCCCCGTTTCAAATTTCCAGAGTCTGGTGGAACTCGGTCCACCAGAGACAACGTGACGATAACTTTTCTGACCACATCAAAAACTAGGTCTATAAACTTTCCCGATCATCCCCCATCGCCACAGTGCTCTGACATTACTTCTGCTATTTTTCCCATATTCTCCGATCATCCCACTATCCCCAGAGAAAATTTCGACCTCTCCGATCAACTATATCACCAGAGATTACCCAGAATGCAAAATCTGTTCAACCTCAAACTACTCGTTCAATACCCCTCTAAAAATTTTGATTCGAATCTTAAAAATCATGGTTTCAATCAGGGATTCAGATCATACACCTGAATCAATGAATTAAGGGGTTCGAATTTTAACAAAAACCCAAGTTTTCCTGTTCCACTATGTTTTCCAGAGCAATTTCCTTTTTATTTTATCTTAAATAAAATTTTAAACACTAGTCTATGATTAAACAAATAAATGTTGTTTAAATCCTAAGTCCTAAAAGAGATTATATCAAGAGGAATTTGAATTTTATCATAATTTAAGCTTCTAAGGATAAGAACAGGTAAAACAGATACCACAGTAACATGCATCTATACATCCAAATCTATATATAGAAATTCAATCATATACATTCATACAATACACATTTTATTCCAGAAATCCATATGCAAACAGATATCATATACTTTAGTTTTAAAACGAATGTTACTCACCAGATTAAAATGAAGAACAGAGCTTTATTCTTTTTAAATAGCCATTGAAACTTTTAAATCCGAATGCCTTTTTGATCTTTAAATACTTGAATGCTTGATTTGGAAACTTGCATGCATGCTATTTGTTTTGTTGTGATGTTGCTTTAGATTACAGTTTACTTGCTTTTGATTTTTTTCTCTTTGAGCTTGCTTCCAGATTTTGAAAAAGATGAAGGCTAAAGACTTTTGATTTTTGAAATGAATTACAGGGATTTTTGCTTTTTGCTTTGAGGGGTTTGATTACAGATTGTTTTGAGATTATGGTTTGAGGAATTTGTTACCGGCTTTGCCTTTGTTTTTTTTTTGAAAATGATTTACAGGTTGAAGAAATGTTGATTTCGGTTTGAGGAGTTTGGTTATCAGATTTGAAGAAGTTTTTAGAGGATAGGCTGAAGTCTCTTAAGTTTTAAAGAAAAGAGAAAAGAAAATGGAATGAGAGGTAGATGCATATATAGGTAGAAATGATTTATTTTAAAATAAAAAGAAAAATTAAAACAAAAATGACACTTGTCTTTCTCATACCTTAATTTCTTAACACATGTTATAATAAAGCCTTAGGAAATAACACATGTCCCTTTTTATTAATTAATATTTATTTTAAATGTAAAAACCCTTTTCTTTATTTATTAAATACTTATTTATATACATAGATAATTTTTAAAGAAACAAAACTAATTATATTTGTAATTAAAAGTTTATACATATATTTTAAAATCCAAAACTATTTAAAATATTACCCTTTTTTGAATTCCAAAATTAATTTACATTCAAATTCAAATTATATTTAAAAATCCAATTTAAAGTAAATTTAAAACAACACATTCAATTTGAAAATAACAATACATTATAATTATTATCAAAGATTATCAGATCAATTTAATTATTTAAACAGATTATTAAATTGATATTGCCCAAAAATTCTGGGATATCACAAGAACAGCCTCAAGAACCGATGAAAGATGAGTGCAATTTGAGCATATAGCACTAATCATGATCTATAACAAGAAGTATGGCCTGGATAAAGAAGTAGTGTGTAAAAGAGCAATCGTATCATGGAATAATGTAGTTATTATATATGAGGTGGGTACCAAACCATACTACTTGTATTTCAAATCTTATATCTACTGAGTATGGAAACCAGTAGGTGAATTTGAAATTCACACAAGAGAGAATGGTTTTTTTCTTTTGAAATTAAAAGAAACTCCAAATCTCAACTTTGTATTGAAAAATGGTCCATTTTTCTATAATGGAAAACTCATCAATATAAGAAAATGGTCTGAATCGTTAAAAATGTACAGAGATCTATCAACAACAATGCCGATCAGGGTAAGGTTACCTAGTCTAAATCTAAATCTGTGGGATCGTGATGTGTTTAGTGTCATCCTTAGTATCATTAGGAAACCCATTAAAATGGATGCAGCCACAACTATGAAGACATGATTAAATTATGCCTATATCCTTATTAACGTGTCTGCAAATGATGATCTTCCTGGTGAAATTAATTTTTCTTTCTACAATGGTGAAAATATTATTCAAAAAGTTGAATATAAATAGGTTCCACCGAAATGCAAAGAATGTAGGTACTTTGGACAAACCAGAGATCGGGGAAGTCCAAAAGAAACATGGATTCCCAAAATCGATAATCAAAAAAGTCAAGGAACCGAATCTAATAAACAATCTACAAATCTAAAAAATACTGAAGTGTTACAAAAACATATAATCTTATCTGATGAAAGTGATCGAATCAACCAAGAAGGTATCATCTCTGGTCTAAGGGAAAATTATAAAGATCTCAATGATCAAGAAGATCAAGTCATTGGGGAGGAGTTCATCATCTTATGAAAGAAAAATATATATCCAAAGTTGTTTAAAGGAAGGACAAAAGGAAACAATGGTCTTTGAGTCTGAAACCCCTCCAGTTTGAAACCCTTATTTAATAACAAACATTAATAATACAACAATTAATAAAGTCCCTCGGTAATGCAATAATCAGCATCTCACTAGGATCATAGAGAAGGCCCCTCCACCAGAGCATGCTGCAGTAGTTGAGGGTACTGACTCGACTATGCCTCGCACCACTCATCTTGACATTTCACTAATCAAAGTTCTAGAAGTAGTAAATTTTGGAACTAAATCAGAAACGGTTGGTGTTGTTGATCAACATGATATAATAGAGTTGCACATCCCAAAAGTCAAGGCAACGGGTAAAAATAAGGGTAAAAAAGTGAAGAAAATCAACGTTGGGCTTAAACAGGATGTGATTTAGTCGTTTTGAGAGGAAGAGGAAAAAAGTAAGTATGCCTTAATTTTTTGTATCGGATCTAGTGGGGGTGAGAACAAAAAAAGTAATGGGTGGAAACACAAATATCCTTGCAGCAAAAACATATCCTTCTTTGGCATCATCTAGCGTAGGATCATGATCCCTCTCAGCTTCCATTTCTCCTCCATCAGCATCCATTTCTCCATCGGTGCCACCATCCAATTATCCTCCGTCGGCTTCCATTTTTCCATTGGCACTCCCTTCCAATGCCCCTTCGTCATCATCCACTTCTCTGTCGGAGCTACCTTCCACTTCGCCGCCGTCAGCTTCTTCCATTTCCCCTCTATCAACTTCCACTTCTCCATCGGTGCTCCCTTTCATTTCTCCTCCGTCAGCATATTTGGATGGCTGATTGATCCCCATTGACATCATTTCCCATTTCTTTGTTAGCTCCGCCATAATGGGGGTAGGTTCCATTCTGATTGCGAATTGCAAAAACTAGGGTTACGCTTTCCATTGGGGAAAGCTTCTGATTTATACAATGCAACATTTCGAACAGATTTGAATTTATATATGTAAGAGAGAGTTTTGAAATTGTAAAAGAAAATAGTTGCTTGATTCTACTTTTAAGTGATATTAACATTTGGTAATATATATAGAGATACATTTGATGAATTTCATGCTGGTAGCAAAAAAATGTTACACAAAAGCAATTATATTTAAGTCCTAATGGTACACGCTAAACGCATGCAATTTAATAGTACAAATGATATATGTTTCTGAAATGCAAGGATATATATATATTTTTATTTTATTTTTTATTTTTTATTTTTTGAAAACCCAGGAGAACTTGGCGGGTCGGTAAACTCCTGAGGAGGGTATAGTAAAGTCATCCGCTCATCCAAGCCCCCATACCCCAGGGTAAACATATATAGGATAGGGAAGCGCATGGTAGGAATCGAACCTGGGTCTTTTTACCAGAACCAAGCCTCCTTTCCACTGCGCCGCACCTGCGGACACAAGGATATATATATATATATATATATATATATATATAATGGAAAAATACAGTATTTGCAAGTGCAAATTAACATACAAATGACATGCATGAAAGGAAACTATTAAATATAAAATAATTAATAAAAAGAAGATTTATTTCATCGTTGATGATTGTTATTCTATAAGTTTGTCTTATTTAAAAAAAGGAATTATAGTTTGGTATTTGCCTGTAGTATTTTAATTGAATTTACCTGAAAAATATAATTAATTACGATCTAATTTGTTTAATTTTTTTTTCTAAGTCTCTGATATATGTAATAATACGCTAACAGTTATTTATTTTCTATATATAAATATTGCATGTTATAAATGTTGCATTTGGCTTATTGTGTATATTAATTGACAGCTAGTTAGTGCCTTTGAATCATGTTGCTTTTTGTACCAAAACTTATTTGATCTTGGTGACTTAGACCTGCTAATTTGTAAATTATGGTCAAATTTATATGAAATAATATTTAATTGATATGCTTTCTAGCTTTCAAAATATTAACTTTTCCAATAACTTTTTTATTTTAGAAATCAAAGTTTTTATTCTTTCACCTTATAACCATGATGTATATATTTAGAAAGGTTTTAATTTTATGTACTCTTTTTGAGTAAACATTCACCTAAAATATATGTCATGTAATTGAATAATAGCATTAGTGGTGAAAGGTTTTAATATTAAGTACCTTTTGAACAATAAACTTATGAAAATTAAATGTGAATTGAACCACATATATTCATTAACCAACAAGTTAAATTTTCTAAGTTTCTTATATATGAAGAAGTATTGAACCACGTGTGCACTGACATTAAAGAATAGCTATGCTGGATTTTGGACTTTATTAATTCAATGGGACCTACTCTAACATTTCTTCATGTAAAATGTGCAATTAATATACTATATACTATTATTAACGAACATGACAACATCAAAGTTCAACACAAATATTTTATGGATCAAAAAGTTTGTGTGCATGTATTTAGGAGTAGCTATTGAAACATAATTGGAAATGACAAGCACCATTATCCAAATGGTTAAGTAATTCGGCTTTGGTGGTAGAGGTCAGAAGTTTGAAACTTGAATAGCATGATTCGAAGGTTTATTGACATGTGATATTTTTGTCCCAGTGACATGCTGTATATAAAGTACTATGTTAAAAAAACATAATTGGAAATAGAAATGGTTTTCATGTCTGGAGTCTCCATTAAATCGTAACCACAAACATAAACACAATAAACACAATAAGTTCTAAATTGTTAAAACATAACTTAGGCATACCCATTCTAGAACTGTTTGATATATGTGAACGCACCCAAAGTACCAATAACGTGTGAATAAATGCAAATTTAGCTAAGTTTCAACTAAAATAATTAAAATGAAGAACAATTTTCTATAGTATATTAATTCTATAACGTATGCGGTATAATTTTATGTAGATAGCATGCCATTGAATTGGTTTGATGCTGTCTTTATTACCAAGTAAGATCTCAAATATGATGGAGGTGCTCAAAAAAATAAAAGTGTCTTCAGTTTGTATTTTGAGCACGCTTGGTTATAATATATTGTAGTGGACGTATAGAAGATGTTAAAAGCATTTTTGGGTGCGATGAAAGGAGTTTGTGCAGGCAATCTTTATATGCTAAAGGACCGGGTAATCATAGATAATTCTACGATTGCAGTGCATTCTATTGGCTCATATTCTACTCAACATTGATATCATAAACCATCACCAATAGTTTTGGGGCTTTCAAATTCAATATTTTTGAGCTGAGTTCTTATATTTATTTCATTTCAAAGTATGTTCATAAACCTATATCAATGTAGTCCTTCCCTTCAAGTTATTTATATGACAATATATTATTTCAATATACGAAATTTTATTTATATGTTAAACTTAGTGGAATCGATTTTATTCTTGAACCTGATGAGAAAGATGAGACAAAAGCTTAAAATTAAAAAAGTGTTTAACGTGTAAATAAAATAGCTTATTTTTTTGGATTCTTACATAAATATCCATCTATCTTTCTGCCTCGCTTTCGACCAAACTATCCCAATTTTGTATTGTTTGAACTTAACAAATATCAACAAAAGGATGAAATAAGAATAAAAAGACATTGCATAGAAGACCACACGTATAAGGTGTGATATCCCAGAATCTCAAGCAAATAAATATGTGATAATTTCTTTTATATATTATTTAAAATGAGCTAAATTATTATTTTCAAACAAATTTAAATATGGGTTTGTTTAAGTGTGTGTGTATATATATATATATATGAGTTGATTTTAACAATGAATTTGAACTTTGATTTAAATTGGAAATCAATGAAAAAATATTTATCTTAAATATTTTGGATTTAAAAATATATGTATAAGATTTTTATTAATATATGATTTGTTTTGTTTAAAAAAATTTATTTATATAAATTTAGAAAAGTATTTATTAATTAAGAAATCTAATTATAAACGATTATAAACCATTTTTAAAATAAAATAAAATAAAACATGCATAATTACACATGTAACTTAATAAATAAAGTTTAACAAGTGTAATGTGATTAAAATAGGCAAATGACAAATGTTAAGTAAGTTAAACAAGTGTCACCAATTTTTTTTATTTTTAATAAATCCAAAGTAAGCCTATATAAACGTATATCTCATCTCTTTACTTCTTTTTCCTATCTTCATTATACAAACTCAAGAAAACAAAGCTGTAAAACATTATTCAAACCACAAGCAAAATCATAATCCCAAAACCTGTTAATATTCAAACCAGGAAAATCAAAAGCCTGTAATCAAATTTCTCAAACCAGTAATCTTCTCAAAAGCAATCACCAAAGCAAATCAAGCTTCCAAATAAATCAAAGTTTCAAAGCTAGATCATTTCAACAACCAGTTTTCTAGTTTCAAAAGATTTAAGCAATTCAAGTTTTCAAATGTCAAAACTATTTCAAGCTCTGTTCAACTGATTCCTGGTGAATAAACATTTTCTCTTAAAAGCCTAAGTAAATTAAATTCTGTGCATGTGATTCCTGGAATGATTTATGCTTTGCATGAATATTTATACAAGTGTAGATTATGTATGTTGTTTTTGTTTTGAATTGTGCATGTCTGTGCTTCTCTGTTTTCAAATTTCATAGTTTAAAATAAAATCAAAATTCCATATCTTTTTATTTAATCACTGTTATGACTTGGGTTTCAAACAAAATCTGTTATTTTAAGCATAGATTAAGGTTTAAAATTTTAATTAAGTAAATTAAATTTGTAATTTTCTAAAAAACCAAGAAGAACAGTGGAAACTTAAGATATGAAAAAAATTCAAACATCTTAATTCTTTGATTTAGGTATATAATCTGAATCACTACCTTAAATCCTTATTTTTAAGGGTTAATTCAGGACTTTTAGTGGGAAATCGAGTGAGCAATTCTAGGTTAACCAGAAAGTGAGTATTGAGCTGTTGCGGGTAATTGGATTGATGTGGAGGGTCGGGACCAATTCTGGAGGTGGCGAGGAGGTCGATGAGCATCGCAAAAATGGTGGATGATTTTCTTCACCACACTGGCGTCGGCGGTGGGTCGAAATGGGTTTTAAACCATATTTTGAGTCGAGTCTGGAAACGGTATCATTGCATCATCTCTGTAGCATCAAGTCTGATCGGAGGATGGGGGATGGAAGCGTCAGGCTTAGGGGGAGCTGTAGTCAGAGGTTGGTAACTTCTGGTGGTCGAATTCGCTTGGATGAGGTAGACTCGAGGTTAAAGTTTCCTGTTCCAGTTCTTTCTGTCATCTCAAATTCGATTCTATGGTTGTGGTGACCTTTGGATGGTCGGGATCGTAAGGGAGGGACATCGGCGACTCGTCGACAAAGGTAAGGATGGACGGAGCTCTTGCGATGGATGGTGCATGTGCACGGTGAAGTTTTGTGTCAGTAAGTTTAGGTAGTGAGTGATCTCGAAGGAGTACTCGGGTAATTGGGTTAGTGACTCGAGTAAAGACTCAGGTAGTTGCACGTGAGTTAAATCATGGTTCCAGTTTTATTTTCTAAAAAACTTAAACTAAAACTAATTTTTTAAAATGGAAGTGGATTTACTCGGGTCTGGACTCGAGAGCTATTCGGGTTGGACCCGAAGCAAGTTTAAAAACAGTTTTTAAAAAGTTTTAAAGGTTTTACAAAAGCATGTTTTAAAATTTAAATTGAATTTAGTATTAACTATTACTTGATAAATGTTTAAGTTATTTGATTAAAGGAAGTTATGATTTATTAACTTCAATTTGTTAAGTTAATTATAAAGATAAAATGTTTTAAAAATGTTAATAATAATTAAGTCACTAATAAAGATAATGGTTTACCTTAAAAGCTAATTAAGGTTTAATGATTTGAGATTTATCAAGTTAATAAAGTAATTTCAGTATAATTAACTAATTTAATTAATTAATGATTAATAAATTTATAATTATGGGTTATAAGTTTATTAGTCGGAGGTTAATTAATTTGTAATTAAGGGTCTAGTTAATTAATTAAAGATTAATTAATGGATAATTAAGAATTAATTAGTTAAGTAATTAGAGATTAATTGCTTAAAATTAAAGGATAAATTTATCAAGGATTAATTAGTTTAATTAGTAATTAAAGGTTAATTGAATTAATAATTAAAGGTTAATTAACTAAGGATATTTAACAAATGGAATAATTACTTGATAAAAGTAATTAAAGTTAAATTACTTAAGGAAAGTAATTAAGGATTAATTACTTAGTGTAATTAATTAAAGGATTGATTAATTGAGTAAAATTAATTAAGGGTTAGTTAATTAATAAGCATGATTAATTAAGGATAATTAATTAATGTAAGTAATTAAATGATAATTAATTCGAGTAAGTAATTAAGGATAAATGTAATTAATGTGAAGGGGTGAAGGTTAATTAATTTGTGTTATTAATTAAAGGCTAATTACTTAATGTAATTAAAGAGGATAATTAAGGGATGATTAATTAATGGTTTGTAATTAATTTATGTTAAGTAAGCAAGACTGAAAGTGATTGAAGTAATTAATTTAATTTATTTTAAATTAATTTGAAATGGTATTACAAATTAATCTTGCTTATGAATGATTGAATGATATTGTATGTCTTAGATAGTTAATATCTCTGATATGTGATTTGTGATGCTATGTGATATGATATGTTGGTTTAAACTGTGATAATGTAGGTATCCATCGATGATGAATTACTATGTAAAGGTGACACCCTGTATTTAAAGTTTGAATTGTATTTCACTTAAATAACTTGGGTTAAGATGACTTGGGTTTCAAAGAGACCGGGGTCGGGTATCAGTAATACCCGAAACCACTTCGATTAGTAAACTAAATTGTTTATAAATTGGATATGTGAAATTATACAGGCTGGAATGGAATGAATTGAGTAACATGGACATTTAACCTAAAAACTGTTGTGTGTGATGAATGTTTGATTGTAAGAACACGTAAAGGGTACGAGTTACCCTGATATTCACATAGGTTATAGCTTGGTATTTTATATTATTTGGGTTTACTTACGCTGGTTTCCAGCCTGACCCGGGTGTTACTTTGTTGTAATGCTCGGGTCAGACCGAGTATTACAGCTTTTCAGGTTAGGATGCTCTGGAGCTCAAGAGGCGAGCTGGATGGCAGGAACTTATGGAGTTTACCATTGAATATTATTTTTTTTATCTAGGACAAGTTAATTTTAACTGTCTAGCATTTTTGTAATATTGGAACTCTGATGAATTGTATGTAATGTAACAATTACAACTTTTCTTTATAACTGCTATTATTTGATATTATATTTTGATCCGCTGCGAATGTGAGATTCTGTGATTTGTTTTCTGTTTCTTCTTCTACCTCTTTTCTTCTTTACCCTAACAATCTGGAATTTTCGGGGTCGAAAATTTCGGGTCCTTACATTTGGTATCAGAGCCGAAGGTTAAGCGAGAACCTTGGCTCTGGTGGGTGTACTCATTAAGGATAGAGTCAGTAGTACCCTAGGATGAGTTGAGTGTTTGTATATATATATATATTTATTTATAAATATATATATATATATATATGTGTGTGTGTGTGTGAGCGTACTTGTTATTTCTTATATAATGATTTTAAAATGGTTTTTAAAATAAATTATAAATAATAATATTCCAATCATTATATATATAAAAATATTGGTTGCTGAAATTTAATAAGAATTTAAGTGATATATGTACCTAAATAAGAATTAAATAAGATAAATTAGAATTGGTTTCAAACCAGAATATGGAATTTTTTTGTGTTTAATAATGGGTTGTTTGTTTTCTAGTAAACATTGATAAAGCAAGTAACAATTTAGATAAGCATGACTTGTAAATTAAAATAGTTTTAAATTGTGAAGTTTTGAAATTCCAAGTCTGGAAACATTGAAATTGTTTTGAAATGTTAAAAGAAATAATAATTAATATTATTCAGACTATTTTTGAATATAAAGTAAGAAGTTGTTTAAAAACTTTAAAAGAATCTATTTGAATTAAAACCAAAGGTGGTTTAAATTTTTAAAGTATAGCCTGGTGGGCTAAGAAATAAATATGTATATATGTGTGGATATACATAATATCAAAAATGATTTAAAATAAACTCTAAAGTATTGAGTTTTGATTTTTCTTGGAGTATGATTTAAAACCCAAAGTGAAATAAGTCTTTGAACTTATAAGTAAGAAAGAATATTGATAGAAATTTGAAAATTGGAAGTGGGAATTCAAATTTGAGTAAGGTTAACGGGATTAAATTAAATTTAACTTAGAGGAAGTTAAATAAGTTTGAAATGGACAACTTGAATTGGAATATTTGAAATGAATTAAGAAATGGATTGGAATAATATATATATCCATTGCAGATATAAATAGAAAATGAAATCACTTTGAATTTAAGATTTAAATGTTTAAAGGGTAATGTAATGACCCTAAAATAAAAATAAAATGATATATATTTATATTAGAAAATTCTGAGATATATATATATATAAGTATATATATATATATATTACATTAAAACAGAAAAGAATTTAGCAATAAATAAAATTAAATGGGAGCTTCTGTTTGATAAAATGCAAGGAATTAAGGTAATTAGAAGAAAAATTGGAACTCAAAATAAATATAGCTTTATGTTCAAAGAATTATGTAAATATATATACACATTTAATATATATGGGGTGTTTGCTGTTTTATATGAAGATAAAATAAAATGAAGTTTAATATAAAGGTTTATATGTCTTATAATTGTGCCAGAAAATAATTAGCATAATATATGTGATTTTTAATTTAAAAGGGAGTTGACTGATTTGACATAAAGGCAGAAATATATATATACACACACATATACAGAATCAAATAAAATTTCCATACCATATTTATTCCAAGTAAATAATTTGTGTAAATGATTTTACATTACAAAGTATGGTAGTATGTCTGATTTAATGGAGGTAATAGATAGGTAGAGAAAAAATATACAAAGTAGATTTTCAGATTTCCTTAAAACTTATAAAAAAGAAATAATGAACTGAGGGTCACATGCTTATTGCATGAGTAGAAAAGAGTCATGAAAATAGTATTGAGTGTCTAAAAATGCATGATCCCCGAAATAGCTAATTAAAGTGTGCATTTCCAATTTATGATCACACAGAAATATGATGTGTACATAAACATCTAAGGGTATCAGGGGAATTACCCATTTTCTAAAACCCTAGAATGGATTTATAAATAACTGCACATAGCCAAAACCATCACTCTCTCGGGATCAAAAACAAAATAAAATAAACAAGGAGAAACACTAGCTTGAGGCTTTGGGGGATTTTCTGTTCTAAGAAATTAAGGCAGTGAAAGGAGAAACATTATGTGAGTATTTATCTTTTGTATGCAATGGCATTAAGTCCTATTGCAGGCAGCCTAAAAATACTATGAGTTATTTGAATCTCTGAAATGATTTGTTATGGGTGATATGGATGTTTGTTTGTGCATTTTTGTTTGGAGCATTGATCTGTAATTTGGCTTTCAGAGTTAACATGTTTTAAGTATTCTTGTTCTATCATCATTAAACATGGACCAAGATTAATAGGGGAACATGGGGTTGAGCCAGAAAATATGCAGGCAGTCATATTTCTCTGATATATGAATGAAAAAAAAACTAAATTGGTCACTTGGCGGTAGTCAATGATCTGCTTACTTTAGGTGGAAGCAAGTATATGCATGGTGCAACTGCACCCTGAGGCCTTTGTGTGTTGGAATAATTTAAAACAACCTGGGAGTTTCCATCACAATGCATACATAGTGTTCATTTGACAAGGAGTTAAAGACCATAGAATAAATGGGGGTAGGGATTTAAAAATCTGGGTTATAAACTTTCAGATTTGGTGTTAGATTTAATCAAGATAAATATTGTTCATTGATTAATTGCTGGGTGGAAGTTTGGAGTATAAATCAGTGATTACTTATCCAAGATTTGATGAGGATGAATTAAAATTGTACACATGATTAATCTTAACTGACTGTTGTGCATTGTATAATTTGTTGAATGTGATATTGTGTCTTCTTACATGAACCAAAACTTGCTAAGTGTAAGACCTGTTAATCTAGGAAGGCATTGCAAGATTACTACAATTATGTACATGTATACAAAATTGATAAATGCTCATACCAGTGTAAACTGACCCTTTTGGTTGCCCTTGCAATCATCTGGGTGTCTCAAAAATTATTTGGGGCAGCTAAATAATTTGCTTGCAGGAAATTGAAGTTGGCTTGATGAGTAAAGAAGGCATTGGCTGCTAGTATAAATAAGAGAGACTTGTTTTAAATTTGCAGTTGCTTTGCAATGGAATTACTAGACAAATTCTATTTTCTGTAATTGAAGTACTTGTAGGAAACTTTCTAAGTATTTGGGGTTGAAAGCTTGTACTTAAGTAAAATTCATTTTGAATGATATATGATGGGGTTTGATTTTTATTGGTTCTATGATCCTCTGATTTGGAGAAAACAAGGGGATGGATATAACACATAAATATAAAATGTGAATGTATTGATCTCTGGTTTTATTGCCTGAGTTTATTTTATGATTTTCTTTAAATAAAATTACAATAGATTTGACAAGATTTGAATAAAAAATACTCAAGTGGAATAGATGTATGCATGTCAGATAAATTGATACTGAGAAATATATATACATTTGAATCTCTGATTTCTATTGTTTATATTTTGTCTTATGGAAATTAAACAGCTAAGAGGATTTAATTTTTGAAATGAACTCTCAAAGATTTTAGCAGAACATTCAAGTAAAATGAATTTGTGCATGGAAAGTAAATGATACTGGCAGGTGCATAAATTCTGGAAATTTGTATGGATTTGAGCATTTAAAATTTCAAAAAAAAAAGATCTTTGAGAATAGTAGACCTGGAAGGGTAATGGACTTTGGATATTTGGTTGAACACCTATAAGAAAGTATTTTCCAGAAAACTTGAACTAGGCATAAAAAGGCTTGGAAATTTAGGAGTAGGAATTTTGTAAAAGCTTGTCAAAATGTAGGGTAAGGGTTTGCAAGTGGTAAAAGGGGGACTATGGCTGGTCTAGGTGGCCATGGGTCAAACCCTTGGAGCCTGGAATCTCTTCATTTCAATTGATGAAGTGTGAGTGCATCCGGGACAAAACCAAGAAAAACACCAAGCAACCCTCATATAACACCAAGCAATTTTAGAGATATACCAAGCAACTAAAAATATGTACCATGTCAAATATAGAAATGCAATCTAACTTCAATTGTTTAATTTGAGACAGTGATTAGGAAATCACTTTTAATGTTCTTAACTACAAGTAGGATCTTGAAATAATTTTATGCATATGCCTAATAACTGTCACAAGAACAAATAAATGCTAATAGCCTTATTTAGGCAGATTAATATTTATATATAGTCAGATAACAAGTTTAGGTATTATAATTTGCTAAAAATATACCTCTGGCAGTAGAATAAGATTTAAATAGGAAATCAGTGGCTTGTCAATAGCTTGTATGATATTTTGTCTTCAATTTGATTTAAATTGACTCTGATATATATAAAAATATATATGTAAATATTAATAAAGGAGCAATTGTATATCATCAAATATATAATTGGTTTAATCTCTGTACACTGATATGATTATATTAGTAATTACAGGGTCTTGGGAAAAATATTTGGAAACTATATAAAATTTAAATATAAAAGTATTTGGGGTTTAGTGGTGAGTCCCTCTTGAATAAAAAAAAATCTAAGTGATTTTAAAGATGAGGGTCACCACAGTTGGTATCAGAGCTATGTTTTAAATAACATAGTAAATGTTGTTGTATGCATATGGATGTTTGAATGCATTGTTTGAATTGTTGGTGTTGAATGTTTTTGCTTTATGTCAAGAAATATATGTGTGTACATGTGACACATGCACAGTGTGCACAGAAATGAAAATGAACCAAGTAAAGACACCAAAAACTGATAGGGGTAAATAAACTAACATAACAATCATATTTATAGCATTATGGTAGGACCAAGGCATCACACAGGTGCAGGATCATCACGTGAGCCACCTGTGATGAGCATGGAGGATTTTGTGAGAGCTTTAAGCGATGGAATGGCACCAAGGCAAGACAGTCCTCATGAGGAACTCTCCAAACTGCTTAAGACTTGTGCCACTTTGGGAGGAAAGGATTTTGAAGGTACTGAAGGAGCTATAGGTGTTCAAACTTGGATAAAAACTATGGAGAGGGTCTTCACAGATATGCAAATCAATGACCAAAGAAAGAGACAGATAGCTTCAAGGAAATTGAAGGGGGTTGCACTGGATTGGTGGGAAGTTGTGACAGCAGGAAGACAAGAGGATACCATTACTTGGAATAATTTCAAGGACATGCTTGAGGCCAGATTTGTCCCAGCATCTGCCAAGGCCACACTACTTGAAGACTTTATTAGATTAAGGCAAGGAAGCATGAGTGTGAAAGAATACACTCAGAAGTTTGAAGCTTTATCCAAGTATGGACTGGTGTTAATAGGGAATGCAGAAGCAAAGAATGCAAGGTACATTCAAGGCTTGAACCCTAGTTTGTCAAGGGCAATGTTGCCATACATGGACAAAACCTTTGATCAAGTAATTGATCTAACTCTCTCATTTGAGCAACATGACACTGCAAGAGAGAAATTCAGGAATATGAAGCTCAACAAGAAGAAGGGTGGTCAGAACAAAGTGCAACCTTATGACAAGAGAAATGCAAGTAAAGGAGTTAAGAAAGGGGAAGGTGCAATAGCACCTGAAAGCAAGAAGTTCACTCATTGTTTTAATTGTGGAAAAGCTGGACATTATAGTAACCAATGCCCTGACCCCAAGATACCCAGAGGAGGCTGCTATAATTGTGGAAAGATGGGTCATCTCAAGAAGGATTGCCCAAAAACCAATAGGGGAACAACAAAGGTAGGAGCTTTGGCAGCAAGTAACACTGGGAATGTTGGGCAACTTGAAGGTATAATTTTTATTCATACCCAACCCATATCAGTAATATATGACACTGGTGCCTCACATTCACTAATATCTTTGGAAATTGTAAAGAAGTTAACACTTGCATGTGTTTCCATTGATCAGCCCTTGGTTGTACACAGTCCCATAGGGAGTCATTGTATGTTGGGGATGAAGTGTTTGGGTCTGAAATTAATTATAGGGGGTTATGAATTTAATTCAGATTTATATACCTTAAATTATCCTGGTATTGGGATTATTTTGGGGGTAGATTGGTTAATGAGAAATAAAGCAATTTTAAATTTAGAAAACCTTACTATTTCTTTGGAAACAAATGAAGGCAAAAGAATTACCATCTTAAGTGAAATAGCAAAGAATACATGTTTTAATAAAATCTGGAGTATTAATGAAGTTCAAAAGGAATTAAAAATAGAGGAAATCCCAGTAGTCAATGAATATGTAGATGTGTTTGGAGAAGTGAAAGGAATTCCTCAAAACAGACCAGTTGAATTTAAAATAAAATTAATTCCTGGAACAAATCCAATCATTAAGAAGCCTTATAGAATGGGTCCAAAAGAGTTGGTAGAATTAAAACATCAACTAGAAGAATTAGAAGAGAAAGGATTCATAAGATCAAGTAGTTCCAATTGGGGTTCCCCAGTGCTATTTGTCAAGAAACATGATGGAACAATGAGGTTGTGTGTAGACTACAGAGATTTAAATAAGGTGACTATTAAAAATAAGTACCCACTGCCTAGAATAGATGATCTATTTGATCAATTGCATGGGGCTAAAATATATTCAAGGCTAGACTTAGCCTCTGGATTTCATCAGATGAAAGTTGCAGAGGAAAGCATTGAGTACACAGCCTTTAATACAAGGTATGGCCTTTATGAATTTCTAGTAATGCCATTTGGCTTGACCAATGCTCCCTCCTATTTTGTAGACTTGATGAATAGAATTTTTAGAGACTTTTTGGATAAGTTTGTCTTGGTATTTATAGATGACATATTAATTTATTCAAAGACAGAAAATGATCATGCCATGCACCTACATTTAGTATTATCCAGACTTAGAGAACATGAATTAAAAGCCAAGTATTCAAAGTGTACATTTTGGCAACATGAAGTAAAATTCTTAGGACACATAGTGTCACAGCAGGGAGTAAGTGTAGATCCAAGCAAGGTCATTGCAATTCAATCATGGAGTAGACCCAAAACAGTGACTGAGGTGAGGTCATTCTTAGGTTTGGCAGGGTATTATAGGAGGTTCATCAAGGATTTTTCAAGAATAGCCGCACCAATGACCAAACTAACCAAGAAGAACCAACCATATGTGTGGACTGAGCAGTGTGAACAAGCTTTTGAGAAATTGAAGCAAGCATTGGTGGAAGCACCTGTCCTACAAATCCCAGAAGCAAATGAAGGAATGGTTGTATACACTGATGCTAGTGGGTCTGGGTTAGGTGCAGTGCTTATGCAACATGGCAAGGTAGTGGCATATGCATCAAGATAGCTTAAACCCAATGAAACCAAATATGCAACTCATGATCTAGAATTAGCTGCAATAGTGTTTGCACTAAAACTATGGAGGCATTATTTGCTTGGGGCAAAATTTGAATTATTCACAGATCATCAAGCATTGAAATATTTATTTTCTCAAAAAGATTTAAATATGAGGCAAGCAAGGTGGTTGGAGTTTCTGGCTGCATATGATTTAGATATATTGTACACTCCTGGAAAAGCTAATAGAGTAGCAGATGCTTTGAGCAGAAATCATGTTAGATTAGCCAGTTTGATGATTGATGAGTTTAAAAATCTTGCAGTGCTTGGGGAGGCAGATATATACAGCAAGGATGCAGTGAATTTTAAAGAGCATGGTGATATGGTGGAGTATGGTACACTGGGAATAATCACAGTGAAGTCTAATCTGGTGGAGAAAGTTGGTAGCATGCAAGATCAAGATCAAAGTCTGAAGGAGAAGAAAGAAATGTTATTAAATAACATTGAGTCAGAAAATTTTAAAATAGATTCCCAAGGTTATTTGAGGAAAAATGATAAGCTTTGTGTACCAAACATTGCAGAATTGAAGGAAGAAATCATGAATGAGCATCACAAGACCAGGTACACCATACACCCTGGTGGTACTAAGATGTATCATGATTTAAAAAGAGGCTACTGGTGGCCAGGAATGAAGCAAGCAGTGGCAAGATATGTGGCAAAATGTTCCACATGTCAACAAATTAAAGCAGACCACCAAAAGCACTCTGGCATGTTGCAACCTTTGGAGGTACCTCAGTGGAAGTGGGAAAGCATTTCCATGGATTTTGTGGATGGTTTGCCTAGAACTAAGAAAGGCAATGATAGTATATGGGTAATTGTTGATAGACTAACCAAATCAGCTCACTTTGTTCCTGTCAGGTCAGATAGAAATGCATCTAGGCTTGCACAATTGTTTATTAAAGAAGTGGTGAGGCTACATGGCATACCCAAGACTATTGTAAGTGATAGAGACACTTTGTTCACCTCAAGATTTTGGGAAAGTTTCCAAGAAGCAATGGGAACACAACTTTGTTTAAGCACTGCCTACCATCCTCAAAGTGATGGCCAAACAGAGATAGTGAATAAAATATTGGAAGATTTACTTAAAGCATGTGTGCTTGACTTTGGGGGAAATTGGGAGGATCATATTCACTTGGCAGAATTCACTTACAACAATAGCTATCAATCAACCATAGGAATGGCTCCCTTTGAAGCCTTGTATGGGAGACCTTGCATGTCTCCTGCCTGTTGGTTGGAAGCAGGAGAGGGTGTAATGTTGGGGCCAGATCATGTTAAAGAAACTTCCAACATGATTGAATTGGTTAGGCATAGAATGAAGGCAGCACAATCAAGACAAAAGTCTTATGTAGATAGAAAGAGAAAGCCAATGGAGTTTGAAGTAGGAGAGCATGTTTTTCTGAAAGTATCACCAATGAAGAAAGTGTTCAGGTTTGGGAAATCTGGTAAGCTATCACCAAGATTTGTAGGACCATATGAAATTATGCAGAGAATTGGTGCTATGGCCTATAAACTTAAGTTACCTGAGAAGTTGAGTGGTGTGCATCCTGTGTTTCATGTTTCTCAATTGAGAAAATAGGTGCATGATGAAGGAGCAATTCTGGAGTCACCTACTCAAGTTCAAGTCCAGAAGAATTTGGTTTATACCAATGAACCAGTATGGATAGTTGCCAAGGAAGAGAAAATGTTGAGGAACAAGGTGATCAAACTGGTGAAAATCCAATGGAGCTTGGACACTAATGATTGTACGTGGGAGGTTGAAGATAAAATGAGGGCTAAATACCCCAATTTGTTTACTGATGAAGAGGTATGTTTAAGCAGCCTAAGATAATTTTTCTAAATATACTTATACATTGTTTGTTTTCATAAAATATGGGTATGGGGTTATGGAGTTAAAACAGGCTATGGATTAGTGCTTTTAATTGGAGAAATTAGGTGAAATTATGGGGACATAATTCCTTTAAGGGAGAGGGTATGTAATGACCCTAAAATAAAAATAAAATGATATATATTTATATTAGAAAATTCTGAGATATATATATATATAAGTATATATATATATATTGCATTACAACAGAAAAGAATTTGGCAATAAATAAAATTAAATGGGAGCTTCTGTTTGATAAAATGCAAGGAATTAAGGTAATTAGAAGAAAAATTGGAACTCAAAATAAATATAGCTTTATGTTCAAAGAATTATGTAAATATATATACACATTTAATATATATGGGGTGTTTGCTGTTTTATATGAAGATAAAATAAAATGAAGTTTAATATAAAGGTTTATATGTCTTATAATTGTGCCAGAAAATAATTAGCATAATATATGTGATTTTTAATTTAAAAGGGAGTTGACTGATTTGACATAAAGGCAGAAATATATATATACACACACATATACAGAATCAAATAAAATTTCCATACCATATTTATTCCAAGTAAATAATTTGTGTAAATGATTTTACATTACAAAGTATGGTAGTATGTCTGATTTAATGGAGGTAATAGATAGGTAGAGAAAAAATATACAAAGTAGATTTTCAGATTTCCTTAAAACTTATAAAAAAGAAATAATGAACTGAGGGTCACATGCTTATTGCATGAGTAGAAAAGAGTCATGAAAATAGTATTGAGTGTCTAAAAATGCATGATCCCCGAAATAGCTAATTAAAGTGTGCATTTCCAATTTATGATAACACAGAAATATGATGTGTACATAAACATCTAAGGGTATCAGGGGAATTACCCATTTTCTAAAACCCTAGAATGGATTTATAAATAACTGCACATAGCCAAAACCATCACTCTCTCGGGATCAAAAACAAAATAAAATAAACAAGGAGAAACACTAGCTTGAGGCTTTGGGGGATTTGCTGTTCTAAGAAATTAAGGCAGTGAAAGGAGAAACATTATGTGAGTATTTATCTTTTGTATGCAATGGCATTAAGTCCTATTGCAGGCAGCCTAAAAATACTAAGAGTTATTTGAATCTTTGAAATGATTTGTTATGGGTGATATGAATGTTTGTTTGAGCATTTTTGTTTGGAGCATTGATCTGTAATTTGGCTTTCAGAGTTAACATGTTTTAAGTATTCTTGTTCTATCATCATTAAACATGGATCAAGATTAATAGGGGAACATGGGGTTGAGCTAGAAAATATGCAGGCAGTCATATTTCTCTGATATATGAATGAAAAAAAAAACTAAATTGGTCACTTGGGGGTAGTCAATGATCTGCTTACTTCAGGTGGAAGCAAGTATATGCATGGTGCAACTGCACCCTGAGGCCTTTGTGTGTTGGAATAATTTAAAACAACCTGGGAGTTTCCATCACAATGCATACATAGTGTTCATTTGACAAGGAGTTAAAGACCATAGAATAAATGGGGGTAGGGGTTTAAAAATCTGGGTTATAAACTTTCAGATTTGGTGTTAGATTTAATCAAGATAAATATTGTTCATTGATTAATTGCTGGGTGGAAGTTTGGAGTATAAATCAGTGATTACTTATCCAAGATTTGATGAGGATGAATTAAAATTGTACACATGATTAATCTTAACTGACTGTTGTGCATTGTATAATTTGTTGAATGTGATATTGTGTCTTCTTACATGAACCAAAACTTGCTAAGTTTAAGACCTGTTAATCTAGGAAGGCATTGCAAGATTACTACAATTATGTACATGTATACAAAATTGATAAATGCTCATACCAGTGTAAACTGACCCTTTTGGTTGCCCTTGCAATCATCTGGGTGTCTCAAAAATTATTTGGGGCAGCTAAATGATTTGCTTGCAGGAAATTGAAGTTGGCTTGATGAGTAAAGAAGGCATTGGCTGCTAGTATAAATAAGAGAGACTTGTTTTAAATTTGCAGTTGCTTTGTAATGGAATTACTAGACAAATTCTATTTTCTGTAATTGAAGTACTTGTAGGAAACTTTCTAAGTATTTGGGGTCGAAAGCTTGTACTTAAGTAAAATTCATTTTGAATGATATATGATGGGGTTTGATTTTTATTGGTTCTATGATCCTCTGATTTGGAGAAAACAAGGGGATGGATATAACACATAAATATAAAATGTGAATGTATTGATCTCTGGTTTTATTGCCTGAGTTTATTCTATGATTTTCTTTAAATAAAATTACAATAGATTTGACAAGATTTGAATAAGAAATACTCAAGTGGAATAAATGTATGCATGTCAGATAAATTGATACTGAGAAATATATATACATTTGAATCTCTGATTTCTATTGTTTATATTTTGTCTTATGGAAATTAAACAGCTAAGAGGATTTAATTTTTGAAATGAACTCTCAAAGATTTTAGCAGAATATTCAAGTAAAATGAATTTGTGCATGGCAAGTAAATGATACTGGCAGGTGCATAAATTCTGGAAATTTGTATGGATTTGAGCATTTAAAATTTCAAAAAAAATATATCTTTGAGAATAGTAGACCTGGAAGGGTAATGGACTTTGGATATTTGGTTGAACACCTATAAGAAATTATTTTCCAGAAAACTTGAACTAGGCATAAAAAGGCTTGGAAATTTAGGAGTAGGAATTTTGTAAAAGCTTGTCAAAATGAAGGGTAAGGGTTTGCAAGTGGTAAAAGGGGGACAATGGCTGGTCTAGGTGGCCATGGGTCAAACCCTTGGAGCCTGGAATCTCTTCATTTCAATTGATGAAGTGTGAGTGCATCCGGGACAAAACCAAGAAAAACACCAAGCAACCCTCATATAACACCAAGCAATTTTAGAGATATACCAAGCAACTAAAAATCTGTACCATGTCAAATATAGAAATGCAATCTAACTTCAATTGTTTAATTTGAGACAGTGATTAGGAAATCACTTTTAATGTTCCTTACTACAAGTAGGATCTTGAAATAATTTTATGCATAAGCCTAATAACTGTCACAAGAACAAATAAATGCTAATAGCCTTATTTAGGCAGATTAATATATATATATATAGTCAGATAACAAGTTTAGGTATTATAATTTGCTAAAAATATACCTCTGGCAGTAGAATAAGATTTAAATAGGAAATCAGTGGCTTGTCAATAGCTTGTATGATATTTTGTCTTCAATTTGATTTAAATTGACTCTGATATATATAAAAATATATATGTAAATATTAATAAAGGAGCAATTGTATATCATCAAATATATAATTGGTTTAATCTCTGTACACTGATATGATTATATTAGTAATTACAGGGTCTTGGGAAAAATATTTGGAAACTATATAAAATTTAAATATAAAAGTATTTGGGGTTTAGTGGTGAGTCCCTCTTGAATAAAAAAAAATCTAAGTGATTTTAAAGATGAGGGTCACCACAGGTAACACACAGATTTAAATTGTTAAGGATTGGTTTCAAGGTTAAAATTGGGTAATAAATTGGATTTCAAAGATTAAATTGTTTAAAAAGGGTTTGAATTATTATTTGAACCTAGAAATAAGTTTATGAAGAAGTAAAGGTAATTTAAAATGGGATTTTGAAATTTGGGCTCAGAATTAAATTGTTAGGCTATTAAATTAAAAATTAGAGGTTAGTTTGATTTAAAGAAATTAAATCAAAATTTGAAATTTAACTCGAATTTATATAATTCAAGATGGTTTAAAGTGAAATGGAAATTGAAAATTAGTCCAAATTGAAATTTGATTTGAATGATTTGGAATTGTTATTAAAGTTGAATAGTTTTAAATTCAAATGGAATTTGATTTGAATTTGGAAAGAAATTGAGGATAATTCAACTTGTATTGGGATTAAATCAATTTAATGGGATGGCAAATTGATTGAAATGAAGATTGGGTAGTAGAACAATTTGGCTCTGGACTATTTTCAAAATAAATTGTTTGGTATAAACCTATTTTTCCAAGCTACTTACTATACAATTCCTTTTAAAACCCAAACTATCTTATACTTATTTTATAATTATTTTTGGGAACTATTTAAACTATTTTACAATAATTTCATAACTATTTTATAAACTATTTCTATTTTAACTATTTTACAATTATCTAACTATTTTATAACTACCAAACTGTTTTACAGCTATTTTAAAAACTAATAATTATTTTTCAACTACTTATCTATTTTCAACTTTTCAAATTTATTTTCTAAATTAAGCTAGACAGAGTTCAAACTGTTTATGATTAAATACCCATTTGAGATAAGAAGTTAGGTAATAATCCAAATGGAATTTGAAGCAATTGTCAATAAGTGAATTGAAATCAAAATGAATATTAATAGAAAAGGGAATTGATTTGGTTAAAAATCAATGGGGATAGTTACGTAGGATGTACGAATATTATTCTATTCGCATAGTGATTTGATCCAGATTCGAGCATAGAATTTCAAGATAGTATATCAATCCAAGTTGGGATTTTTCTCTCGATTTTCGACGGCGAACCTAGATATGGATTTTTGATTGGTTTTGGAAATTCTCTATCATAGTTACGACTATGCAAGGAGAATGACGGTTTCTGATCAAGAAACCAAATCTGAGTCTGCACTAGGAAGTCGGGTGGATGATACTAGTTCGGAATTGAAATTGTGTGATCGAGTAAGCGATCAGATTTGATATTGCATACGGATGATATGTGTACATCGTATGGGGTTGAATGAAATTGATATTGAAATTTGTGGATAAGAAAAGTAAAACGATTTTTGAAGTGAATATATATTTGTGAAATATATGATGAAATAAAATGGAAGTTGGATATTTCTATGATTAAAGTTCACTATATGAAGAAAAGTAATATAGTAAATAACTTTGTAAAGGAAATCAAATTTGAATATTTGATTTGGCATAAATTAAGTTATATATATTTGATAAACTCCCCTTGTTGAGTCAATAGCCAGGAAAAAAGGGTTTTTGAAAGTATTTGAAGTATAAAAAGGGAATTTATACAAGTATGAAGTGATCCAAAGATTTTCGAAGTTATATATATCTATATATATATATATATGAAGGATTTTATGAGAATGATTTTTGGGAAAAGTGTTTTTGAACCTATGGATTTTGGAAAGGTTTTAGATTTTTGGGGAAAAATTAGTTTTGGAAATTTGGAAAGCCTAGATTGTGAATTATCGATTTTGGGATAATCGATTTGGAGTAAAGGAGATTTATATGAGATTCATACTAGGTGTATGATTTGGAAAATACTATATATGTATAGTATAAAGTGTTTTGAAAATGGCTCTGGGGAAAAAGGCGCTCCCTTGAAATGAACTTCTTAGGAGTACCATATCTTGGTACTGCCTTGAGCCCCAAAGGGGGGAGGCTCTAAAGTGGATCCTATGAGGAAGTCTGGACAAACTAAAGTTCCTGAGGATTATTGGGTAGCGAAAGTCGAGGGCGCTGATGCCTATAGAGGCATTTGGGTTATGCTGTGACGACAGTGTAACTCGATGTAACGACACGATTTTATCGGGAACCGAAAATCGACATCAATATGTCCACTGTATCAAATGTCGCCCAAACGAATGCTGGAAAATCGAATTGTTAGGGTTAAAAGAAGAGGTAGAAGAAAAAGATAGAAGAAAAGAAAGAAAGGCAACGGAACAACATTAGAATCTCACAGTCGCAGCGGAACAACATATAATAGATAAATGAATAATCTTTAATCAAAAGAACTATATCAGTTTATACATTACATCATCAGAGTGTACAACAATAATATACAACACAGGTCAACAATGGACAGTTATACAAACTTGTCCTTACAATCTGAATACACAGCGGAAAAAATAATATCATGTACTAGTAGTACGTCTCGCCATCCAGCTCGCCTCCTCAGCTCCATAGCACTCCAAAATCCAGAATAACTTGATAACCTGACTCTAGGCTGCCCGTGTGGAAAATGATGGGCACCCAGAGTTTAGGAAGAGAACAATAAACTCCAGGTCAGTCATGGGACTGGTGTGAGAACTCAAAACAGTTATTTATCTTTAAAACAAACAACAGGATAATTTTAAAGTCAATTCGCAATGCTTTTGGAAAATGAAACTACCATAAGGCCTCTCGCCACACACACAATGCAAACGCAGAATTTGGAGGAGATTTCTCCTTATGATAGTCAAAGATGCTTACTACGCAAAAAAATCATTTTTTGATATTATTATTAGTGCATAGTGAGGAAAACATTTCGAAAGTATAATATAAATCTTAGCCAGCATAGGTACCATGATACTATGCCTACTATAGCTACCATGTTAAATGGCAGGTTCTACAACTAAAACCGTACAAGGCTCGTATTGTTTCTTTGGATTTTCAACAAATGGTCAGGCCAAGGAACTTCCCATTGCCACATAGGTACGCCTCTGGAAAGACGCCCCGAGATTCTAACCGGATCTCTGCCAACACAAGGCCAGGTTATCCCTAACTGGGTAACTACTGGCACGAATATGCCATCCCCCGGCCGTAACCGACCTTCATTCGAGGATCCTCAATACCAACAACCACAAAGTAATAAATTTGCAGCAACAACATAGGTTAAATATCTGGGCTCCATACTATGATACAACCTCTATCCAGAAGGAAATGACATACACTAAGGGGGCGCTATCCCCTAATAACCTTGCTGCAACCTTCCTGTTTGACCATTTCGGGGTGTGAGGTCCGACGAAGTCTCGTCCACAAAGCTAGACAAAATGCCATGCTTTGATCAACAAATGATCAAGTAAATGATCATCACACAGCAACACTCAGCATGCCACGTTAACAAATTTGGGAATATATCGCTGATAACCTTCAACTACATAACCTCTAAGCTCGTACGTCTCAGAGAAGGGTGTTAAGCTAAAAGAATAAATTCTCCGCCACCAACAGAAATGTATTTGAAAGAAATCGGCTTTATATCTCAAAATGCAATGTCAGACATACAACCATACGAGTCTGTTCCGGGATCGACAGAACCGAAGGCACTTCAAAAGAAGCCCTTGCAATTCGGATAATTTCTAATCACGTCCGGACTTCCCATCACAAAGGGTGATAAAATATCTATATTAGAGATCAGCCGATGCAGAGTCATTCGACGGTAATCCTTCCATTTTTAAAATATTCGATCTTCAACACCGGTCTTCAAATGCAACCCATTTCGACATATCACTATTCGGAATGGGTTATACGACCCAAAGGTCCTTTCCCGGCTAACCCGAATAATGAGCGCAATATTTTGAAAATAAGTGTGGCATTCAAATTTTCAAACAAATTACAACAAATACCCATTCAAAGGTAAATATTGATAGTCGGTTATTTAACTATCAATACATATGCACAACATCACCAGATTCCAAATAATTTCCCAAATTATTTATTTTCCAAAAATATCTTTACCAAATATACTTTTCAACACTTTAACCATTTGAAAACAAATTTAAAATCAATTTCCACATTTCAATCCTTTGAAAAATAAATTTCAAATCACTTTTCAATTTATCTTTAAAAGATATCATCTCAAAACATTTCACTTCATATTGGAAAAACATTTCCATACTTATTTATTAATAAGTAATTCACAAATCTATTTATTTTCAACATTTGGAAAATATCCAATATACTTAAATCACACTTAAGTATATATTTCATTCTTTAAGGAAAACATTCTCTTAAACACGTTTATTTTGAGTCAAAACGAATGTTACGTAAAACATCGTTACGACGACCCAAAATCACTAGTATAGGGATTTGAAATTAAGATAGATATATATAAAAATCCCAATACTATATAAAACATTTCCTTTCGAAAATCATTTACTATAACAACAGTTGAAAGGGACGCAGAAGATGATCTTAAGGCTATTTAACACTAGAGGGGGGGTGAATAGTGTTTTAAGAATTTCTTTAAAACTTCTTTGATTTAAATTGATTTAACTAACTTAATGCAAATACACAATCACAGATCAAATCACAGAATCACAAACAAATGCAAATATAAATAAAAACAAGTAAAGGAAAGAACACACCAGGAATTTTATACTGGTTCGGTGTTACCCTACATCCAGTCCCGCACAACCCATACGACTTTCTATTCAACAATAATCTAGATTACAATCCCTCGATTCCAAGGCAACGAGGTACACCCTCCAGATTCTCAGGTCTCTGGGTAGAACCACTTGATTCACAGGACACAAGTTCACCCGATCGATTTCCAAGGACACGATCACACCTTTATAACCCCACACAAGTTTCTTTGAGTACAAATGTATCTATAACTCTGATAAGCACTGAGATTCTTTGAAGAGAGTGGTAGAGAATCAAACTAGAGATATTCTGGTTTGATTCACTTAAGATTTCGGCAGAATATGGATAGGATGATTAGAAAATAAGATAAGAGAGTAAAGAGGAGAGAAAATAAAGAAGTAGTATTTTGAAAACGTCCATAACAGTCTCTATTTATAGAGAATGAATGGATGTGTCCATTCGAAGAGGTTTAAACGAATAGACACTTCTTTTGAAAACAACCTTTGCTGTAACGGGAAGCATGTCGACATGACAGGTAAATAGGATGTCGACATGGTCTAGTAAAAAGTGATGATTTGCTTTACTTTGAAAATGATGATTTAAAACATATGCAACTTTATTCAAATGGACTCTATGTATTTGTAGAAGGTATTTAGAAGTAGAAATACTTATGAATGTATATATGTATATATACTAAAATATATTTAAAATCAAAGTAAATAAACTAAAGTAAATATAATATTAAAATAGATTTTGAGGCTAAAATATCAAGCTCAATTTTGAAATCAAAATATAACAAAATGATAAATATGATTTTGAGGCTAAAACATTTTTGGAAATGTGAACGAAGGTTTTTCTTTTGAAAAGGAATATTTGAAAATCATTTTATAAAACAAGAGATAATTTTGAAAATCATTTTGAATCAAAATTAGTGGATAACAAAATAGGGCTACTATCCGTTCCACTAGATATTTCGTGAGTTCCATCTCACTAGGGTTCCATCCCTTTAACAAGAACGAAGTGGATTCCATTCCACGAGTAAATTGGATAAAAAAGAATGATAGTGCTTTCAAGGAGTTTTAACAAATATCTAACCTAACTATATTATTTGTCTTGAACTCGTGAATATCTTGAATCTCATGAGTCTTCAATCTTGAACTCTTGATCTTTGTCTTCATCAATTTTGTTTTCTTTACTGTACAGTCTTCTTTTGTTGATACCTGCATATAGATTTCCTGCACATATATATTTTATAACACTTCTATAGTTGTTGTCATCAAAACCACTATCCTATGGACTAACATTCTCCCCCTTTTTGATGATGACAACCTTTGTTTATAAAATATTTATATTCTCCTTATAACTCCCCCTAAATCTAATAACTCCCCCTTAATCTATGCCTAACTAACCTATTTTATACTTCTCCCCCTTTGTCATCAACAAAAAAATGACACTAACTCCCCCTAAATCTATGATATTAATGATAGTGTTATCATTAATAATACTGAAACTAGATATAACAGTGCACTAAACATCGTATACTTAGAATGTTATATATGCGCAATATAAGAATAAGAATAATAAGTGTAACCACAGATTATTTTATTCATTTCAATATTACTATATACATGACTATTTAAACTTATAAACACATAAATAACTAAAACAAGAAAATAAACAACTCAACGGTTGTTTTTGATGATGGGAGACTTGTGGACAGGACAATTTGGGTAATGGAAACAGAAGTTTCCATGTTGTTCCACAATGTTCCCATAAGCATCAAAACAAACTTCCCCTACACATACTGCTTCATCATCAGTTTCTTCCTCCATTGGTTCTTCCTCTTCTTCTTCGTCTTCGTCTTCTTCTCCTTCTTCATTTGCTTTAGAAGAATCTTCAATTACAATTGGATTGGCATGATTATCCATGAGGAATTTTTGAAGATTCCTCAGAATTTTCCCTTGTTTCTCTTGCTCTCTTGCCATTCTCAATTGTTGAACTTGCATTTCAGTTAACATCTGCAGCGAGTCATTAACTTTCTCCTCTATTTTGATGACACAAGCGAGTATGGAGTTTTGGAAAGGGCCTTGTGAAGGAGAAGGGAAAGAAACCAGTGATATTTGATTAGGATTGGATGTGGAAGCCATGGATTTGATGTTTCCAGAAAGTAGAATGAAGAAATAATAATTGGAGGGAAGAGAAACTCGGAATGGGTGAGTTAAATAACCACCCATTCAAAAATTAGAGGGAAAAAACGAACTGTCATTTTTACCGTTGCATGTCGACATGACGCATGAATACCATGTCGACATGGTGTTGCAAAATGCTATGGTTAAGAAAACATTCATATATACCCTATGTATACTACTATACTATATACTATATTTCAGAAAGAGAACATATACCTAATTCTCTTCTTAACTTGGTGAAGACAGGTTCTCCTAAAGGTTTGGTTAAAATATCAGCTATTTGATTTTCAGAATTAACGAAATCAAGAGAAATTTTCTCTTTATTTACGTTATCTCTTAGAAAATGGTGTCTAATGTCAATATGTTTAGTTCGGGAATGGAGAGTTGGGTTTTTGGACAAACTAATGGCACTAGTGTTATCACAGAAAATTGGAGATTTCGTGATAGATATACCAAAATCATTCAAGGTTTGTTGCATATACAAAACTTGAGAACAAGCTAAAGCAGCAGAAACATACTCTGCTTCAGTTGTTGATAGGGAAACAGTATTCTGCTTTTTACTGAACCAGGAAATTAAGGAATGACCTAGAAAGTGACAAGTTCCACTTGTACTCTTTCGGTCTGACTTACACCCAGCATAGTCAGCATCACAGTAGGAAACTAATTCAAATGAATCATTCTTAGGGTAGAACAATCCATAATCAAACGTGTGTTTAACATATCGAATGATACGTTTCACAGCTTTTAGATGAGTTTCCTTGGGTTGAGATTGATATCTATCACAGGGACAGACACTGTTCATGATATCTGGTCTACTAGCAGTTATATAGAGAAGTGATCCAATCATTCCTCTATACAAGGTTTGATCTACGTCTTTGGATAGATCATCCTTACTTAATGCTATATTGGTTGCCATGGGAGTTGGTTTTCCACTCACATTGGTCAGCCAAACTTACTAACTAACTCTCTCGCATACTTCTCTTGACTGATAAAGATACCATTATCTAATTGTTTGATTTGTAATCCTAGGAAAAAGTTAAGTTCACCCATATGACTCATCTCAAACTCTTTTGTCATAATGTCAGAAAATTCTTTGTTCATGTCAGAATTGGTTGATCCAAAAATAATATCATCTACGTACACTTGTACAAGTTGAATATCATTTTTGTTTCTTTTAATAAAAAGTGTGTTATCTACTTTACCTATTTCAAAATTAGATTGCAAAAGATAAGACCTAACTCTATCATACCAAGCTCTAGGAGCTTGTTTTAGACCATACAGGGCTTTCTTTAATTTAAAAACATGATTTGGAAATTTTGTATCTAAGATAAAACATTTACTTCCAAAAATTCTGAAATAAGATACCTTAGGTTTCTTATTGAAAAGAAGTTCATAAGGTGTTTTATTGGTTAGAGGTCTAATTAGAATCCTATTCAAAATATAACAAGCTGTTGCAACTGCTTCAGCCCAAAAATGTTTTGGTAATTTACTATCAGAAAGTAGAGTTCTAGAACACTCTTGAATCGTCCTATTCTTACGCTCAACTACTCCGTTTTGTTGTGGAGTTCTTGAAAACGAAATTGTGAGTAATTCCCTTCTGATTATAGAATTCCTCAAACTTCTCATTTTCAAATTCACCACCGTGATCACTACGAATAGTGATGATCTTGGAAGAAAGTTGGTTTTGAACTCTTTTTGAAAAACTTTTAAAAAAATCAAAAGTATCACTTTTATGTTTCAGAAAGATTGTCCATGTATATCTGGAATAATCATCCACAATTACAAAGACATATTTACTATGGTTGATTGATTGAATCTGAGAAGGACCAAATAAATCTAGGTGAAGTAACTCAAGAGGTTTTGAAGTAGAAATCATATCTTTAAGTTTAAAGGAACTTTTTCTAAGTTTTCCTAATTGACATGCATCACATATACTATCTACTTTAAATTGCATCTTAGGGAGGCCTCTTACTAGATCAAGTTTGGATAGTCTAGATAAGAGTTTAAAATTCAAATGTCCAAATCTCTTATGCCAAGTCCAAGGGTCACTTGTATTGGCCAAAAGACATAGATTATCATTTGAAATTTTCATACTAAGAATATAGATATTCTTTTTCCTAACTCCCTCAAAGATAATATTAGATTTATTATCTTCGATGTGACACTTGTCTTTTTCAAATTTAATCCTATATCCTTTATCACATAACTGACTAATACTAAGTAGATTATGTTGTAGATTTTTAACTAACAAAACATTTGAAATAATAGGAGTTTCAGAATTACCTACATTGCCGATGCCAACCACATAACCTTTTGAATTATCCCCAAAATTAACCAATCCTCCATCCTTGTAAATAATGTCATTGAGTATTTCTGGATTTCCTGTCATATGTCTTGAACATCCACTATCAAGTATCCACTTGTTTTTCCTTATTTGCACATCTTGTCCATTGTGAATAGATTCATTTGTCGCCATGAAGCAAGATTCCTGCACAGAGAACAACTTTTGTAGATTACCTGATTCTATATAACTATCATGCATCAATTTATGAGACCACAATGATTTGATCATTAAAGAAATATTTTTAGGAAACATTTCAAACTTAGCCATGAACTTTTCAAAAATCAGATTATGAATATTTTGAAAAACTTGCTCTGATACCAAATGAAAGGGACGCAGAAGAAGATCTTAAGGCTATTTAACACTAGAGGGGGGTGAATAGTGTTTTAAGAATTTCTTTAAAACTTCTTTGATTTAAATTGATTTAACTAACTTAATGCAAATACACAATCACAGATCAAATCACAGAATCACAAACAGATGCAAATATAAATAAAAAGCAAGTAAAGGAAAGAACACACCAGGAATTTTATACTGGTTCGGTGTTACCCTACATCCAGTCCCGCACAACCCGTACGGCTTTCTATTCAACAATAATCTAGATTACAATCCCTCGATTCCAAGGCAACGAGGTACACCCTCCAGATTCTCAGGTCTCTGGGTAGAACCACTTGATTCACAGGACACAAGTTCACCCGATCGATTTCCAAGGACACGATCACACCTTTATAACCCCACACAAGTTTCTTTGAGTACAAATGTATCTATAACTCTGATTAGCACTGAGATTCTTTGAAGAGAGTGGCAGAGAATCAAACTAGAGATATTCTGGTTTGATTCACTTAAGATTTCGGCAGAATATGGATAGGATGATTAGAAAATAAGATAAGAGAGTAAAGAGGAGAGAAAATAAAGAAGTAGTATTTTGAAAACGTCCATAACAGTCTCTATTTATAGAGAATGAATGGATGTGTCCATTCGAAGAGGTTTAAACGAATAGACACTTCTTTTGAAAACAACCTTTGCTGTAACGGGAAGCATGTCGACATGACAAGTAAATAGGATGTCGACATGGTCTAGTAAAAAGTGATGATTTGCTTTACTTTGAAAATGATGATTTAAAACATATGCAACTTTATTCAAATGGACTCTATGTATTTGTAGAAGGTATTTAGAAGTAGAAATACTTATGAATGTATATATGTATATATACTAAAATATATTTAAAATCAAAGTAAATAAACTAAAGTAAATATAATATTAAAATATATTTTGAGGCTAAAATATCAAGCTCAATTTTGAAATCAAAATATAACAAAATGATAAATATGATTTTGAGGCTAAAACATTTTTGGAAATGTGAACGAAGGTTTTTCTTTTGAAAAGGAATATTTGAAAATCATTTTATAAAACAAGAGATAATTTTGAAAATCATTTTGAATCAAAATTAGTGGATAACAAAATAGGGCTACTATCCGTTCCACTAGATATTTCGTGAGTTCCATCTCACTAGGGTTCCATCCCTTTAACAAGAACGAAGTGGATTCCATTCCACGAGTAAATTGGATAAAAAAGAATGATAGTGCTTTCAAGGAGTTTTAACAAATATCTAACCTAACTATATTATTTGTCTTGAACTCTTGAATATCTTGAATCTCATGAGTCTTCAATCTTGAACTCTTGATCTTTGTCTTCATCAATTTTGTTTTCTTTACTGTACAGTCTTATTTTGTTGATACCTGCATATAGATTTCCTGCACATATATATTTTATAACACTTCTATAGTTGTTGTCATCAAAACCACTATCCTATGGACTAACAACAGTGTTATAGTCCATAATTTCCTTATTTCTCGAAAACATCTATTTCAGCAATGAATGTTGAAATCTAGGGTTTCGGTACTTAATACATTTTAAAACATCCCTAAATCATTTTAATTCTATTTCAAATATCACTTCCCCAAAACATTTCTTTTTAATATATCATTCACTGTCCAAAATCGTGAATATACTTCGTTATCCAAATTCAACATTTCTATACATTTTATTTAAAGGATTATCCACTATCCAAAATCGTGAATATACTTCGTTATCCAAATTCAACATTTCTACACATTTTATTTAAAGGATTATCCTCTGTTCAAAATCGTGAATATACTCCCTTTAAAAGCTATAATAATTAACTTATCAAAATAAGTCGTTTCTCGAATTTCAAAACAATGTTTATAAATTCCATTTATATTTTATAACAACTTCAACTTATAAAAGCACTTTATTAACCAAATCCCTTTATTATTCATTTAAATGCCTGTAACAGCCCGATAATTTTAAAGCGAAATTTTAATTGAAAACAAAACATTTTGAAATATTAATTTAAATATAAATTGTAGAAATTCGTATAAAACGAAAATTTAAAACGTTACATTTCGTCATGTTTTGTCCGTTCTTAACTTTACATTAAAATCAAATTTTATTAACGATGATAATAGCTATTTTAAATTTTGATTTATAAAGATACGTTAGATTTTAAGAAACCGTTAACATTTTTCTTATTTATTAAATAAAAGAAACAAATAGCAGTGGTACGTCACTTTGGGGCATTACATTTTTGTTCGTTCGTTGTTGTCTCGGTCCATAGATTTTCCTTGCGTTAACAGTGCTAGTTCAGCCGTATTGCTTCAGTTTGGTATTTCAAAAATCTCACATTGACTAGTTCACGTGAGAAAGTTATTCGCTACCCTTACGTTTCGTTCCAGCTTTTAAAATAATAAAAATTTCTTTAACTTTCTGCCGTTCCAATCTTTTAATTCGTGCCTTCTCTCATATATTTGTGAACAGCTGTATTATCTTTCCTCATTCTCAAACAAAATTCCAGACTGCGAATTTCCTTTAGCCTCCATCAAATTTTTTTTTTTTTCGTGAGAATCTCCTAAAGGTAAAACAACATGCTTTCTATCTCCTTTCTATTTTCGTTTGTTCATTCTTCCTGTTGCCTAGTTTTGTTATTTTTTTTCTACTCCTCCCATTCACCTTATTATTTTGCCTGCCTCCATGCTAAGCCTACCACCACCAAACTCATACGAGACCGAGCCTACCCCAGTCCACCGAACTCCAACCCTACGCCTGCCACCAGCCTCGTCACCACCTCCACCCTAACCGATCACCAAGGCTCCATGAATCCAAACCGAACCCCACCCTATTCACCACCAGCCTGCCCCACTCTCCAGACCAAACCCTACCATCACCTGCTCTTAGTCACCAGCCGAACCCCTGCCATCTGCCATGACCCCATTCGCCACCAGACCACCACCGCCTCCGTGCCAGCCACCCTATCACGCACCTCACCTGCCGTCCCTCTCCAGGTCGAGAACAGCCCACGCCTCCGTGCCGAGACCACCCACGTCCCCTTCGCCAGCCGAGAACCCATTTCACCAATCCCCACGTCTCCGGTTCCAGCCTAAACCACCACTGACCGTGACAGTTCACCACTGAACCCATGCCGAGACCAACAAACCCGACCGAGCCTTATTCTTATATTTTGTTTTCCTCAGCCTGGCAATTGGAAAAAAAAAGGAAATGAGAAAAAAATTGTTTTGCACTTGTGTAAATTTTGTACTTTGTCTATTATATTCCGAGCCTCTGTTTGGAAAAAAATATGATGAACAAAAGCTGTTTGTCATTTTTTTTGTTTGGTTTGAAATTGTTGGTCACGTGTTTGTTCCTCTACCTATTTTTGTATTTGGTTTCCAGAGCTTTTGTTCGAAGTTTTAAATATACTGAACTTTGTTTTGAAAAAAATAAGTTGTTTTGTCACTTTGAAAATTTTAGAGTTATAATCGATTTTCAAAAGTAGGCGTGCTATTGTTTTTGATTTTTAACCTGTTACTTTTTCGTTGTTCGCTTCGTTGAAAATTCGTTATTCGTGTAATCTTAGATTTGATTATTTATTGTGCCTTTGGTTTGAATATAGTTGGCGCATCCGCTAACGACTGATCGTGCTATCCGCGTGCTTTCGATTGACATCGTACTTCTTTCTTTCCGAATCTCCAGCTCCGTAGAGGTGAGTAAATCTCACACGAATATTCATACTTATATAATTGTGAAACAACCGCAACTGAATGTGTAGAAATAAATAAATAAATAAATGATGTTATAATTACCTATGATTTATTTATAGTTGATGTTAATTGTTAAAACTGCATATCGTATCATCTGTTATATCTGTTCTTATTTTACTGTTATTCTATTCTGTTAAATCACACTGCAAGTTCCCTGTAGAATAGAATCACTATGGGTTGAAATGATACATACCCGAACGGACTTTAGAATAAGGGAAGGTCGTTATGGGCTGAAATGATAGGCCTGAGCGATTTTCAATTAAATTTTATTTACTTGGGATTGCGGGTTTGAAATGATAAAACCCAGATTTTTCTTTGTAAATTACGGATTGAAATGATATAGTATCCGTATCACTTGAATTAGGCTAGAAAATATTATACAGACCCGTGGTTATTTTTATGTATTTTCTGAATATTTTTAGATAATTTAAAATTTGTAATAATATTTAATTTGATTTAAACCGAATTTTTAAATGATTTATTTAAAATAGAAATGATTTTTCTATGTGATAAATATAAATAAATGGAGGAATATTGATTTTAAAACGAAACTTAAATTTTTAAATTTTGGAAAAAGAAAAAAAAAGGAAAGATGGAAACTTAAGTTAATTTAATTGAAATTGAAATTTAGTTTTAAATTTGTGGAAAAATGAAGTTTAAGTTTAAGTGTTGAAATGAATGTAATAAGCAAATTGGTAAGTTTGGTTTTAACTTGTAAAATTTCTTTGAAATAAAATTTGTTAAAGGATTGAAATGAACATTTTAATGTATGATTTTATAAGTTTTAACTAGGTAGAATCTGTAGCACTTTTTAAGTGTTGTGGTTTTTATAAATGAACCAAAGGACTAAAATGAACTAAAGCTATGATAGTACTTGGTAAGTGCTGTTGTAGCAGAAACTAAAATTGAACTTGAACTAATGAAAAGCTACTGTAGCACTTGTTAAGGGCTGCAGTAGACTGAAATATGATTTTGTTTAAAACTGAACTGATATAACAATTTTAAATATTGTTTTGTTGAAATAAAATGGTTTTCGAATATAACTTACCGCCACACTTTTAAATGCCGTGGAAGCTGAAAATTTTAATGTTTTGTTTAAGTGAATAAGTGAACTCCGAAGGGTTAGATTTTGGAAATATAATATTGATTTAAAGGAATAATGACTTTGTGTTTAAATGGTTTAATTCGAAGTTTATTTTGATAAATTGTTTTAAATCTATAACCACGGGTTATAATAACGATTGGTTGGCAAAGAGACCGGGATCGGATATGGACATACTCTCTGTCGATACCGAAAACCACTTTGACAACCGTGTACGCGGTGGAGATTCCAGAATGAAGTAGGATGGTGGCGACGTCCTTAAGGTATTGCGTGTACCCAACTCCCGTGAGTTGGCATAAGGTGGCTAAAACAGGAGCGATCTCGGACCAGTGAGGTAGCACCTCTTCTCGGACACATTCCTTCGATATTATACTCTTACTGATTTGACTAGATAGCCATCCTCCGATTTGGGAATGTTGTTCGAGGTGGAACGGTAGTGGCTGCTATGCGTATCCATCAGTCCGTGTGCGTAATTGGTATATCTACCCTGGCATTGCCTAGTTGTGCCATGTCACCTACCATACCGAGCTTTACTACGATTATGATTTTAAGATCCGACCGCGTTAAGGTTCTCCATCCCCTTAACGCTATTTTCCGATATGATTATACTTTACTTATGTAGACACTATTATAATAGCGAATATTACTACATAGTAGATAGTTTAACGGATCCTTAGAGGATGGGCGGTCCCAAGCATCTTCTAAGTTACTTATACCTTTACTACAGTTCATTTGAGTTGGTTTACATTGTATAAGTATGTATATCCTGACTCGAGTGTTATGTTTTATTTTACGCTCGGGTCAGCCTGAGTATTCACAGCTTTGGATTCACCTTTCTGGAGCTCGGAATCACTGGAGATTCTGCCTATCTAGTTATCTTCCTATTTCAGTTTCAGTTGTCTTATTTCAGCTTTTGTTTTAGAGACTCGTGTATTTGGGATTTCTACTGTACTTGTTTCAGACTATATTGGGTTTCAGACTATGTATTTTGTATTTCATTTTAGACTATGTATTTAGTGGCTTCATGAACCACTATGGTATTTTTAAATTCCGCTGCGAGTTATTCTGATATTTCTGTGTCTGTGATTCTGTGAATGATTTTATTTGCTCCAAATTTTATTACAATCTGTTATTTTGCATTATTCAAGTCTGACATGTGTGGATTATTGTCGATTTGAATGGTCCAAAATAGTGGGTCGTTACATTTGGTATCAGAGCGAGGGTTTTAGGCAAACCTTAGCCTATGGAGCAAAACTCATTAGAGATAGGGTAGAAATACCCTAGAATGAGTGAAATCAAACTCAGAATCATTTCCTTGCGAGTGAACGTATTTTTCAAAGTATAAAATGATTTTAAAATGATTTTTCAAATGATTTTTCAAAGATTATTTTGATATAAAGTTTTCTTGTTTTAAGAAGAAATTTCCTAAACTTCCTTCTTTCCGTATCTACCTTGTTAGGAATTTTGTTATTAGGATATTCACCCAAGTGCCCTTATCGTGTTTTTATCTTAACTTATCATAGTCTTCTTTGTACCTTGTCCTAAATTTATTCTTGATATTTCCAGGATGAATCGTGGAAATGCTAGAGGTAGGGGTCGTGGTATTGCCCCAGTTCCTCCACCTGTTGCACCCGTTAAGTTTACAGTTCTTTGCAAAGAATTCTCTCAGCTCGGTGGAACTAAGTTCACCGGTTCAGAAAGTATCATCGAAGCCCAGCAATGGCTAAGAAGTTTGGAAAGAATCTTTACTGGTTTAGAGATCACTGATGCCCAGAAGCGTCAGTTAGCAGCATGGCAGCTCCAAGAGTCAGCCCTAGATTGGTGGGAGTCTGTTACGACTCACACTAACGAAGGTGATCTTTCGTGGGAGCAGTTCAGGTATCCTTTGAGTTAACTTGAATTTTTCCCCATTTCCTTTCTTTTCGAATTCATCTTAAGTTCAGTTTCTGTATCTTCTTTCCAGGGAGGCTTTTGTGGCAAAATGGATGCCCGAAGCCGGAAAATCTCAGCTTTACCGTGAATTCATGGACCTCAAGCAGGGTACCATGTCCTTCTCAGAGTATGAACGGAAGTTCAATGAACTCTCAAAATTCGGTCCTGGTCTTATCGACACTCAGCTAAAGAAGAACGAGAAGTTCATTTCTGGAGCTCGCCCAGAGTTCTACGATCGCCTTATTTCACATGTTCATGGCACATTTACTGAGCTCATGGATATGGCTATCCGCTATGAGAACCCTACTTCCAAGGGTCCTGCTACTTCTGGTACTCATGTCTCACAATCTTCCTCTGCAAATTCCAAGAAGAGAAAGCCCAACTTCCACCAGCAGAAGAAGAATTGGATCAAACATGCGGGCTTGGGATCTTCAGCATCTGCTCCTTCTCAGAGACACCCTATTGATCTTTCCTCCATTACTTGCTTCAAATGTGACCAAAAGGGACACTATGCCAATAGTTGCCCTAATCCGTCCAGTGCTGCTATTCCTCCACCCCAGGTTACCAGGAATGATCTTTGTCATGTTTGTCTTCAGCCGGGTCATTTTAGGAAGGACTGTCCTTTATATCAGAAGGGAAAGCCATCTGGCGTATTTGCTGTCACATCTGCTTCATCACCTGCTCCCGCACCTACTCCTGCTCCTAGCGATAGTCAAGGTACTCTTCAAGGCACCTTTACTTTATTTCATCATCCAGTTCGTGTTTTATTTGATACTGGTGCTTCGCATAGTTTTATTTCTGATGACCTGTGTAATAAGTTTGAACATCTCCTTTCACCTGAGTATGCTTCTGTTCCTTTATGTGTTTCTAATCCTATTGGTGGTCCCGCAAATCTTAATAAGATTTGTAAACATGTGAAACTCCTCCATTTCGATCATAGTTTTAGTGGCGATTTCTATATCCTTGGTTTCGATGCTTTTGATTTGCTGCTTGGAAGTGATTGGCTTGATAGACACGATGCCCGTATCTCGTGCAAATCCCGAATTGTTTCTCTTAAGGATGATCGAGGAAATTCTTTACTTATTCAGGGTCGTATGCCTCATGATTATGCTGGTAGCTTTATCTTTTCTCTAGATGCTTCTATTGATGATCTTCAGTCGACCCGTGTAGTTAATCACTACCCGGATGTATTTGGTGAAGTTACTGCTTTACCTCCCAAGCGGGAAATTGATTTCCGCATTGACCTCATTCCTGGAGCTCGACCTATAGTTCTTCCTCCTAGAAGAATGGCACCCCGCGAGAAGGTTGAGTTAAGGAAACAAATTGAAGACCTATCTTCCAAGGGTCTGATCAGACCTAGTTTTTCTGAATGGGGAGCCGCGGTGGTTTTCGTCACCAAGTCCGATGGTTCTCTTCGGATGTGTGTTGATTATAGGGAGTTGAACAAACTCACTATGAAAAATAGATATCCAATGCCTCGCATCAATGACATGTTTGATCAGCTTTATGGTGCTACTGTTTTCTCTCAGCTTGATCTAGCCACAGGTTTTCACCAACTCAGAGTTGCCGAGGAAAGTATTCCTAAGACTGCTTTCCGTACTGAGAATGGATTCTTCAAATGGTTAGTCATGCCTTTTGGTTTGACTAATGCTCCCGCTTTCTTTGTTGACTTGATGAATCGTGTATTCCGTGATGTGCTAAATAAATTTGTTCTAGTCTTTGTGGATGATATCCTCATATTCTCTAAGTCTGAAGAAGAACATGAGTCACATTTGAAGTCTGTTCTTGAGACTCTTCGAAAGCATCAGTTAAAAGCTAAATTTTCCAAATGCCATTTTCTGGAAGGATGAAGTCCGATTTCTCGGGCATATTGTTTCTAGTAATGGAGTTTCAGTTGATCCAGTCAAGATTGTTGCGATCAATGTAAGTCTTTCTTTCCTTCTCTTTCATTTCAATTTACTCTATCTTTTCTATTATCCTTCTTTTTCCCTATTCTGTGCAGGATTGGGAAACTCCTAAGACTCCTACTGATATCCGTAGCTTTCTGGGCCTCGTCGGTTATTACCGGAGATTCATTGAGAATTTCGCTCGGATTGCTGCACCTCTCACTGCTTTAACTCGGAAGAATGCTAAGTTTATTTGGAGTAGTAAGTGTGAAGCCGCATTCAATGAGTTAAAAGACAAGCTTACTTCCGCACCTGTTCTTACCGTTCCAAATGGAGATGAGGGATTAACGGTATACACTGATGCTTGTAGAGAAGGTTTGGGAGCTGTTCTGATGCAGGATGGTAGAGTGATTGCTTATGCTAGTAGACAGTTGAAGACCCATGAAGTAAATTATGCTGCCCATGATCTAGAGTTGCTTGCTGTTGTTTTCGCTTTGAAGCTTTGGAGACATCATCTGTTGGGTACCAAGTTCGAGCTTTTCACAGATCATCAGTCTTTGAGGTATATTTTCTCTCAGAAGGATTTGAATCAGAGACAAGTTAGGTGGTTAGAGTTCCTTGCTTCTTATGACCTCGACATCAACTATACACCGGGAAAGGCTAATGTAGTGGCGGATGCTTTGAGTAGGAAGAAAGCTTTGTTGTGTCAGATTGTTGTTTCTTCGCCTCTTGTGGATCGTATTATGGCTAGACAGGATGAAGATCAGATGCTTAGATTGATTAAGGAGAATGTTCGAAGTAGAGTGGGAGGTAGTAGTCTTGATGGTAATGGAGCTCAGATTGACGATAAGGGTGTATTGAGGATTAATAATAGGATTTGTGTCCCGAATGTTGATGGATTGAGACAGGAGTTACTTCGGGAGAATCATCAGTCCAGACTTTCTATTCATCCAGGCGTAACCAAGATGTATCAGGATATGAAGAAGTTATATTGGTGGAAAGGTATGAAGCGAGATATTTCCATTTTTATCAATAGGTGTGCGACTTGTCAGCAAGTCAAGGCAGATCATCAGAAGACCCCTGGTTTATTGCAGCCTCTTGAGATTCCCAATTGGAAGTGGGAACAAGTTTCTATGGATTTCATTGATGGTTTACCGAGGAGTAGGAAGGATAACGAGAGTATCTGGGTTATTGTGGATAGATTGACCAAATCAGCTCATTTCATTCCGGTCAAGTCTACCCGTTCAGCTTCTAGTTTATCTGAGATTTACATGAGGGAGATTGTTCGTCTCCATGGTGTTCCTCTCAGTATCGTTTGTGATCGTGATCCTATCTTTACTAGTAGGTTTTGGAAAGCCTTTCAGGATTCTTTGGGTACTCATCTAAATCTGAGCACTGCTTACCATCCACAGACCGACGGTCAAACGGAAAGGGTGAATCAGATTTTAGAAGATCTTCTTCGTGCTTGTGTGCTTGATTATGGAGGATCTTGGGAAGATCATCTCCATCTTGTCGAATTCACTTATAACAATAGTTATCAGGCCAGTATTGAGACATCTCCATTTTCTGCTCTTTACGGACGACCTTGTAGATCTCCTTCTTGTTGGATTGAAGCCGGTAATCGTTTGGTTCTTGGTCCTGAGATGGTTTTGGAAGCTTCAGAGAGAGTCGAAGAGATTAAGAGGAAGATGAGGATTGCTCAGGATAGACAGAAGAAGTACGCCGATCGTCGAAGACGGAGTTTAGAGTTTGCTGTTGGTGACTTGGTTTTCCTTAAGGTCTCTCCCTTAAGAAATGTTATTCGTTTTGGTCGTAGAGGAAAACTATCTCCTAGATTCGTTGGTCCTTTCCGCATTTTGGAAAGAATTGGTTCTCTTGCTTATCGTCTGGATTTACCCGAGAAATTTTCTGGAATACACAACGTCTTTCATGTATCTCATCTTCGTCGCTATCTGCATGATCCATCTCTTATTATTCAGCCTTCTGCCCTTGATAGTTTGGATATTGAGCCAAATCTGACTGTTGAGAGGAAGCCACTTCGTATCGTCGATCGAGGTACGAAGCAGCTAAGAAGAAAATCTGTCAATCTGGTCAAAGTGCAGTGGAGCACTAATGAACGGGATTGCACCTGGGAGACGGAGGAGAGCATTCGTGCTTCGAATCCGGAATTGTTTATTTCAGGTACTGTTGCTATTCTGTCTTATCTTTCTTTGTTTTCCTTCTTCGTTCCTTTTCGAGGACGAAAAGCTTTGAGTGGGGGAGAGTGTAATAGCCCGATATTTTTAAAGCGAAATTTTAATTGAAAACAAAACATTTTGAAATATTAATTTAAATATAAATTGTAGAAATTCGTATAAAACGAAAATTTAAAACGTTACATTTCGTCACGTTTTGTCCGTTCTTAACTTTACATTAAAATCAAATTTTATTAACGATGATAATAGCTATTTTAAATTTTGATTTATAAAGATACGTTATATTTTAAGAAACCGTTAACATTTTTCTTATTTATTAAATAAAAGAAACAAATAGCAGTGGTACGTCACTTTGGGGCATTACATTTTTGTTCGTTCGTTGTTGTCTCGGTCCATAGATTTTCCTTGCGTTAACAGTGCTAGTTCAGCCGTATTGCTTCAGTTTGGTATTTCAAAAATCTCACATTGACTAGTTCACGTGAGAAAGTTATTCGCTACCCTTACGTTTCGTTCCAGCTTTTAAAATAATAAAAATTTCTTTAACTTTCTGCCGTTCCAATCTTTTAATTCGTGCCTTCTCTCATATATTTGTGAACAGCTGTATTATCTTTCCTCATTCTCAAACAAAATTCCAGACTGCGAATTTCCTTTAGCCTCCATCAAAATTTTTTTTTCGTGAGAATCTCCTAAAGGTAAAACAACATGCTTTCTGTCTCCTTTCTATTTTCGTTTGTTCATTCTTCCTGTTGCCTAGTTTTGTTATTTTTTTTCTGCTCCTCCCATTCACCTTATTATTTTGCCTGCCTCCATGCTAAGCCTACCACCACCAAACTCATACGAGACCGAGCCTACCCCAGTCCACCGAACTCCAACCCTACGCCTGCCACCAGCCTCATCACCACCTCCACCCTAACCGATCACCAAGGCTCCATGAATCCAAACCGAACCCCACCCTATTCACCACCAGCCTGCCCCACTCTCCAGACCAAACCCTACCATCACCTGCTCTTAGTCACCAGCCGAACCCCTGCCATCTGCCATGACCCCATTCGCCACCAGACCACCACCGCCTCCGTGCCAGCCACCCTATCACGCACCTCACCTGCCGTCCCTCTCCAGGTCGAGAACAACCCACGCCTCCGTGTCGAGACCACCCACGTCCCCTTCGCCAGCCGAGAACCCATTTCACCAATCCCCACGTCTCCGGTTCCAGCCTAAACCACCACTGACCGTGACAGTTCACCACTGAACCCATGCCGAGACCAACAAACCCGACTGAGCCTTGTTCTTATATTTTGTTTTCCTCAGCCTGGCAATTGGAAAAAAAAAAGGAAATGAGAAAAAAATTGTTTTGCACTTGTGTAAATTTTGTACTTTGTCTATTATATTCCGAGCCTCTGTTTGGAAAAAAATATGATGAACAAAAGCTGTTTGTCATTTTTTTTGTTTGGTTTGAAATTGTTGGTCACGTGTTTGTTCCTCTACCTATTTTTGTATTTGGTTTCCAGAGCTTTTGTTCGAAGTTTTAAATATACTGAACTTTGTTTTGAAAAAAAAAAGTTGTTTTGTCACTTTGAAAATTTTAGAGTTATAATCGATTTTCAGAAGTAGGCGTGCTATTGTTTTTGATTTTTAACCTGTTACTTTTTCGTTGTTCGCTTCGTTGAAAATTCGTTATTCGTGTAATCTTAGATTTGATTATTTATTATGCCTTTGGTTTGAATATAGTTGGCGCATCCGCTAACGACTGATCGTGCTATCCGCGTGCTTTCGATTGACATCGTACTTCTTTCTTTCCGAATCTCCAGCTCCGTAGAGGTGAGTAAATCTCACACGAATATTCATACTTATATAATTGTGAAACAACCGCAACTGAATGTGTAGAAATAAATAAATAAATAAATGATGTTATAATTACCTATGATTTATTTATAGTTGATGTTAATTGTTAAAACTGCATATCGTATCATCTGTTATATCTGTTCTTATTTTACTGTTATTCTATTCTGTTAAATCACACTGCAAGTTCCCTGTAGAATAGAATCAGTATGGGTTGAAATGATACATACCCGAACGGACTTTAGAATAAGGGAAGGTCGTTATGGGCTGAAATGATAGGCCTGAGCGATTTTCAATTAAATTTTATTTACTTGGGATTGCGGGTTTGAAATGATAAAACCCAGATTTTTCTTTGTAAATTACGGATTGAAATGATATAGTATCCGTATCACTTGAATTAGGCTAGAAAATATTATACAGACCCGTGGTTATTTTTATGTATTTTCTGAATATTTTTAGATAATTTAAAAATTGTAATAATATTTAATTTGATTTAAACCGAATTTTTAAATGATTTATTTAAAATAGAAATGATTTTTCTATGTGATAAATATAAATAAATGGAGGAATATTGATTTTAAAACGAAACTTAAATTTTTAAATTTGGGAAAAAGAAAAAAAAAGGAAAGATGGAAACTTAAGTTAATTTAATTGAAATTGAAATTTAGTTTTAAATTTGTGGAAAAATGAAGTTTAAGTTTAAGTGTTGAAATGAATGTAATAAGCAAATTGGTAAGTTTGGTTTTAACTTGTAAAATTTCTTTGAAATAAAATTTGTTAAAGGATTGAAATGAACATTTTAATGTATGATTTTATACGTTTTAACTAGGTAGAATCTGTAGCACTTTTTAAGTGTTGTGGTTTTTATAAATGAACCAAAGGACTAAAATGAACTAAAGCTATGATAGTACTTGGTAAGTGCTGTTGTAGCAGAAACTAAAATTGAACTTGAACTAATGAAAAGCTACTGTAGCACTTGTTAAGGACTGCAGTAGACTGAAATATGATTTTGTTTAAAACTGAACTGATATAACAATTTTAAATATTGTTTTGTTGAAATAAAATGGTTTTCGAATATAACTTACCGCCACACTTTTAAATGCCGTGGAAGCTGAAAATTTTAATGTTTTGTTTAAGTGAATAAGTGAACTCCGAAGGGTTAGATTTTGGAAATATAATATTGATTTAAAGGAATAATGACTTTGTGTTTAAATGGTTTAATTCGAAGTTTATTTTGATAAATTGTTTTAAATCTATAACCACGGGTTATAATAACGATTGGTTGGCAAAGAGACCGGGATCGGATATGGACATACTCTCTGTCGATACCGAAAACCACTTTGACAACCGTGTACGCGGTGGATATTCCAGAATGAAGTAGGATGGTGGCGACGTCCTTAAGGTATTGCGTGGACCCAACTCCCGTGAGTTGGCATAAGGTGGCTAAAACAGGAGCGATCTCGGACCAGTGAGGTAGCACCTCTTCTCGGACACATTCCTTCGATATTATACTCTTACTGATTTGACTAGATGGCCATCCTCCGATTTGGGAATGTTGTTCGAGGTGGAACGGTAGTGGCTGCTATGCGTATCCATCAGTCCGTGTGCGTAATTGGTATATCTACCCTGGCATTGCCTAGTTGTGCCATGTCACCTACCATACCGAGCTTTACTACGATTATGATTTTAAGATCCGACCGCGTTAAGGTTCTCCATCCCCTTAACGCTATTTTCCGATATGATTATACTTTACTTATGTAGACACTATTATAATAGCGAATATTACTACATAGTAGATAGTTTAACGGATCCTTAGAGGATGGGCGGTCCCAAGCATCTTCTAAGTTACTTGTACCTTTACTACAGTTCATTTGAGTTGGTTTACATTGTATAAGTATGTATATCCTGACTCGAGTGTTATGTTTTATTTTACGCTCGGGTCAGCCTGAGTATTCACAGCTTTGGATTCACCTTTCTGGAGCTCGGAATCACTGGAGATTCTGCCTATCTAGTTATCTTCCTATTTCAGTTTCAGTTGTCTTATTTCAGCTTTTGTTTTAGAGACTCGTGTATTTGGGATTTCTACTGTACTTGTTTCAGAACTATATTGGGTTTCAGACTATGTATTTTGTATTTGATTTTAGACTATGTATTTAGTGGCTTCATGAACCACTATGGTATTTTTAAATTCCGCTGCGAGTTATTCTGATATTTCTGTGTCTGTGATTCTGTGAATGATTTTATTTGCTCCAAAATTTATTACAATCTGTTATTTTGCATTATTCAAGTCTAACATGTGTGGATTATTGTCGATTTGAATGGTCCAAAATAATGGGTCGTTACAATGCCAAAGTTCAATTATAAGTTAATTACTTATAATCCGTTTATTTACCCAAATTCATTCTTTTAATAACTTTACAAAATTTATAAATCTTACTACTTATAAAATTCCATTTATAAACTCATTTTCAACATTAACAAAATTCCTTTTTAAAATTCCATTATTTCGATTTATAAAATATCAATTTTATAAATCTTATCCATAAACCATTTATAAAATTATTCAAAAATCTCGATTTAAATAAACTTATTATTTTAAAAATTTACAAATTCTTTATTAAAACTTATACAACTCCATGAATCGTACTTAAGTGTTATTTCATAAAAACCATAATTTTATAACAATAAAAATTATAACTTTTATTTATTTTAACAATTCAAAATTCAATAAACATATACTTTCAAAATCACTTTAAAATCCTTTGTAAATTTGAAATCGTTCTTTTAACGTTTTTAAAACTTCAAAATAGGCCCAATGATGCAACAACACCAAACAATTAATCACGGCATCCAAACATCCTATATCATCATATGATAACAGAATATACAACAATATCTATAAATAAATCAATACGGGTGAGGAATCCAGTTGGATCTCTCCAACCTGCTTTCCTGCATCCACAGATGTTAGCACAATACCAATTCCGTTCAAATACAGAATATCATGGTATATGGGATTATAAAATATTATCGCTATTATGCGGCGCAATAGGGTCTCATCCACTATATATTGTGGGAAATCAACTCCAAGTACATATATTATACCAATTCCACTAAACATTGGAATATTCGCGATATATGTTTTTAATAAATAACCTCCTCTTAATATACGGCGTATAATGTCTATTTCAACACAATAGATAACAATTTATCATCCAATCATACAATCAACACAATCAAGCAATTTTAAATCTAACAATTTAAAATTTAAATCGAACAAATTCGATTGAGTGAGAAGTTCTCACCTTGAATTTCCGATAACAGTTGTAGCGTTTTATTTCGAATAAAATTAAACAAGCGTTTAATTTACCCAAAAATTTCACTAGCTCCAAACGACTCCAATCCAGCTCCATTGCGTAGTGCTCATTAATACGAACGCGATGCAACTTGTTTCGTCCAAAACGGACCTCGTATGAATAAGTTACAATATTTTAAAGATTGTACAATTTAATATACATATTCAATTTAAATTTTCTTTTTATTTCTAACCCTACATCATCCAGGCCTTGAATTTCGCTTGAAGAAATCTGGACCGTGGCCTTTCTTTCTTCTTCCCTCGTGAAATCACGTTATTAGAAACCTAACGCACGCCGTTTAAACCAAATTGTCGTTCGACCTACGCTCGACTAAACGACGATCAGGCACCACCATTCCAGAGGCCATCGCGAGACACACCGCCGATGACGACGACGACGAACTCGATCGCTTCTCGACTTCCCAAAACGTGCGTGAATGTGTGCCCTTTGAGGCCAATTTGTCGTCGATATACGCCGCTAGAAATGATCATATCCGTATGGATCTGTAGAGGAGGATGTGATCTACGACTTTGTAGTTGGAGAATTTCGCTATAAATTCATGGATTTCGAGTTAATTGAGGAAGAAGACCAACACTCTTCGGGCATTGATTTGGGGAAGTGGCGGCTAGGGCTGAATTAGGGTTAGGGTTGATTATTTTTGCAAAAGTGAATATTTGAGGTCCTTTTATAGAAAATATTTCAAAACACTATTCATCCCAAAATTTCCGAACTCCAAACGAAGCATGCCGGCTGACGTTTCTAGGGTTTACCCCGCGTTTCAGACACAATGGAATAGGTTTCGAGAGCCAATTCAATCATCTATGCGATTTACGGAATTAAACGATCAATTTAAAATTAAATCGATTAACCAAATTTCTAGGCGTCTTGGCTCGCCCCGGACAAACCGTAAATCCGATTGACACAAAATTTGAAACCATACAATAATATTACATTATAGATCTGATGAAACTGGTTTCGTCGAAATCCGAGACTGTTTTAAAAATGACTATTTTCACTAGTCGATTTAATATTAAAATATTCAATTCCTACAAATTAACTTTTAATTCAATTTTAAAAGTTCTATAACATCACTATAATGACCCGTATTTTTACGGATCGAAACGTCGTAGAACTATTGTCATTAGGTCGTTTCAGATTTTGAGCAGAGATACGTGTAAGTCCTATGTCGTAAATGACCTAAGACATGTAGTAAGTCGTGTGCGACTTAGGGGTTAGGTCGTATCCCAGTTTGTTCGCGACTTATGTTAGGTCGCGTGGATGCTTAAGGGATTAGGTCGTAACTCGTTAGGTCGAGTTAGGTGGTAGGTCGTCAAGGCGCATCTCAGTTAGGTCGTATACCTGTTGAGTCGTAGGTCGGAGATAGGGATAAGTCGGAGACGACTTATAGAGGCAGACGACCTAAGTTTCAGCCTATAAATACTCGCCCATTTCTCTTCATTTTTGGGATCCGGATTTCGAAGCGACGAAGTGCTGCCATTTTGAGAGCTCGACTTCTACACTTCTTCACTTCTTTTCTCCACTCTAATCTAGTGATTCCTTCCATCCAAGTTGAAGATCAAATTGAAGATTCAAGAGCTTAGATTGAAGATCTTCATCCATCGAAGACAGATTTCATCGTTTGAAGCGGATTTGTAATAGATCGAGTTAGATCCTTCGCTGTCCAGATCTGAAGTGTGTTAATTTGAGGTTGTTTAGGGGATTTGGTGAGTGGTGATTATCTCTCACACGGATCCAAAGGAGTATATCGGATCGTTGGCTTGATTTGATGATTAAAATAGTGATTTTCATGCATTTTTGTAAACCTAAGTATAGATCCATGTAGATCCATTGTTCATGATGATTTGACAACCATTTTTCTAAGTGTTAACCTATGCAAGTTCATTCATCAAGATTATAGAGATATTGCTCATGTTTTCATACTTGTTAGACTTTCGACTCTTTAATTACGAAATTGCCATTATTGTTATAATTGTCCATTTAGCTTATATTTGAATGCTTGATTACTTGGATTAATGTTTGACTTGATTGATTGCTATGAATTAGATGATTGATGTTTTGATTTAGACAAGTTGGTCGAAGATGATTCAAAAGCTAAGGGAAAGGCTCTTGAATTGGAAAAGTTGCCCGTGGCATATGTAGCGGATGATGAAGCTCATATGGATAGATTTGATGATGATGTTGAGATGGAGCTTTGCTATGACGATGATGAGGCGAAGCATGGTATGAGATAGTCTTGGTCTAATCCAGACGGGATCATTCCAAGCATGTTGATAACTCGGTGAAATGGTTCGGGTTAGAGGATAATGGTTGGCTCGAGAGGCGCTTGAGCTAGTATGGAAATAGTCGTCGAGGAGGATGACTAGAAGGCTGAGATCTCATTGTTGTTGAAGGTTCTAGCATGCTCAAAGCAAGATTACGTTGGGCAGATTCGATAGTCCCTGAAGGCTAATGATTGATAGTCAAGTACTCTGGGCAGATTCGATAGTCCTAGGCACGGGTCACGATGACGTGCGGGAGTTATGTCTAGAACCGGGGTTTCCATTAGCCCATGATGGACGGCTGAAAGAATGTGCCGGTCATTCAATTAACGATGATATCGAAGCAATGATAACAGTGATAGCCAGAGTCATGGATGTTTGGTTGTATCGTCATTCGGTCTCAAGAGCGGTATTTTCTGGGTGCTTATCTGATCTTGGTTTAGGCCTTGGGGGTTTGTACTTGGAAAACATCGCCCTTGACTCGAGTGATAATTGCTTTACTTCAAATTGGATGCTCTGCTATGTTTGCTTCTGCTTAGTGTGTGTCTAGGGGCTATCACTGTAGAAAGAGGTTGGAGTGGGAGGGTTGTATTCCTATTCCTTTTCCTTTATGCTCTTTTGGTATGTTGTTAGTTAATTTACTGCTCACTAAGACTGTTGTCTGACTCAAGGCTTTATGTTTTAACTCTTATTGCCTTGGGTTGTTCGTCCATTTTGGTACGGGCAGACTAGGTAGCAGGTGACAGGTGCTGTTCTTGTTTTTCCACGGTGTTGATATCGAAGACGAGCTGGAGGGTTGCATATTATCTTCTTATTATATGTACTGGATGTTCCGCTGTTTGTATTTTCTCTGAGAGTTATGTAGTGAGGCTTGATGTATTGACTATTCTGATGATTGTACTCAACTATTATGAAGTTTTATTGATGAGATTCTATTCTGTGAAGCTTCACTATATATACGTTCTATTGTATTTTGTCCATGCGTTGTGAGTAATACGATAGATTCTGTTGTTTTTAATTTACCCTGGCAATCATCCATGGTCGCCTGGCACACTTTACAGCGCACTATCTCTAGGTTCAGTGCAGGGGTAATGGGCGGTCGTCACATTTGGTATCAGAGCTTTGGTTAATCGATTTTACCCAACGCTCGCTGACGTAACTACGTATGAGAGACGTAATTGTACTTTGATGGATGATTACTATATATAATATAGTAGCTTAGTAGAGTTTGAGTCCTTTAAGTAGTTGTTTCTCTAGGTGTGCTAATCATTCCTTTTTATAGATATTGAGAATGAGTCGAAGAGGGAGACCAGCTGCAAGGGAAGGTCGTGGTACTGAGGGGGCTGCTGATTATGCTGCTATGTTCGAAGCTATGATGACTTCAATCATGAGAAGGATGCCAGCTCCAGGGCCATCGATGGATGTTGGAGTTCAAGTCCAAACTCCAAAGCCGGTGGATTTTGCTAAGCTGTGTAAGGACTATGCTGCTCTTGGTGGAAAGGTTTTCTTGGGAACAGAATCAACCATTGAAGTCCAGAGGTGGATAGATGCTTGTAGAAGGATCTTTAGTGATTTGGGAATTGAGGATGCGACTAAGAGGAAGTTAGCATCAAGGCAGCTTCAAGGAAGAGCCTCTGATTGGTGGAACTCTATTACCATCAATACTCCGGAGGAAGAGATTACTTGGGAGCAATTCCAAGCCAGATTTGAAGCTAAGTTCATTTCCACTGCTCAGAAGTCTGTTCTGTTCAAGAAGTTTGTGGAGCTCAAGCAGGGAGGAAGACCAGTTCTTGAGTATGTTTCGGAGTTTGAAGCTTTGTCCAAGTATGCCCGGTCGTATATTGAATCTGCTTATCAGAAGAATGAGAAGTTTGTAACAGGCTTGGATAATTATCTTGGGAGGCAGTTAGTGGATCATTTGGACGATTCATTTGAGAAGCTTGTTGAGAAAGCTCTCAGGCATGAGAGTCTGTTTCCTAAGGAAGGATCTGTTGTTGTTGTGACCAGGGGAGAGTCTAAACCACAGCAGAGTGGAAACAAGAAGAGGAAGCAGCAGCAGCAGAAGGGTAAGGATGGCCAGAAGAAGCCGAAGGGCGAAGTGACTTGCTACAATTGTCAGCAGAAGGGCCATTTCTCGAAGGATTGTAAGAATCCGAAGGTGCCGATGAAGTGTCACAACTGTGACAAGCCGGGGCATATCAGGAAGAATTTTCCAGAACCGAGGAAGGACAAGCAGATTGTGCAAGCTTAGGCTTTGGGAGCTGTTCCATCATCTTCGAAAGCTCCTACCGCTGAAGAGAAAGGAAAGAGTGTAGTGGTTCAAGGTACTCTTTCCATATGTGGTGTTCCAGTTAGAGTTCTGTTTGATACTGGGGTGTCGCATTCGTTTGTTTGTAGTGAACTTGTAGGCCGGTTGGGTTTAGAACCGGATATTGTTGATAGGCCATTGGTTGTGACTAATCCAGTTGGGGGTTTGTCTTGTTTGTGTATGTTATGCCGTGGTCTGATTGTATCGAGTCATGGTTGCTCTTTTGTTTGTGATTGTTTTGTTCTGAACTTTGCGGGGTTCAGAATTATTTTGGGTATGGACTGGCTTAGGAAGTATGCGGCAAAGGTTGATTGCGAGAGGTTGGAAGTGACAGTCGAGAATGTGGAGGGGCGAAAGATTGTGATACGATGTAAGCATGAAGAAGGCGTCTTCATGAGCTTCATGTATTCGCTGGTTATTCCACGGGATGGACTGTCATCAGTGCCGATCGCTAATGGATTTGAGGATGTCTTTGACGAGGTCAAAGGGTTACCGCCGCATAGAGAGATCGAGTTTCGTATAGATCTAGTTGAAGGAGCCAGACCTGTTGTGATGCCTCTTAGGCGGATGGCGACTAGGGAACAACAGGAGTTGAGGGTGCAGGTTGATGATCTTTTACAGAAAGGATTCATTCTGCGTAGTGTGTCCGAGTGGGGTGCACCAGTTGTGTTTGCAACCAAGGCAGATGGGTCGTTGAGATTGTGTGTGGATTATCGTGAGCTGAATAAGGTGACTAAGAAGAACAAGTATCCATTGCCGAGAATAGATGACTTGTTTGATCAGCTTCACGAAGCTAAGGTGTTTTCTCAGATGGATTTGGCGACGGGATTTCACCAGTTGAGAGTGGCTAAGGATAGTGTGCCGAAGACTGCTTTTCGAACACCATCCGGTTTCTTTGAGTGGCTGGTAATGCTGTTTGGATTGACTAACGCGCCAGCATATTTTGTGGATCTTATTAATAGAGTGTTCAGAGATCAGTTGAACTAGTTTGTGCTTGTGTTCGTGGATGATATTCTGATTTATTCCAGAACTGAAGAAGAGCACAAGACACACTTACAAATTGTTTTGGAAATCTTATGGAAACATCAGCTGAAGGCTAAGTTTTCGAAGTGTCACTTCTGGAAGAATGAAGTGAGGTCCTTAGGCCATGTGATTTCTGGAAACGGAATAGCGGTTGATCCCGCTAAGGTGGCAGCAATCCAGGATTGGGTTAGACCTAAGAATGCATCTGATGTGAGAAGTTTTCTTGGATTAGCAGGATATTATCGACGGTTTATCAAAGACTTCTCCAAGGTAGCTGCACCGTTAACAGGATTGACGAAGAAGAACCAAGTGTTCAGATGGGAAGCTAAGTGTGAGCAAGCTTTTGGGATCCTGAAAGAGCGATTGACGAGTGCTCCTGTTTTGACTATTCCAAGTGGGAATGATGAGATGGTGGTTTACAACGACGCATGTGGTACTGGACTTGGAGCAGTGCTAATGCAGAAGGATAAGGTTGTTGCGTATGCAAGTCGACAACTGAAGCCGCATGAAAGGAATTACCCGACTCATGATTTGGAGTTAGCGGCGATTGTATTTGCTCTGAAGATGTGGAGACATTATCTATTGGGAGTTCGATTCGAGTTGTTTACAGATCATAAGTCGTTGAAGTATCTTTTCTCCCAAAAGGATTTGAATCTTCGGCAGCAGCGGTGGCTTGAGTTTTTAGCATCATATGAATTTGGTATAGCTTATACTCCGGGAAAAGGTAACGCAGTGGCAGATGCGTTAAGTCGAAGACATGCAGGATTGGGAGCCATGTTTTCTGAATGGAAGAGTCTCGAGTATTTAGCTGGATTTGACTTCAGGCCAAGATGCGAATTGGAACCTGAGATGTTGGCAAACTTATCGATAAAACCGACTCTTGTGGAAAGGGTTGGCGAGAGTCAAAAGCGAGATGATAAGATTGTCAAGATTATCCGTGAATTGGAATCTGGATTGGATCCAGAAAAGGATAAAGGATTCGAGGTCGATCGAGAGGGTTGGCTTCGGAAGCAAGGACGACTAGTTGTTCCCGATATAGATGAATTGAGGAGTGAAGTTCTGAAGGAAAGTCATCACTCGAAGCTGACAATTCATCCAGGAGGAAATAAGATGTATCGGGATATGAAGAGAACCTACTACTGGGAAGGTATGAAAAAGGATGTTGGAAATTTTATTTCCAAATGCATGAACTGCCAGTTGGTGAAAGCTGAATAGAAGAAGCCCAGTGGATTGCTTCAGCCATTAGAGGTTCCTACATGGAAGTGGGAACAAGTGTCGATGGATTTTATTGATGGACTGCCTAGAACCAGAACGGGAAATGAAGGAATTTGGGTCATCATAGATCGTCTGACTAAGAGTGCAAGATTCATTCCTGTTCGATCGACTAGGACTGCATCAAAGTTGGCTGAGTTGTATATTAAGTGGATAGTTCGATTCCATGGTATTCCGAAGAGTATAGTGAGCGATCGAGATCCATTGTTCACTAGTCGATTTTGGAAGAGCTTCCAGGAAGTTTTGGGAACCGAGCTGTGTTTGAGTACAACTTATCACCCTCAAACAAATGGTCAGACAGAGAGAGTCAACCGTGTTTTGGAAGATCTCCTCAGAGCTTGTGTTTTAGATTTCGGAGGGTCATGGGAAGATCACCTTCATTTGGTGGAATTTGCATACAACAACAGTTACCAGTCAAGCATTGGTATGGCACCGTATGAGGCATTGTATGGAAGACCGTGTAACTCTCCGACATGTTGGTTAGAGACAGGAGAAAAGCTGATGCTTGGGCCAGAGATGATTCGACAGACTACAGATTTTATAGGGATCATTCGGCAACGAATGAAGACAACCCAAGACCGTCAGAAGAGTTATGCCGATAAGCGTCGTAAGGATTTGGAATTCGACGTAGGTGATATGGTTTTTGTGAAGATTTCTCCACTGAAGAATGTTATTCGATTCGGGAAGAAAGGAAAATTGACTCCGAGATTTGTTGGACCATTCCCGATCATCGAGCGAGTTGGAAAGCTCGCATACAGATTGGAGTTACCGGAGAAGATGTCGAGTGTGCAAAATGTTTTTCACATATCGTATCTACGGAAGTATGTGCACGACTCGAATACAGTGGTTTCTGCTGATAGCTGTGAAGATTTCGAAGTTGATCCAGTCGATAAGAGACCTCGTAAGCCGCTTCGTGTAGTGGAAACCGACACGAAACAGCTTAGGAGGAAGATAGTTAAGTTGCTCAAGATATAATGGAGTGATGATGATAACGACTGTACGTAGGAGGTGGAAGAGAGGATGAAGGCAGCTCATCCTGAACTCTTCAAGGTATGGCCCTAAGGTGTCGTGTCATCTCACGATATTGTAACTTGTTCTAGTTTTAGAATTCTGCATGCTAAGCTAGAATTGGATACATGGTTTGTTGATTGCTATGGATGATAGGCGTGCAGAATAGTCTTTGATTGCTTTGTTTGTTTGGAATTTCGGAGGCGAAATTCCTAAGGGGAAGAGAATGTAACGACCCGTATTTTTACGGATCGAAACGTCGTAGAACTATTGTCATTAGGTCGTTTCAGATTTTGAGCAGAGATACGTGTAAGTCCTAGGTCGTAAACGACCTAACACATGTAGTAAGCCGTGTGCGACTTAGGGAGCTTCAGCTCCAACTTACCAGTTGCGTCATCATAGATCGTTAACGACTTAAGTGATAAGTCATGAGCGACTTAAGGAGGTCTGCAACTTAAGGGGTTTAACAAGTTAAGGGATGACGCGACTTAAGTTAGTGGCGACTTAAGAGGTTAACGACCTAAGGAGGCTGGGATAGTAGTAAATGACCTAAGTGGGTTAAGTCGTAGAAGACTTAGGAGTTAGGTCGTAAGAGGTTAAGTCGTGTCGCAGTTAGATCGTGTATATAGCTAGGTCGTTAGACGACCTAAGGGGATTAGGTCGTAGCCCGGCTAAGTTAGTATGTCGTGTGAGTTGCTAAGTCGAGGCAGGAGTTAGGTCGTACATTCGTTAGGTCGTAAGTCGTGTGAAGGCACTGATCTGTTATGTGTTAAGTCGTGACCGACTTAGGAGTTAGGTCGTATCCCAGTTTGTTCGCGACTTATGTTAGGTCGCGTGGATGCTTAAGGGATTAGGTCGTAACTCGTTGGGTCTAGTTAGGTGGTAGGTCGTCAAGGCACATCTCAGTTAGGTCGTATACCTGTTGAGTCGTAGGTCGGAGATAGGGATAAGTCGGAGACGACTTATAGAGGCAGACGACCTAAGTTTCAGCCTATAAATACTCGCGCATTTCTCTTCATTTTTGGGATCTGGATTTCGAAGCGACGAAGTGCTGCCATTTTGAGAGCTCGACTTCTACACTTCTTCACTTCTTTTCTCCACTCTAATCTAGTGATTCCTTCCATCCAAGTTGAAGATCAAATTGAAGATTCAAGAGCTTAGATTGAAGATCTTCATCCATCGAAGACAGATTTCATCGTTTAAAGCGGATTTGTGATAGATCGAGTTAGATCCTTCGCTGTCCGGATCTGAAGCGTGTTAATTTGAGGTTGTTTAGGGGATTTGGTGAGTGGTGATTATCTCTCACACGGATCCAAAGGAGTATATCGGATCGTTGGCTTGATTTGATGATTAAAATAGTGATTTTCATGCATTTTTGTAAACCTAAGTATAGATCCATGTAGATCCATTGTTCATGATGATTTGATAACCATTTTTCTAAGTGTTAACCTATGCAAGTTCATTCATCAAGATTATAGATATATTGCTCATGTTTTCATACTTGTTAGACTTTCGACTCTTTAATTACGAAATTGCCATTATTGTTATAATTGTCCATTTAGCTTATATTTGAATGCTTGATTACTTGGATTAATGTTTGACTTGATTGATTGCTATGAATTAGATGATTGATGTTTTGATTTAGACAAGTTGGTCGAAGATGATTCAAAAGCTAAGGGAAAGGCTCTTGAATTGGAAAAGCTGCCTGTGGCATATGTAGCGGATGATGAAGCTCATATGGATAGATTTGATGATGATGTTGAGATGGAGCTTTGCTATGACGATGATGAGGCGAAGCATGGTATGAGATAGTCTTGGTCTAATCCAGACGGGATCATTCCAAGCATGTTGATAACTCGGTGAAATGGTTCGGGTTAGAGGATAATGGTTTGCTCGAGAGGCGCTTGAGCTAGTATGGAAATAGTCATCGAGGAGGATGACTAGAAGGCTGAGATCTCATTGTTGTTGAAGGTTCTAGCATGCTCAAAGCAAGATTACGTTGGGCAGATTCGATAGTCCCTGAAGGCTAATGATTGATAGTCAAGTACTCTGGGCAGATTCGATAGTCCTAGGCACGGGTCACGATGACGTGCGGGAGTTATGTCTAGAACCGAGGTTTCCATTAGCCCTTGACGGACGGCTGAAAGAATGTGTCGGTCATTCAATTAACGATGATATCGAAGCAATGATAACAGTGATAGCCAGAGTCATGGATGTTTGGTTGTATCGTCATTCGGTCTCAAGAGCGGTATTTTCTGGGTGCTTATCTGATCTTGGTTTAGGCCTTGGGGGTTTGTACTTGGAAAACATCGCCCTTGACTCGAGTGATAATTGCTTTACTTCAAATTGGATGCTCTGCTATGTTTGCTTCTGCTTAGTGTGTGTCTAGGGCCTATCACTGTAGAAAGAGGTTGGAGTGGGAGGGTTGTATTCCTATTCCTTTTCCTTTATGCTCTTTTGGTATGTTGTTAGTTAATTTACTGCTCACTAAGACTGTTGTCTGACTCAAGGCTTTATGTTTTAACTCTTATTGCCTTGGGCTGTTCGTCCATTTTGGGATGGGCAGACTAGGTAGCAGGTGACAGGTGCTGTTCTTGTTTTTCCACGGTGTTGATATCGAAGACGAGCTGGAGGGTTGCATATTATCTTCTTATTATATGTACTGGATGTTCCGCTATTTGTATTTTCTCTGAGAGTTATGTAGTGAGGCTTGATGTATTGACTATTCTGATGATTGTACTCAACTATTATGAAGTTTTATTGATGAGATTCAATTCTGTGATGCTTCACTATATATATGTTCTATTGTATTTTGTCCATGCGCTGTGAGTAATACGATAGATTCTGTTGTTTTTAATTTACCCTGGCAATCGTCCATGGTCGCCTGGCACACTTTACAGCGCACTATCTCTAGGTTCAGTGCAGGGGTCATGGGCCGTCGTCACAATCACTATAACTCCAATAAGATTTATTATAACTTTTTAAATCATTTTCATTCACATTAATCCCAAATTTCAATTATTTCTGAAATTTCAAATATTAAATTATCGATTTAATTATCCAATTAAATTCAGTTATTCGAAAAATAAATTATTTGACTTATTAATTTCACTTGTTGATATTTAAAATAAATTAAATATTCGAATTTCAAATGACAAAAATTCTGGGTCGTTACAAACTTCCCCCTTAAAAGAATTTCGTCCTTGAAATTACCAAGTAAGAAAAATTACAAAATCCATTAACTTTTCAAACAAACTGTTCAAATTAGATTTACAAACCTCTTAAGTGTTTAACTTTTCCAAAAATCCAATAGTTAAACTTCTTACAAAAACTTTACTTAGTTTTCAAATCAACTTAGTTATACTTTTCAAAATTTTCAAATTTTCTCAAAAATATTCTAACTCCTTAAATTTTCGGAAAATTTCGCCATAACCTCCTTTGCGTGGCTCGATCCGAAAAAAAATGACAGTGTATATATATCGCAAATATACATCTCATCAAGTGATGAGGCATTCCGCAGGGAAAAAGTGTAAAAGTACGATACTTAATCCGAGATATGTACCTTATATATAATTAGCGAGCGTATACGGCTAATATAGCGCGAAAGCGAGCTCCAAATGCGAAGCAAGCGCCATCCGCACCTACTAAATACTCAACCAAACAACATGAGAAACATGCATATATGAAAATAATATCAATATACAACATATATCACTACAACAACCACATTTATGTCAATATAGAAAATGCAACAAAACAACAAATGCAACCACCAAACAACTATCATCCAACTAACATCCAATAAATCAATGTCTATCCAAATCAATTCATAACCAAATCAATATAGATTCACTTCTCATTAATATTCCTTGAATTGGTTTTCAATTTAAATCATATTTGATTCGTTTACATTGGACTTTACACATTTTCATTCTCAGTTAGTTTACATTCACTAATTAAATTCACATTAGTTCACTTTCAATTCAACCAAATTCAATTCTATTAAAATTTACATCACTTTCAATTTGAATTCAATTACTTTAACTTCCAATTTTATTAATTCAATTTCATTAACGCTTAATGAATTTATATACAATTTGGTTCAACACTTTTAATTCCAATTGGTTGATATTAAATTGACTTTCATTCAATTATTCAACTTCCAATTTCATTTACTTTTAATGAATTAACACTTACATCCATTGTTTCATATCAATTTATTTTCATTAGATTGATTAACATTCAATCCATTTCTTAACTCAATTGCTAATTCATTTTACAAGTAAAGTTGAATTTCCTTTATATAACTCAAGTTCATATTTATTTAATTCACTTTATTATTTTACTTCGATACCAAAATCAACTTCGCTCAACATCACTTAAGTTATTTTCCATTTCAAACATCATTTGTTCAAATTAACTTATGTTTCCACTTATAAATCCAATTCAGATTCCAATTCTATTTAACTTTTACCAAAGTCAAATTTATTATCTCATATTATAAGTTCAAAACTTGATTACTTATACTCAACAATTACAGCTTGGATTTAATTGATTCACTTATACTTATTTTAATTTAACTCCATCCTTTAAGTTAAATTTATTCTATCAAAATTCAAACTGTATAAGTTATCAACTCGTTTATCATTCCCATAAATATTTTAAATAGGATTCCAGAGTCTTTTAAACCTTTCAAAAACCATTTTTTTTAAATCAATTCAAATTATCTTTTGAATTTCTAAAACATAAATCCAATTTTTCCAATCAACTTTCATTTAAAATAATCTGGCAGCAATTCCTATTTTGGAAACCCGAAAATGAACACCAATGATGTCGCGATCATCATCGGAATTATTTTCCAGCGACTGAAAAGAGTTTAGAGCTTTCATCTCTCCAAAACAATTTTCCAAATATCAAATCCTTTCAAAACATTTCTATGGAATTTTATTTTAGATTATAAATCACATTTACAAATCTTTTACTTATAAAATTTCACTTCTTATATATAAGATTATTTTACCATTGTAAATCATTTTAATTATAACTTCATACATTATAATTCATTTGCTTATACAATTTACTCTTTCGCAATTGTTGTTTTCATTTAACTTATTCAAATAACTTTTATTAACTTATATATATATTTACATTTTCAACAACCAAACAATCAATTATATACACTTTAATAATTTCTGAAAAATTATTTCCTTTATATGTAAAATATAATCGAGGTAAAATTATTTCATTTACCCAATTTTAAACAATATCGTGCCGAATTGTTCTGAATAAGTGTTTAGAGATCCCTATTAACAACGTTAATTACTCGTATTGACCAGAATCCATATACCACTCAACAACCCAATCATCACAATATAAAACAATTTTATATTCACTAACAAATACGCGCTCGTATCTATTATTACACTCAACTCATTCTAGAGTACTACTGACCCTATCTCTAATGAGTAATTCCCAACAGAGCCAAGGTTATCACTTAACCAAATGCTCTAATACCACATTGTAACGACACGATTTTATCGGGATCCGAAAATCGACATCAATACGTCCACTGTATCAAATGTCGCCCAAACGAATGTCGGAAAACCGAATTGTTAGGGTTAAAATAAGAGGTAGAAGAAAAAGATAGAAGAAAAGAAAGAAAGGCAACAGAACAACATCAGAATCTCACAGTCGCAGCGGAACAACATATAATAGGTAAATGAATAATCTTTAATCGAAAGAACTATATCAGTTTATACATTACATCATTAGAGTGTACAACAATAATATACAACACAGCTCAACAATGGACAGTTATACAAACTTGTCCTTACAATCTGAATACACAGCAGAAAAAATAATATCATGTACTAGTAGTACGTCTCGCCATCCAGCTCGCCTCCTGAGCTCCATAGCACTCCAAAATCCAGAATAACCTGATAACCTGACTCTAGGTTGCCCGTGTGGAAAATGATGGGCACCCAGAGTTTAGGAAGAGAACAATAAACTCCAGGTCAGTCATGGGACTGGTGTGAGAACTCAAAACAGTTATTTATCTTTAAAACAAACAACAGGATAATTTTAAAGTCAATTCGCAATGCTTTTGGAAAATGCAAATGCAGAATTTGGAGGAGATTTCTCCTTATGATAGTCAAAGATACTTACTACGCAAAACAAATCATTTTTTTGATATTATTATTAGTGCATAGTGAGGAAAACATTTCGAAAGTATAATATAAATCTTAGCCAGCATAGGTACCATGATACTATGCCTACTATAGCTACCATGTTAAATGGCAGGTTCTACAACTAAAACCGTACAAGGCTCGTATTGTTTCTTTGGATTTCCAACAAATGGTTAGGCCAAGGAACTTCCCATTGCCACATAGGTACGCCTCTGGAACTACGCCCCGAGAACCTAACCGGATCTCTGCCAACACAAGGCCGGGTTACCCCTAACTGGGTAACTACTGACACAAATATGCCATCCCCCGGTCGTAACCGACCTTCATTCGAGGATCCTCAATACCAACAACCACAAAGTAATAAATTTGCAGCAACAACATAGGTTAAATATCTGGGCTCCATACCATGATACAACCTCTATCCAGAAGGAAATGACATACACTAAGGGGGCGCTATCCCCTAATAACCTTGCTGCATCCTTCCTAATGCAGCCCAGCCTGAGTCAAATCGCTCGAAGACCTTAAGTCGCTCAAGGCAAGGTGACGAGTTACCTCTAGGTCGCGAACGACCTAACAATGCAGCGCGTCATGGTTTACAATCACCAAATATACGTCGCGAACGACCTAGCAATACTTATAAGTCGCTCCAGCGACCTAGTGATGGTAACGAGTTATACTTAAGTCGCTCCAGCGATCTACCGGGTCAAGCAACTTTTGTATTGACCAGTTTACCTCAGGTCGCTCTCACATGCCGTTTCCTATAGGTCGCAAGAAGTTAGGTCGCTGCAAGTGGATTTCTATAAGTCGCGAGAAGTTAAGTCGCGTCGCCTAGGTCGCTCCTTTCCTTAGGTCGATCACTGAAGAGATGCTATTCCTTATGTCGCACTGAAGGCTAGGTCGTCTTGGAGTTAAGTCTCTTACCTTATTCTGCTAAAGTGTTGAAGTCGCTCAAGTCATAGGTCGCATAATTTTGAGTCGCATTGATGTTGTGTTGTAAATTTGTTAACTCGCATGCTGTTATTTTCTTGTGCTGTAAGTCGTAAGTCGCGTGATGTTGTAAATTTATAAGTCGCGTGGTGTTATAACCTATTAGGTCGTTAACAACCTGTGTTGAGTCGTGAGTCCTTAATGTTAGGTCGTGTACTTGTTGTGATGTAAACCCTATAAATAGGGGTGTGTTGCGTCATTGTAAGGTTGGTTGATTTTGAATAAAACTTTGTTTGTGTGCTTTGTGCCACTTTGAAATTGGTAGTTGAGTGTTATCTCCTATCTCCACTTTCGGCATTCGAGTGCGCTCGAATCAACGATTGTTGAAGCCAATTCACGGAATCAAGTGCGCTTGATCAACGTTCAAAGAATTGTAGATCTTCTTTCACGGCATCGTGCGCGATCAACGTGACGAAGATAGTTAGAATCCGGTATCTTTGAGATCAATGGATTTGGGTGTTTGGTATTTTCAATCCACGGATTGCTACTTTCACCGTTTCATCCATTTCTGTTATTTTCGCTGCGTCATTTGGTATCAGAGCTAGACTTAGCCAATCATAGCTAAGCCGAGTCTTGGAACCAAGGAGAAGAGTTTGAAGAGTCAAGGTCGTGCATCACTTTGTTGTTCAAGGCTAAGAGTTGAGCCGAGCAAGGTTGAAGCGTTCAAGTTTAGATTTGTTCAAGCCGAGAGTTAAGTTGAAGATTGTTTCATTTGACAATGCCGCCGAGAAGAGCTAACCGTCATCAAAATGTTGAAGATTTGTACAAAAGAGAAGATGCAGAACAAATTGAACAATGCATTAGCAACAAATTCAATGAGAAGTTGGATGAAGGTATTGGTAGATTGGAGAAATTGATGATTGACATGAATCAAGGTCAAAGGAGAAGGTCGCCAGTCTCGAACCATGGAGGAAACAGAGTTTCGCCGTCGGTTACGGAAGCGAGGAGGGTGTCGCCACAATCATTCCGAGATAGAAGAGAATAATCAGTTTCAACGAGGAGAGATCACCATTAATATAGAAATGAAGAGAGAAGAACTCCACGTGAGTTTGAACATGAGCCATATCATGACGTTGAAAGACAAAGTAGAAGGGATATGCGTGATCATAGAGATGTGGATGGTCGAGATCGTTATCGAAGTACATCTGTTTTTGATGAAGATGGTGATAGATGTAGTGTTCATTATCGAGATCGAGACCAAGTACGAAATGCGTATCGGGAGGTTGAAGATGATCGTCGATGGGAATCGGGGATGAAAATGGAAATTCTAGAATTCAAGGGTGGAATGGTAGCAAAAGAATTTTTGGATTGGTTATCTAATGTTGAAGAAATTTTTGACTTTAAGGAGGTTCCTGAGCATCGAAGAGTTAAGTTGGTTGCTACTCGTTTGAGAGGAAGAGCTATGGCGTGGTGGCAACAAACTAAACTTACACGGGAGAGAATGGGAAAGTCAAAGATTGCTACATGGGAGAAGATGAAGAAGTTAATGAAGGCTACATTCTTGCCGTATAATTATCAGTCTCTTATGTATCAACGATTGCAGAATCTGAGTCAAGGAACAAAGTCAGTGAATGATTATGCGGATGAATTTTATCAATTGATTGCGAGGAATGACATCATGGAGACGGAGGAGCAGTTGACAGCTAGATTTGTTGGAGGTTTGAGAATGCAAATTCAAGATATGGTGAATATGTTTGATCCCAGATCTGTTGCTGAAGCACATCAAAAAGCTCTAGCTTGGGAGAAGCAAGGTAGGAGAGGTGGTGGTGTGTTTACAATTTCCAACAATCAAATGAAAGGGGCTAGTAGCAATGCGAATGTTTCCAAGGCTGTTGCAAAACCGGTTGAGTGAAGTTGCTAAGACAAAGGTCAATAGTGGTATCAAATGTTTCAATTGTCAGGAGTTTGGTCACAAAAGCAATGAATGTCCAAAGCCAAAGAAGCGAGCAATGGTAGCTGAGGTTGAGGATGAGGATGTAGAAGCTGAATGTTCTAATTCACCACATGTTGAGGAGGAAGAAGAGTTGTCAGGAGATGAGGGTTGTAATTTAATGATGAGGAGATCTTGTTTAACACCAAAACAAGAGGATGATTCTAGCTGGTTGAGGAGCAACATTTTTCAGTCAACATGCACTATTCTGGGGAAGGTTTGCAAGTTTGTTATTGATGCAGGCAGCTATGATAACATCATTTCTACCGAGGCTATGAAGAAGTTGGCATTAAAGACTGAGAAGCATCCAAAACCCTACAAGTTAGCTTGGTTGAGGAAAGGTGGGGAGGTGAAGGTTGGACGAAGAGCTTGTGTTAATTTTTCGATTGGGAAGAAATATAAAGATGGAATTTGGTGTGATGTGGTTGATATGGATGTATGTCATCTGTTGCTGGGGAGACCGTGGCAATATGATAAGGCTGTGCAACATGATGGTCGTACCAATAGCTACAGTTTCATGTTTCAGGGCACAAAAATCACTTTAGTTCCTAAGAAGCGACAACAAGAAGAAAACAAGTTGGAGGAGATTGAAGAACTAAAGACTCTGTTGACTTTGAAGGAATTTGTCAAGGAAGTAGAAGAGGAACCTAAAGTATTTTTGGTTATTGGACATGACAGTAGTGAGGAGGTTGAAATTCCTGAAGAAGTAAAGCCAGTACTGGAAGAATTTGAAGATGTATTTCCTGAAGAGTTGCCAAAGGAGTTACCACCGTTGAGGGACATACAACACCAAATTGATCTTGTTCCAGGAGCTGCATTACCACATAGACCACATTACAGAATGAGTCCAAAGGAGCACGAGGAGTTAAGAAGGCAGGTGGAAGAGTTGCTTGAACAAGGGCGTGTACAGGAAAGTTTAAGTCCTTGTGCAGTTCCAGCCTTGTTAGTGCCGAAAAAGGATAGAACGTGGAGAATGTGTACTGATAGTCGAGCACTAAACAAGATTACAGTGAGATACAGATTTCCTATGCCCAGATTGGATGACTTGTTGGATCAACTTAGTGGAGCTGCTATCTTTTCGAAGATCGATTTGATGAGTGGTTATCATCAAATTCGAATTCGACCAGGGGATGAATGGAAAACAGCGTTCAAGACACGGGAGGGGTTGTACGAATGGCTGGTTATGCCGTTTGGTCTTTTGAATTCACCTAGCACGTTTATGCGGGTGATGAATCAGATCTTTAGACCATTTATTGGGAAGTTCGTGGTGGTGTATTTTGATGATATACTGATATATAGTGGAAGCACAGAAGAACACTTGCATCATTTGAGAGAAGTGTTGATGATACTGCGACAGGAACAATTTTATGCTGCAACGAAGAAATGCGTATTCATGACGCATAGTGTTTTATTTTTGGGATATGTTATATCAGAAGGAGGTATACAGGTGGATCAGAATAAAGTTGAAGCAATAAGAAATTGGCCACAGCCTAAGACTATAAAAGAAGTCCGAAGTTTTCATGGGTTGGCTTCATTCTATCGGAGATTTACACCGCACTTTAGTAGTGTGATGGCGCCTGTTACTGATTGTATGAAGGGCAAGCAGTTTTCATGGTCGGAGGAAGCAGGGGTTGCTTTTGAGAGAATCAAGGAACGTTTGACGACAGCACCAATTCTAGTATTGCCGGATTTTCAGTTGTTGTTTGAGTTACATACTGATGCATCTAAGATTGGAATTGGAGGGGTGTTAAGTCAGAGAGGCCGACCAACTGCATATTTCAGTGAGAAGCTTTCGGGAGCCAAGATGAGATATAATACATATGATGTGGAATTTTATGCTATTGTGCCAGCCGTGAAGCATTGGAGACATTACTTGTTTCATAAGGAGTTTGTCTTGTATACAGACCATGAGGCGTTGAAACATTTGCAAGGGTAGGACAAGATTGCAGCCAGGCATGCTTCGTGGATGGCATACTTGCAACAATTTACATTTATGGTGAAGCATAAGTCGGGAATCACAAACCGTGTGGCAGATGCATTGAGTCGAAGGAATCATTTTTTGACTACAATTAAGGTTGAAGTGACGGGGTTTGATGTGTTGCCGGAATTGTTTGTTGATGATCCTTATTTTGCTAAGGTTATGGATGAAGTCAATAAAGGGAAGACGGATGAGTATATGTTGGTGGATGGTTTTCTATTCAAGGGAAACATGTTGTGTATACCAGAGAGCAGTCTGCGGATGAAGATTGTGAAGGAGTTGCATGAGGAAGGTCATGTGGGTAGAGATCGTACTTTGCAGTTGATTTCAGAATCATATTTTTGGCCATCTATGAGAAAAGAAGTTGAAAGATTTGTGGAGAGATGTCATATTTGTCAAGTTTCCAAAGGAACAGCGACGAATGCGGGATTGTATATGCAATTACCCGCGCCTACTAAACCATGAGTTGATATCAGCATGGATTTTGTTTTGGGGTTGCCAAGAACTCAGCGAGGGAATGATTCAATATATGTCGTAGTGGAAAGGTTTTTGAAAATGGCACATTTTATAGCTTGTAAAAAGACCGCTGATGCAGTCCGTGTTGCTCAATTATTCTTTAAAGAAGTGTATCGACTACATGGGCTACCTGAATCCATTGTTTCTGACCGGGATACGCGATTTCTAAGTCATTTTTGGTTGAGTTTGTGGAAGATGGTTGGAACGAAGCTGAATTTTAGTAGCGCTTATCATCCGCAAACAGATGGGCAGACGGAAGTGGTGAATAGATCATTGGGAAACTTATTGATATTTCTTGTGAAAGATAATTTGAAGAGCTGGGATATGAAGTTATGTCAGGCGGAATTTGCACATAATCTCGCTGTTAATCGAAGTACTGGTTTCAGTCCTTTTCAAGTTGTATATTCAAGCTTGCCAAAGGGGCCGTTGGATTTAACGATAGTGCCACAACCGAAGGGGACAATTAAGTGGGCTGTTGATTTTGTTGATGGGTTGACAGAATGCAATAAAATCGTTCAGGAACGATTGGAGAAGACGAATGAGAAGTATAAACGATCTGCGGATCTAAAGCGAAGAAGTGCTGAATTTAATGAAGGAGATTTAGTATATGATGTACTAACGAAGGATCGTTTTCCAGTGGGAGCATACAATAATCTTAAAGCTCGAAAGATTGGTCCTGTAGCGATTGTGAAACGGATCAATGAAAATGCTTATAGGTTGAAACTGCCGAAGGATGTGTACACTTCTGACATGTTTAATGTTAAACATCTTATACCTTATCATGGAGATGAACAATCCAATGGGGAAGAACTTTTAAACTTGAGGATGAATTTTTCCCAACCTGGGGAGGATGATGCAGCCCAGCCTGAGTCAAATCGCTCGAAGACCTTAAGTCGCTCAAGACAAGGTGACGAGTTACCTCTAGGTCGCGAACGACCTAACGATGCAGCACGTCATGATTTACAATCACCAAATATACTTCGCGAACGACCTAGCGATACCTGTAAGTCGCTCTAGCGACCTAGTGATGGTAACGAGTTATACTTAAGTCGCTCCAGCGATCTACCGGGTCAAGCAACTTTTGTATCGACCAGTTTACCTCAGGTCGCTCTCACATGCTGTTTCCTATAGGTCGCAAGAAGTTAGGTCGCTGCAAGTGGATTTCTGTAAGTCGCGAGAAGTTAAGTCGCGTCGCCTAGGTCGCTCCTTTCCTTAGGTCGCTCACTGAAGAGATGCTATTCCTTATGTCGCACTGAAGGCTAGGTCGTCCTGGAGTTAAGTCGCTTACCTTATTCTGCTGAAGTGTTGAAGTCGCTCAAGTCGTAGGTCGCATAATTTTGAGTCACATTGATGTTGTGTTGTAAATTTGTTAACTCGCATGCTGTTATTTTCTTGTGCTGTAAGTCGTAAGTCGCGTGATGTTGTAAATTTATAAGTCGCGTGATGTTATAACCTATTAGGTCGTTAACAACCTGTGTGGAGTCGTGAGTCCTTAATGTTAGGTCATGTACTTGTTGTGATGTAAACACTATAAATAGGGGTGTGTTGCGTCATTGTAAGGTTGGTTGATTTTTAATAAATCTTTGTTTGTGTGCTTTGTGCCACTTTGAAATTGGTAGTTGAGTGTTATCTCTTATCTCCACTTTCGGCATTCGAGTGCGCTCGAATCAACGATTGTTGAAGCCAATTCACGAAATCAAGTGCGCTTGATCAACGTTCGAAGAATTGTAGATCTTCTTTCACGGCATCGTGCGTGATCAACGTGACGAAGATAGCTAGAATCCGGTATCTTTGAGATCAACGGATTTGGGCATTTGGTATTTTCAATCCACCGATTGCTACTTTCACCGTTTCATCCATTTCTGTTATTTCCGCTGCGTCACTTCCTGTTTTGACCATTTCGGGGTGTGAGGTCTGACGAAGTCTCGTCCACAAAGCTAGGCACGATGCCATGCTTTGATCAACAAATGATCAAGTAAATGATCATCACACAGCAACACTCAGCATGCCACGTTACCAAATTTGGGAATATATCGCTGATAACCTTCAACTGCATAACCTCTAAGCTCGTACGTCTCAGTGAAGGGTGTTAAGCTAAAAGAATAAATTCTCCGCCACCAACAGAAATGTATTTGAAAGAAATCGGCTTTATATCTCAAAATGCAACGTCAGACATACAACCTACAAGTCTGTTCCGGGATCGAACAGAACCGAAGGCATTTCAAAAGAAGCCCTTGCAATCCGGATAATTTCTAATCACGTTCGGACTTCCCATCACAAAGGGTGATAAAATCTCTATATCGGAGATCAGCCGATGCAGAGTCATTCGACGGTAATCCTTCCGTTTTCAAAATATCCGGTCTTCAACACCGGTCTTCAAATGCAATCCATTTCGACATATCACTATTCGGAATGGGTTATACGACCCAAAGGTCCTTTCCCGGCTAACCCGAATAATGAGCGCAATATTTTGAAAATAAGTGTGGCATTCAAATTTTCAAACAAATTACAACAAATACCATTCAAAGGTAAATATTGATAGTCGGTTATTTAACTATCAATACATATGCACAACATCACCAGATTCCAAATAATTTCCCAAATTATTTATTTTCAAAAAATATCTTTACCAAATATACTTTTCAACACTTTAACCATTTGAAAACAAATGTCAAATCAATTTCCACATTTCAATCCTTTGAAAAACAAATTTCAAATCACTTTTCAATTTATCTTTAAAAGATATCATCTCAAAACATTTCACTTCATATTGGAAAAACATTTCCATACTTATTTATTAATAAGTAATTCACAAATCTATTTATTTTCAACATTTGGAAAATATCCAATATACTTAAATCACAATTAAGTATATATTTCATTCTTTAAGGAAAACATTCTCTTAAACACGTTTATTTTGAGTCAAAATGAATGTTACGTAAAACATCGTTACGACGACCCAAAATCACTAGTATAGGGATTCGAAATTAAGATATATATATATATATAAATCCCAATACTATATAAAACATTTCCTTTCGAAAATCATTTACTTTAACAACAGTGTTATAGTCCACCATTTCCTTATTTCTCGAAAACGTCTATTTCAGCAATGAATGTTGAAATCTAGGGTTTCGATACTTAATACATTTTAAAACATCCCTAAATCATTTTAATTCTATTTCAAATATCACTTCTCCAAAACATTTCTTTTTAATATATCATTCACTGTCCAAAATCGTGAATATACTTCGTTATCCAAATTCAACATTTCTACACATTTTATTTAAAGGATTATCCACTATCCAAAATCGTGAATAAACTTCGTTATCCAAATTCAACATTTCTACACATTTTATTTAAAGGATTATCCACTGTCCAAAATCGTGAATATACTCCCTTTAATAAGCTATAATAATTAACTTATCAAAATAAGTCGTTTCTCGGATTTACAAAACAATGTTTATAAATTCCATTTATATTTTATAACAACTTCAAATTATAAAAGCACTTTATTAACCAAATCCCTTTATTATTCATTTAAATGCCAAAGTTCAATTATAAGTTAATTACTTATAATCCATTTATTTACCCAAATTCTTTCTTTTAATAACTTTACAAAATTTATAAATCTTACTACTTATAAAATTCCATTTATAAACTCATTTTCAACATTAACAAAATTCCTTTTTAAAATTCCATTATTTCGATTTATAAAATATCAATTTTATAAATCTTATCTATAAACCATTTATAAAATTATTCAAAAATCTCGATTTAAATAAACTTATTCTTTTAAAAATTTAAAAATTCTTTATTAAAACTTATACAACTCCATAAATCGTACTTAAGTGTTATTTCATAAAATCCATAATTTTATAACAATAAAAAGTATAACTTTTATTTATTTTAACAATTCAAAATTTAATAAACATATACTTTCAAAATCACTTTAAAATCCTTTGTAAATTTGAAATCGTTCTTTTAACGTTTTTAAAACTTCAAAATAGGCCCAATGATGCAACAGCACCAAACAATTAATCACGGCATCCAAACATCATATATCATCATATGATAACAGAATATACAACAATATCAGTAAATAAATCAATACGGGTGAGGAATCCAGTTGGATCCCTCCAACCTGCTTTCCTGCATCCACAAATGTTAGCACAATACCAATTCTGTTCCAATACAGAATATCGCGGTATATGGGATTATAAAATATTATCCGCTATTATGCGGCGCAATAGGGTCTCATCCACTATATAATGTAGGAAATCAACTCCAAGTACATATATAATACCAATTCCACTAAACATTGGAATATTCGCGGTATATGTTTTTAATAAATAACCTCCGCTTAATATACGGCGTATAATGTCTATTTCAACATAATAGATAACAATTTATCATCCAATCATACAATCAGCACAATCAAGCAATTTTAAATGTAACTATTTAAAATTTAAATCGAACAAATTCGATTGAGTGAGTAGTTCTGACCTTGAATTTCCGATAACAGTTGTAGCGTTTTATTTCGAATAAAATTAAACAAGCGTTTAATTTTACCCAAAAATTTCACTAGCTCCAAATGACTCCACTCCAGCTCCATTGCGTAGTGCTTGTTAATACGAACCCAACGCAACTTGTTTCGTCCAAAACGGACCTCGTATGGATAAGTTACAATATTTTAAAGATTGTACAATTTAATATACATAATCAATTTAAATTTTCTTTTTATTTCTAACCCTACATCATCCAGGCCGTGAATTTCGCTTGAAGAAATCTGGACTGTGGCCTTTCTTTCTTCTTCCCTCGTGAAATCACATTATCAGAAACCCAACGCACGCCGTTTAAACCAAATTGTCGTTCGACCTACGCTCGACTAAACGACGATCAGGCACCACCATTCCAGAGGCCATCGCGAGACACACCGCCGACGATTATGATGAAGAACTCGGTCGCTTCTCGACTTCCCAAAACGTGCGTGAACGTGTGCCCTTTGAGGCCAATTTGTCATCGATATACGCCGCTAGAAATGATCACATCCGTATGGATTTGTAGAGGAGGATGTGATCTACGACTTTGTAGTTGGAGAATTTCGCTATAAATTCATTGATTTCGAGTTAATTGAGGAAAAAGACCAAAACTCTTCAGCCATTGATTTGGGGAAGTGGCGGCTAGGGCTGAATTAGGGTTAGGGTTGATTATTTTTGGAAAAGTGAATATTTGAGGTCCTTTTATAGAAAATATTTCAAAACACTATTCATCCCAAAATTTCCGAACTCCAAACGAAGCGTGTCGGCTGACGTTTCTAGGGTTTACCCCGCGTTCCGGACACAATGGAATAGTATTTGAGAGCCAATTCGTTCATCTGTGCGAGTTACGGAATTAAACGATCAATTTAAAATTAAATCGATTAACCAAATTTCTAGGCGTCTTGGCTCGCCCCGGACAAACCGTAAATCTGATTGACACGAAATTTGAAACCATATAGTAATATCACATTACGCATCCGATGTAACTAGTTTCGTCAAAATCCGAGACTGTTTGAAAAATGACTATTTTCACTAGTCGATTTAATATTAAAATATTCAATTTCTACAAATTAACTTTTAATTCAATTTTAAAAGTTCTATAACATCACTATAACTCCAATAAGATTTAATATAACTTTTTAAATCATTTTCATTCACATTAAACCCAAATTTCAATTATTTCTGAAATTTCAAATATTAAATTATCGATTTAATTATCCAATTAAATCCAGTTATTCGAAAAAAAATTTATTCGACTTATTAATTTCACTTGTTAATATTTAAAATAAATTAAATATTCGAATTTCAAATGACAAAAATTCTGGGTCGTTACACTTGATGTCGCTGCGATCTACTGTGGACCATAGCAGAAATCATGTGGAGGTGAGTTTCAACAGTCTACGCTTGATTTTGCCGGGATGGCAACGTAACATCGGTAGACTATGATCTATGGCCGAGTGGAGAAGTTTCATTTTTTTGGCAGCGAAATTCGAGGGCGCTGATGCCTACAGTTACATGGGTTTTGCTGTGAAAGCAACCTAAAGCCAAGATGTAGCTGTGATTCGTAGCGGGTTCCATGGTGTAATCGAGGGGCATGGAGGCCTACAGTTATCTATGGATTTTGTCGGGATGGCAACGTAACAATCAGGTTAACTACGACCATGGATGGGGATGATGATTTCCAAAGCATTCTCACCAAAAGATGTTTCCTCTATTTTCAAAAATATTTTCTATATTTTCATATAAATTATTTTCCAAGTATTTTCACTGGATGTTGAAAACAAGTTTACCAAGTACTTATAGATTTTCAGTCCTACGCCTGATCAACATATGACCGAATTCCTATGAAAACGAGGATGGACTTGTTGAGACATCGAGTTATAAAAAATATTTTTATAAAACTATTTTGGTAATATTATATAGATTTTAAAGTGTTTTAAAAATTCTTAATAAAAAAGTTTATAGTTAAAAATGATCAAAGATTAATTTAACTGAAAATGGCAGTATAATTAAATCTCTGGCTTCGTTCATTTTTGAGGACGAAAAGATTTAAACGGAGGAGGAATGTGGTATCTCAGAATCTAAAGCAAATAAATATGTGATAATTTCTTTTATATATTATTTAAAATAAGCTAAATTATTATTTTCAAACAAATTTAAATACGGGTTTGTTTAAGTGTATATATATATGAGTTGATTTTAAAAATGAATTTGAATTTGGATTTAAATTGGAAATCTAAGAAAAAAATATTTATCTTAAATACTTTGGATATAAAAATATATGTATAAGATTTTAATTAATATTTGATTTGTTTTCTTTAAATAATTTTATTTATATAAATTTAGAAAAGTATTTATTAATTATGAAATTTAATTATAAAAGCTTATAAACCATTTTTAACAAAAAAATAAAAATAAGTAAAACATGCAAAATTACACATGTAAGTTAATAATAAAGTTTAACAAGTGTAATGTGATTAAAATAGGCAAATGAAAAATGTTAAGTAAGTTAAACAAGTGTCACCAATTTATAATTTTTATTTTCTTTTATTTTTAATAAATCCTCAGTAAGCCTATATAAACGTATATCTCATCTCTTTACTTCTTTTTCCTATCTTCATTATACAAACTCAAGAAAACAAACCTGTAAAACATTATTCAAACCACAAGCAAAATCATAATCCCAAAACCTGTTAATATTCAAACCTCGAAAATCAAAAGCCTGTAATCAAATTTCTCAAACTAGTAATCTTTTCAAAATAAATCACCAAAGCAAATCAAGCTTCCAAATAAATCAAAGTTTCAAAGCTAGATCATTTCAACAACCAGTTTTCTAGTTTCAAAAGATTTAAGCAATTCAAGTTTTCAAATGTCAAAACTATTTCAAGCTCTGTTAAACTGATTCATGGTGAATAAACATTTTCTCTTAAAAGCCTAAGTAAATTAAATTCTATGCATGTGATTCCTGGAATGATTTGTGCTTTGCATGAATATTTATACAAGTGTTGATCATGTATGTTGTTTGAGTTTTGAATTGTGCATGTTTTTGCTTCTCTGTTTTCAAATTTCAGAGTTTAAAATAAAATCAAAATTCAATATCTTTTTATTTAATCACCGTTAGGACATGGGTTTCAAACAAAACTGTTTGTTTAAGCATAGATTAATGTTTAAAATTTTAATTAAGTAAATTAAATTTGTAATTTTTTGGAAAACCAAGAAGAACAGTGGAAACTTAAGATATGAAAAATCCAAACATCTTAATTCTTCGATTTAGGTATATAATCTGAATCACTATCTTAAATCATGATTTTTAAGGGTTAATTCATGATTTTTAGTGGGAAATCGAGTGAGCAATTCTTAGTTAACCAGAAAGTGAGTTTTGAGCTATTGCGGGTGATCAGAGTGATGCGGAGGGTCGGGACCACTTCTGGAGGTGGCGATGAGGTCGACGAGCTTGGCAAAAATGGTGGATGATTTTCTTCACCGCCCTGGCATCGATGGTGGGTCGAAATGGGTTTTAAACCCTATTTTGAGTCGAGTCTGGAAACGGTATCATTGCATCATCTCTGTAGCATCAAGTCAGATCGGAGGATGGGGGATGGAAGCGTCAGGCTTAGGGGGAGCTGTAGTCAGAGGTTGGTAACCTTTGGTGGTCGAATTCGCTTGGATGAGGTAGACTCGAGGTTGAAGTTTCCTGTTCCAGTTCTTTCTGTCATCTCAAATTCGATTCTATGGTTGTGGTGACCTTTGGATGGTCGGGATCGTAAGGGAGGGACATCGGTGACTCGTCGATGGTGGTAAGGATGGACGGAGCTCTGGCGACGGATGATGCATGTGCATGGTGAAGTTTTGTGTCAGTAAGTTTGGGTAGTGAGTGATTTGGAAGGAGTACTCGGGTAATTGGGATATGTACTCGAGTAAAGACTCGGGTAGTTGCACGTGAGTGAAATCATGGTTCCAGTTTTTTTTTCTAAAAAACTTAAGCTAAAACTAAAATTTTAAAATGTAAGTGGATTTACTCGGGTCTGGACTCGATAGCTATTCGGGTTGGACTCGAAGCAAGTTTAGAAATAGTTTTTTAAAAGTTTTAAAGGTTTTACAAAATCAAGTTTTAAAATTTAAATTGAATTTAGATTTAACTACTACTTGATAAATGTTTAAGTTATTTGAGTAAAGGAAGTTATGATTTATTAACTTTAATTTGTTAAGTTAAATGATTATTTTATTTTAAAACTTAATTAAATGATTTAATTAAGGAAGTTAATTATAAAGATAAAATGTTTTAAAAATGTTAATAATAATTAAGTCATTGATAAAGATAATGGTTTACCTTAAAAGCTAATTAAGGTTTTAATGATTTGAGATTAATCAAGTTAATAAAGTAATTTAAGTATAACTAACAAATTTAATTAATTAATTATTAAGGATTAATAAATTTATAATTAAGGGTTATAAGTTTATTGGTTGGAGGTTAATTAATTTGTAATTAAGGGTCTAGTTAATTAATTAGAGATTAATTAGTGGATAATTAAGAATTAATTAGTTAAGTAATTAGAGATTAATTACTTAAAATTAAAGGATAAATTTATCAAGGATTAATTAATTTAATTAGTAATTAAAGGTTAATTGAATTAATAATTAATGGTTATTAACTAAGGATATTTAACCAATGGGATAATTACTTGATAAAAGTAATTAAAGGTAAATTACTTAAGGGAAGTAACTAAGGATCAATTACTTAGTGTAACTAATTAAAGGATTGATTAGTTGAGTAAAATAAATTAAGGGTTAGTTAATTAATGAGCATGATTAATTAAATGATAATTAATCAATGTACGTAATTGTAGGACAATTAATTCGAGTAATTAACTAAGGATAAATGTAATTAATGTGAAGAGGTGAAGGTTAATTAATTTGTGTTATTAATTAAAGGCTAATTACTTAATGTAATTAAAGAGGATAATTAATGGATGATTAATTAATTGTAACAACCCGCATATTTATCGATTTTATATTTAAATATTTTATCGTTAATCGGATTTTGGTCCGAAAAGCTACTTTTTGCATACGGTCAAATTAGGACTCGAGACCACCTTCATTGAGTTCAAAATGATGTTTACGATCTTTTTGAGTGTAAACTTCGATATGTTTGGAGATAGTGAAATTTTCGTCACATTTTGCTTTGGGCATTGGTTTGGGCTGAACCATTTGTTAACTCAGTCCCAACCCCCTCTCCTCTTCATCACTTCATCAAACACTTCAAGCTTTATCAAAAATGGAGGAGGGAATGGGAAATTAAAATTCCAAGCTCAAGATCTTTAGCAAATTCAACATCTAACTCCAAATTCAAAGAGAAGACATTGATTCAAGTTCGTGATTGTTCTTGCTTTTCTTTTAGGCTTCATCTTCATTGATTTTTAGTGCAAAGGTGAGATTTTTATCTCACATTCTTGTCTATAACTATCTTAGATTGTTGGGAATGACTTCCTATCACTTTAGCATGTATGTTTGCATTTGGTTTGGATTGAATTGGTGAGAAACCCAATTTTTCAGCGTTTTTGGAAAATTCTGGGCCTTAGGTCGCACTGCCTCGAAGTCACTGCCTGCAGATTTTCATTCTGGACTTAGATCGCTCGCCTGCAGTTAGGTCGCTAGGTCGCTCGCATGCTAGGTCGCTAGGTCGTAGGTCGCTGGGTTTTAGGTCGTTTGACCTGTCTTCTTTAGGTCGCTCGGCCACATTTAGTTGCTTAGGTCGTTCTGCCTTGATCGTCCTTAGGTCGCTAGACCAGTGAAGCAGCTCGCGTACCCATTAGGTCGTTAGGCCTTATTTTCTTAAGGTCGTTAGACCTTACAATCTTTAGGTCGCTCGTCCTTAGGTCGCTTGACCATTGAAGCATCTCGAGACCTATTAGGTCGTTCGCTTTAGGTCGCGCCATCCCCTAGCTCGCTTTATTTAGGTCGCTCGACCTTACCTACCCATTAGGTCGCACCTCTTTAGGACGCTCACCCCGCTAGGTCGCACCACTGATAGGTCGCGTGCATGGTAGGTCGTTCCACCTTAGGTCGCTCGGCAGTTAGGTCGCGTGCCTAGCTCGTTTCACCTAGGTCGCTCGGCATGATATGCCTCTAGGTCGTTCGACCTGTTTCCACGTTAGGTCGCTCGATCCTTTTTCTTAGCTCGATTATGACTTAGGTCGCTCGACCTGTCCTCCCCTTAGGTCGCACGTCCCTGTTAACTGTTTAGCTCGGCCAAGAGTTAGGTCGTAACATGTTGGTTTTAGGTCGCAACTCCTTAGTTCTAGGTCGTGAATCCTGGAGCACTACTTTGTTAGGCCGTGACTCACTCCTAGTTCGCGATTTAAAGTTATTCTTGTGAGGCGCTGCATCGTATTACCACTTTGATGGATTCATATGGATTTCTTTGGATTTTATTCATGTCTTTGGATGTGAGTTTTTGTGATTGATTTGTTTCTACAATCAATTTTGTGACTTGTCACTTTATAACTATGAAGGTTTCAATACTAATAGTAAATAACAAAACTCTTTTATCAAAGCGATTTCAACACTATTTTATTACAAAACTCCTTTTCTCAAACCGTTTCCCAATCTACTAGTATATACAAGCCTTTACTTCACTCGGATGAGAAATCTAATTAAACGGCTTAGTAAAACGAGTGGTATGAAACGCTTGCGTTCACTTCGTCGGTTAATTCTTGGACTTGTTCGATTGAACCTCTTGTGACAATTTTCTAGTGAAGATTCATAGTTTGTTCGTAAATATTTAAGTTAAGCAAGTGGTTATGGGACATGAAGCAAAACTCATATATTTACTAGCTTGGTGTGATTGACACTTCTTGATGATCACGACGATCATTTTTGTGATTTGATTTAGACTAGCAATTGTGCGATGTCTCTTTGTCTACGAGGGAGACTAAACCCCGTTTGTGTGATGTTTCACCATCACATATGTAGGGTAGCGCCCCACGGTCTTCAGACCATTCTTGTGGAGCTTCGGCTCAAAACTAATGGTTAGCTACCATGAGATAGCGTCTCGTCTTGTGTTACACATGTTGGTGAGTTTTCATACTCCCGTTTTGTGATAGGCCTCCCCCATTCTTGTGATTTCTGGATTTCTTGTGATGATTTCTGGAATTTTGTGCTTCACCAATTTCCGTGATTTCTATTGATAAGTTTTATCAATTCTTGTGCATTGGTGAATTTGTGTGTCATTGTCTTGTTATGAATACAAGTTTAGGGTATGATACCCTATTTTATCTTTGAGAAGATTCTTGTGCTATTGATTAATCTCATGTTGATTTTCAATTACATACTTATAGTAGTATGCCACTATGGTTATTACATGTACATGCCATGTCTTTTATTTTATACCATATCATCTGATAATTATAGCTAGACTGACCCGTTTATTATTTTCTTATAAATAATACTCGGGTCAGACCGAGATGTTACAGGTTCTTCTGCTTGACTTCTCTTCAGGGATTATTCTGACTTTTGGCTAACTACTAGATTAGTAGTTTTTGGATGTACACATTTGAGATATAGACTCTATGTTGTGTACTTATTCTTTTGTATAGCACGTGTTGCTATTCTTTTGTATTATCGTGGATCTTTCTGACCACTACTCTGATGTACACTTTCATGTGTTATATATATATATATTTTCATATCTTTTTCCGCCTTTGTGATATGGATGTCTATGAGTGATTTATGTTATGTTTACTTCTATGCTTGTTTCCGAAGAATCATATATAGCCACCGTGTGATAGCTTTGAGTTTGTATCGGTATGTCGGATTTCCTCCTTCAATAAAATGCATGTTATACTATCTGACATATTGGTGCTCGCACAAAGAAGTTACATGGAGGATCGCTCCTCAACAACCTTATTCTCCGTGCTAGTTGACAACATTACACCGTAGTGTTCTTGGCTAGCGTCGGTATATAGGTGGGGCGTCACAGCTTGGTATCAGAGCCAAACTTCGGAACAATGTAGAATAACTTAACAAGGATCATCGTCCTAAGTCCAACTTAGGAGTCGTGCCTTAGGATTTAATTCGAGTCTTCGTACCGATTTATCCTATTTTCTTTTATGTATCCTTGTCCTATCTATCAAGATTTGCTTGATATTTATTTGGAGAATAACTTTTCTTCTTTTCTCTTCATTAAGGAAGAGTATGTCTAGACCAGGCCGTCCTAGAGCTGGACCATCTACTGTTACTCCCCAGGATGGAGTTTTTATGACCGCTCAACAGCTTCTTGATTTAGTAAAGAATGCTCAAGCAGCTGGTCCTAATTAGGAACCTACTCATCCTAAGTCTGGGTTTGCACGCTTGTGCAACGATTATACCAACTTAGGTGGGAAACCATTCAAAGGTTCCGAAACTATTATCGAGGTCTAGGCTTGGTTAAGAACATGCGATCAAATCTTTTCTCGCATGAATCTTATCGATCTTCACCGTGTTCAGGTGGCCTCCAGTATGCTCCAAGGTAGAGCATTGGATTGGTACGAGCTTCTTATTTCTGAAATTAATGAAGCAGATCTCACCTGGGAGCAATTTCGGGAACGCTTCGAATTAAAATTCATACCAGAAGCAGAGAAAGTGACATTGGCTCGACGTTTCATAGACCTTGTTCAAGGTGAATCCTCTGTGACAGATTATGTCGCATCCTTCGAGTCACAGTCTAAATATGGGGTTGAATACATCAACAACCAATTGAAGAAGAACCAAAGATTCGTGTGCATCCCATTCTTTTATATCAAGGGAACTTATAGACGCTCTTTCTTTAAGTGTTGTTGCTTTAATGACTTCTTTAAGAATTGCGAATCTAGTTGGTGGATCCGCAACTCTTAGTTTGCTTTGTAAAGATGTGGAGATTATTTTGTGTGATTTTCCTTTCCTAGCCGATTTGCATGTCATGCGTTATTTAGGCTTTGGAATGATTTTGGGTATGGATTGGCTTAACCGTTATGAAGCTCATATCCTATGTCCTGAGCGGACTATTTATCTCCGACATCCGCAATCTGTTAATCAGATTTCTATTATTCTTAAAGATTCGGATTCCGCTTTGGTTGCATCTTTATATTTTTTAAATCCTCGTGATGATGACAATGATGATGAGGAGGATGTCATTTCTCTTATTCGCATCGTTCGTGAATTTTTCGACATTTTTGATCATGTCTTAGGATTACCACCTAAGCGAGCAATTGAGTTCAAAATTAATCTTATACCTGGAGCTCAACCTATTACTCGTCCTCCTTATCGCATGTCCAATAAGGAGAATGAAGAGATGCGCAAACAACTATCCGAGTTGGAAACGAAGCAACTTATTCGCTCAAGTTCCTCGCCTTGGGGAGCTTCAGCTATTTTCGTAAATAAGTCCGATGGTACACTTAGGCTTTGCGTCGACTACCGCAAGCTTAATGATCTAACTATTAAGAATAAATATCCTTTGCCTCGGATTGATGATCTATTCGATCAGCTTAGTGGTGCTAGAGTCTTTTCACAATTGGACTTGGCTACCGGTTTCCATCAGCTTCGTATTGCAGAGGATGGTATTCCTTTGACTTCGTTCCGTACACGTTATGGATATTATGAATGGCTAGTTATGCCATTTGGTTTAACGAATGCTCCGGCTTATTTCGTTGACCTTATGAATCGAGTTTTCAAAGATTTCCTCGATCGGTTTGTTCTCATCTTTATTGATGATATTCTTATGTATTCTAAAACCGAGGAGGAACATGAAAAGCATCTTTGGATTGTATTGGAAACTCTTAGGAGCAATCAATTAAAGGCAAAATTTTCTAAATGCCACTTTTGGCAATCTAGTGTGAAGTTTCTCGGTCATATTATTTCCGAATCCGAGATATCAGTGGATCCTTCAAAGATTGAAGCGATTCAAAATTGGAAGAGACCGGAGAGCGTGACTGAAATCCGTAGCTTTCTCGGATTGGCAGGTTATTACCGCCGTTTCATAAAAGACTTTTCTAAGATTGTCGTGCCTCTTACTGGCTTAATAAAGAAAGGTGTTAAATACATTTGGTCGGACAAATGTGAAACATCTTTTCAGAAATTAAAAGAACTCCTTTCTGATGCTCCCATTCTTGTTATTCCCGAAGGGAACCAAGATTTTGTTGTTTATACCGATGCTAGTCGCGTTGGTTTGGGTGCCGTTCTTATGCAGAAAGAACGTGTTATTGCTTATGCTTCTAGGCAATTGAAGCCGGCAGAGACTAGATATGCCACACATGATTTAGAACTCGCTGCTATCATTTTCGCCCTTCGAATTTGGCGAAATTATCTTTTGGGAGAGAAATTTATACTTTATATTGATCATAAGTCTTTGAAATATTTATTTTTTCAAAAGGAACTTACTTTGCGTCAACAGCGTTGGCTCGAATTCCTTGCTTCTTATGATCTTGATATTCTTTACACTCCCGAAAAGGGAAATCGAGTTGCTGATGCTCTTAGTCGTAAGCAACAAGCGGTTGTTTCTATGATGATATCCGAATGGCATGATCTCGAGGTCTTATCTACTTGTGAGATTAGAGATCGTGTATCCGATTTATGTTCATCTTTTGTTTTATGTAGCCTTGAGGCTCGTCCTTCTCTTTTAGACCGCATTCTTGAAGCTCAAAGGCTAGATCCTGAATTGGCTCTTCTGAGCCAGAATGTTAAGGATAAAACCGATACTGAAGGTTTGAAAGACTTTGATATTGATTCTCGTGGCGGCATTCGAAAATTTGGTAGACTTATCGTACCAAATATTAGAGATCTTCGCAAAGATATTTTAGAAGATTCTCATCGTTCCAAATTTTCCATTCATCCCGGTAGTAGTAAAATGTACGCGGATATGAAGCGACTTTATTACTGGGAGGGAATGAAATCTGATATTGCTAACTTGGTTAAGCGTTGCATGACTTTCCAACTTGTTAAGGCCGAACATCAAAGGCCCGGTGGGTTATTGCAACCATTGGAAATTCCAGTTTGGAAGTGGGATCAAATTTCCATGGATTTTATTGATGACCTTCCCCGTTCTCGTTCGGGTCATAATAGTTTATGGGTGATCGTTGATAGACTTACTAAATCCGCCCATTTTATTTCCGTTCGGTCGAACCGAACCGTTCCTCTTCTGGCCAAACTCTTTATCAAGGAAATTGTTAAATTGCATGGAGTTCCTACTTCTATAGTTAGTGATCGTGATCCATTATTTACTAGTGGATTCTGGAAGAGTCTTCAAAAAGCTTTGGGAACGAAGCTTAATTTTAGCACTGCTTATCACCCCCAATCCAATGGACAAACCGAGCGTGTGAATCAAACTCTTGAAGATCTTCTTCGTGCTTGTGTGCTTGACTTTGGTGGAAGTTGGGAAGATCATATTTCACTTGTTGAATTTTCCTATAATAACAGCTTCCAATATAGTATTGTTATGGCACCTTTCGAGGCACTCTATGGAAGGCCCTACCGATCTCCTTCTTGTTGGCTTGAGGCCGGTGAGAAGCAGGTTTTAGGTCCAAATTTTATTCGTGATTCCACATAAAAGATTGAACTTATTCGTCATAGGATGAAAGAAGCTCAGAGTAGACAAAAATCCTATGCCGATAATCGAAGAAGGAAATTAGAATTTTCTGTGGGAGATCTTGTATTTATTCGTGTTTCCCCTATGAAGGGTGTTGTACGTTTTAGTCGATCGGGAAAATTAGCGCCTCGATATATTGGGCCATTTCCTATCACTGAACGTATTGGTTCCATGGCGTATCGCCTTTTGTTACCGGCTCAGTTTTCTGCCATGCATGACGTGTTTCATGTTTCTCAATTACGGAAGTGCCTTCGGGATTCCGATTCTATTCTTGAGCCCGGTGTTGTGGAAGAGATTGAAGTTTCGCCTAATTTAACTTATGAGCAGCATCCTATTCAAATTATTACTTCGGAGGTTAAACGACTTCGAAATAAAGATGTTCCACTTGTTAAAGTTCAATGGTCCTCAAATCCTAAGGATTGCTCTTGGGAATCTAGAGAATTCATCGAGCGTACATAACCGGACTTACTTTCTCATGCTCTTTGAGGTAAACTTATTATTTCAAATTTCTCTTGTGTTAATATGCTTTTATGGTTGTTACTTTTTATTTCCATCTTATTTATTGCGAGGACGCAATTTCTTTAAGGAGGGGAGTCTGTAACAACCCGCATATTTATCGATTTTATATTTAAATATTTTATCGTTAATCAGATTTTGGTTCGAAAAGCTACTTTTTGCATACGGTCAAATTAGGACTCGAGACCACCTCCATTGAGTTCAAAATTACGTTTGCGATCTTTTTGAGTGTAAACTTCGATATGTTTGGAGATAGTGAAATTTTCGTCACTTTTTGCTTTAGGCTGAACCATTTGTTAACTCAGTCCCAACCCCCTCTCCTCTTCATCACTTCATCAAACACTTCAAGCTTTATCAAAAATGGAGGAGGGAATGGGAAATTAAAATTCCAAGCTCAAGATCTTTAGCAAATTCAACATCTAACTCCAAATTCAAAGAGAAGACATTGATTCAAGCTCGTGATTGTTCTTGCTTTTCTTTTAGGCTTCATCTTCATTGATTTTTAGTGCAAAGGTGAGATTTTTATCTCACATTCTTGTCTATAACTATCTTAGATTGTTTGGAATGACTTCCTATCACTTTAGCATGTATGTTTGCATTTGGTTTGGATTGAATTGGTGAGAAACCCAATTTTTCAGCGTTTTAGGCAAATTCTGGGCCTTAGGTCGCACTGCCTGCAGATTTTCGTTCTGGACTTAGGTCGCTCGCCTGCAGTTAGGTCGCTAGGTCGCTCGCATGCTAGGTCGCTAGGTCGTAGGTCGTTGGGCTTTAGGTCGTTTGACCTATCTTCTTTAGGTCGCTCGGCCACATTTAGTTGCTTAGGTCGTTCTGCCCTGATCGTCCTTAGGTTGCTAGACCAGTGAAGCAGCTCGCATACCCATTAGGTCGTTAGGCCTTATTTTCTTAAGGTCTTTAGACCTTACAATCTTTAGGTCGCTCGTCCTTAGGTCCCTTAACCATTGAAGCATCTCGAGACCTGTTAGGTCGTTCGCTTTAGGTCGCGCCATCCCCTAGCTCGCTTTATTTAGGTCGCTCGACCTTACTTACCCATTAGGTCGCACCTCTTTAGGTCGCGCCTTTCCTTTACTCGACCGTGTTAGGACGCTCACCCCGCTAGGTCGCACCACTAATAGGTCGCGTGCATGGTAGGTCGTTCCACCTTAGGTCGCTCGCCAGTTAGGTCGCGTGCCTAGCTCGTTTCACCTAGGTCGCTCGGCATGATATGCTCTAGGTCGTTCGACCTATTTCCACGTTAGGTCGCTCGGCATGATATGCTCTAGGTCGTTCGACCTATTTCCACGTTAGGTCGCTCGGCATGATATGCTCTAGGTCGTTCGACCTATTTCCACGTTAGGTCGCTCGATCCTTTTTCTTAGCTCGATTATGACTTAGGTCACTCGACCTGTCCTCCCTTAGGTCGCACATCCCTGTTAACTGTTTAGCTCGGCCAAGAGTTAGGTCATAACAGGTTGGTTTTAGTTCGCAACTCCTTAGTTCTAGGTCATGAATCCTGGAGCGCTACTTTGTTAGGCCGCGACTCACTCCTAGTTCGCGATTTAAAGTTATTTTTGTGAGGCGCTGCATCGTATTACCACTTTGATGGATTCATATAGATTTCTTTGGATTTTATTCATGTCTTTGGATGTGAGTTTTGGTGATTGATTTGTTTCTACAATCAATTTTGTGACTTGTCACTTTATAACTATGAAGGTTTCAATACTAATAGTAAATAACAAAACTCTTTTATCAAAGCGATTTCAACACTATTTTATTACAAAACTCCTTTCCTCAAACCGTTTCCCAATCTACTAGTATATACAAGCCTTTACTTCACTCGGATGAGAAATCTAATTAAACGGTTTAGTAAAACGAGTGGTATGAAACGCTTGTGTTCACTTTGTCGGTTTATTCTTGGACTTGTTCGATTGAACCTCTTGTGACAATTTTCTAGTGAAGATTCACAGTTTGTTCGTAAATATTTAAGTTAAGCAAGTGGTTATGGGACATGAAGCTAAACTCATATATTTACTAGCTTGGTGTGATTGACACTTCTTGATGATCATGACGATCATTTTTGTGATTTGATTTAGACTAGCAATTGTGCGATGTCTCTTTGTCTACGAGGGAGACCAAAACCCCGTTTGTGTGATGTTTCACCATCACATATGTAGGGTAGCGCCCCACGGTCTTCGGACCATTCTTATGGAGCTTCGGCTCAAAACTAATGGTTAGCTACCATGAGATAGCGTCTTGTCTTGTGTTACACGTGTTGGTGAGTTTTCATTCTCTCGTTTTGTGATAGGCCTCCCCCCTTCTTGTGATTTCTGGAATTTTGTGCTTCACCAATTTCTGTGATTTCTATTGATAGGTTTTATCAATTCTTGTGCATTGGTGAATTTGTGTGTCATTGACTTGTTATGAATACAAGTTTAGGGTATGATACCCTATTTTATCTTTGAGAAGATTCTTGTGCTATTGATTAATCTCATGTTGATTTTCAATTACATACTTATAGTAGTATGCCACTATGGTTATTACATGTACATGCCATGTCTTTTATTTTATACCATATCATCTGATAATTATAGCTAGACTGATCCATTTATTATTTTCTTATAAATAATACTCGGGTCAGACCGAGATGTTACAGGTGCTTCTGCTTGACTTCTCTTCAGGGATTATTCTGACTTTTGGCTAACTACTAGATTAGTAGTTTTTGGATGTACACATTTGAGATATAGACTCTATGTTGTGTACTTATTCTTTTGTATAGCACGTGTTGCTATTCTTTTGTATTATCGTGGATCTTTCTGACCACTACTCTGATGTACACTTTCATGTGTTATATATATATTCATATCTTTTTCCGCCTTTGTGATATGGATGTTTGTGACTGATTTATGTTATGTTTACTTCTATGCTTGTTTCCGAAGAATCATATATAGCCACCGTGTGATAGCTTTGAGTTTGTATCGGTATATCGGATTTCCTCCTTCAATGAAATGCATGCTATACTATCCGACATATCGGTTGTCGCACAAAGAAGTTACAAGGAGGGTCGCTTCTCAACAGCCTTATTCTCCATGCTAGTTGACAGCATTACACCGTAGTGTTCTTCGCTAGCGTTGGTATATAGGTGGGGCGTCACATTAATGGTTTGTAATTAATTTATGTTAAGTAAGCAGGATTAAAAGTGATTGATGTAATTAATTTAATTTATTTTAAATTAATTAGAAATGGTGTACCAAATTAACCTTGCTTATGAATGATTGAATGATATTGTATGCCTTAGATAGTTAATATATCTGATATTTGATTTATGATGCTATGTGATATGATATGTTTGGTTTAAACTGTGATAATGTGGGTATCTATCGATGATGAATTACTGTATAAAGATGACACCCTGTATTTAAAGTTTGAATTGTATTTCACTTGAATAACTTGGGTTAAGATGACTTAGGATTCGAAGAGACCGGGGTCGGGTATCAGTAATCCCCGAAACCACTTCGATTAGTAAACTAAATTCTTTATAAATTGGATATGTGAAATTATACAGGCTGGAATGGAATGAATTAAGTAACATGGACATTTAACCTAAAAACAGTTGTGTGTGATAATTGTTTGATTATAAGAACTCGTAAAGGGTACGAGTTACATGATATTCACATATTTTATAGCTTGGTATTTTATATTATATCAGTTTACTCATGCTAGTTTCCAGCCTGACCCAGGTGTTACTTTGTTGTAATGCTCGGGTCAGACCGAGTATTACAGCTTTTCAGGTTAGGATGTTCAGGAGCTTAGGAGGCGAGCTAGATGGCAGGAACGTATGGAGTTTACCACTGAGTATTATTGTTTGTATCTGGGACAAGTTAATTTTAACTGTCCAGGATTTTTGTATTGTTGTAACTTTGATGAATTATATGTAAAGTAACAATTACAGCCTTTCTTTATAACTGCTATTATTTGATATTATATTTTGATCCACTGCGAATGTGAGATTCTGTGATTTGTTTTATGTTTCTTCTTCTACCTCTTTTCTTCTTTACCCTAACAATCTGGAATTTTCAGGGTTGAAAATTTTAGGTCGTTACATAAGGAGTTTACTAAACAATAAATATAAAAATATGTGAGAACCATTATGTGTTGTAAAGAAGACAAGATATAGGAAATTAATATTAAAAGAAAATGGATCTACACTTACTTAAAGCTGTAAAAGAACAATAGTGTTGGAAGTAGATGGTGGCAAGCAGTAGTGGAAAATCGCGAATAACAGTGGTGTGTGGAGAACGCAGGAATTGATGAATGGTGGAGAAAGTTGGATTATAAAAGGCAAGACTGAACATACGATATTTATAGGGTTTATAGAATTTTGTAGAATCCTGTATTTAACAAACAATTGTCTTTTCGAAACTAACAACTGGTTTTTAGAATTGACTATAATATTCGTATTTTGCTACTAGATATAGATGATAATAATATAATTTTATAATAGTGATAACTACTGTCGTTAATCCAGTTGTCATTCTGAAAGCCAGTTGTCATTCTATCAGCTCTCAATACTATCGTGTAATTAGTTGAGAAGTTAGGAAAGGAAGTAGATGTAATTATTTCGCTATTGCCTCTATATTTGCATATTCTATGATGGTACATATATAAGTTTATTGTATCCTATTTTATGCTATATATGCAATTCCAAAGTGGTTTAATTTTACCACTAAAAGAATTTTGCAAATATAGTTCTATATGGCCTAAGATAGTTTTCTAATCTCTTATTGTCAAAATTATCCAAATAAAGTAGACGGAGGAGGTACTGTGCTCAATTCTACTTTCTTTCCTCTTTTCCTATTTAGTCAAACAACTATGTTTCCAACCTTTTGTTATTTTTAAGTAGGTATCATGGCAATTTCAAACCAGTTTTTCTAGCTTTCTAAACTTTACGTGATCAAATTATTTTCAATGAATAATTTTCATGCATTCTTGCGCTATCTAGAATTGTTCCAATGCATCAAATTTTGGACATAGTAGGATTTACATGATTTATTAGTTAATACCAGTTGCATTTAAAATTTGTTATATCTATCATGGAAAGGAATAAAAGTTGGATTATTTATGATTTATTGATGCCAATATTAGTGTACCATTTATCTAAAAACAATTAATGGAGCAGTATATGTGAATAATTCTAGAAATTAATGTTACCGAGTAAATTGAAAAAACTATGATGTTAACTCTTAGGTCAAACTTCCTTGTGTAGTAAAAGATAGAAGAAATTTTTTATTAAATTAAATTAAAACAATGATACTTTGTTTGAAAGTGCACTTGATGGGTTTCGAGAGAGATTGCACCAAACTTTGATTCATATCTATATCAAAATATTATATTAAGTAAAATGTTGTTAACAAATTATTTTTAACTTGATATGAAAGCAAAATACAAATAAATATTAAATCATAAAAAAATTTCAATCTAACTCCAAATGGACAGAAGAAGTTACCAAACATGTAAAATAAATAAATAAAACAACCGATTATAAAAATAATGATATTAATCCACGTCCAAACAAATTACATTAAATGCCAAAAATTAGTTGTGGACTAAGATGAAAATTTGTCATTACTATTGCCTCAACTTCTTTGCAGCTAGAACATCGTATTTTTAGAAGTACTAACTCATCTACCATATATAAATCTGCATATGAAATGGGAATCACAAAGTGGATGTAGATTGTTTTTACGCTTTAGCTTTGTCACATTACTTGCCTTAGATACATTTATTATATCCTTTGTTCGATTTTCTTACATATATTTTTAATTTTTTTGCAAGGCTAGCTAGCATTGGATTGGACAATCCACATTTATTAATACTCATATAAAACAGGTGCTCGGTACATGAAACAGAACAGCTCATAAAAAAAGGGACATGAGCACTGTTTCAGATCTCGTTCATCTCGTCCGAGATCTCGCTCGAGATCTCATTTTTGAACTTGAGCGAGACGAGATTTAGCGAAACGAGACATTAATTTTTTAAAATATATTATTTGACGCTCATCTCATCCAAGATAGTGAAATTTGAGGTGAGATCTCAATAGAAGCTGCCATAGAAAGTATGTTTTTTCATTTACATTTTTTTACTTCTTATGTGAGAGCACAATAAATTGCACTCTAATGACTTTTTACATACACTCTAATTCTTCTTTTACTGTTTAATGAATGAGCAAAAAAAATTATTATTTATTTTTTAACTTTTAATATTCAGATGATTAGGGAATTATTTAGTTAATACCAAATCGATCGTGTTATCATTCTGATCTAAAATGTAAAACTAATATTATCATTTTATATAAATTATGTATTTTAATTTTTTTTTATATATATAGATAACAGTTATTACAATAATCTTAAAAATATCAAATTTAGACTTAAGTTACTCCGAGATAGTACCGAGATGGACTTTAAATTTCGAGATGTCAATCCGAGATGTACACCCGAGATACACTCATCTCACCCGAGATCTCGTCCGATACGAGATAATGTGTGTAAAATTACCGAGACGAAACGCGACCGAAATCCGAGATTTAAAACCTTGGACATGAGTAAGGTAGAGATGCCTAAAATGATGTAACTTACAAAAGACTTTAGCCCTTCCATAGAGGTGGAACCGCTATCATCATTGTTTTACACAGGACCATTGACATGATTAAGGCCAGGAAAAAAGCTATTAAATTTTGAACATAATCGACTGAGTCATAGGGGTTGAAGTATTCAAACATAACACAAACATAACCAAGCATCCATAATAACATTTTAAACAGGTGTATAATTGCATATGTAATAAGATGATTATTATAACAAAATCAAAATACGAATTTTTTTAAAAGTGATGAGAATTTTCTCACATTCATTTCCACTCCATCAATCTTTTATGTAAGCTACGCGCCTCTTGAACTAACGTGCTCCGAACTTCTCAAATTAGCCGCTTTTATTTCTTTCTCCTTTTCCTTCCTTTTTCTTCTTTTCTTTTTGTTATTTGGCCATGGGCTTAAGGGGAGGGTACCGCCATGGGTAGGTGGTGGCTGGATCAGCTAGGGTGGTGGTGGGTAGTGGTCGTTGGTTAGAGGAGGAGGAAGAAGGGGATTTGAAGTGGTTTGTTGCATATTTCTTTTTATATTATTTTTGGAATAATTTTGGCATAATTCTATTAAGATAGGAAGCTATGGAAATGGAAATGGAGAGGACAAAGAAAGTGAAGAGAAAGTAAAGAATGAAGTGTAAAAGAATGGAAGGCATGCATGTTCATTTGTACTTGTGTTTTGGAAGACAAATGACTTAAATACCCATATTTACTTTTTTGACATTCAAACCATTTTTAAAACTCTTTCCAAGGCATGATAAGAAGTGTGTTAAATGTGAGATGATGCTAGGATGTGAATTTGTCCTTAAGAAATGATGTTTGCCTCTTTTTCTTACTTTCCAAATTACTAAAAAACCCTGTTGCTCATTTCCATGAAAGAAAGGACTTGTGCATTTATGGCGATCGATATAAATGTAATGATGTTGTTCCTTAAGCTTACTTAAACACTCTTTTGTCAAATCATGCTTTTATACCCGGAATTTTTGGATATTTAAAATGGGGATATTTAATTAATTTCAAATATTTAAAAGTTAATTTTTAACTTGAATTTCAAATATCAATATTTATTGGATAATTAATTGTTGAATTAAACAATTAAAAATTGGGTAAAGTGTTGAATCTGGAGTTTTAGGCCTGTTAAAAATAATTTAAAGGCTTATAAAATTTCATATTACTAATACTAAAGGTGATAGAACTTTTAAAATTGAATTTCAAAGCGTTTTGTTCAGTTTTGAAGATTTTATCATTTAAATTGAATTTAAAAATAGCTTTCCGAGGCACAGTCTCGGAATTCGATGAAACCATTTCCATTGGATCCATAATAGTGTATTATTATCGGATTTCAAATTTCGTAGTGATTGAATTTTTTGTGTGAGCGTACGATATATAAACGCGCTAAAATTTATATCGAAAATTCAATATAATAATTAGAACCAAAAAGCTATCTTCTCCATACGATCGAATTAGGATTCGAAACTGTGACGACCCGGAATTTTTGAGCATTTGAAATAGGAATATTTAATTAATTTTAAATATTCAAAAGATAATTATTAACTTTAATTTCAAATATACAGTATTTATTTGGATAATTAATTATTAAATTTAATTATCGGGATTGGGTAAAATATGGAATCTCGATTTTAAGCCTGTTAAAAATTGTTAAAGGTTCAGAAAATTTATATTGTTAATACTGAAGATGATAGAACTTTTAAAATGGAATTTTAAAGAGTTTTGTTCAGTTTTAAAAATATATCGTTGAAATTGAATTTAAAAATAGCCGTCCGAGGCACAGTCTCGGAATCCGACGAAACCAGTTCCATTGGGTCCGAAATATTGAATTATTACCGGATTTCAAATTTTGTAGCTTTCGAAATTAACATGTGATCGTACGAGGTATAAACGCTTAAACGATAATTATCGATTTAATTTAAATATCATAATCTGAAGGAAAATCTAATCACAGCCAAAATTTATTTCACATCTATCGTTTCTTTTCATCAGCTACGAGCCTTCTGGATCACGCTGTCTGTCCACACGTGTTCAACTGGGTAAACACGCGTCTCCTTCTCCTTTAAACTTTTCAGCCGAGCATTTCCACTTTCGTTCTTTTGAAATCAGTTCGACCTCTAAAAGAATGAAGGCCGATGCTCCTCTTCCTCTCAAATCTAAATCAAATTACCTTTCTTATTTTCGAAACGAAATCGAGCCCTCTTCTTCAGTTCATTCGAACACTAATGTATAAAATAAAAATCGAATTTGAACTTCGATTTGGGAGGGATGTCGCGCGCGGGTTGCTCGCGTGGACGCAAGCCAGCGAGGGCGACGACTTGGTGAACTTAGGTCACGGCGGCTCGCGATAGGAGGGAGGATGGCCTCGCGAATTTAGGGTTTGTGCCCTAGACTGTCGAACGAGGAGTTAGGGTGTGGGGTCTAACTTGTTTCGGCAATCGATGTGGACGGTGGGTTCGAAGTCGATGTCGCAAGGGAAGGCGACGCGAGTAGGGTTTCTGGGTTCGGGATCTAGGTCGCAACTCGATTCAGTGCTCGAAGGTCGGTGAGTGGAGGAAGGAATCTTGTCACGGCACTTTGCGATTGGGAAGCAGGTAGGATCAGAGTCGCGACTTGATGGGTGGTCGAGGCCGCGATGGTGAGGGCTGCAAGTTCGTTCAGGGATTTGGGTTTTGGAATCTCGAGGTCGCGATGTCGAGGAGGTTGGGGATCGAGTTCGCGTGAGGGCGACGAGCTAGTTGCGAGTGGCGACAATGCAACGTTGGTCTCGTGCTCGGGTGACGTCGCTAGGCTGGAATTTTCGCTTCAGTAAGGTATATATTGTTTTTATGTAATTGCATAAATAAATGTTTTTATATATAACAAGTTAATTAAGTAAATTTGCTAAATGATAATAATTTGTTTGATTTGGTCGAATATTAATAAAACATTTAATGTTGTTCAAGGTCAAAAAAATAATGAAGAACAAGCCGGTTTGGATTGGATGACAAATTTATAAGCAAAGGTGAGTTAATCTCACTCAGTTAGATTTAAATTTAAATAGTTAAATTTAAATAATTGATTGAATGGTTGCATTGATTGAATATGCTATACTATATATAGTAGTATATACCAATATATATATATTGGCATATGTATATATTGGAGTTGTTGATATTCCCGCATTTATATAGCGGATGAGACCCTATGCGCCGCATAATAGCGGATGATATTTTATAAACCCATATACCGCGATATTCCACCTCGAAGTGGAATTGGTATTGTGCTAACGTCTGTGGATGCAGGGAAACAGGTTGGAGGGATCCAACTGGATTCCTCAAAATTATTTAGATTATTTGATATTCTGTTCTATGAATATTGATATCCTGTGATGATTTTATTGATGATTGAAATATTGGATGATATGGTTGGATTGAATATTTCAATAAAAGGAGTTATCAAAATATATTGAATTGGATTTTGAAAGAAATAAAAGAATAAATTTTAAAGTTAATGTATTTTGAAATAAATGAAGTAGTAAAGGAAATTTATTTCAAAGTAAAGTAAAGTAAATTGGAAAATCAATTGGAAATTGATTTAGTTGTTTAAAATTGGAATTTTAAAAGAGAAGCGAGATTTTGGAGATATAAACTGGGTTTATAAAGTAAAATAAAATATCAGTGGATATTTGAATATAAATTCAAGGTGGGAATTTATAAAAAGATATGGTTTGGTATAAAAATAAATGTTGATTTATTTTTAAAAGATGTAAATGAGAAGTGTATTTCTCTGGATAGCCAAGTACGTTTTCAAAGCAATTTTAAATATAAGTTAAAAGTTTTAAGTATGTTTTAAAAAGCATGTTTTAGAAAATTGATTATTTCTAAATGTTAATTTTCAAAGTAGGTATTTTTAAAAATCTATTATTGTAGTAATTATATAAAAATGATTTGCTATTATGTTTTAAAAGGAGAAATTTAGTTTATATTTATAAAGTGGTTTATTTTAAAGTATATATTTTTAATAAAGTATTAAAGTAGTTTAATTTCAACGTTATAAGATATATTTAAAATAAAAGTGTTTTTAAATTATTCTAAAATATAAAAGTGTTTTGTACTTGGTGTTTCAGAGAAATAAATATTTGGAAATGTATTCCGTAAACGGAAACTGTTTGAAATTGTTTTCAAAAGGAGTTTGAAAATTTGGAAATATATCTTGGAAAGATATTTGGGTAAATAAATAATGTGGGAAATTATTTATTGTGTGATGGTTGCTTGTGGATGTTAATTGATAGTTAAATCACCGACTATCAATATTGGCCAAATGCGCTGATCGTTTCGAAGAGACCGGGATCGAGTTTCCGTATACCGGGATTCTAGGTCTGGAGACTCGAATACCACTTCGATCCGGTTTGTACGTTTCGTGTAACGATTTCGGAGTCGAAGATGGAGCAGTGAAGTGCAAGGGCTAGTCGCTACTAATCCTGAGGATATTTCCAAAATGGATGTAGTAGGAATAGTGCCTTCGGTTCCGTTCAAACCCAGGACGGACTGGTATGGACGAATGCTTGCGAAACATCGTCAGCGGACGATGGGCATTCTAAGGGATATGTTCTCTAAAAAGGTATCGTTTAGCCTCGAACCTCATCAACCTGGAATGACTGAAAATCAGGGGTTATGCAGCAAGGCTTCGTGGGTAGCTCCCACTGGAGGGTAAGGTCATCCCTGTCTAGATGTCCCTTTTTATTTCGGCTTAGTGGTGCGGTTGCTGATCCCAACCGTGGGGTGATTTTATTCGGAATTATCCAGTAAGGGATGGTTCCGGCCTTGTGTTGCAGAGGAGCGGGCGTACTCCTCGGTACGATGATCTAGGCCACGTACTGTGATAGGTGGTACCCCAGTGCCTAGTCATTCGTTGGAAATCCATTTTTCCTACGTGCCTTGTACGGTATTTGTTTGTATTACCCACTTTTGTGGCTAGTATGCTGGAATTTAATAATGTAACAATTTCAGCTATTTTAATAAGTATTTGTATATAGACACTATTATAATATCAAAGGAATTTGATAAAAAGTGTTTTAGCTATCGTAAGGTAAAAACCCGACATGTTTATTTGTGGCGTGGTCTTACGAGATGCTTTTTGTTTTCAAAGGATTTTGAAACTTTAATAATCAATTTGAGTGTGATTTTCTCACGCTGGTTTTCCAGACTGACTCGGGTATTGTTTTATATGATGCTCGGGTCAGACCGAGATAAACAGGTTCAGGATATGATGCTGTGGAGCTCAGGAGACGAGCTGGATGTCGATACGTACTCCCGTACTTGTTATTATTTTTCCGCTGTGTATTTAGTTGTATGTTATGGATGTTGATGTACTCTGATGATGTATTCTGATGTATTGTATAAACAGATATAATTTTGATTTGTGTAAAGATCTGTTGATATATTATATTTTATTCCGCTGCGATGGTTAGATTCTGATGTTGTTTTTCTTTTATTTTCTTCTTCTACCTCTTCTTCTTTTTACCCAAATGGTCCGGTTTTTCGTGTTAGAAAAACCCGGGTTGTTACAGAAACCTTCTACATTGCGTTCGAAATAGGGGTATAACATTATAAACGCCTAGCGGAACACCTCGATAGGACGTCGAGATTTTTAGTTACGAATTAAAGTCGATTTAAATTTAAGTTTAAAATACATTGATAAATTGTCTGCTCAAATTTTCCTTTCAGCCGTTTTTCTATTCCATCGGTCATTACTCCTTTCACTCAAATCACTGTGCTTTTCCTTCTCAAGCACGCTTCCCCTTCAATTTTGTGTCCCTTTTTTTGTAGCCGAGCATTCGCTTTTGAAAATCAACAACAAAAAGAAAAATAAATGGCCGAGAATCAACAGAACGAAATTTATTTTTGTTCAAAAATCAAAGGGGGGCCGCTCTCTCTATTTTAGACATATCGAGTCAATCAAATCGCGCTTTCCTCTTCCAGTTTGAACGCCTTCAAGATTGTTTTGAAATCAAATCATTTCTAAAGAAGAGAATCGCGGTCGCTAGAGTGAAGCCGACATCGTTCTTTTGGGCTTCCTCATCAAGCTGTTGTTCGACTTTGGATGTAGGGAAACGGTCGCTAGAAATTCACTTATATTACCAAATGAATATATAAATAATTTGTATTTAAGTTAGAAATAAATAATGGAGATAAGCGTTATAGTTATACCACTTATCACTTATCAAATATATTGCTGTACTTTAATCTGTGATGATTGAATGATGTTGCACTATTGTGTGAAATCCCTGGACCACACTTATACACACACAAATATGGATTTCACGAGGAAATCGATTAAGTCACAGATGAATTAAATTTAATGTTGTTTTGAAATTGAAATTTCAATTTCAAATTTATTTTGGAAAAGGATTTGGGATAAATGTAAAAGCTTTTGAAATGGGGTTTCTAAGATGAAAGTTATTTTGAATAACTTGGTGAGTTTTCTAATTTAAATAATTCAATTTGAATTTGAATTCAATATTTGGAATTGAATTCAATGATTGGAATTTTGATTAAAGATATTATAAATGTGTTTTATATGAATTTAAACCACTTTTAAAATATTGGTTTGAGAATTTGAATTATATTATTAAATATTTTGTGTTCTGAATATTGATATCCTGTGATGACTTGATTGACAATTGTAATATTGGAAGATATAATTGGATTGAATATTTAAGTAAAATAATTCAAGTGAATTGGAATAAACTTATTAATGAATTGAAAATAAAATACAAGAATAAAAGTGATTCAGGATTCTAACAAATATGGAATAAGGGGATTTTGAATTAAAAGAGGAATAATAAATTTTAAACTAAAATAATACTACTTAAAAGAATAAAATAGTTTATTCTTTTTTTTTAAAATTTCAATGATTAAATTTTAAGTAAAGGTTAGATAGGAATTTTTGGAAATCTGGAATTGGTATTTTAGTAAAAAGGGTTTTTAACTCATAATTAAGAAATAAAATCTGGAAGTTAATGTATTTTAAAATAAATGAGTAAATAAGGAAATTTATTTCGAAGTGAAGCGAAATCAATTATAAATTGATTTAAGTGTTTGAAATTAGAATTTAAACGAGAAGTGTATTTCTCTGGATAGCCAAGTACGTTTTCAAAAGCAATTTTAAAGTATAAATTTAAAGTTTTAATGTTCTTTGAAAAGCATGTTTTAGAAAATTTATTATTTTTAAATATTAAATTCTAAAGTAAGTGTTTATTTTCAAATCTATTATTATAGTAAATATATATAAGTAACTTGGTATTATGTTTTACAAAGGGAAATTAGTTTATATTTACAAATTGTTTAATTTTAGATATTTTTAAAGTATATATATTTTAAATAAAGTATTAAAGTAGTTTTAATTTCAATATTATAAAGTATATTTTATAATAAAGTGCCTTTAAATTATTTTTAAATCTAATGTATTTTGTACTTGGTGTTTCAGTGGAAATAAATATTTGGGAATTTATTCCGTGGGAGGAATATGTTTGAAATCGTTTTCAAAGAGGTTTGGAAATAGAAATAATATCTTGTGAAGATATTTTTGGAAAAATAAATAATTTGGGAAATTATTTATTGATTGATGGTTGTTTGTGATTGTTAATTGATAGTTAAATAACCGACTATCAATATTGGCCAAATGCGCTGATCATTTCGAAGAGACCGAGATCGAGATTTATTTCTCGAAAACCACTTCGATCCGGTTTGTACGTTTTGTGTGGAAATGAGTTTGAAATCGAAGATGGTACAGTGAAGTGCAAGGGCTAGTCGCTACTAATCCTGAGGTTGATTCCAAAATAGATGTAGTAGGAGTTGTGCCTTCGGTTCCGTTCGGACCCGGGACGGACTTGTATGGACGAATGCTTTAAGGACATCGTCAGATGGACGATGGCCATTCTAAGGGATATGTTCTAAAAAGGTAACGCTTAGCCTCGAGCTTCATCAACCGGGAATGACTGAAAATCAGGGGTTATGCAGCAAGGCTTCGTTGGTAGCCCCCACTTAAGAGTAAGGTCATCCCTGTCTAGATGTCTCTTTTTATTTCGGCTTAGTGTGCAGTTGCTAATCACAACCGTGGGGTGGTCTTATTCGGAATTACCCAGTAAGGGGTAGTTTCAGCCTTGTGTTGCAGGGGAGCGGGCGTACTCCTCGGTACTGTGATCTAGGCCACGTACTGTGACAGGTGGTACCCCAGTGCCTAGTCATTCGTTGGAAATCCATTTTCCTTACGTGCCTTTACGGTTTTTGTTTGTATTACCCACTTTGTGGCTATAGCTGGAATTTAATTATGTAACAATTTCAGCTATTTTGATATGTATTTTATATAGACACTATTATAATATCAGAGGATTTTTAATGAAAAATGCTTTAGCTATCGTAAGGGAAAAACCCGACATGTTTATTTGTGGTGTGGTCTTACGAGATGCTTTTGTTTTCAAAAGGATTTTTTTTGAAACTTTAATAATAAATTTGAGTGTGATTTTCTCGTGCTGGTATTCCAGACTGACTCAGGTGTTGTTTTATATGATGCTCGGGTGAGACTGAGACAAACAGGTTCAGGTTATAGCTATACAGCTCAGGAGACGAGCTGGATGGCAAGACGTATCACTCGTACTTGGTATTTATATTCCGCTGTGTTGTGTATTCTGTATGTTGAGACTAGTTATTTAAAGCTGTCCTGAGTTGTGATGTTGATTTCATTGTACTCTGATGTATACTCTGATGATGTATTGTGTAAACATGTATAGTTTTGATTTGTGTAAAAATTTGTTAATATATATTATATTTTATTCCGCTGCGATGGTTAGATTCTGATGTTGTTTTCTACATTCTTCTTCTACCTCTTTCTTTTCTTTAACCCAGATGGTTCGTATTTCTGCTCTCCTTAGGTTGATATGATGGAAATTAATGTCAGTTCAAGGAATACGGGCTTGCGGGCTATTATAGTGGTATCAGAGCGAGGTTGGCGATAACCTTGGCTCTGGTGGGATTACTCATTGAAATAGAGCCAGAAGTACTCTAGAATGAGATGAGTGTATTAATAGATATGAGCGTGTATTTGTTAGTGAATATAAAAGTGGTTTTGTATAGTGTTAATTGATTTATTGAGTGGCATATGAACCTTCATCGGCACAGTCTGAACAACTGTATCGAAGGGGTTTCTAAACACTTGAATAGAACAATTCGACACAATATTGTTTTCAAAAATATTGTAAATGAAATAATTTTACCCAACTTATTTTCGCATATGAAAAAATAATTTTTAGAAATTATATATTTGGTTGCTTGGTTGTTAGAAAATGATAATATTAAATTATTATCATTGTTGTGTAAAAATTGAAACAGAAATTGGTTTTCAAAAGTTTTGAGAGAAATAATGGTGGTATTATTTCGGGAATATGTTTGAATTGGAATGGAATATGGAGAGATTTGGAATTTAAAAATATTTGAAAACAGTTTTAAAGAGATAAAAGCATTTAATTCTCTTTCGGACGTTGGAAATAACTTCGGTGATGACTGCAGCATCATCGATATTCATTTTCGAGTTCCAAAAGAGAAATTGCTACCAAATTGTTTTAAATTGGAATGGGTTGTGGACCGGGCTTGGTTTTGAAATTCAAAGAGATAATTGAATTTACCAAAGTATTTTGAGATATAGTTGATTTCAAAGGAGATTTTGAAATTTTGAAAATTGTTTAAACTCTGGAAGTTAATTAAAAGTGTTTATGGAATAATAAAAATATATATTGGCTAACTAAATTGTATAATCCCGAGTTAAAAAGTAAAATGTGAATGGGATTGATTGTAAATGGATGAAAGTATGGATATAAATAAATTTGTGACTTATAGAACTTAGAAATGGAATAATTAAGCCAAATAAAATTGTTTTGTATTTTGGGAAATGAATAAGAATCCAAAACTTAAATTATAAAATAGATTTAACTCCAGTAAAATAGTTAGAGTGATTTTTTTTGAGATAAAAATCAAATATTGGGTAAAATTAGAATAAACTACTTGATTAATTAATGGAATATGGAAATGGAACTCGAATTGGATAATTAAAATTTGAATTGTGAATAAATGATAAATTTGAAAGTGAAGCTTGAGTTATTAATATAAATTCAACTTGAAATTGTAAGTGAATTAAATATGAATTGAAGTTGAATGGAATTGAATTAGAATAAAAATGATTTGTATTGCAAATAGAATCCAAGTAGAAATAAATTGAAAATGGTCTCCTTATAAATGAAAGGAATTCAGAAATAAATTATTGAATGTGCATTAGAATTCATCTTGATTCAATGAAATATTTTAATTTAATTTAAACGAGTAGAGCTGGTAATGAACTCAAGTTAAACAAAATAGAGTTGAAATAGTGATGGTTTGAGTGGTAAATAAAATTCAAGTGAATAGAAATAAAATTGAAATGGTTGCAAATGAATTAAAATGGAAGGAATTGAGTATAAATGGGTTGGAATCAATTTAAAATGGTTATAAGCTTACGTAGTTGTTTATTCACATGCCTATAGTCAAATTTCATAGAAATAAATTGTCATTTGATAAACGAGATTAAATAAATTCTATGAATTGATAGAAGTGAAATAAAATTGATTTTGAAATCAATTGAATTGAATATGAGCTTGTTTGGATTAAAAATAAATTGAATGTAAGAAATTAAATTGTAAACCATTGGAATTAAATGAAATAGCATCAGAATTGATTGAAAATTGTGTCGAAACCTTATAAATTTGCTTATGGAAGTGTTAGGATATATTGCTTATGTTAAACATGTGTTTAACTATTGAAATTAAGTGAAATGTTAATAAACTTTGTATATTTGTCACTTACATGTTGTAATTGAGTTAGTACAGGTTCAGGGAAGCCGTTTGGCTGGTTTTGATCGTGCAAATTGCTAAAAATAAATAGTCGCTTGCTTAAAATGCTAAATAAAGGTACGCCTATGCAATAAAAATAGGAAATATGAATTGTTTTTGCTTTTTCCGACCGTGTGGGTCGATGTATATATATTTATCTCTTTTGTCAAATTGGAAAAGCTCCTCCGTACAAAGGAGATTCTGCCAAAATTTTCCGAAAATTATGGGAGAGAATTTTTGAAAATTTTGAAATTTTCATTAACGACAAATGATTTAAAATTTGTAAGCAAATAGAATTGAAAACCGAAATAATGGAATTCATTTTGGATTGGGTCAAGTATAGTTGAAGAATTAATTCAAGATGAACTATAATATTAAAAGTTTGGAAATTAAAATGAATGAGGTAATGTGAATGGAATTCAATATTTAAATGAAAGGGATATTGGATTCAAATGAATTTGAAAACGAAAATTCGAATGAAAGTATGGGAAAACCAAATTGGTGAGGTGAAAATAGTTATAAGGAGTGAATAAAAAGTTTCCATATTAAATTTAAGAATGAATGGTGAAGTTCTTATGTAAATTAGGCATTGGAAGTATACTAAGTTCATAATTGAATGAAAATCAAATTGGAAGGCTGTGATTGGATATTATTGCAGAGTTGTGTACAGGTAATTTAGAAAGCAAGAGAAATTTGGATTTTGATTTCAGAAGATAAGTAAAATTTCTCAACAAAAGGAGTGTATTTAAATTTCTGTATGAAATTTGATTGGATTTTGATTTTGCCACTTGGCATTTTGTTTTCTTTTGGGATTTGGAGGCCCGTAAAGGCATTTTGTAGTTGTACCGAGCTAGCCGCGCAAAGGAGATGCTGGCGAAATTTTTCGAAAATTTAAGGAGTTAGAAGAATTTTGAGAAATTTTGATAACCTAAAATTTGAATTTAAATTTATATTTGAATTGGTAAGTAAGTGATATTGGTGGGGACTTATGGATAGATTGGGAAGTTAATAAGAGGGATAGTGTGTCTTTGATAAAAGATTTATTTGGGCAAGTTGCTTAAAACTATTTGGGTTGAGGAAATAGTTAAGGGGTTATGGATCATTCTTTCTAACTAGCAATTTTGGGGACGAAATTCTTTTAAGGAGGGAGGAATGTGACGACCCGGAATTTTTGGATATTTGAAATGGGGATATTTAATTAATTTCAAATATTTAAAAGTTAATTTTTAACTTGAATTTCAAATATCAATATTTATTGGATAATTAATTGTTGAATTAAACAATTAAAAATTGGGTAAATTGTTGAATCTGGAGTTTTAGGCCTGTTAAAAATAATTTAAAGGCTTATAAAATTTCATATTACTAATACTGAAGGTGATAGAACTTTTAAAATTGAATTTCAAAGCGTTTTGTTCAGTTTTGAAGATTTTATATTTTAATTTGAATTTAAAAATAGCGTTCCGATGCACTGTCTCGGAATTCGACGAAACCAGTTCCATTGGATCCGTAATAGTGTATTATTATTGGATTTCAAATTTCTTAGTGATTGAAATTTTTGTGTGAGCGTACGATAAATAAACGCGCTGAAATTTATATCGAAAATTCAATATAATAATTAGAACCAAAAAGCTATCTTCACCATACGATCGAATTAGGATTCGAAACCTTTTACATTGCATTCGAAATAGGGGTTTAACATTATAAACGCCTAGCGGCACACCTCGATAGGACTTTGAGATTTTTAGTTACGAATTCAAGTCGATTTAAATTTAAGTTCAAAATACATTGATAAATTGTCTGGTCAACTTTTCCTTTCAGCCGTTTTTTTATTCCATCGGTCATTACTCCTTTCACTCAAATCACCGTGCTTTTCCTTCTCAAGCATGCTTCCCCTTCAATTTCGTGTCCCTTTTTTTATATCCGAGCATTCTCTTTCGAAAATCAACAACAACAAAAAAATGCCGAGAATCAACAGAACGAAATTCATTTTTGTTCGAAAATCAAAAGGGGGCCGCTCTCTCTGTTTTAGACATATCGAGTCGATCAAATCGCGATTTCCTCTTCCAGTTCGAACGCCTTCAAGATTGTTTCAAAATCAAATCATTTCTAAAGAAGAGAATCGCGGTCGCTAGAGTGAAGCCGACATCATTCTTTTAGGCTTCCTCATCAAGCTGTTGTTCGACTTTGGGGAATCAAAGAGTTCGTGGTCCAGTTGGGACGTGAGTTAGGGCTCGAACGGGAGGCATTCGATCGAGGTTGGGGTCAGTGCGATTCGCGAGGCAGAAGTGGTAACGCGAGCGAGGCGATGGTGGGGAACTCCGTTCTCGTGTGCACGTTGGCGATTGAGGCGACGACTATGAGGCGAGGAGCTGATATGCGCATGCGTGGGAAGGATAAAGACGAGGCAGCAGCCGGGGTGCTCGAACGTTCATTGTTCCAGACGATTACAGGCCGAGCAGTGAGGTATAAATGTTTTATTCACATGAATTTTAATCTGAACATATAGATTTGGAATTTACAGCTAGTTTCATATTACAGTTAAGTGTTAATGTTTATAAAAATAGATAGACATATGCACATATGTAACTTAGTGTAAAATTTGAAAATGATATATTGAGGTGTTTAATTTATTCAATCAACTTATTTAACTATTTTATAACTTGTTGAAAAGAAATTTAGTAAAAATCAAAGCAATATTAAATATAAGTTATTTTACATATACATGTAATTTCGAAAGTGAATAAATATACCTACATCCCTATTTTCATTTACTGATTAGTTCAAAAATAATGTATTTGGGTGATTAACCTGATAAATTACTTATTAAATTTTATTTACAAATAGATTTTCTTTTTAGGGGAGAATTATTTGGTTGAAATCAAATTATTTAATGATAAGTGATTATTCGATTAGTTCGAATATTAATAAATTATAAATTTTTTATTCAAGGTCGGAAATAAGAAACCATGGCAATATTGAAGTGGATGGCAAATCTAAAATCAAAGGTGAGTTAATCTCACCCATCTGGTTTAATTTAAATTTAAATGGTTAAATTTAACTATTTGGTTGAATGCTTGCATTGATTGGATTTGCTATATAATATATAGTAGTATATATATAGTATATATTGGAGTGATTGATTTCCCGCATTATATAGCGGATGAGACCCTATGCGCCGCATAATAGCGGATGATATTTTATAAATCACATATACTATGATATTCCGCCTCGAAGTGGAATTGGTATCTTATATTGTGCTAACGTCTGTGGATGCAGGGAAACAGGTTGGAGGGATCCAACTGGATTCCTCAAAATTTATTTAAATTATTTAATATTCTGTGTTCTGAATATTAATATCCTGTGATAAATTGATTGACAATTGTAATGTTGGATGATATAATTGGATTGAATATTTAAGTAAAATAATTCAAGTGAATTGGAATAAACTTAATAATGAATTGAAAATAAAATACAAGAATAAAAGTGATTCAGGATTCTAACAAATATGGAATAAGGGGATTTTGAATTAATACAGGAATAATAAATTTTAAACTAAAATAATATTATTTAAAAGAATAAAAGAGTTTATTCTTTTTTTTTAATTTTAAGGATTAAATTTTAAGTAAAGGTTAGATGGGAATTTTTGGAAATCTGGAATTGGTATTTTAGTAAAAAGAGTTTTTAACTCATAATTAAGAAATAAAATCTGGAAGTTAATGTATTTTAAAATAAATGAGTAAATAAGGAAATTTATTTCGAAGTGAAGCGAAATCAATTATAAATTGATTTAAGTGTTTGAAATTAAAATTTAAACGAGAAGTGTATTTCTCTGGATAGCCAAGTACGTTTTCTAAAGCAATTTTAAAGTATAAATTTAAAGTTTTAATGTTGTTTGAAAAGCATGTTTTAGAAAATTTATTATTTTTAAGTATTAAATTCTAAAGTAAGTGTTTATTTTCAAATCTATTATTATAGTAAATATATATAAGTAACTTGGTATCATGTTTTAAAAAGGGAAATTAGTTTATATTTACAAAGTGTTTTATTTTAAATATTTTTAAAGTATATATATTTTCAATAGAGTATTAAAGTAGTTTTAATTTCAATATAATAAAGTATATTTTATAATAAAGTGCTTTGAAATTATTTTTAAATCTAAAGTATTTTGTACTTGGTGTTTCAGTGGAAATAAATATTTGGGAAGTTATTCCGTGGGAGGAATATGTTTGAAATCATTTTCAAAGGGGTTTGGAAATAGAATAATATCTTGTAAATATATTTTGGGAAAAATAAATAATTGGGGAAATTATTTATTGATTGATGGTTGTTTGTGATTGTTAATTGATAGTTAAATAACCGACTATCAATATTGGCCAAATGCGCTGATCGTTTCGAGGAGACCGCGATCGTGATTTATTTCTCGAAAACCACTTCGATCCGGTTTGTACGTTTTGTGTGGAAACGAGTTTGAAATCGAAGATGGTACAGTGAAGAGCAAGGGCTAGTCGCTACTAATCCCGAGGGTGATTCCAAAATGGATGTAGTAGGAGTAGTGCCTTCGGTTCCGTTCGGACCCGGGACGGACTTGTATGGACGAATGCTTTCGGGACATTGTCAGGTGGACGATAGACATTCTAAGGGATATGTTCTAAAGAGGTAATGCTTAGCCTCGAGCCTCATCAACCGGGAATGACTGAAAATTAGGGGTTATGCAGCAAGGCTTCGTAAGTAGCCCACACTTAAGAGTAAGGTCATTCCTGTCTAGATGTCCCTTTTTATTTCGGCTTAATGTGCAGTTGCTGATCACAACCGTAGGGTGGTCTTATTCGGAAACACCCAGTAAGGGGTAGTTCCAGCCTTGTGTTGCAGGGGAGCGGGTGTACTCCTCGGTACTGTGATCTAGGCCACGTACTGTGGCAGGTGGTACCCCAGTGCCTAGTCATTCGTTGGAAATCCATTTTCCCTATGTGCCTTTACGGTTTTTGTTTGTATTACCCAGTTTGTGGCTATATGTGGAATTTAATCATGTAACAATTTCAGCTATTTTGATATGTATTTGTATATAGACACTATTATAATATCAGAGGATTTTTAATAAAAAATGCTTCAGCTATCGTAAGGGAAAAACCCGACATGTTTATTTGTGGCGTGGTCTTACGAGATGCTTTTGTTTTCAAAAGGATTTTTTTTGAAACTTTAATAATAAATTTGAGTGTGATTTTCTCGCGTTGGTATTCCAGACTGACTCGGGTGTTGTTTTATATGATGCTCGGGTCAGACCGAGACAAACAGGTTCAGGTTATAGCTGTGGAGCTCAGGAGATGAGCTGGATGGCAAGACGTATCACTCGTACTTGGTATTTATATTCCGCGGTGTTGTGTATTCTGTATGTTGAGACTAGTTATTTAAAGCTGTCCTGAGTTGTGATGTTGATTTCATTGTACTCTGATGTATACTCTGATGATGTATTGTATAAACAGGTATAGTTTTGATTTGTGTAAAGATCTGTTAATATATATTATATTTTATTCTGCTGCGATGGTTAGATTTTTATGTTGTTTTCTACATTCTTCTTTTACCTCTTTCTTTTCTTTAACCCAAATGGTTAGTATTTCCGCTCTCCTTGGGTTGATATGATGGAAATTAATGTCAATTCAAGGAATACGGGCTTGGGGGCTATTACAATAAAAGTTTGTGAAGTTGATATATGTGTTAGAAAACATATCATGTTGCAACAACTTAGCGACAACTTGTTTTGGTTGAAAACGGTGTTTTGTTGACAAATTTTGCAGTCAAAATTTGATGTTTCTGTTAACCAGTATATTCAAGTAAACCAAACTTAAAAATGAACTTTTTTCTTCTTTTAAATAAATTGAAAACATATCTATTCAAATTTTAAATTATAATATCAAAATCGCTATTTTTAGAGTGTATGTAAAATAGATAAAATATGACAAATTTTGGTTATTTTTGTAAAACGATCATTAATATACTTTTAAATCTTTTAATATATTTTATTATCTTTATTAGGTTATTTTAATAAGATTGAACTTTTCAAATAAATATTTAAACCTATTTATTTCAGCATTTACTTATTTTTAACAAAATTTAACTTTTGCTGAAAATCCAAATTTATGCTTTTTAATTATTAACTATAAGAACAAATAATTTCTCTATTATTATTTATTATATATTACATGTTTATCAAAGTATTAAACCTTTTTAAATTTAAAATAAATAAAATACCTCATTTTCGATGTAGCGAAATTACGGTTCGTTACATTAATGATCGGGTCTTTAAAGTAATTAATGAATTTATGGAAAAAGGAAAAATTCTTAAAAGCATTATTCATACTTTTATTACTTTCATTCCCAAAAATAAAAAACCCTATATGTATTAGTGGCTATAGACCTATTTCTTGTTCAATTTTATTACAAAATTATTGCTACTTTGTTAAGTAATAGATTAAAAGTATTTTTGCCTTTTCTCATTTTCAAAAATCATAGTTCGGCCTATTAACCATCTTATTTATGCAAATGACCTTATGGTTTTCGTTAAGGCAAACAGAGATAATGTAGATACTATTAAAAAAAAATGAAAATTGTATAAATATGCAAGGTTACAACTTAATGAATGTAAAAATAAAGCATACGTTCAACATGCATAGTAGGAATAAAAAGAAGTTCTAGATCCTCTAAATATTGCAGAAGGTAGCCTTCCTATTAAATATTTGAGTCTACCTTTATCTTTTAGTAAAATCAAAGACTTTGACTGTTCTATGCTTGTTGATAAAAATTCAAGAGAAAATGGAAACTTCATCATGCAAACTACTTTCTATTGTAGGCAGAATGGAACTTATAAAACCTATTGTATATTCTATCATTTTGTATTGGGTACAAATACAACATATTCCAGATGTATCCATTAGTGAAATAGAAAGTAGATGTGCAGACTTTTTATAGAGGTGTAAATATCATAAAATTAGCTGGAATATTGTCCGTAGGCCTATTGAAAGAAGGGGGTTTTGGCGTTAGAAGCATGAAAGATCTAAGTTTAACTTGTCATTTAAAATTACTTTGGAGATTTATTAGTGTTGATTCATTGTGGGATAAGTGGATGAGGTCTAAATACATTAAAAATTGTAATTTTAGAATATATAGTCAAAGTACAATCAGTCTTGTACTTGGAAAAAATTTTTAACATGTAGAAATATGGGCAAATATGTACATGAAAGAAAATTCAAACTAGGTGAAGAAACTAGTTCATGGTCTGACCCTAGCTTTAAAAATGAATCGTGCATTAATAAAGTTTGGTGGGATAATCTACTTATTTTTGGTGGTTCTAATGCAACAATTCAGTGATCATTAAGGACATACAGTGGCTACCACATTTACATCCAATTACTCATCCAAATAAACATGATATTTGCAATATATCTCTTGATCTTAATGCAGAATGTGACTATTAGGAATTGACAGCAAGCATTAAATGGAAGTTCTCTTTTAAAAAAATAAAAACCCCAATGTTGAATGGTATAGTTGCATATGGAATAAAGTGATTAGTCCTAAGATGGCATTTTGTACTTTTTTTTGCTATCAATAACAGATTGCCAAATTGGGACAAACTGAATAAATAAGGAAATCTAACAAATTCACTGTGTTCCCTATGTAATCTAATATATGAAAGTGCTAATCATTTGTTTTTTGAATGCAATTATTCTTATTTTATGATGAATCACATTCAAACTATATTAGGTATTTCGAACAATGGAAATATGAAGCTCAAGCAAGCAATTCAAAATTTCAACAGTGCATTTAAGTCTAAATCTACAAAAAGAGATTTTGCTCACATACTACTTACTACTTTAGTCTTTTATATATGGAAAGAAAGAAATTTCTAAAATCCTAATATAGCCAATATGAATAAAGAGAAAAATGGTTACTTATCGAGACTGATAGTAGAATTATCCTCCAAAAGTCTAAGAAAAATTTAATGATCAAACCAAGTTTGCATTTTTACCTATAGAGTGTTGTTGAGAAGCCAACAACAATCACTTGGAGCAATTTCTTGCTTATTCGAAGGAATTCCAGAAAAATCGGCAAGCCACAGATGAAAATATAATAGATCATGACTTGCATCAAGGCTGTGCTGTTATCACCTAGAAGTAATTAATAGTTGTTAATCACGATGACCTTAGAAATGTTAATCATTCTTTTATTTATTTTTATTAGAAGAAGAACGACTTCAACATGGCTATTGAAGGGATGAGAGGAAGATTTACTGAATGTTTAACATATTGGGAGAGAAGGGAAGCTAGCGGGGCTAAGTAGGATGGATGAGATTCGTTGAAAATGGATTCGTCGCTCCGCCATTTTAGAATTTTTTTCTTTTGTCTGAGAGATAGTAGAGATATGTTGGTGTAATTCCATTCATAAGGTTTAGTTTACATTGTATTGTATGGTATCGAGTAGGATGAATTCTCCACCCGTTTCTACATGTTTATAATCTTTTGGATTCGCCATTACACCTTCTATTCAAAAATAAATACTTTACATTATGATTGTATTTTAATGCTGCATTTCTAACACACTCAATGAAAAATATCAACCAACAAATCTCTATGAAACCCAAATTCTTTTATTATCCTATTGATACACAACACTAAATAAACACAATAAATCCAATATTTTTTTACCCACATCAAATGGAAAATAGTTGCAAAATCTTGAAACTTCTCTGTTTTGTTAACAGTAAACATATGACAAATGGTATAAAATATAAAAATGGATATACTTGATATGTGATGCGTCGATTGGAAAAATAGCGGATAATAAATTGATGTGAAAAAAAATTATGCTTTATGTTTTTTAACTATAACACTGTTTAAAGAAAAATAAAGTATAAAAATATATTTATCATCAATCAAGCAATATGTATACACCATAATTTATCTTTAGATAAACCGAGCTTTCTACTACTTAGCTATCATGATTAATTTTTCATAGAAACTAGATCTAGTTTCATATAGCATAATCAAATAACACTTTTAATCACCAAAAAGCAAAGCACAAAGAGTTACAAATCATCCACCTAAGCAAATATATATATATATATATATAAAACAAATAATTGCATAATATCCCTTTGACATTGTAAATAGTAAATACAGAAGAACACTGGTAATGATGCAAGTTTGCATCTACTTAATATGACAAAAGTAAAGCATTGAAATGCGTACGAGCAAAAAAAAGATCCTGAGATGTTTGTGACATCATATAAATATAATTATAAATAAATGGAAAGAATAGAAAAAGGTTTCTCTCGAAGGACGAAGAATAATAAAGACACTTGTTTTTTCAATCCGATGCCAAATTACCAAAGTAGTCCTGCATCATCGTATATAGCATTTGGATTTCCTGGTGGAGCACACTAATCAGTCTTCTAATGTCATCCACTTTTTTCAGCTACAAAACATTAATTATGGGTTATGAAATATGTACTTTTTTAATTTTTTTTCGGTTGAAATTATCTTAAAACTTTACCATCAGATCCACTCTATCTTCTCCTTGTATCAAACCCTCCTTACCCTTCTCACCCTCCTTACTCCCCTCAGCATAGCCTTTGATGTGTTTTCCATAAGAGGATCTCAATATGCTGTCTAGCCGTATTGAAAAACTCCCACGCAACAAAGTTTGCACCACTTTCCTATAAATAGACATAGGGGAAAGGGAAAAAAATTCAGTACTCAGGAAAAATATACTATTCGACTAAAAAAATATTACAAGAAGCCTCATCTTATTTACAGCTGTAATAATTTCTTTTGCCCCTGTTCATTTTGTAAAATTAAAAACACCCCATTAATTCCTTTTAACCCACCACTCAATACCGGTTATACCCTTTTTATTCCAAGATTAATACCGTAACATGTAACTGAAAATTATAACAGTGAACGAAGAAAATCAAAGTTGGGCATAAACAGGATGTGATTTAGTCATATCGAGAGGAAGATGAAAAAATGTAATTTTTTGTTAATTTTTTATATCAGATTTAGTGGGGGTGAGAACAGAAAAAGTAATGAGGTGGAAAAAGAAATATCCTTGCAGCAAAAACATACCGTTGTTGGACTTCTTCCAGCGTAGGATCATGATCCTTCTCAGCAACCATTTCTCCTCCATCAACATCCATCTCTCTGTCGGTGCCCCCTTCCATTTCTCCTCCTTCAGCTTCCGTTTCTCCATTGGCACTCCCTTTCAATGTCCCTTCGTCAGCTTCCACTTCTCCATTAGCTTCTTCCATTTCCCCTCCGTCAACTTCGACTTCTCCATCGGCGCTGCATTTCATTTCTCCTCCATCAACACATTTGGATGGTTGATTGATCCCCATTGACATCATTTCCCATTACTTTTTCAGCTCCGCCACAGTGATGGTAGGTTCCATCCTAATTGCGGCTTGCAAAAATTAGGATTACGCTTTCCATTAGGAAAAGCTTCTGATTTATACAATGCAATATTTTTGAAAGATTTGAATTTATATATGCAAGAGATACGTTGGACCAATTTCATGCTGGTAGCAAAAAAATATTACACCAAAGCTATTATATTTAAATCCGAATGGCACACGCTACACGCATGCATTTAAATAGAGCAAATGATATATGTTTCAAGAAATGCAAGAATATATGTGTGTATGTATGTGCGTGCTTATATATATATATATATATATAACAGAAAATAACATAATTTGCAAGTGCAAATTAACATAAAAATGACATGCACGAAAGAAAACTATTAAAATAAAATAATCAATAAAGAACATTTATTTCATCTCTGATGACTATTATTTTATAAGTTTGTCTTACTTAAAAAAGGAATTATAGTTTGATATTTGACCATAGTATTTTAATGAAATTAACTTAAAAAATATAATTAATTATGCTTAAATTTGGTTAACATGTGTTTTGTAAGTTTATGATATATGTAATAATAGACTAATAGTTATTGGTTTTCAGAATATAAATATTGTATCTTATAAGTGTTGCATTTGGCTTATTGTGTATATTAATTGACAGCTAATTAGTGCCTTTGAATCATGTTACTTTTTGTGCCAAAACTTATTTGATCTTGTTGACTTACACATGGTCATTTTGTTAATTATGGTCAAATTTATATGAAACAACATTTAATTGGTATGATTTCTAGCTTTCAAAAAATTAACTTTTTCCAGTAACTTTTTTATCTTAGCAATCAAAGTTTTTATTTTTTCACCTTATAATCGTGATGTATATATTTAGAAAGGTTTTAATTTTACATATTCTTTTTGAGTAAACATTCACCTAAGAATATACATGATGTAGTTGAATAATAGTATTAGTTGTGGAAGGTTTTAATATTTTGTGCCTCTTGAATAATAAGCATGTGAATTGAACCACATATGTGCATTAACCAGCAAGTTTTAATTTTTTATGTTTCTTATATATGAAGATGTATCTAACCACGTGTGCACTGACTTTAAAGGATAGCTATGCTGAATTTTGGACTTTATTGATATAGTGGGTCCTACTCTAACATTTGTCCATGTAACATGTGCAATTAATTTATTATATACTATTATTAAAGAACATGATAGCATCAAAATTCAACACAATTATTTTATGGATTAAAATTTTTATATGCATGTATTTTGGAGTACCTATTGAAGCATAACTAGAAATAAAAATGGTTTTCAAGTCTGGAGTCTCCATTAAATCGTAACCACAAACATAAACACAATAAGATTTAAATATTTAAAACATAACTAAGGCAAACCCATTCCATGACAGTTTGATGTGTGCGAATCCTCCTAAAATACAAATCACGTGTGAATAAATGCTAATTTGGCTAAGTTTCAACTAAACTAATAAAAATGAAGTACAATTTTCTATAGTATATTAACTCTATATCGTATGTGGTATAATTTTCTGTAGATTACATAATATTGAATGGGTTTGATGCTGTCCTTATTGCTACGAAAGATATCAAATATGATGGAGGTGCTCAAAAAAATAAAAAAGTCTTCAGTTTGTATTTTGAGCACGTTTGGTTATAGCATATTGTTGCAGATGTATAAGAGGATAAAAGCATTTTTGGGTGCAATGAAAGGAGTTTGTGCAAGCAATCTTTACAATCTAAATGATTGGAAATCATGGATAATTCTACAATAGCAGTGTGTTCCATTGGCTCATATTCTACTCAACATTGATATGTTAAACCATCTCCAACAGTTTTGGGGCTTTCAAATTCAATATTTTTTAGCTGAGTTCTTATATTTATTTCATTTTAAAATATGTTCATAAACCTATATCAATCCTGTCCTTCACCTTCATGTTATTTATATGACAAATATATTATTTCAATATATGAAATTGTACCTATATGATAAACTTAGCGGAATCGATTTTCATTCTTGAACCTGATGAGAAAGATGAGGCAAAAGCTTAAAATTAAAAATGTGTTGTGCATGTAAATAACATAACTAATTTTTTGGATTCTTACATAAATATCCATCTAGCTTTCTACCTAGCTTTTGACCAACCTTTCCAAATTTGTATTGTTTGCACTTGACAAATATCAACCAAAGGATGAAATAAGAATAAAAAGACATTACGTAGAAGACCACCTATATAAGAAGTTTACTAAAAAATAAATATTAAAATATGGGAGAATCATTATGTGTTGTAAAGAAGACCAGATGTGACATCCTGGAATTTCGAGGAATTTAAAATGCGATAATCTCTTAATTAAAGTATTTTAAATTGATTTAAATTGTTATTTTCAAATATAAATAACCAATAAATTTATAATGTGATGTTTTAAATTATGATTTTAAATTGATTTTAAATAAGAATAATTAGTCACAGATTTAATCTGTGTTATTTTATAAATGGATTTAAATAGTCCTATATATTCTAATTTAATAAGTATTATATAAATGTGTATATTTATGTAATTAGAGGAAAAGTATGATTTGGGACTTTAATATAAAAGGGTTCCAATGTAATTACAATAAAAATCTATCTTAATTTAAATAAAATTCCACTTATTCACTTTAGATCTATATATAATAATGTGATGTAATTTTTAGTAATAATGTGTAAGTTGAAGTAAATCTTGTCTATATTAAATATAAATATAAAACATATATATGGTCAAAAATGCAAGTATAAATATATATACTTATAAACATAAGAGACTGACATATTTAACATAAGTAAAAATAAAATAAATGAAAGTAAATAAAGTGAATGAATATAAATAGAGTGTTGGTAGTTAAGTTTAAATTAGAGCATATACATTAGTTAAACAAATAAGTAGTCATGTAAAATAAATAAATGACTAGGTAAAATAAATATAATAACTTATTTAAGTTAAGTAAGTCTAGAAAATATGGTGTATGCTTGTAGTTTGCAGGCAAGTAATATGTGTATATTATCACCATACATATGCAAGTAACAAGTCAAAGCTAAATAAATATGCTATCACCTTATATCTCTAAGTAACAAGTCAAAACAAAGTTAAATAAAAATATTTGTACTAGCATTGTCTAGATTCGCAGGTAAGATGTAGAAAGTTAATCAAAATAAAATACATACAAGATAAACAAAGCTAAATAAATATCTGTACTTTGGCCATGAAGCTTGGCAGGCAAGGAAAATTTTAAACTAACATGCTAGTACCATACGAAATGTATAAAAAGATAAGTATGACAACTTAATAAATGACTTGTACAAAATGTTCCCATTTCAGCTGCATACAAGAAAGATCTCTGATCTAAAATACAAAAATCTTGTACTAAAACAACTTAGCCTCTGCAATTGTTTTCTTTATATCAAAGCTTCCTTTTATTTTCGTTCAATTAAAAACTGGGCACACTCAAGTTCTATAAGCCTGTAATCATTTCCCAAGTTTTCGAATGCAATCTGGAATTTGGTTACTTCATACAAACCTGAGAACTAAAGCTTCCCTCCCAGTTTCAAATCAAATCAGTTCCTCCTCAAAACTAGAAACTCATTTTCAAAGACCAATTTTGCAAATCAAAATCAAAGCCTGTACATTTTCAAATCTGAGATTTTCAAAAGACTACATTCTTCAACCTGGAATCAAAAGAAAGTTAATCAAGTTTTCAGTTTTAAGTTGCAAGCAGTCAAGTTTCAAGTTTCAAATTGTCAAGTTCAATTCAGTTTTAAAAGCCTCTGTTTTTTCTTCAAGTCAGGTGAGTTAACATACAATTTCAAGTTTTAAGTTTAATCAAAACAGTATAGGTGATTCGTTGATGATCTGGTGTTGTATGTGGTTTATTTTTGAATATAATTCTGTGTTTAATTATATAGGATGTTCTATATACTTCACTTCCCTGTTTATTGATAACAGGGTTGAATATTGGTAAAAACTCAAATTTATTTCCATCAAACCATTGTTAAGTTTAAAGTTTTCAATTAGGCAAGTAGTTTAATCCTAAATCAAGATTTTTTTTTAAACCTGTATTCAAACATGTTAGTAAATATACCAATGACATCTTGATTTACAGGTAAACATGAAAATTGTGTCAAATTCAATTGTTGTAAAATGTTAGTTAAAATTCATAACTTGAATCATCACTGAAAAATAGGATTTTTACAACAAAAATGGAAATTTTTGGTTGCGTATGCTACTAGCAGTTCACAGTTGAACAAAATATACATTTACTCTCTTCTCTGATGATCGAACAAATTTTAAAAGCTGAGATTTTGTTTGAAGCTAGTTTGAACATCTAGGGCTTAGAGAAAATTGTCGAAGGATTTTTCTATTGATCAAATTAAAGGAACGAGGTCGGGTTAGGGTTTTGTTTCGAGTGTTAGACCAGCCTGGAAATAAGGTGATTTCATCACCTCTAATGCATCGAGCTGCGTGGGGTCCTAGGGGATGGTAGGATGGAGTGTTGATGTGGTGTGGACGAAGTCGGAGCTCCTCCGATGGTCTGAGAATCACTGACGAGGTGTTTCGTTGGGTGTGGTTGGGTTCAGTTTCGAACGTAAAGCTTATTTTTTATTTGTAAATTTTGGCGTCGAATCGAATAATGATTTCGAGTTTAGGGGTGATACGAGACTTGCCGACGTTAGTGGAGTTAGCCGGAGCGGCAACGAGACACCGTGCACGTGCACGAGAACCTGCGTATCTGGTTGATTTGGGTTTTGGGGAAGACGAAGTTTTTTTTAGTGTGCTCGGGATTTTGAGGGAGTAACTCGAAGCGAGGGTCGGGGAATTTGGGGTTCCACTCGGGTCTGTACTCGAGAATGTTGAGGTGATAGCCTGCTTGTTTTAAAACTGTAGAAAATTTTATATAAGTTTTGATACCAGGGGAAGAAGAGTAGGAAACTCAGGGAGAGTCCCGAGTAGTATTCGGGTAGGACCCGAAGTGAGAAAGGAAACCCAGTTTTTGTAAAAGTTTTAAAAATAAGGATTTTGGAATTTAAAAACAAATCTTGTTAAAACTTTCTTGATAACACTACTTTATTAATATCAAATGGTTTCTTAACATTGTTAAAGAGTTTTAGAATTTATTTAATCTAAAATTTGTTTAAGTTAATTTTAAAAGATAAAAGGATTTTTTTAAATGTAAATGGTAAGTAATATATATTTAGAAGATAATGTTATCTTAAGTTAAAGAAGTTTTATTATCTTAGAAATTAATTAAGCTAAATTAGGAAATTAAGTATAATTAGTTAAATTAAATTAATTAAAGATAAAGGTTAATTAAATGGTTAATTTAAGAATAATTAAGTAATTTAATTAATTAATTGTTATAATTGATTAACTAATAAATTAGAGATAAATAAATTGGGACTTTATTAATTAATAAATTAAAGGTTGATTAATTTGAAATTAAGAAGTACTAGTGGTAAATTAGTTTTATTGATTAATAATTTGATTTAGTAATTAATTATTGAATAAAATATAATTGATCTATAGAGATTAATTAAGGATTAATTAATTTGTTAATAAGTTTATTAATCGATAATTAAAAGAATATTTAATTTGTAATTAAAGGTTAATAAATTTGTTTTAAGTCAATTAAGAAATGAATTACAATTGTAATGAATCAAATGAATGTGATTGATTCAAGGAAATTAATTGTAAATTAAATAAAGATAATCATGTGATGGTTGATTAAGTGTAAATACTTAATGAAATTGAATAGAGTAATTACTTAGCAAAGAAATAAATGAATAATTATAGGATGTAATTAGTTATAGGAAATTACTTAATGAAAGTAAAATAAAGTGTAATTACTTAGGAGAAGTAATTAAAGATTTATTACTTAGTTAATAAATCAAAGGTTTATATAATTAATTAAGGAGTTAATTAATTAAGATAAGTAATTTCAAGAGGGAAATTCCTGTATATGATTTGGATTGGTAAATGGAAGTAAATAATTTAAGTTAATTAATGTAATTAATTAAAGATTAATGTAATTAATTTTAGGTAATTAATTAATGGAAGTAATTTGTTAAGGATCATTAATTAATGTAATTAATGAAGTAATTAAATGGTAAATTACCGTGAATGGTTAAAGATAATTAATTTGTGGAATTAATTAAAGTTGTAATTACTGGAATGTAATTAAAGGTTAGTTAATCCAAGATGATTAATTAAGATGGAAATTGGAGAATGATTAATTAATTGATTTGAAATTAATTAATAATTTTGTAAGCAGGATTTATAAGATGAAATAATTAATTTAATTTATTTTAAATTAATTATAGATGAAGTAATTAATTTAATCCATTTTAAATTAATTAGAAATAAGATAATTCATTTAATTCATTTTAAATTAATTATATATGGTGTGATTATTTATCCTTGCTTATGTATGGATGGATGATATGGTTTGCCTTGAATGGTTTGAAATCTCGGAGACGAGATAAATAATGCTGTGTGATATAAATTATCTATTTCTGATGATATTGTACATTATCTATTTATGATGTTATTGTAGATCATCTATCTGTGATATTGTGAATATATAGATAATGAATGAATTGTTTTAACTTTAAAACAACTTGGCCTTAAAAGACACGGTTTGGATTTGATGAGACCGGGATCGGGTTTCCAGATTTGGATATCCGAAAACCACATCGATCCAAATTAACGATAGGTCGTGACTCTAAAGTGAAGATGAAGATTCAGAGTGCAAGGGTTATTGTCGTTAACTCTGAGGGTGATTCCAAAATGAGTGTAACGAGATAATGCCTTCGGTTTCGTTCGAACCCGGAACGAACTTGTATGGATTGAATGCTTTCAGCACATCGTCAGGTGGACGATGAGCATTCTAAGTGATGAGTTCTGATAAAGGTAATCGTGACCTCAAGCCTCATCAACCGGGAATGGCTAAAACAGGGGAGGTGCAGCAAGGCTTCGTGGGTAGCACCCACTTGAGAGTAAGATATACCTCTGTCTAGAGTCCCTTTTTCATTTCGGCTGTGTGGCGGTTGCTAGCTACAACCGCGGGGTTATCTTATTTGGAACTGTTCAGTAAGGAATGGTTCCGGCTTTGTGTTGCAGGGGACTTAGGGTGGGTCCTCGGTACGGTGATCTAGGCCACGTACTGTGACGGGCGGTACCCCAGTAGCCCTGCCATTGTATGGAATCCAAAATCCAATAAGTGCCATCGGATTTGATTGTATTACCCACATTGTTGGCTAGTATGCTGGAATTTAATCATGTAACAATTTCAGCTATTTCTTATTTACTTGAAAACCCTAGACCTATTATAATATCATTTGATTTCCTATCAAATGTTTGGTTAGCGTAAGGTAAAAACATTTCCATGTTTATGTGTGGGATGTCTTACGTGATACCCTTTGTTTTAAAGGATCTTTCAAAGTTAAGCAACTTTAACCGTTTACTCATACCAGACCCATGTCTGACCCGGAGTTTATTTCTGTTTTTCTTAAACTCTCGGGTACCCAAATTTTTACGGGTAGCCAAGGGATTCAGGTTAGCTTTGACGAATTCTGGGGGAGCAATGAAGCAGGAGGCTTCAGCGTATTGCTATATATTGGTTCCGCTGTGTTAGTGATATGTGTATTTCCGCTGTGCTGTATTTCTGTGTTGTATCGAGTTGTATTAACTAGACAGGTGTTTATAACTGTCTAGTATGTGTTGTATTATCTATATAACTCTGATGTATATGATACTATGTATTGTCTTAAGTGATATATTATATTTTATTCGTTCCGCTGTTGAGATTCTGATGTTGTTTTCTTTCTTCTTCTCTATCTTTCTATTTTCTCACCCTTTTCTTTCTTAAAAATGATGCGACTTTCCGGTAGGTGGAAACCTGGGTCGTGACAGTGGTATCAGAGCGCTAGGTTGAGCGAATACCTAGACTCTTAAGTGATTTCTTTCTTGAGAGAGCGTATTTGTATTTTTGATATATATATATTTATATATTCTACTTATTTGTTGGGTTACCCGTTCAGGTTTTCCCAATATAAGTTATAAAGGTAGATAAGGTGGTGGTGTGTGTAACACGACTACCAATGGTTGGAGTTTGTAGAAGTTGGAAGTGTATCTGCCGAGACTGTAGACCTAATACCGTCTCGAGCGAGTTTTGTTTGATGTTAGGGTTTTATTGATCTCTGAAGGAAGCCTGTTAAGGATTCGGAGTTCATCATTGAAGTGCAAGTTTGATCACGCTCGTGTGAGCGGATTTTTAAGAGTTTCGATCTGTCGATTGGACAGAAGTAAGTCATGATATCTTGATACCTCAGGATGTTGTAGCTGTGTGATGAGACACAGTGACTATGGATATTTCCGAAGATGTTTCTTTGGAACAAGTTTAGGAAGTCTTTGGGCATCTGGGTAGCTCGGAGTGTTCTTTGTGTCGTCAAGGAAGTCTTCGGGCTAGGCAGTTTTTCTCGAGGTAATTTCAGAAGCATCAGAGTGATTCCGTTTCTTCGACGGATTGGCTTCATAAGCGTAAGCTGTTCTGATGGGTAAAGAGAGAGCAGTTTTTCTTTGGATTTAGGCTGGATTGATCGCAAAAGTGACTTGTGATAGTCTGAGTGTTCTTTGGGATTGTCCGAGATTTTCTTGATGTTCTCAGGAAGTCAGAGTTTTGTCAGCATCTGGAGATTGAGATTGGTATCGACTGGATTCCAAAAATGGTACCGATGGTTTCTTAGGAAGATTTGGTGGATCATTTGTGTTTCCTCTTCTGTATCTAGTTTCGAGTTTCTTCTAGCTAAGGGTAGCTGAAGACAGTACCCTTGACTGAGGACTCATTTGTTTCTTTGAGCAGTTCATTCCGTTTGTGGTGGATCTGTTGTGTTGTGTGTCCAAGAGGTGTTGGTTAAGATTTTTGTTCGAGTTCATCGACATTCTTATCTACTTTAGATCGGAGTTGTGCAGCGGAAGCATGGTGGCAGCTGTTTTAGAGTGGAAGCAACCGGAAGTTGCAATGTTTTGAGATTGGAGAATTTCTACGAGAATTTTTCTGGATGGAGACCAGATTGGCAGTGCATATGTTTTGTCTTTTCCGGATAGGAGAAGCAAGTTGTAACCTATTGATGATGTTGGAGTAGAGTTGTATTCTAGATTTTGGATAAATCTGGAAAGGAACTTTTGGGGAGTCATTCTGATCCAGTTTGTTTATTGAAGCATCAGCGAAGTTGGAGACTTCATGGTTGTTGAGATTTTCTTCGGTAAAGGGAGCAATAAGATTGGGTAAGACTGTGACGTTAGCTCCGAAGAATATTGGATATTTCTGTATTCTGCTAAGGATAAGTGTTTTGGATTTCAAAAGTGAATTGCCAGTTTAGAGAACTGGGATTCGTTGTATTTCACGTGTCTCTGAGGGAGTACGTGTAAGATCTATCATTGGTTTTGGTACCAGCAGTTTAGGGAGTTTGGTTGTTGAGTCAGACTTATCTATAGTCTGATATCCTGTCTTGTTTTATAGATCTAGTTGAGTAGGAGCTCAGTAGCTCAGTAGTGCAGCTAGTTTGGATTCAGTAGGGTGAGTATTCCAGTATCTGTACCTAGAAAACTCGAGAAAATTTTTATGAAGCTTATCCGGATCTGTGTCCGAATAGCTAGTGTTGTTTGTTTGGTTGAAATTGTTTGTTTGATTGAAATTGTTTGATTGGTTGTGTATGGCTGATGTGTATGCTGAATTGGTTTAAAATAAAATAAAACTTTGGATTATCTTTTGTTTTAAATTTCGAGGACGAAATTCTTTTAAGGGGGAAGGAATGTGACATCCTGGAATTTCGAGGAATTTAAAATGCGATAATCTCTTAATTAAAGTATTTTAAATTGATTTAAATTGTTATTTTCAAATATAAATAACCAATAAATTTATAATGTGATGTTTTAAATTATGATTTTAAATTGATTTTAAATAAGAATAATTAGTCACAGATTTAATCTGTGTTATTTTATAAATGGATTTAAATAGTCCTATATATTCTAATTTAATAAGTATTATATAAATGTGTATATTTATGTAATTAGAGGAAAAGTATGATTTGGGACTTTAATATAAAAGGGTTCCAATGTAATTACAATAAAAATCTATCTTAATTTAAATAAAATTCCACTTATTCACTTTAGATCTATATATAATAATGTGATGTAATTTTTAGTAATAATGTGTAAGTTGAAGTAAATCTTGTCTATATTAAATATAAATATAAAACATATATATGGTCAAAAATGCAAGTATAAATATATATACTTATAAACATAAGAGACTGACATATTTAACATAAGTAAAAATAAAATAAATGAAAGTAAATAAAGTGAATGAATATAAATAGAGTGTTGGTAGTTAAGTTTAAATTAGAGCATATACATTAGTTAAACAAATAAGTAGTCATGTAAAATAAATAAATGACTAGGTAAAATAAATATAATAACTTATTTAAGTTAAGTAAGTCTAGAAAATATGGTGTATGCTTGTAGTTTGCAGGCAAGTAATATGTGTATATTATCACCATACATATGCAAGTAACAAGTCAAAGCTAAATAAATATGCTATCACCTTATATCTCTAAGTAACAAGTCAAAACAAAGTTAAATAAAAATATTTGTACTAGCATTGTCTAGATTCGCAGGTAAGATGTAGAAAGTTAATCAAAATAAAATACATACAAGATAAACAAAGCTAAATAAATATCTGTACTTTGGCCATGAAGCTTGGCAGGCAAGGAAAATTTTAAACTAACATGCTAGTACCATACGAAATGTATAAAAAGATAAGTATGACAACTTAATAAATGACTTGTACAAAATGTTCCCATTTCAGCTGCATACAAGAAAGATCTCTGATCTAAAATACAAAAATCTTGTACTAAAACAACTTAGCCTCTGCAATTGTTTTCTTTATATCAAAGCTTCCTTTTATTTTCGTTTAATTAAAAACTGGGCACACTCAAGTTCTATAAGCCTGTAATCATTTCCCAAGTTTTCGAATGCAATCTGGAATTTGGTTACTTCATACAAACCTGAGAACTAAAGCTTCCCTCCCAGTTTCAAATCAAATCAGTTCCTCCTCAAAACTAGAAACTCATTTTCAAAGACCAATTTTGCAAATCAAAATCAAAGCCTGTACATTTTCAAATCTGAGATTTTCAAAAGACTACATTCTTCAACCTGGAATCAAAAGCAAGTTAATCAAGTTTTCAGTTTTAAGTTGCAAGCAGTCAAGTTTCAAGTTTCAAATTGTCAAGTTCAATTCAGTTTTAAAAGCCTCTGTTTTTTCTTCAAGTCAGGTGAGTTAACATACAATTTCAAGTTTTAAGTTTAATCAAAACAGTATAGGTGATTCGTTGATGATCTGGTGTTGTATGTGGTTTATTTTTGAATATAATTCTGTGTTTAATTATATAGGATGTTCTATATACTTCACTTCCCTGTTTATTGATAACAGGGTTGAATATTGGTAAAAACTCAAATTTATTTCCATCAAACCATTGTTAAGTTTAAAGTTTTCAATTAGGCAAGTAGTTTAATCCTAAATCAAGATTTTTTTTTAAACCTGTATTCAAACATGTTAGTAAATATACCAATGACATCTTGATTTACAGGTAAACATGAAAATTGTGTCAAATTCAATTGTTGTAAAATGTTAGTTAAAATTCATAACTTGAATCATCACTGAAAAATAGGATTTTTACAACAAAAATGGAAATTTTTGGTTGCGTATGCTACTAGCAGTTCACAGTTGAACAAAATATACATTTACTCTCTTCTCTGATGATCGAACAAATTTTAAAAGCTGAGATTTTGTTTGAAGCTAGTTTGAACATCTAGGGCTTAGAGAAAATTGTCGAAGGATTTTTCTATTGATCAAATTAAAGGAACGAGGTCGGGTTAGGGTTTTGTTTCGAGTGTTAGACCAGCCTGGAAATAAGGTGATTTCATCACCTCTGATGCATCGAGCTGCGTGGGGTCCTAGGGGATGGTAGGATGGAGTGTTGATGTGGTGTGGACGAAGTCGGAGCTCCTCCGATGGTCTGAGAATCACTGACGAGGTGTTTCGTTGGGTGTGGTTGGGTTCAGTTTCGAACGTAAAGCTTATTTTTTATTTGTAAATTTTGGCGTCGAATCGAATAATGATTTCAAGTTTAGGGGTGATACGAGACTTGCCGACGTTAGTGGAGTTAGCCGGAGCGGCAACGAGACACCGTGCACGTGCATGAGAACCTGCGTATCTGGTTGATTTGGGTTTTGGGGAAGACGAAGTTTTTTTTAGTGTGCTCGGGATTTTGAGGGAGTAACTCGAAGCGAGGGTCGGGGAATTTGGGGTTCCACTCGGGTCTGTACTCGAGAATGTTGAGGTGATAGCCTGCTTGTTTTAAAACTGTAGAAAATTTTATATAAGTTTTGATACCAGGGGAAGAAGAGTAGGAAACTCGGGGAGAGTCCCGAGTAGTATTCGGGTAGGACCCGAAGTGAGAAAGGAAACCCAGTTTTTGTAAAAGTTTTAAAAATAAGGATTTTGGAATTTAAAAACAAATCTTGTTAAAACTTTCTTGATAACACTACTTTATTTATATCAAATGGTTTCTTAACATTGTTAAAGAGTTTTAGAATTTATTTAATCTAAAATTTGTTTAAGTTAATTTTAAAAGATAAAAGGATTTTTTTAAATGTAAATGGTAAGTAATATATATTTAGAAGATAATGTTATCTTAAGTTAAAGAAGTTTTATTATCTTAGAAATTAATTAAGCTAAATTAGGAAATTAAGTATAATTAGTTAAATTAAATTAATTAAAGATAAAGGTTAATTAAATGGTTAATTTAAGAATAATTAAGTAATTTAATTAATTAATTGTTATAATTGATTAACTAATAAATTAGAGATAAATAAATTGGGACTTTATTAATTAATAAATTAAAGGTTGATTAATTTGAAATTAAGAAGTACTAGTGGTAATTTAGTTTTATTGATTAATAATTTGATTTAGTAATTAATTATTGAATAAAATATAATTGATCTATAGAGATTAATTAAGGATTAATTAATTTGTTAATAAGTTTATTAATCGATAATTAAAAGAATAGTTAATTTGTAATTAAAGGTTAATAAATTTGTTTTAAGTCAATTAAGAAATGAATTACAATTGTAATGAATCAAATGAATGTGATTGATTCAAGGAAATTAATTGTAAATTAAATAAAGATAATCATGTGATGGTTGATTAAGTGTAAATACTTAATGAAATTGAATAGAGTAATTACTTAGCAAAGAAATAAATGAATAATTACAGGATGTAATTAGTTATAGGAAATTACTTAATGAAAGTAAAATAAAGTGTAATTACTTAGGAGAAGTAATTAAAGATTTATTACTTAGTTAATAAATCAAAGGTTTATATAATTAATTAAGGAGTTAATTAATTAAGATAAGTAATTTCAAGAGGGAAATTCCTGTATATGATTTGGATTGGTAAATGGAAGTAAATAATTTAAGTTAATTAATGTAATTAATTAAAGATTAATGTAATTAATTTTAGGTAATTAATTAATGGAAGTAATTTGTTAAGGATCATTAATTAATGTAATTAATGAAGTAATTAAACGGTAAATTACCGTGAATGGTTCAAGATAATTAATTTGTGGAATTAATTAAAGTTGTAATTACTGGAATGTAATTAAAGGTTAGTTAATCCAAGATGATTAATTAAGATGGAAATTGGAGAATGATTAATTAATTGATTTGAAATTAATTAATAATTTTGTAAGCAGGATTTATAAGATGAAATAATTAATTTAATTTATTTTAAATTAATTAGAGATGAAGTAATTAATTTAATCCATTTTAAATTAATTAGAAATAAGATAATTAATTTAATTCATTTTAAATTAATTATATATGGTGTGATTATTTATCCTTGCTTATGTATGGATGGATGATATGGTTTGCCTTGAATGGTTTGAAATCTCGGAGACGAGATAAATAATGCTGTGTGATATAAATTATCTATTTCTGATGATATTGTACATTATCTATTTATGATGTTATTGTAGATCATCTATCTGTGATATTGTGAATATATAGATAATGAATGAATTGTTTTAACTTTAAAACAACTTGGCCTTAAAAGACACGGTTTGGATTTGATGAGACCGGGATCGGGTTTCCAGATTTGGATATCCGAAAACCACATCGATCCAAATTAACGATAGGTCGTGACTCTAAAGTGAAGATGAAGATTCAGAGTGCAAGGGTTATTGTCGTTAACTCTGAGGGTGATTCCAAAATGAGTGTAACGAGATAATGCCTTCGGTTTCGTTCGAACCCGGAACGAACTTGTATGGATTGAATGCTTTCAGCACATCGTCAGGTGGACGATGAGCATTCTAAGTGATGAGTTCTGATAAAGGTAATCGTGACCTCAAGCCTCATCAACCGGGAATGGCTAAAACAGGGGAGGTGCAGCAAGGCTTCGTGGGTAGCACCCACTTGAGAGTAAGATATACCTCTGTCTAGAGTGCCTTTTTCATTTCGGCTGTGTGGCGGTTGCTAGCTACAACCGCGGGGTTATCTTATTTGGAACTGTTCAGTAAGGAATGGTTCCGGCTTTGTGTTGCAGGGGACTTAGGGTGGGTCCTCGGTACGGTGATCTAGGCCACGTACTGTGACGGGCGGTACCCCAGTAGCCCTGCCATTGTATGGAATCCAAAATCCAATAAGTGCCATCAGATTTGATTGTATTACCCACATTGTTGGCTAGTATGCTGGAATTTAATCATGTAACAATTTCAGCTATTTCTTATTTACTTGAAAACCCTAGACCTATTATAATATCATTGGATTTCCTATCAAATGTTTGGTTAGCGTAAGGTAAAAACATTTCCATGTTTATGTGTGGGATGTCTTACGTGATACCCTTTGTTTTAAAGGATTTTTCAAAGTTAAGCAACTTTAACCGTTTACTCATACCAGACCCATGTCTGACCCGGAGTTTATTTCTGTTTTTCTTAAACTCTCGGGTACCCAAATTTTTACGGGTAGCCAAGGGATTCAGGTTAGCTTTGACGAATTCTGGAGGAGCAATGAAGCAGGAGGCTTCAGCGTATTGCTATATATTGGTTCCGCTGTGTTAGTGATATGTGTATTTCCGCTGTGCTGTATTTCTGTGTTGTATCGAGTTGTATTAACTAGACAGGTGTTTATAACTGTCTAGTATGTGTTGTATTATCTATATAACTCTGATGTATATGATACTATGTATTGTCTTAAGTGATATATTATATTTTATTCGTTCCGCTGTTGAGATTCTGATGTTGTTTTCTTTCTTCTTCTCTATCTTTCTATTTTCTCACCCTTTTCTTTCTTAAAAATGATGCGACTTTCCGGTAGGTGGAAACCTGGGTCGTGACACCAGACTTGGGAAATTAATATTAAAAGGAAATGATCTACACTTAACTAAAGCTGTAAAAGAAAAATGGTGTTAGAGGTAGATGGTGGCAAGAAGTAGTGGAAAATGGCGAATAACAGTAGTGTGAAGAGAACGCTGGTAGCGATGAATGGTGGAGAATGTTGGATTGTGAAAGGCAAGAGTGAAGAGGTAATGAAAATTTCGTACGATTTATACAGGGTTTGTAGAATTTTCTAGAATCCTGTATTTAACGAACAATTGTCTTTTTGAAACGAATAACTAATTTTTTAGAATTGACTATAATATTGTATTTTGCTGCTAGATATAGAAGATAATAAAATAGTTTGATAATAGTGATAACTACTGTCTTTAAGCCAGCTTTCATTCTGAAAGCCAGTTGTCATTTTATCAACTCTCGATACTACCTTGTAATTATTAGTTGACAATTTAGGAAAGGAAGTAGATATAATTATTTCGGTATTCCCTCTATATTTACATAATCTATGATGGTGCATATATAAGTATATTGTATCTTATTTTATGATATATATGCAATTCCAAAGTTTTATAATGTTACCACTAAAAGGATTTTCCAAAGATAGTTCTATATAGTATAAGATATTTTTCTAATATCTTTATTTCTAAATTATCAAAATGAAGTAGAAGGTGGAGTTACTGTGCTCAGTTCTACTTTATTTCCATTTTTATTTAGTCAATCTACTATGTTTCCAACCTTTTGCAATTTTTGAGCTAGCATCAAGGCGTTTCAGACCTATTTTTTTAGGTTTCTAAATTGTACTTGATCAATTTATTTTAAATGAAAAATTTTCGTGCATGCTTGCGCTATCTAGAATTGTTCCCATGCATCAAATATTGGACATAGTAGGATTTATTTGATTTATTAGTTAATACCAACTTGTTGCATTTAAAAATTGGTTAAAAATAGTGACAAGACCGATCATGGAAAGGAATAAAAGTTGGATTATTTATGATTTGTTGATGCCATTATTAGAGTACCATTTATCTAAAAACAATTAATGAAATAGTATATGTGAATAATTCTGGAAATAAATGTTACGAAGTAAATGGTAAAAACTATGATGCTTAACTCTTAGGTCAAACTTCCATGTGTACAGTAAAAGATAGAAGAAAATTTTTATTAAATGAAATTAAAACAATGATACTTTATTTGAACGTGCACTTGATGGGTTTCGGGAGAGACAACACGAAACTTTAATTCATATCCATATCAAAATATTATATTAAGTAAAATGTTGTTAAAAGATCATTTTTCACTTGATATGAAAGTAAAATAAAATTAATATTAAATCATAAAAAAGTTTCAATCCCATTCGAAATGGACAGAAGAAGTTACCAAACATATAAAATAAATACAAAAAACAACCGATCATAAAAAAAATGATATTGATCCATGTCCAAACAAATTGTATTAAATGCCAAAAATTAATTGTGTTTTAAGATGAAATTTTTTCATTACTATTGCCTCAACTTCCTTCATTGCTAGAACATCGTATTTTTAGAAGTACTAACTCATCTACCATATATAAATCTGCTTACAAAATGGGAAGCACAAAGTGGATGTAGGTTGTATTTATGCTTTAGCTTTGTCACATTACTTGCCTCCGTTACATTTATTATATCCTTTGTTCGATTTTATTATATATATATTTTTTATTATTTTTTGCAAGGATAGCTAGCGTTAGACTAGATTGTCCCCATTTATTAATACTTATTTAAAACAGGTGCTCGGCACATGAAACAGAAAAGCTCGTAAAAAAGGGACATGAGTTAGGTAGAGATGCCTAAAATGCTATGACCTACAAAATAATATGGCCCCTCCATAGAGGAGGAACCACTATCTTTATTGTCTGACATAGGACCATTGACATGAGTAAGGCCAGGAAAAAAAGCTGTTAAATGTTGAAGATAATCGACCGAGTCAAATGGGTTGAAGTATTTTCGATCCCATGTATAATCGCTGTAACGACCCAGAATTTCTGTCATTTGAAATTTGTATATTTAATTAATTTTAAATATGCACAAGTAAGTTCTATAAGCTAAATAAATTAAAATTCGAATATAGCGATTTAATTGTATAATTAAATCGATAATTTAATATTTGAAATTTCAGAAATAATTGGAAATTGGGTTTAATGTGATTAAAAATGATTTATAAAGTTATATTAAATCATATTGGAGTTAGAATGATGTTTGTAAACTTTTAAAATTGAATTAAAAGTTAATTTGTGAAAATTGAATATTTTAATATTTAATCGACTAGTGAAAATATTCATTTTTCAAACAGTCTCGGATTTCGACGAAACAAGTTTCATCGGATCCGTAATGTTAAATTATTGTATGGTTTCAAATTTCGTGTCAATCGGATTTACCGTTTGACCGTGGCAGCTCAAAACGCATCGAAATTGATTTAACCGATTTAATTTAAATTTGATTGTTTATTTCTGTAACTCGAGCATATGACTAAATTAGCCTCCGAAACACGTTACATTGTGTTCGGAATGCGGGTAAAACATTAGAAACATCAGCTGGCACGCTTCGTTTGGAGTTCGAAAAATTTCGAGTGAATAGTGTTTCGTGAAATTTTCTATAAAAGGACCTAGAATTTTCTTTTTGCCCAAACCAAACGACATTTGGGTTTCGGCCGCCATTAACATTTCAATGGCCGATAATTCATGATCTTTCTTCATCATTTTCATCAAATCCACCCATTTTTTCGAGAAACCTCCAACTGCCAACTGGTAGAGCTCAACAAGCTCTACCCATCGAACGGTGATGATCGAAGATGGAGCTGTAGATCATCGGCAAATCGACGATGAACGTCCACCGTTCACGCACGTTTTTCTCACCCAATACATGACCGAGCTTAACGATGCTCACGGCGAAGATAGTTGTGGCGATGGACTTTCGATGGGTTGTGGCTGATCGACAATTAGTCGAGCGTTGGTCGAGCGGCGATTAGGGTTCGAACGGCGGCGATGGGTTTGTTTCGTTCAATTTTCACTTGGACGTTGTGTAAAGGAGGAAAAGAAAAACTTACGGCCAGATCGGGTTTTGGCAGAATCAACGGCCGATATTGATTGGTAAAAAATATTTTTTTTTGTAAATTAGTTATATATTTAATTGTACAATCTTTAAACTGTCATAACTCGATCATACGAGGTCAAATTGACGAAACAAGTTGCTTTGGTACCGTATTGTCGAGCACTACGCAATGGAGCTGGTTTGGAGTTGATTGGAGCTAGTGTGAATTTCGGGTAAAATTAAACGCCTGTTTAATTTTATTCGAAGAGAAACACTGCAACTGTATCGGAAACTCAAGGTGAGAACTCCTCACTCAATCGAATTTGTTTCGATTTAAATTTTAAATAGTTGAATTTAAAATGCTTGAATATGTGATGATTGGATGATGATTGTTATTGGTTGTATTAAATAGACCCTATACGCCGCATATTAAGCGGATGTTATTATATTAAACCCATATACCGCGATATTCCATCTGAAGTGGAATCGGTATTATATATGTACTTGGAGTTGATTTCCCGCATTATATAGTGGATGAGATCCTATTGCGCCGCATAATAGCGGATAGTATTTTATAAATCCCATATACCGCGATATTCCACCTCGAAGTGGAATCGGTATTTAATTGGTATTGTGCTAACACCTGTGGATGCAGGGAAACAGGTTGGAGGGATCCAACTGGATTCCTCAAACAATTGAATTTGTTTCATATGTTGTGTGCTGATTATTTATAATCTCCGTGTAGTTATCTTTGTGATTGAAATTGTTGAAGGCTATAATTTAGCCGAATACATTTTTGGTATCGTTGGATACCAGAAATAAAATAAAATTGGATTTTTAAAATTTCAAGTTGAAAGTTTATCGTAAAATTTATTTTGAGGATTGGATGAATTTAAAAGGAGTTTTAAAAAAGATAAAGTTTTATTTTCTGAATCATTTTGAATAAAATTCCAAAATATGGGAAAAAAGGCTTAATAAATGGATTTCGGGAAATATTATTTATAAGCTGAAGAATTTATTTAAATTTGGATTTTTAAATAGATTTGAAGAGATAAAGAAATTTATTTTTAAAAGGAAATAATTTGAAAATTCAAGGGAAACTTATTTGGGATTTGAAAATCAATTTGAAAATTGATTTGGAGTTGAAAAATGAATATTTGTGAAATTGATTTGAAAATCGTATAAAGAGTGAATATTTGGAAATGTAAATTCACAATGGAAATTTATAAGTTGAAATTAATTGATTATGGTAATCAGATAAAGAATAATTAATTAAGTATTAATTATTAATTAAGGGTTAATTAATGATTAATTCAAGGAAAATTTATTAAATGTTTTTGTAATTAATTGGTTATTAATTTACCATAACTAGCAAAATCTATTCATAGAAATTTATTTGATTTAAATTAATCAGATGATTAAATTGATCCTATCTATGGATGTTGGATTATATTGGATGTTGAATTTTTGATATTCCTTATATGTGATGCTTTGTGATATATCCTGTTCTGTGTTGTGATCCGTAAATTGTTTATCTATGATATATATATATATATATATATATATGTGATCTGTGAATGAAAGATAAGCGTTATAGTTTATACCGCTTATCAAATATATTGTTATATTTGATCTGTGATGGTTGAATGTTGTCGCACTATTGTGTTAAACCCCTGGACTACACCATATACACACAAATGTGGTTTTCACGTGGAAATCGGTTAAGTCACAGATTTTTATCAATTTTGAAAATTTAATTCTTAAATCAAAATTGGTTTTGGAATTGAAATTGAAAGCTTTTGAAAATGAGTTTCAAAAATAAAAGTTATTTTAAATAACTTAATAAAATTGAAATTTGAATAATTTGATTTAAATTTGAATTCAATATTTGGAATTGAATTCAATGATTTGGGAACTATGGTCTAAAAGATTGTACAAGTTATAAAAGATGTTTATATGGATCTTTAACCATTTAAAATATGATTTTGGAAATTTAAATTTGAATCCAAGTTTTGTACTTGAATGGCTTTAACTTGTGTAAAATTGTAATCAGTTTTTTCCGAAACGAAAACTATCTATTTTCAAATAATAATAGCTTTCATATGAGGAAAGAAATTTCCATTTGTGTTAAAGGAATTTTAATTTGAAATTGAACTGTTTTGAAGGCTATGAATTAATCTTTGTGAATGGTTGTTAAATTTGTCTGGAAATAAAAGAATATTTCAAATGGTGTATCTTTTATATTATAAAAGACTTGAATTGTGAATAGTTTTGAAAGCTATAAGTTAGATCTTTGGGTTAAAGATCTAATGGGTTAATCCAATTGAAATGGAAATTGATTTGGGAATCTATGAATTGAATCTTTGTGAAACTGAGGAAACTTTGTGAAACAAATATTTTTGTTTAAAGATTTGAAACGGTATTTTGTTTAAACCATTTAAAAGAAAGGGTTAGCTTTGTGGACGAGACTTCGTCAGACCTCACACCCCGGAAATGGTCAAAACAGGAAATATGCGGCAAGGTTATGAGGGTCGCTCTCTTTAGGGTATGTCATTTCCTTTTGGAAAAGGGTGGTATCAGGTATGGAGCCCTGGTATTTAACCTATGTGGTAGCTCCAATCTGATTTCTGCGTGGTTGTTGCTTTGTGATCGAGGCCTCGGATAAAGGTCCCAAAGGACCGGGAGGTGGCATATTCGTGTAGTAGTTACCTAGTTACAGAGGTAACCCGGCCTTGTGTTGGAAGAGGGCTGGTTAAGCTCTCGGGATGTCCCGCCAGAGGCGTACCCATGTGGCAGTAGGAAGTTCCTTAGCCTGACCATTTGTTGGAAATCTAAACAAAACAATACGAGCCCGTACGGTTCTAGTTGTAGAACCTGCCATTTAACATGGCAGTTATAGTAGGCATAGTATAATGGTACATATGCTGGCTATGATTAATATTATACTTTCGAAATGTTTTCTACACTATGCACTAATAATAATATTAAAAAGGATTTGCGTAGTAAGCATGTTTGACTATCATAAGGAGAAATCTCCTCCAATTCGGCGTTTGCATTGTGTGTGTGGCGGGAGGCCTTATGGTAGTTTCATTTTCCAAAAGCATTGCGGATTCTTTTCCTTTCTTTGTGTAAATAACTGTTTTAGTTCTCACACCAGTCCCATGACTGACTTGGAGTTTATTGTTCTCTTCCTAAACTCTGGGTGCCCATCATTTTCCATACAGGCAGCCTAGAGTCAGGGTTTCAGGTCATTCTGGATATTTAGGAGATGGTGTGGAGCTCAAGTGGCGAGCTGGATGGCGAGACGTACCACTAGTATATGATATTATTTATTCTGCTGTGTATTCTGTATGAGGACAAATTTGTATAACTGTCCATTAAGGTATTGTGTTGTATATTGACTCTGATTATGTAATGTATAAACTGATACAGTTCTTTGTTTTAAATATTATTCATCTATCTATTATATGTTGTTCCGCTGCGAATGTGAGATTCTGATATTGTTTCTGTTGCCTTTTCTTTTTCTTTCTTTCTTTTTCTTCTACCTCTTCTTCCTTAACCCTAACAGTTCGGTTTTCCGGCATTCGATTATCCGATAGTTGATACAGTGGACGTATTGATGTCGATTTTCGGAAGCCGTAAATCCCGTTCGTTACATTTGGTATCAGAGCATTTGGTTAAGTGATAACCTTAGCTCTGTTGGAAATTACTCATTAGAGATAGGGTCAGTAGTACTCTAGAATGAGTTGAGTGTATTAATATATATGAGCGCGTATTTGTTACTGAATATAAAATGGTTTTATGTTGTGATGATTAGTTTATTGAGTGGCATATGAACCTTCGTCGGCACAGTTTGCAAAACTGTATCGAAGGGGTTTCTAAACACTTGAATAGAAAAATTCAACACAATATTGTTTTCAAAGGTGGGTGAATGAAATAATTTCATCCAAAAATGTTTTTGATATAAAATGAAGTATTTTCCGAAATTATTATATAACTTGGATGTTTGGGCGCTAATATTATAGTCAAATGAAATTATAAAACCTGAAATAGCTTATATAACCAAGAACAGATATTAGATTTGAATTTTGGAATTAAAATTTAAGATGAGAAGTTAAAAATGAGAATTTAACTTGGATTAAAAAATTGAAATTTGAAGTTTAATTAATGATTTGGAAAAAAATAAATAAGTAAAATTTTTGAATGTGATTGAAATGGAAAATGGAGTAAATTGAATTGAACTTCATTAAAGCTAAGTAAATGGAAGTAAGTTGAATTAAATTGAAGATGAAAACTAATTGTATTTAAATAAAGTTGGAATTTGAGTTAGCATAATTAGTGTATGATGTGAAATTTTACTAAAGAAAGGTTAAATAAACTGAATTGGATTAGATAAGTGATGTAGAATTGAACTTAAGTAATGTTGTATGAAATTGATTTTTGTATCAAAATGAATTAATGAATGAAGTCATTAAATGAATGTGAATTTGAGTTATGTAATAAATTCAACTTTAGTGGTTAAATGAATTAGCAATTGAATTGAACTAATGAATCGAAGGATACTAATGGAATAAATTTGTAAATGAAATATGAAGTGAATGTTAACCAATCGAATGTAAATGAATTGATATGGAATAATGGATGTAAGTGTAAATTCATTAAAAAGCTAATGAATTGGAATTTGAATAAATTGAATGGAAGTCAATTTAATATTAAACCAATTGAAATTAAAAGTGTTTAACCAAATTTAATGTAAGTAAAGTAAATAAATTTGGTTATGTTGGATATGCATTGGTTGTTAGATGGTTGTTAGTTGATTGTATATAAATTCATTAAGTGTTAATGAAATTGAATTGGTGAAATTGAAAGCTAAAGCAATTGAATTCAAATTGGAAGTTAAGTAAATTTAAATAGAATTGAATTTGATTTAATTTGGATGTGAACTAATATGAATGTAAATTAGTGAATGTAAACTAATTGAAAATGAATAAATGAATGTCGTTGTATATGAATTGGTTGTAAACAATTACAAGTAATGTCGAAATTATATAAGTTGCTTATAACCCTTGTTTAGTATGCATTTCTTTTAATATGCATGTGTTGTAGTTGTTTAGAAGAGTAAAATGTTAATAACTTCCTATATATGTCACTTACATATTTAAGTTGAGTAAGTACAGATATAGGGGAACCATTTGGCAGGATTTGGTTGCGCTAATAAGCTAATAAATAACTGATTTGCTTAAAAATGCTAAAAAGGTACGTCTACACAATAAAAATAGGAAATATGAACTGTTTTTCTGCTTTTCCGACCGTGTGGGTCGATGTATATATATTTATATCTATTGTGATTTTGAAAACGCTCCTCCATACAAAGTAGACTCCGGCAAAATTTTCTAGAAATTTTGGGAGTTAGAAAATTTTTGAAGATTTTGGAAAATTTTTGTTAACGAAAAGTTGATTTCAAGTTGTAATGAAAACGTAGGAATTTAACTAGAAAACGGAAAACCATTGTTTTGGTTGAAGTTAAAGATTTTGGAAAAGGAGAATATAAAGTTTTCACTAAGTGGATTTTATAAAAAAGTTAATTAATTTGAGGCATTTTTTTTACTTTGCAATTTCGAGGATGAAATTCTTTTAAGGGGGGAAGATTGTAATGACCCAGAATTTCTGTCATTTGAAATTTGTATATTTAATTAATTTTAAATATGCACAAGTAAGTTCTATAAGCTGAATAAATTAAAATTCGAATATAGTGATTTAATTGTATAATTAAATCGATAATTTAATGTTTGAAATTCCAGAAATAATTGGAAATTGGGTTTAATGTGATTAAAAATGATTTATAAAGTTATATTAAATCATATTGGAGTTAGAATGATGTTTGTAAACTTTTAAAATTGAATTAAAAGTTAATTTGTGAAAATTGAATATTTTAATATTTAATCGACTAGTGAAAATAGTCATTTTTCAAACAGTCTCGGATTTCGACGAAACCCATTTCATCAGATCCGTAATGTTAAATTATTGTATGGTTTCAAATTTCATGTCAATCGGATATACCATTCGACCGTGGCAGCTCAAAACGCATCGAAATTGTTTTAACCGATTTAATTTAAATTTGATCTTTTATTTTCGTAACTCGCGCATATGACCGAATTAGCCTCTGAAACACATTCCAGTGTGTCCAAAATGCAGGTAAAACATTAGAATGCGGGTAAAACATTAGAAACGTCAGCCGGCACGCTTCGTTTGGAGTTCGAAAATTTTTAAGTGAATAGTGTTTCGTGAAATTTTCTATAAAAGGACCAAGAATTTTCTTTTTGCCCAAACCAAACGACAATAGGGTTTCGACCGCCATTAACCTTTCAATGGCCAGTAATTCATGACCTTTCTTCATCATTTTCATCAAATCCGCCCATTTTTTCGAGAAACCTCCAACTGCAAACTGGTAGAGCTCAACAAGCTCTACCCATCCAACGGTGATGATCGAAGATGGAGCTGTAGATCATCGGCAAATCGACGATGAACGTCCACCGTTCGCGCGTGTTTTTCTTAGCCAATACACGACCGAGCATAACGATGTTCACGGCGAAGATAGTGGTGGCGATGGACTTTCGATCGGTGGTGGCTGATCAACAATTAGTCGAGCGTTGGTCGAGCGGCGATTAGGGTTCGAATGGCGGCGATAGGTTTGTTTCGTTCAATTTTCACCTAAACGTTGCGTAAAGGAGGAAAAGCAAAACTTGCGGCCAGATCTGGTTTTGGCAGAATCAACGGCCGATATTGATTAGTATATTTTTTTTTTATAAATTAGTTATATATTTTATTGTACAATCTTTAAACTGTCATAACTCGATCATACGAGGTCAAAAATTGACGAAACAAGTTGCGTTGGAACCATATTGTTGAGCACTACGCAATGGAGCTGGTTTGGAGTTGATTGGAGCTAGTGTGAATTTCGGGTAAAATTAAACGCCTGTTTAATTTTATTCAAAACGAAACACTGCAACTGTATCGGAAACTCAAGGTGAGAACTCCTCACTCAATCGAATTATTTCGATTTAAATTTAAAATATTTAAATTTAAAATGCTTGAATCTTTGATGATTGGATGATGATTGTTATTGGTTTTATTAAATAGACCCTATACGCTGCATATTAAGCGGATGTTATTATATTAAACCCATATACCGCGATATTCCATCTGAAGTGGAATTGGTATTATATATGTACTTGGAGTTGATTTCCCGCATTATATAGTGGATGAGACCCTATTGCGCTGCATAATAGCGGATAGTATATTATAAATCCCATATACCGCGATATTCCACCTCGAAGTGGAATTGGTATTTAATTGGTATTGTGCTAACATTTATGGATGCAGGGAAACAGGTTGGAGGGATCCAACTGGATTCCTCAAAAAATTGAATTTGTTTCATATGTTGTGTGTTGATTATTTATAATCTCCGTGTAGTTATCTTTGTGATTGAAATTTTTGAAGGCTATAATTTAGCCGAATATATTTTTGGTATCGTTGGATACCAAAAATAAAATAAAATTGGATTTTTAAAATTTCAAGTTGAAAGTTTATCGTAAAATTTATTTTGAGGATTAGATGAACTAAAAAGGAGTTTTAAAAAAGATAAAGTTTTATTTTCTGAATCATATTGAATAAAATACCAAAATATGGGAAAAAGGGCTTAATAAATGGATTTCGGGAAATATTATTTATAAGCTGAAGAATTTATTTAAATTTGGATTTTTAAATAGATTTGAAGAGATAAAGAAATTTATTTTAAAAAGGAAATAATTTGGAAATTCAAGGGAAATTTATTTGGGATTTGAAAATCAATTTGAAAATTGATTTGGAGTTGAAAAATGAATATTTGTGAAATTGATTTGAAAATCGTATAAAGAGTGAATATTTGGAAATGTAAATTCACAATGGAAATTTATAAGTAGAAATTAATTGGTTATGGTATTCAAATAAAGAATAATTAATTAAGTATTATTTATTAATTAAGGGTTAATTAATGATTAATTCAAGGAAAATTTATTAAATGTTTTTGTAATTAATTGGTTATTAATTTACCAAAACTAGCAAAATCTATTCATAGAAATTTATTTGATTTAAATTAATCAGATGATTAAATTGATCCTATCTATGGATGTTGGATTATATTGGATGTTGAATTTTTGATATTCCCGATATGTGATGCTTTGTGATATATCCTGTTCTGTGTTGTGATTCATAAATTGTTTATCTGTGATATATATATATATATATATATATATATATATATCTGTGATCTGTGAATGAAAGATAAGCGTTATAGTTTATACCGCTTATCAAATATATTGTTATATTTGATCTGTGATGGTTGAATGTTGTCGCACTATTGTGTTAAACCCCTGGACTACACCATATACACACAAATGTGGATTTCACATGGAAATCGGTTAAGTCACGGATTTTTATCAATTTTGAAAATTTAATTCTTGAATCAAAATTGGTTTTGGAATTGAAATTGAAAGTTTTTGAAAATGAGTTTCAAAAATAAAAGTTATTTTAAATAACTTAATAAAATTGAAATTTGAATAATTTGATTTAAATTTGAATTCAATATTTGGAATTGAATTCAATGATTTGGGAACTATGGTCTAAAAGAATGTACAAGTTATAAAATGTGTTTATATGGATGTCTAACCATTTAAAATATGGTTTTGGAAATTTAAATTTGAATCCAAGTTTTGTACTTGAATGGCATTAACTTGTGTAAAATTGTAATAAGTTTTTCCTAAAACGAAAACTATCTGTTTTCAAATAATAATAGCTTTCATATGAGGAAAGAAATTTCCATTTGTGTTAAAGGAATTTTAATTTGAAATTGAACTGTTTTGAAGGCTATGATTTAATCTTTGTGAAAGGTTGTTAAATTTGTCTGGAAATAAAAGAATATTTCAAATGGTGTATCTTTTATATTATAAAAGACTTGAATTGTGAATAGTTTTGAAAGCTATAAGTTAAATCTTTGGGTTAAAGATTTACTGGGTTAATCCAATTGAAATGGAAATTGATATGGGAATCTATGAATTGAATCTTCGTGAAACTGAGTAAACTTTGTGAAAAAAATCTTTTTGTTTAAAGATTTGAAATGGTAATTTGTTTAAACCATTTAAAGGAAAGGGTTTGGCTAATAAGTTGTGACTTAATTGAAATACCAATATCCATATGTTTTTAAAATATTTCGTTCACTATTCGGATTAGCCGGGAGAGGACCTTTGTGCCATATAACCCATTCCGAACAAGTGATACGACGATATGGATCGCATTGAAGACCGGTGGTGAAGTCTGGGTATTTGTGAAAATGATAGGATGACCTATCGATTGTCTCTGCAATGTTAGCTACAGTATAGAGATTTCCTATGTGATGGGAAGTTCGATCGGGATTGTGAATACCCGGATTTGCAAGGACTTTTTTGGAAGTGCCTTCGGTTCTGTTCGAACCCAGAATAGACTTGTATGGTTACATGTCTGACATTACACTTTGAGATATAAAGCAGATTTCTTTCAAATACATTTCTGTTGGTGGCGGAGAATTTATTCTCTTAGCTTGACACCCTTCTCTGAGACGTACGAGCTCAGAGGTTATGTAAATGAAGGTTATCAGTGATATATTCCCAATTTGGTAATATGACATGCTGAGTGCTGCTGTGTGATGATCATTTATTGATCATTTGTTGATCAGAGCATGGCTTTGTGCCAAAGCGTAGCTTTGTGGACGAGACTTCGTCAGACCTCACACCCCGGAATTGGTCAAAACAGGAAATATGTGACAAGGTTATGAGGGCCGCTCCCTTTAGGGTATGTCATTTCCTTCTGGAAAAAGGTGGTATCAGGTATGGAGCCCTGGTATTTAACCTATGTGGTAGCTCCAATCTCATTTCTATGGGGTTGTTGCTTTGTGATCGAGGCCTCGGATAAAGGTCCCAAAGGACCCGGAGGTGGCATATTCGTGTAGCAGTTACCTAGTTACAGAGGTAACCCGACCTTGTGTTGGCAGAGGGCTGGTTAAGCTCTCGGGACGTCCCGCCAAAGGCGTACCCATGTGGCAGTAGGAAGTTCCTTAGCCTAATCATTTGTTGGAAATCCAAACAAAACAATACGAGCCCTGTACGGTTCTAGTTGTAGAACCTGCCATTTAACATGGCAGTTATAGTAGGCATAGTATAATGGTACCTATGCTGGCTATGATTAATATTATACTTTCGAAATGTTTTCTGCACTATGCACTAATAAAAATATTAAAAAGGATTTGCGTAGTAAGCATGTTTGACTATCATAAGGAGAAATCTCCTCCAATTCTGCGTTTGCATTGTGTGTGTAGTGGGAGGCCTTATGGTAGTTTCATTTTCCAAAAGCATTGCTGATTCTTTTCCTTTCTTTGTGTAAATAACTGCTTTAGTTCTCACACCAGTCCTATGACTGACCTGGAGTTTATTGTTCTCTTCCTAAACTCTGGGTGCCCATCATTTTCCACACGGGCAACCTAGAGTTAGGGTTTCAGGTCATTCTGGATATTCAGGAGATGCTGTGGAGCTCAAGTGGCGAGCTGGATGGCGAGACGTATCACTTGTATATGATATTATTTATTCCACTATGTATTCTGTATGAGGACAAGTTTGTATAACTGTCCATTGATGTATTGTGTTGTATATCGACTCTGATGATGTAATGTATAAACTGATATAGTTCTTTGTTTTAAAGATTATTCATCTATCTATTATATGTTGTTTCACTGCGAATGTGAGATTCTAATATTGTTTTTGTTGCTTTTTCTTTTTCTTTCTTTCTTTTTCTTCTACCTCTACTTCCTTAACCCTAACAGTTCGGTTTTCCAGCATTCGATTATCCGATAGTTGATACAGTGGACATATTGATGTCGATTTTCGGAAGCCGTAAATCCCGTTCGTTACAATAGCTAGAACAATTATATTTTTATCTCCCACCTCACCAAGTGTAGCAAGAACAAGATTGTCCCTATCAACGTGGTAAAATAACCATGGGTCCTCACCATCGCACCTACAAACATATGATAAATATGGTACTTTGGAGTTTATCTCGTCTCAGATTTCACATGCTTCAAAGCTTGCTCAAATGAATTATACTTAATCACAATGTAGGAAGGAGGAGTCGCTATAGGTACATCCTCAATGGAAGGATTAGTGATAACACAAGTGGGCTCGTAACACGTACAAATAGGAGAAGTAACATTCTCTACAACTGATGGGGGGATGCGGGGATGATGACCAAAGGCTTAGGAATCCACTTCCTAATAGGAGGTCAAGGAAGAGGGATCTTAAATTGAATAAACCTAGTGTAATCAACTAAAACAAACATACAAACTTTAGTGATGTGACCAAAGAAGTGACAAACCATGCAAATATCAGGTTTTCAACTGTAATTAACATCAACGAAAACATCGTAGCCTTCAGCAAGACGAACCTTTAGCCTAGGTGGAAGAGGCTTTTACGGCGTAATCTCAATCAATGCCTTAGCACAAACTAACTTCCTTCCAACTATATTGTTAGCATCAAAACATTTTAACTTGCCAACTAGGATAGATAATCAATTTAGGTCAATCAAACGTTGCAAAACTGACTGCTTTCTTATTTTTAACACCTAATCAATTTCTTTTATCTGTTTTTTATCCACAAAATGGCATTTCCAAACTAATTTAATGTTTTTTATGTTGTATTTCTGTTAAAAAATGTCAATTGTTGTAATTTTCGGATAGCTAATTGTATATAAATAAATCAGAAAATGTGGCATAATGGATCTTGTCCCATTGGATCTCATTGTGTTGACATTTGGAGTTGAAATCAAAAGGTAATCCAGTGGTTGAGATTCATTGTGTCCTCAGCTATACCTCAAATTTGTATATCGATATAAATTCCCTTTTTATTTTGACACTTTCTAAAATTAACCTCTAAATCTTAACTGACAAAAATGGTCAAATAGTATGTAAGGTTATACATGGTATATGCTACCGAGTGATAATAGTGGTCATAAATACTCTAATAGGTTTTTATTGGAATGTTAATAGAGTGATATTACTGCTATACAAATAACATGTTATATATTTTCAGTTTATAAATAGAATTGTATAACGTTATATTGTTGCTGCCCATAATTGTACAACGTTATATCCTTGCTTCCCTTAATTTTGCTATGTATTTATTCTTATAATTTTATAACCTTATATCAGCCACTTACTTGATAGTGCAGTAAATTGATATAGTAACAGAGTTATTGAATTTATACAAATCTATTCTTATTAATTCCACTTTCCAACATTTCATTCCTTCCCTTAAATCTATTTTTATGCTCGCTAAGTTTCTCATATAGTTGCATGTTTGGTTATATTTGTTTTGAACAGCAAGAGCATAAGCTCATTTTATTGACTAATGTTCCATTACAAGAAATTACAACTCACACAACCCAATATCATGACAAAATACAAACTAAACCCAGAGACCATAATACAAACCAAACATGCAAACTTTGTTACAACATTGTGAACAAATAACTCGACTGACCATGAGTCAAAAATCAAAACTAAATGCCAGAGCATGCTGCAAGTAGTCATCAGCAGTGAATCCAAAACCCATTGCCAAAACAAAAGCAGCTACTATCTTCCCTCACAAACCATCAGTCTTCAAATATTATCAACCCTTAAATCCTTCAAAATACTACCATGAATCATAGAGTAAAGCTGAGATGAGTTCTTGCCTCCAATACCAAATATTCTATTATTCCTTTCAGTCCATACAGCATAGATCAATTTCTTTAGAAGCTTGAACAAAAGCCTGGTAGAATGTGTCTTCCATCTAGTTGCTTTGAATATATTAAACCATTCAATAGAACTAATAGCAGAAGGTTTATAAAATCTACCATTAGATAAGAGCCTATTCCATATTTGATAAACAAAAGGACATTCAAAAAAAAAAGAGTGTTAGTTTCAGATTCTGCTTTGCAAAGTACACATAAATCCTCTACAAAGCATTTGCCATTACCTTCCACAACAATAGATTTTCCTTTACTGAACAACCAGTTTTCCAAATTCTTGAATGCAAAGGAAAAACAGAATCACTTTTACAAAGATAATTATATACAAGCTTGATAGAGTGGATTTTACCTTTACTTGACCAGATTAGAGCATTATCACTACTGATAATTGGATAATTGGTAATTATAGTCCACAAATTCCTTAACTGAAAGGAGCTTGAGTAAGGTACTACAATACTAACATCATGTATAAATTCATCAACTATAGCTTGATCTGAAATTCCAGAGTTTCTTCTCAAATTATAATCCATTAAAGAACTTAAAATCAGACCCGGTTTAGCCCAAGGAGAATGCCAAAATGATTAACCTTTAATCAATGCATAATTACATTGTATGAATGGTAAGAAAGTTTCCCTTAGCTTAAGTATACATCTCCAACTCCAACTATAATTTTGGGGTATTCTCATAGTCCAAAAATTCCTCTTGCCAATAAGATTTTGATTAACCCATTGAGACCATAAGTTTTGATCAGATGCAAAAAATTTATTGAAGTAAACAGAAATAGCAGCTTTATTCCACTGGAAAATATTAGTGATACCAAGACCACCATACTTTTTAGCATCAAACAGCTTGAAGAAAGATATAGGTATGAGCTTTTTTGAGAAAGGGTCACCATGCCAAAGAAATTTATTTAGAGCACTTGAAATCAGATTAATCAGCTTAATAGGAAGAATGTAGTGTCTTGTCCAATATGTAGTCATAGCCACAGCAATTGATTGAATAACAGTGAGTCTACCAGCTTGTGACAATTTATTACAAGGCCATAGCTGCAACCTTGCAATTATTTTTTCAAAAAGTGGCAAACAATTGTGCTTGGTAATTCTAGAACTTATGAGAGGTAAACCCAAATAATATGAATTTTTTGGTAATTCTTGAAGCCCTGAGCAGTTAATAATATCAATCTTCTTAGGAATAGGCAGACCAGCAATAAGTATATTAGATTTTGAGAGATTAATTTGGAGGCCAGTAATGGAATAAAAGAATTGCAGAGAAGACATAATACTCTGAATATTATTATGAGAAGGCTTTGTGAAGATAATGAGATCATCAGCAAAAAGAAGATGAGTAATGAGAGGCTGTTTACATTTAGGATGAATATCAACTATTTTCCTTAAAACTAGATCCATCAACATTGAATTGAGTAATTCCATGACAATAATGAACAAATAGGCAGAAATAGGATCACCCTGCCTGACACCTTGTGCACCTTTAAAATACCCATACATACCACCCTCCCTCGAAATTGAGTACAATGGTGATGAAATACAAGTGAAAATCCAAGCTAAAAATGGTTTAGCAAAATTCATCCTAGACATAATAGCTATGATAGAGCTCCAAGCAATAGAATCAAATGCCTTCTTAATGTCCAACTTTAACATGCCTCTAGGAGATATGTTTTTCCTTTCATATCCTAACAATAGTTCCTGAGGTAAGAGTATGTTATCACTAATGGATCTTCCACTAATATAAGCAGCCTGATTATTGGATATAATGGATGGGAGAACTAACTGCAATCTATTAGCCAACACTTTTGAAATGATTTTATAAATGATGTTACAACAAGATATTGGCCTAAAATCAGCAACTGAAGTAGGGTTATCATTCTTAGGAATTAAGGCTATGGCAGTAACAGAGAGACCAGGAGAAAGTTTATTATTAAGGAAAAAATATTGAATAGCTTTGACAATATCAGCACCAATTATATTCCAATTATGCTGCAAAAAATGAGCATTGTATCCATCTGGGCCTCCACAACTATTAGAATCCAAACTAAAAACTGCAGATCTAATCTCATCATAAAAAATGGCACATATCAAAGATGCAGATTGTGAAAGGGATAAGGTTGGAAGGGTTATATCAAATAGGGGTTTTATATCAGGTTCAAAAGGGTTGGAAGGTGCTAAAATGGAGGAAAAATACTGAATATAATCATCATTAATACCATCAGAAGATTTAACCAGATTGCCATTCATATCAATAATCTGAAATATGCTTTCTCTAGCTCTCTTAACTTTTAGAAAATTATGAAAGTACTTAGTATTTCTATCAGCTTCCTTCTCCATTCTCCAGTGAATTTTCTGTTTAAGGGATAACAATTCTCTATCTATAACTTGTTCAAGTTTCTTTCGTAGTTCTAATTCAGCATGTTGTAAAAGAATATCATGTGGTTTAACACTCAAATCATCCTGAACCTTAATGAGCTCATTCCTAATATGAGTAGAAAGTTTAGAGTCCTTACCAAAATTAGCTGCAGACCAAACCTTTAAATGAAATTTGAGAGCCTTCATCTTGAGTGAAACATTAGCTAAAGGATCCCTGCCAAATTGCATATTCCAAACCTGTTTAAGAATAATTGGATAATCCACATGCTTAGTCCAAAAATTAAAAAATTTAAAAGAATGTTTATTTCCACTATTGTCATCAACTCCCCAGTGAAAAATTAAGGGACAATGATTAGATAAAGAAGGCTGAAGAGTATCATAAAATGATTTGGGCCAGACTTGAAGGAAAGGGATATTTACAAAAATATGATCCAATTTACAGAGAGTTGGATTTCCACTCCTATTACTATTTGACCAAGTGAAAACTGAACCAAAAGATTTGACTGGGATTAGGTTTGATTGAGTGATTGCACTATTTAAAGGAGCAATATCCTTAAGAGACAAGGGACAACCACCATATTTTTGATTACCAGCTAGCATACAATTAAAATCACCACCAATCAACCAAGGATCAGAAGAAGAGTTTAGAGAAGGAAGTTGATCCAAAAAAGACTGTCTCAATGATAAAGAATTTTGAGCATAAACTGAAGTGAAGAGAAAATTCAAATTGGAGGGAAAATGAACACAATTATAATGAATGAATTGATCAGTGGCATTAATCCTAGAAAGTTTGAAGATTGAAGGATTCCATAATGTTAGTAATCTGCCATGATTAGATTCAAAAAAATTATGATCATGTAACCAAGAAGGTGATATCAAGTTAACAGCCTTGATAGTAGACTGAATATCTAACTTTGTCTCAGAAATACACATAAAATGAATATCATTTATCTTGATAAAATTTCTAATCTCAACTTGTTTAGAGGGCAAGTTAGCACCCCTTATATTCCAAAAGGAAATATTATTCATTTCAAGGGGAGAGGAGGAAGCAAAGGTGATGGATTTTTCCTTGTATGTCTTGAATGAGAATTACTTTTTGATGAAGATAAAGGAAGAACTTCCCGAGCCTTAAAATCTTTTCCTTTATTCAAATCACCAGAATTGGATTGAGTGCTAGTATTACCTTTACTCATCATGATTTCCAGACATTCACCTGAATTGGAAGAAGGGGGAAGAATAATATGATCAGGTGGTGATAAATGCAGATAAGGTGATGATGTGTTAGAAGCAAACAAAGATGGAGACTTAAAGCTAAATTGAGAACTGCATGAAGAAGTAGCAGAAGTAGAAATACTGGAAGACAAAACTTTAGCAGTAGCAGAGTCAATTAAAGAGTTAGATAAATAGTTTGTTGCATCACAATTATTACCACGTTCCAGAATAATATCAGGATCATCAGTAGTTGAATCAAGATTTGATAAAAGTGAGAAGGCATTTAAGGTTAACAGTTCCTTCACTGTTCTTTCCTTTACCAATTTCCATGCTTATTTTAGGATCAACACCTAATTTAACCTTTTCTTTAGTCACTGTCTCCTTTTTCTTCCATACTCCTTTATTTCTCCTCTCAACATTATTCCAGCTTTTATCTTTTATGTTATTGTTAGTAAATCCATGATCACTTTGGTTCTTATCACCATTCTCAACTGAATTATCCACCTTCTTAACACCACTCTTTCTATTCTTGTTTACAGACTCACAACTAACAGTATCATGTCCAAAAATTTTACAATGCGTACAAATTTTTGGCTTCCAATCATATGACAATTTGATATCTGGACAATTATCTCCCAACTCAGGAATGGCAATAGATTGTGGCAAATCAAAATCAGGTGAAATCTCCACTAAAGCCTTAGAATACTTAAATCTTTGCAGTTTCTCAGTACTACTATCAAAACAAATTAGTCTACCAACATGACAAGCTTACCAATTGATCCCTACAAGCGTCCATAGAATAAGAGGAATTCTATGAAAATGAATCCACACAGGTAATCTTTTGATTTGTGCTTGAGAGATACCAATAGAAGGATCCCATTTAGTTATTATGAACATTCTACCCCTTATAAAAATTGGATCAGACTTAAGAACTCGATCTTTATCCTCTTGATTAGCGAAATTAAAATAGAAATTGTACCCATCGGATTTAAAGTCAACTTCACCCTTAAGCTTCCAAGACCTTTTCAAGAAATTAACCACTGTTAAAAAAGAAAGCGTACCATCCAAAAAGAAACCAACCAAGTGATTATTCCAGTACTTCAAACCTTCCTCCTTGACCAGATCTGGTAGAACATTAGAGGACTTATCCCTAGGGATATCAAAATGAATCGGCTTATATGATCTAGCATTACGAGGGAGAGATTTGAAAAGAGAAGACCAATTAGCATTCAAGGTAGACGAGACATTCTTGGAACAAGACGCCTCAGAAACAAGCTGATGGGAGATAGAAGAAAGAGGAAAAGATGAGGAAACAGATTGAGCAGAAGAAGATGAGATCGGTGGAACGAAAGCAGATTGAGAGGATAGAGTTGAGGAAAAAGAAGAAACAAGAGGAGGAAAAGAAGCAGAATCCAACGAGAAAGAAAGCGAGGGAAGAGAGGAGGAAGACGCCATTAGCGGGAGACAAACATTCGAATTTTCTTTTGCACGTTTGGATATTTGTATCATTTACATACAATTTAATGCGTAATATTGAAATTCGTAAATCTCCAAATATGCTATATAATAAACCAAGATACATTCATTTGTTTAAATTAGTTAATTAGAGAGTAATTATGTCAAATAATTAAATCAAGATACATTCATTTATTCCAACATTTTATTCCGCTTACCTTAAATTTATTTTTGCACTCAATAAACTTATAGTATATTTACCTCTCAATAATTGTATCATTTATTCAGATTTTAATGCATAACCTTGAAATTCATAAATATCTAGATATGGTATATGATAAATCAAGATGTGTTCATTTGTTCAAAACAGTTAACCAGAATTAACTAATTAAATCGATCGACATTGTAAAATCATTTTCGTTTTGATACTTGATGGTACGGTAAATTGATATAATATCGGAATTATTGAATTAATGCAAATTAATGTTTATTAATTCCGCTGTTCAACATTTTATTCCTCTTCCTGAAACCAATTTTTGCACTCAGTAAGTTTCTCATATATATATATATATATATATAAGTGTGTGTGTGTGTTTCGATATTTGTATCGTTTATTCAAAGTTTGATGCGTAACCTTATAATTGATATGCAAGTAATTTTAAATACAAATGACATGCACGAAAGCAAATATCGTTTATTCAAAGATGATATTGACTCAGCTTTGCCTCGCACTAGTTAGTTTGACATTTCACTGATCAAAGTTCCAAAAGTAGCAAATCTTGGAACTAAATAAGAAACGGTGGATGTTGTTGATCTATTTGATATAACAGAGCAGCACATCCTAAAAGTCGAGGCAAATGGTAAGAACAAGGGTAATAAAGGGAATTTTTTTAAACATAAGTACTTTTCAATTAATCTAGATTGGGGTGAAATGACTACTAGGCTTAAAGTTAAAAGTGTTGAAAACAAGAAAAGAGGTAAGGGCACTACAATGTTAGGTACTATCTAAATTTTCTTTCTATTTACTATATCTGATTAATGTCCATTATTGCTTGGAATGATAGAGGAATGAATTCCACTGCAAAACAAATCAGATTTTTTATATATGTTAAGTTTCTATAAGCCTTCTATTAAAGCACTTTTTTAAAACAAATTGAATGATGATAATTTTGAAAATATTTTTTTTAAACTATCTAGCAAATGGAAATCAATTAATAATAATGATATTAGTTGTAGAGGCAAAATTATAATTATTTTTGATTCTAATGTTTGGACAAATTTGAATATTAATAAAGATAGTCATATATTGACTGTCAATTTAAAAATGTTGGTGGTTTTTCTTTGCAAATCACTAGTTTTTATGGCAGTAATCTTGGAAGTAAAATAAATGGTATGTGTTGTAAATTTAAACCCTTGAATATAAATTATAATTTTTCTTGGCATATTATGGGTGATTTTAATGCTATTCTGGAGGCATGGTTGGTATAAAAAGAAGTTTTAGATTCTCTAAATATTGCAAAAGTTAGTCTTCCTATTAAATATTTGGGTCTATCATTATCATTTAATTAGATTAAAAACGCTTATCGCTCTAAGCTTGTTGGAAAAAATTCAAGAGAGAATGGAAACTTCATCTTGCAAACTACTTTCTATTGCAGGTAGAATGGAACTTATAAAATCTATTGTATATTCTATCATTTGGTATTGGGTACAAACAAATCATATTCCAGATACATCCACTAGCCAAATAGAAAGCAGATGTGCTATCTTTTTATGGAGGGGTAAATATAATAAAATTAGCTGGAATAGTGTCCGTAGGCCTAAAAAGAAGGGCTTTTGTCACTAGAAGCATGAAAGATCTCAGTTTAACTTGTCAGTTTAACATGTCACTGGGATAACATATCATATGTCAATAAACATTAGAATCATGCCATGCAAGTTTTGAACTTGATACCTCTCACATCAAAGCCGAATCACTTAACCACTTTGACAATTGTGCTAGTCGATGAATCGTTCATTAATAAAGTTGAGGGGGATAATCTAGTTATTTGTGGTGGTTCTAATGCAACAATTCAGTGATCATTAAGGATAATCAATGGCAATGACAGTTACATCCAATTACTAATCCCTATAAACATGATATTTGCAAAATTCCACTTGATATTAATGCAGAACGTGACTATTGGTAATGGACAGTTTGCATTAATGGAAAGTTTTCTTTTAAAAATACTTGGCAAGTTATCAGAAATAAACAGTCCAATGTTGAATGGTTAGTTGGATATGGATAAAGTGAATAGTCCAAAGATGACATTTTTTACTTTTTTGCTATCAATAATAGATTGCCAAATTGGGACAGAATGAATAAATAAGGCAATCTAACAAATTCACCATGTTCCCTATGTAATCCAATATATGAAAATGCTAATCATTTGTTTTTTAAATGCGGTTATTCTATTTTTATTAGGAATTGCATTCAAAGTATATTGAGTATTTTGAAAAATGGAAATAAGGAGCTCAAGCGAGAAATTCAAAAATTTAACAGTGCATTTAAGTCTAAATCTACCGAAAGAGATTTTGCTCGCATATTACTTACTATTCTAGTCTTTTATATATGGAAAGAAAGAAATTTCCCAAATTAGAATAAAGCCAATATGACTAAAGGGAAAAGATGGTTACTTATTGAGACTGATAGTAGAATTATCCTCCAAAGGTCTAAGAAAAAATTTAATGATCAAGCCAAGTTTTCATTTTTACCTAAAAAGTGGAGTAGAGAATCCGACAGCAAGCACTTAGAGCTATTTCCTGCTCATTCGAAGGGCTTCCAGAATAATAAGCAAGTCACTGATGCCAATACGATAAATCATGACTTTCATCAAGGCTGCGCTGTTATCCCCTAGAAGTAATTAACAAATCTTAGTCACAATGAGCTCAGATATGTTAATTCTTCTTTGATTTATTTTTATCTGAAGAAGAACGACTTCAACAAGGCTATTGAAGGGATGAGAGGAAGATTTAATGACTGTCTATCATATTGGGAGAGATGGGAAGCTAGCGGAGCTAAGGAGGATGGTTGAGATTTATAGAAATGGATTCGTTGCTTCGCTGTTTTTGAGTTTTTTATTTTTTTGAGAGATAGTAGAGATATGTCGGCATAATGCTGCATTTCTAACACACTCGGTGAAAAATATCAAAAAACAAATCTCTACGAAACTCAAATTCTTTTGTTATACTATTGGTACATAACACCAAATAAACACAATAAATCTAACATTTTTTTACCCACATAAAATGGAAATAGTCACAAAATCTTGCAACTTCACTGCTTGGTAACAGTAAAGATATGATAAATGCTATAAAATATAAAAAGGGGACTTTTACTCGAAAGGTGTTTTTTGTGTAGGGTAATAAGTTTTAACGATAGCAATTTTGAAAAATTAGTTTTAAGGACAAATTACAGGAAAAAGATAAATGAAGTTATTAATTTTTAGTTATACAAAAATAATGATATATTAATTTATCCTTTTCCTGTGTAACTTTAAAAGATTAATAAATTTATCATTTTTCTATAAATTATTCTTAAAACTAATTATTGAGAATTGTTGTCCTTAAAACTTATTACCTTAAAATAAGAAGCGCTTCAACCTAATTTCCACCTATAAAAATAGATAAAATTGAGATGTTTTACGTCGATTAAAAAAATAACAGATAATAAATTGATTTGAAAAAAAATTAGCCTTTTATGTTTTTTAACAATAATAAAGTTTGAAGAAAAAAAATTAAGCACAAAAGTATATTTATCATCAATCAGGCGAGATGTATACTCCACATTTTATCTCTAAATAAACCGAGCTTTCTACCGCTTAGCTATGGCGAATAATTTTTCATAGCAGCATTGATTTGGTTTCATATAGCATAATCAAATAATACTTCTAACCACCAAAAAGCAAATCACAAAGAATTACAAACCGTCCACCTAAGAATATATATAACAAATAATTGTACCGTACCCCTTTGACATTGTAAATAGTAAAGATGGAAGAACACCGGTAATGATGCAAGATCTACGTAATATGACAAAATTAAAGCTTTGAAATGCATCCAAGCAAAAAAAAGTTCCTGAGATGTTTGTGACATCATATACATATAATCATAAATAAATGGAAAGAATAAAAGAAGGTCTGTCTCGTAGGCTAAAGGATAATAAAAGAGACTTGTTTATTTAATCCGGTGCTGAAATACCAAAGTAGTCATGCATCACCGTCCCCAGCATCTTGATTTCCCAGTGCAGCACTCTAATCAGTCTTCTAACGTCGTCCACTTTTTTCTACCACAAAACATTAATTACGGGTTATGAAAAGTGTGCTTTTTTAATTTTTCTTAGTCGAAATTATAAAATAACTTTACCATCAGATCCACTGTATCTTCTTCGTGGATCGGATCCTCCTCGCCGTACTCACCCTGCTTACTCTCCTCACCATAGCCTTTGATGTGTTTTTCATGAGAAGATCTCAATAAGCTGTCAGACCATAGTGAAAAACTCTTATGCAACAAAGTTTGTACCACTTTCCTATAAACAAACATAAGGGAAAGGGAAAAAAGAAAAAAACAATTTAGTACTCAAGAAAAACATACTGTTCGACTAAAAAAAAGTTCAAAAGAAGCTTCATTCTATTTACAGCTCAGATAATTTCTTACGCCGCTGTTCATTTTTTAAAATTAAAAACACCCTATTAATTCCATTTAACCCTCCACTCAATACCAATTATAAGTTTTTTATTCTAACATTAATATTGCAACATGAAATTGAAAATTTAAACAGTGAACGAAGAAAATTGAAGTTGGGCTTAAATAGGATGTGATTTAATCATTTTGAGAGGTAGAGGAAAAAGTATATTTTCCTTAATTTTTTAAATCAAATTTAGTGGGGGTGAGAACAAAAAAAGTAACAGGGTGGAAACAGAAATATCCTTGCAGCAAAAATGTACCGTTCTTGGACTTCATCTAGCCTAGGATCATGATCCTTCTCCGCTTCCATTTCTCCTCCATCAGCATCAATTTCACCGTCGGTGCCCCTTCCATTTCTCCTCCGTCAGCTTTCGTTTCTCCATTGGCACTCACTTTCAATGCCCCTTCGTCAGCTTCCACTTCTCCATCGGTGCTCCTTCCACTTCACCCCCATCAGCTTCTTCCATTTCCCCTTCGTCAACTTCCACTTCTCCATCGGTGCTCCCTTTTATTTCTCCTCCATCGGCACATTTGGATGGCCGATTGATCCCCATTGGCATCATTTCCCATTTTTTTGTTAGCTCTACCATAGTGGTGTTAGGTTCCACCCAGATTGCGGCTAGCAAAAATTAGTGTTAGGCTTTCTATAGAGGAAAGCTTCTGATTTATACAATGCAACATTTCGGACAGATGAAAAGCACCATTGTCTAGAGATTTGGCTTTGGAGCGAGAGGTCACAAGATCGAAACGTTTGTATCATGAATCGAACGTTTATTGATATGTTGTCACAGTGATTTATTGTATATAAATTACCGTTTCAAGAAAAAATTGGATAGATTTGAATTCATATATGTAAGAGAGCATTTTGAATTTATTAATAAATAGTTTCTAGATTATATTTTTAGTGGTATTAAAATTTGGTAATATCTATAGAGATACATTTGACGAAATTCACGCCGGTAGCAAAAAAATGTTGCACCAAAGCTATTATATTTAAGTCCTAATGGCACACGCTACACGCGTGCATTTAAATAGCACAAATGATATATGTTTTGAAAATGCAAGAATATATATATATATATATAATGGAAAAAAACATGTTTTGCAAGTGCAAATTAACATACAAATGACATGCACGAAAGCAAACTATAAAATATAAAATAATCAATAAAATGAAGATTTATTTCGTCGTTGATGGTTGTTATTCTATAAGTTTGTCTTATTTAAAAAAGGAATTATAGTTCGATATTTGATGATAGTATTTTAATGGAATTAACCTAAAAAATATAATTAATTACACTCTAATTTATTTAATATCTGTTTTGTAAGTCTTTCATATATGTAATAATAGACTAATAGTTATTGGTTTTCTGAATATAAATATTGAATGTTATAGGAGTTGCATTTGGCTTATTGTTTATATTAATTGACAGCTAATTAGTGCATTTTAATCATGTTACTTTTTGTACCTAAACTTGTTTTTCATTTTGTTAATTGTGGTCAAATTTATATGGAACAACATTTAATTGATATGCTTTCTAGCTTTCAAAATATTTACTTTTGCCAGTAACTTTCTTATTTTAGCAATCAAAGTTTTTATTCTTTCACCTTATAACCACGATGTATATATTTAGAAAGGTTTTAATTTTATGTACTCTTTTTGAGTAAATATTTACATAAAAATATATGTTAGGTAATTGAATAATAGTATTAGCTGTGAAAGGTTTTAATATTAAGTACCTTTTGATTAATAAACATGTGAAAAATAAATGTGAATTGAAACACATATGTGCATTAACCAGCAAGTTTAAATTTTCTATGTTTCTTATATATGAAGAAGTATTGAACCATGTGTGCATTGACTTTAATGAATAGCTATGCTGAATTTCAGACTTTTATTAATTCAGTGGGACCTACTCTGACATTTGTTCATGTAACATGTGCAATTAATATAGTACATACTATTACTAATGAACGTGACAGCATGAAAATTCAACATGATTATTTCATGGATCAAAATTTTTGTGTACATGTATTTAGGAGTAGCTATTGAAACATAATTGGAAATAAAAATGGTTTTCAAGTCTGGAGTCTCCATTAAATCGTAACCACAAACATAAACACAATAAGACCTAAATAGTTAAAACATAACTAGGGCAAACCCATTCCAGGAAAGTTTGATGTGTGTTAACTTTTTTTTAGCAATCAAAGTTTTTATTCTTTCACCATATAACCCCAATGTATATATTTAGAAAGGTTTCAATTTTACGTACTGTTTTTAAGTAGACATTCACCTTAAAATATATGTCATGTAGTTGAATAATACTATTTATTGTGAAAGGTTTTAATATTAATTACCTTTTGAATGATAAACATGTGAAAAATAAATTTGAATTGAACTACATATGAGCATTAACCACCAAGTTTAAATTTCATTTGTTTCTTATATATGAAGAAGTATTCAACCACGCGTGCATTGACATTAAAGAATAGCTATGCTGAATTTTGGATTTTATTAATTCTGTGGGATATATTCTAACATTTGTTCATGTAACATGTGCAACTGATATGCTATATACTATTATTAGTGAAAATGAGAACATCAAAATTCAACACAATTATTTTGTGGATCAAAAATAGTACATGCATGTATTTAGGAGTAGCTAAAAAAACATAATTGGAAATAAAAAAGGTTTTCAAGTCTGGAGTCTTCATTAAATTATAACCACAAATAAAAACACAATAAGTTCTAAATAGTTAAAACATAACTAAGGCAAGCCCATTCCAGGACAGTTTGATGTGTGTTAACTTTTTTATTTTAGCAATAAAAGTTTTTATTCTTTCATCTTATAACAACGATGTACATATTTAGAAAGGTTTTAATTTTACATACTCTTTTTGAGTAAATATTCACCTAAAAATATATGTCATGTAATTGAATAATAGTATTAGTTGTAGAAGGTTTTAATATATATATATATATATATATATATATATATATTTCGATATCTTTATCGTTTATTCAAAGATTAATGTGTAACCTTAAAATTTACAAAACTCCATATGTGGTGTGCAATAAAACAAGATATATTCATTTTTTTTAATTAATTAATCAGAATCAACTAATGAAGTCATTTATATTGTAATACCATTTTCGCTTTGATATTTGTACCCTTTATTCACAATTTAATGTACAACCTTGAAATTCATAAATCTCTACATATGGTATAAAATAAATCAAGATATATTCATTTGTTTAAATCAATTATACATTGACACAAATATTTTCTATGTCACATATGAAGGTAAATTTTGAAAGTTCATGGTCGGACCAAAAGTTTGCGCTTTTAAGGCAACTACTAATAAAGATAAAGATTTTGTAACATTCCCCCTTTTGACCGCCTCCAGTCGGTAATTAAACCAACTCGAAACGTTCAAAAAGACGAATTGTTATTTAGTTTATAAGGTTTAAACAGAATCAGCCACAGAAACACAGATAATAACAATCAATTAAAACAAATGAGAATTTATTTCATTTCTATAAATCTTTTTATATACATCAGAGTTTATACAATTTAATACTGATACAGCGGAATTTCTAAAAATACAATTTTCTTCTGAAACTAAAAATGGTTCTTTACTCTCTCTCTAACTTCGCTGCTCGAAAATCTTCAAGCTGTAAAATACTCGGTCTGACCCGAGTATTATATTCAAAAGAAAATAATACACAGGTCAGTCTAATTCAAACCAGTTTATTAGTGCATAGAGGCAATAATAATTTAAATAGACGACAGTCACAATAATTCTCGTCTATCCGACTCTTTTAACAAAGAAATCGGATAACGAAAATTTTTAACACTAAACAGTGTTAAACAATAAATCAGCAGATTTAAATCATCAACAGAGATAAATAAACAATTTATCAAATCGACTAATCAATTTAAAATTTACAATGAGTGGCTGCAGTACATGCTAACGTGCACGGCCTCGCCACAAACAGATGTGTGGCTGTAGTACACGCTAACGTGCACTGCCTCGCCAACTCGAGTGCACAAGGTCGAATCAAACATTTCAGTGCCATAGTAGTCCGAAGCAAGGAGGTATCAACATATCAATGTCAAAGCCATGGTCAACAATCAGTTCAAACAAGTATAACAGTGTACATCACAATGTCAAGAACACTGTGCAATGAAGCTACAGGAATATACCAAGCAACCAGACCAGACACCAACAGTGCAATGCAGACTAGTCTACAAAGAGACAACAATGGCAACTGAATCAAGAAAATTACAAAAGCTACAGGACAGCAGCAATGCAACAAGTTCCAGTATAACATGATCAGAGACTAGAGGGAAATTCAAAGCTAAATGCAACAACATGAAACTGCAGCACCAAAGTGCAAAGTCCAACATGTTCAAGTTCATCAGACCAAGCCTCAACTTATCTACAACAAATGCAATTGTAAGTGGGTCGTATTCAAGTTACAAAATATCAATCCTGTCTCTGTCCAGACTAAAAAAAATGTAAGCAAAACTTTAACCTTTAATTTGTTTGATAATCTATTGAGTAAGGATGTTGCATGAGTATCTTTAAACTAGAAATTATTGAACCCTGTGAATGTGCATGTTTGTTTACAGAAGCCTTTCAATAAAATTTTATTTCAATAAAATTTTGAACTTCAATTTACGTTTAAATAAACATATAGTGTTTGTAACTCAAGCCTAACAGTGATTTGTTATGTAAATTTCTAAATTTAACTTGGAAACAGAGAAGTATCAAGCAGATTCAATATGCACAGTTCAATTACAACATGTATACAATGTACTGCAAGACATCAAACCTATCAGAAATTCACCTGCACTAATTTTTATTTAAACTTTTCTAATTAAAATTTTACTCACAACAAAAAAAAATAAAAAGATTCAGGGTTTCAAAACTCAAACATGTCAGGCCACCAATTTTTCCAGATTTTTGAAAACTTACATGTACATCCTGAAGCTAACAAAACTGAAATGCATCAAAAGCAAAAATGTACAAGTACCAGACTCCAAGTACAAACAACAAATCCAACAACAACCACTGCAAAGGCATAAAGGTGCATGCTAACAGAATCAATGGAATGCAAGGGAGATGCATATGAAATGCAGAGTGATATATGCAGCATGAACAAATGAACATCAATGCAACAAGTCATAGGCAAAACGAATCTCAATAGTGCATACAACAGAGATCAAAGACCACATCTGGAAACAGTGTAACAATGAGCCAGCAACAACATTGTTAATACAACTGAAACCGATCACAAGTGCAACTACTACAATGAAAATGAAGTGCAGACTACAGAGTAAACATTTTCAATGAAATCAGAATGCAAAATGGAGATAACAGGGACTAGAGACCACAAGCAATCATATCAATACTTAAGTTGTATATATATATATATATATATATATATTTTTAGGTAATCGATAAAGCAAACCCCACGAAATCAAATTATTTCCAACCAGCCCCAAAATCAACTACAAACGGTAGCATTTACCCGAGTCAACAAAATTCCAAAATCACAGTTAATGACCAAAGTCACCATGAGTAAAATCAATCGAAAACAGTTTCAAAGTTTTCAAGTGTAGCTTAATATGAACAAGATCAAATGGCCGAAAACATTAGAAGTTTCCAAGTTGTCAAGCAGTGGATTTCACAAAATCAAAAGGACCGAAGACATAGAACAACAGTTGAAATCGAACGAAATTCAGAATCAACCAAAACAAAATCGAAATCATAATCAACAAACAAAATCGAAATACCGAGCTTAACATTAAATTAGATGTGAGTAATTATGAATTACTCACCTTTGTAAATCGAACAGTCGCGTTCGAACTGAAGAAGAGTCGAAGTCGCGGCCCCCCACGAGACGAGCGAAATCGAAGAAGCCCTAAATCTCGAAGGCGAACGAAAAGGAAGACGAACGCGATGAAGCCTTTTTCAACGACGCCACTACGAAGGTCTCGAAGCCCAAATTCAAAGCGACAAAGAATCAAAGAGCCAAAGCCCTAATTCACAACGTCGCCATTTTTTTTTCTTTTTTTTTCTTTCGTTTGTTCGATCTGAAGAGGGAAGGGGGGTGCGACGTGTTTTAACAGAGATAATAAGGATGGGGGGTATGGCAGAAGAACGTGGCTGAGGGTATGGGGTATGGTACTTTTATATTTATTTTTTTTATTTTTTTTTTATTTTTTTTTTCTTTTAAAAACCTAATTTGTTTTGTATAGATATTTTCTTCAATTTGTTTTGTTTAAATTTGTTGTTAAAATCTTACTAGGTGTATTTATTCATTTATTTTGTATTAATAAAATTCAACAAAAGAATTTCAATCGATTTACAAATTCCAACTAAAATTTAACAACCAAATTTATATTGCCAATTGACGAAAATTTTACTGTTATAAAAATTCCAACAATAAACAGCAAATATCTGTCAACTTTAATCGTTTATCGATGATTATAATTTTGGGCAAAACCCCAGTTGTTACAGAAAATCAAATTGAATTCAATTAAATTTTATACGCGTTTATACGCCGTGTATTCACAAAACAATCCCAATAAATACGAAAATTGAAATCCAGTAATAATTCAATATTACGGACCCAATGAAACTCGTTTCGTCAAATTCCGAGACTGTGCCTCGGAAGACTATTCTTATTTTCAATTTAAACGATATAATTTCAAAACTGAACAAATCGTTTTCAAATTCAATTCTGAAGCTTCTATTATCTTCAGTATTATCAATATGAATTTTCCAAGCTTTTAAATTAATTTTAACCGGCTTAAAATTGAAGATTCAAATTTTATTCAACTTTCAATAGATTAAATTCAAAAATTTAATCGCCAATTCATTCTGATAATTTGAAATTCAAGTCAAATCATCGTTCAAATATTTAAAATTAATTAAATATTTTCAATTTAAATTGTTCAAAATTCAGGGTCGTTACAAACTCCCCTCCTTAAAAACTTTTCGTCCACGAAAAGGAAAAGTTGTTAAAATTTCATCGATATTTATACTCTAGTCAATTTTTTTTACTAAACTTAAAACTTATTACAAATAAATGAATATAGGATTCATTTTATTTGTTTAATCTCACTAGTTTTGTTTATCTTCTCTTTTATTCAATGATTTTGCAAAAATCAAAACCCAAAAGTCTTTTACTAACAATTTTTTTATTTAAAACTCAGATTTAAACTTTAAAATTCTTCACGTTAGAGATTTATATAATATATATCTCTTCCAAAGCTGTGGACTTTCAAAACATTACAAAGATCCTCTTCCTTAGTTCATTAAGTTGGAATTATGTAATTCTAATTTCAACTATTGATTTGCTATTTACAGTTTGAAAATACTTGCTAACTCGAAATTTAACAAGTCCATCTTCGTTCTCACAGACATTAGGCATACGCTGGCCAGGCGCAGGTCTAAAAATCTCCAAGTACTAAACATACTTGCTTCAATTCCCAGTGAAAATACTTTTTAAAAATTCTTTTAAAAATGGATATGGAAAGCACGTTCCCCCATGGATTACAGTTCCACCCGGCGGTTACGCTACTATCCCAGTAGAGTCGCTTGTGGCTGTAGATTTCTCATCTCTTAAATTTCGCCATGGTTGTCGCCATAGATTGCAGTACACACAGCGGTTACGCTACTATCCCAGTAGAATCGCTCGTGTCTGTAGGCATCACGCCCCTCAAATTTCGCCTGGCATTAGATTGCAGTTTACCCGGCGGTTACGCCACTATCCCAGTGGAATCGCTTGTAACTGTGGGCATCTCGCCCCTCAAATTACGCTAATCATCAATCATAATCAACATGATCCCATCACGAGGGATTCTAGTCCAAATGGACATTCCAACTTATGGAAAATTCTACGTAGCTACGAATTTCAAATGGACACTCTTCACGAGTTCCAATACCTTCTCCAATAATAAATGGAAGGTACTTTTCCATATCCTCAGTTTAGAAAACATAATATCATATATGTAGTACTTTCATTTCACATTTCGTACATATCATATCCATGTAAACATACATAAGATTTCCATAACAATGTCTTTCTAAACTAACGGTTTCAAATTTACCGCATTCATATATATATAAGTTCTAAAACTTACATATTTTATATTCATAACAAAATAGAGGATTTCAAAATTTCCCTCTAAGTCGATTTGGAAATTTAAGGTTATCTCAAACCTAATTCATATTCATAATTCCATTTATTATCGACTTTCACATTCGATTTGAATTACACGTTACATCGTCAATTCTCAACACAGAATTGATGTCTATCGATATATAACCTCTGAGCTCGTACGTCTCAGAGAAGGGTGTTAAGCTAAGAGAATAAATTCTCCGCCACCAACAGATATATATTTAATAGAGATCAATTGCTATGTCATCAATTCACAATGTTAGACATACAATCCAAATCATCATCTGAAATTCAAAGCTCAACTTATATTGTCTTTGATGTCGAAGTTAAACTCAATTTTAACTCAACGATTCAATCTTTTTGAAAAATTTCAAATTGATTTAATTGTTCAAATTCTCATTTAACTTTTCAACTTCGTCTTCAAAAATGAATTTCAAATCATTTATTCCTTACGGAATATATTCACAACATTTCATTTCATATTTGGAAAAAACATTTCCATACTTATTTAAAAATAAGTAATTCACAAATCCATTTATTTTCAACATTTGAAAATATTCGATATACTTAAATCAAAATTAAGTACATATTTCATCTTTAAGGAAATCATTCTCTTTCACACATTTATTTGAGTTAAAACGAATGTTACGTAAAACATCGTTACGACAACTCAAAATCACTAGTATAGGGATTCGAAATTTAGATAGATGTATAAATCCCAATACTATACAAAACATTTCCTTTCGGAAATCATTTACTATAACAATAGTGTTATAGTCCATCTTTCCTTATTTCTTGAAAACGTCTATTTCAACAATGAATGTTGAAATCTATGGTTTCGATATTCAATGCCTTGAAAACATCTTTTTTCTAAAACAATTAACTTCGTTTTAAAATATCACTTTCCCAAAACATGTCCATTTTATTCAATAATATATTCACGGTCCAAAATTGTGAATATACATCGTTTAACAAACTATACAGAATTTTACTTATCAAAATAAGTCAGTTTCGAATTTATAAACAACGTTTATAAATTTCATTCCTATTCATAAAGACTTCAATTTATAAAAATTGCTTTATTAACCCATTCCTTTATAACTCAGTTTTATATCGAATTTTAATTTATAAGTGAATTACTTATAAATTCTTTTATTTCGCAACTTCGATTCTTTTTATAACTTCACATCTTAATTCTGTAATTTCCATTCACTTATGAAATCCATTAAATATTTCACTTTTAACACTTATACAAATTCATTTTATAATTCCAATATAATATCAATCTTTTCAAATCTTCCATTTAAACCGTTTATAATAATTCGAAAATTCCAATTTAAACTATTATATAAATTTATCAGTTTTTCATTTCCAAGACAATCTACTAGTTCTTTAATAAATCATTCATCGACTTGGTTTTCAATCTAACCGCATTTGATTCATTCACATTGGATTTTACTAACATTCATTCATATCCAATTAGTTCACATTCACTAATTTATATTCAAGTTAGTTTGCTTCAATTCAAATCAAATTTGATTCTATTTAAATTTACTTATCCTTCAATTTGAATTCAATTTACATAGCTTCCAAATTCCATTAATACAATTTCATTAACACTTAATGAATTTCTATACGATCAACTGGCAACCAATGCACATTCAACTTAACCAAATTTATTTACTTTGCTTACATTCAATTTGGTTCAACACACTTAATTTCAATTGGTTTATATTCCAATTCTAATTGAATTCTTATACTCACCATATTCACTAATTCACTTTTACAATTAAAGTTGAATTTCCTTTATATAACTCAATTTCATATTCATTACTTCACTTTATTAATTCATTTTGATATCAAATTCAATTTGATTCACTATTACTTAAGCTATATTTCATTTTTCCTTCACTTGCATTAATTTTCACCATACAGCTTAAGTTCGCCTCAAATTTATTTGAAATTCTATTTTATTTAACTTTTACTAAAGTCAAATTCATATCGCATTCAAAATTCAAATTTTGTTTTACTTAACCAAACTGTTCAAACATTTTAACAATTGGTTTTACTTAAATTTCCTCATTTTATAAGTTATACAACTTATTAATTTAAACTTCCCAATTCATATTATATAATCACTTATCTTTCAAGTTTAAATTTTCATTTCAATAAGTTATCAAATCAAATTCAATTTATTTAACTTCCTTTAGTTAAATTTCAAATCATATATTTATTAATACTAATTCAATTTAATTTAACTTTTCTTTAGTTAAATTTCAAATCCATTCAAACAATTTTATACTTCTTTAGATTTGAAAAACATTTTCTTTTAAAGTGTCTCTAGTAACTATTCATATTAAACATCATAAACTAAGCTTTGTGTAAACCAAAGCTCTGATACCACCTTGTAACATTCCCCCTTTTGACCGCCTCCAGTCGGTAATTAAACCAACTCGAAACGTTCAAAAAGACGAATTGTTATTTAGTTTATAAGGTTTAAACAGAATCAGCCACAGAAACACAGATAATAACAATCAATTAAAACAAATGAGAATTTATTTCATTTCTATAAATCTTTTTATATACATCAGAGTTTATACAATTTAATACTGATACAGCGGAATTTCTAAAAATACAATTTTCTTCTGAAACTAAAAATGGTTCTTTACTCTCTCTCTAACTTCGCTGCTCGAAAATCTTCAAGCTGTAAAATACTCGGTCTGACCCGAGTATTATATTCAAAAGAAAATAATACACAGGTCAGTCTAATTCAAACCAGTTTATTAGTGCATAGAGGCAATAATAATTTAAATAGACGACAGTCACAATAATTCTCGTCTATCCGACTCTTTTAACAAAGAAATCGGATAACGAAAATTTTTAACACTAAACAGTGTTAAACAATAAATCAGCAGATTTAAATCATCAACAGAGATAAATAAACAATTTATCAAATCGACTAATCAATTTAAAATTTACAATGAGTGGCTGCAGTACATGCTAACGTGCACGGCCTCGCCACAAACAGATGTGTGGCTGTAGTACACGCTAACGTGCACTGCCTCGCCAACTCGAGTGCACAAGGTCGAATCAAACATTTCAGTGCCATAGTAGTCCGAAGCAAGGAGGTATCAACATATCAATGTCAAAGCCATGGTCAACAATCAGTTCAAACAAGTATAACAGTGTACATCACAATGTCAAGAACACTGTGCAATGAAGCTACAGGAATATACCAAGCAACCAGACCAGACACCAACAGTGCAATGCAGACTAGTCTACAAAGAGACCACAATGGCAACTGAATCAAGAAAATTACAAAAGCTACAGGACAACAGCAATGCAACAAGTTCCAGTATAACATGATCAGAGACTAGAGGGAAATTCAAAGCTAAATGCAACAACATGAAACTGCAGCACCAAAGTGCAAAGTCCAACATGTTCAAGTTCATCAGACCAAGCCTCAACTTATCTACAACAAATGCAATTGTAAGTGGGTCGTATTCAAGTTACAAAATATCAATCCTGTCTCTGTCCAGACTAAAAAAAAATGTAAGCAAAACTTTAACCTTTAATTTGTTTGATAATCTATTGAGTAAGGATGTTGCATGAGTATCTTTAAACTAGAAATTATTGAACCCTGTGAATGTGCATGTTTGTTTACAGAAGCCTTTCAATAAAATTTTATTTCAATAAAATTTTGAACTTCAATTTACGTTTAAATAAACATATAGTGTTTGTAACTCAAGCCTAACAGTGATTTGTTATGTAAATTTCTAAATTTAACTTGGAAACAGAGAAGTATCAAGCAGATTCAATATGCACAGTTCAATTACAACATGTATACAATGTACATGCAAGACATCAAACCTATCAGAAATTCACCTGCACTAATTTTTATTTAAACTTTTCTAATTAAAATTTTACTCACAACAAAAAAAAATAAAAAGATTCAGGGTTTCAAAACTCAAACATGTCAGGCCACCAATTTTTCCAGATTTTTGAAAACTTACATGTACATCCTGAAGCTAACAAAACTGAAATGCATCAAAAGCAAAAATGTACAAGTACCAGACTCCAAGTACAAACAACAAATCCAACAACAACCACTGCAAAGGCATAAAGGTGCATGCTAACAGAATCAATGGAATGCAAGGGAGATGCATATGAAATGCAGAGTGATATATGCAGCATGAACAAATGAACATCAATGCAACAAGTCATAGGCAAAACGAATCTCAATAGTGCATACAACAGAGATCAAAGACCACATCTGGAAACAGTGTAACAATGAGCCAGCAACAACATTGTTAATACAACTGAAACCGATCACAAGTGCAACTACTACAATGAAAATGAAGTGCAGACTACAGAGTAAACATTTTCAATGAAATCAGAATGCAAAATGGAGATAACAGGGACTAGAGACCACAAGCAATCATATCAATACTTAAGTTGTATATATATATATATATATTTTTTTTTTTAGGTAATCGATAAAGCAAACCCCACGAAATCAAATTATTTCCAACCAGCCCCAAAATCAACTACGAACGGTAGCATTTACCCGAGTCAACAAAATTCCAAAATCACAGTTAATGACCAAAGTCACCATGAGTAAAATCAATCGAAAACAGTTTCAAAGTTTTCAAGTGTAGCTTAATATGAACAAGATCAAATGGCCGAAAACATTAGAAGTTTCCAAGTTGTCAAGCAGTGGATTTCACAAAATCAAAAGGACCGAAGACATAGAACAACAGTTGAAATCGAACGAAATTCAGAATCAACCAAAACAAAATCGAAATCATAATCAACAAACAAAATCGAAATACTGAGCTTAACATTGAATTAGATGTGAGTAATTATGAATTACTCACCTTTGTAAATCGAACAGTCGCGTTCGAACTGAAGAAGAGTCGAAGTCGCGGCCCTCCACGAGACGAGCGAAATCGAAGAAGCCCTAAATCTCGGAGGCGAACGAAAAGGAAGACGAACGCGATGAAGCCTTTTTCAGCGACGCCACTACGAAGGTCTCGAAGCCCAAATTCAAAGCGACAAAGAATCAAAGAGCCAAAGCCCTAATTCACAACGTCGCCATTTTTTTTTCTTTTTTTTTTCTTTCGTTTGTTCGATCTGAAGAGGGAAGGGGGGTGCGACGTGTTTTAACAGAGATAATAAGGATGGGGGGTATGGCAGAAGAACGTGGCTGAGGGTATGGGGTATGGTACTTTTATATATTTTTTTTTCTTTTAAAAACCTAATTTGTTTTGTATAGATATTTTCTTCAATTTGTTTTGTTTAAATTTGTTGTTAAAATCTTACTAGGTGTATTTATTAATTTATTTTGTATTAATAAAATTCAACAAAAGAATTTCAATCGATTTACAAATTCCAACTAAAATTTAACAACCAAATTTATATTGCCAATTGACAAAAATTTTACTGTTATAAAAATTCCAACAATAAACAGCAAATATCTGTCAACTTTAATCGTTTATCGATGATTATAATTTTGGGCAAAACCCCAGTTGTTACAGAAAATCAAATTGAATTCAATTAAATTTTATACGCGTTTATACGCCGTGTATTCACAAAACAATCCCAATAAATATGAAAATTGAAATCCAGTAATAATTCAATATTACGGACCCAATGAAACTCGTTTCGTCAAATTCCGAGACTGTGCCTCGGAAGACTATTCTTATTTTCAATTTAAACGATATAATTTCAAAACTGAACAAATCGTTTTCAAATTCAATTCTGAAGCTTCTATTATCTTCAGTATTATCAATATGAATTTTCCAAGCTTTTAAATTAATTTTAACCGGCTTAAAATTGAAGATTCAAATTTTATTCAACTTTCAATAGATTAAATTCAAAAATTTAATCGCCAATTCATTCTGATAATTTGAAATTCAAGTCAAATCATCGTTCAAATATTTAAAATTAATTAAATATTTTCAATTTAAATTGTTCAAAATTCAGGGTCGTTACAGATTTTGACGGGGCTAAAAAGTTGCTGCTTTTTTTAGAACGCTATATTTTAGTAGTTTCTATAGATATTGATATATATATATATATATATACTAGTATCTTGTATACTGGTAACATACATATATATCTAGTTTATACCACTAGTCCATTAGTTCATAGTGCTTTCCCAAGTTTAGCATAGGAACAGAATATTAAATGCTTATTTCAATCCCTACTAACTCTAATATATTGGTCCTCTGCCTAGCAACTTTATCTCAACTTTATCCCAAAGATGAGATTTTACCAAATTACAAATAATGTAATTCAATCCAAGATAAAACGGGAGATTAAAGTAGAAAGAAAATTACAAATAAAAAATATTAAATTGCCTCGAAAAGAATAATAATACGATATTGAAGCTATTGATAGCTCAGGGGCCGTCGAATTTGGTAAAAATTCTAGTCCTTCCCTTGCTTCCTTCAAATCTGGTAAAAAATTTAATAATAAATTTTTGTTTTTTTGGCCGTTAAAGCTTGCATTCAATTTTCCTCCAACTCAACGTAGATGAACGACTATTCATTTTGACTTGGTGTCGTGCATCGTACTAATATGAAAATGCACATCGGAGAAGCTATCGTAGTTCACTGAGGCAAAGGCGGCTGAAGTACTATGGTGAGTCTTTTGGTTGTTGCGTCATTTGAGATTGCATTGAAGTCTACTTCTTCTCAATCGATAAGATGAAGTCTACAATTGATTAACTTTGAGATATGCTGACTTGGATGAAATTTTGTGTTTTGGATCTAGTAGCACACCTAGTTATGAAGTCGTCGCAGTCTGAGTGGTTGTTGTGTGTTTGGAGTCGCGTTGGTAATAAAAATAGTCATATTAAAGCTAGTTTGAGTCCAGCATGGTGCCGTTGCCTGTATCGAGAGATGCTGCCTACGGTAGAAGGAAAAGTTGCCGCCACTATTACTATTAAAATGATTCAGTTTGATGCTTTGGCTGCTTGGTACTCTGCTCTTGAAGTTTTTTCTAAGTTGATGAGATACAAAATTTTAATATTGTCATCTGAAATACTGCCCTTGGTTTGATTTACTGGCTATTTATTGATGAATTGATATGTTATGCCTTGATACTCCTGGAAGTGTAAGCTTGTATAAATTTGTCATGGCTTGGTTAATAAAAGTTGGACTGATAGTCGAATATTTGAGACAGGATAACAAATGGCATCATTTCAGTGTTTAAGGTTTGAGTGACCTACCAAACAGTGATAAAGCTGGGAGCTTTTGAAATATATAGGAATGTGATTTTTCAAACTATACCATTAGTACAGGATAAAGATTTGTCTTGAGAAAAATATCTCATGTTTGAATGATTCTTCTCGCTATTTTGAATTTTTTTCTCCGTTTTGATTCTGTTCTATTCTATCGGCATGTTTTATAAATTGTTAATTTTATCTTTTGAAACATGTTGCACCATATAAAGACTACTTCATGCAACGTTGGATTCTCTGTATTTAGTTGAGATATTGTACGATGAACTCCTTGAAATACGTAGGGTTTCCACTCAGCCATGGAAGCAAACCAAATTCCTTAACAAATTTCCTCAAAATTCCCTAATTCAACCTCTCAACTCAAACCACCTGAGGTTTCTCACATTAGAAATCCATCAGTGGATGCCATCATTTATAATGATGGATTCCAATTGGTCCAATCTAGTCTACTAAGGAGGAGACATGCCAAGAAAGATTAGGAGTTGCCACTATCTCTAAATAAAGACATTCTAAAGGGTAAAGATGGTCAGAAAACTGCCAATCCACAGTCAAAAAAGGGAAATTCGATGTCATAATAGAGGCAGCTGATGGCCAACTCACTAAAAAAGTAGTAAGGCCGAAAAACATGGGTAGATATAGTAGCAGAGCTGCCTCAAGAACCGATGGAAGATGAGTGCAATTTGAGCATATAGCACCAATCAAGACCTATAATAAGAAGTATGTCCTGAATAAAGAAGTAGTGTGTAAAAGAGCAACCGAATCATGGAATAATGTAGTTCTTATATATGTGGTGGGTACCAAACCATACTACTTGTATTTCAAATCTTATATCCACTGAGTATGGAAACCAGTAGGTGAATTTGAAATTTACACAAGAGATGGTTTTTTTCTTGTGAAATTCAAAGAAACTCAAATTCTCAACTTTGTATTGAAAAGTGGTGAGTCTTTTGGCTGTTGCGTCGTTTGAGATTACAGTGAAGCCGCCTTCTTCTCAATCGATAAGATGAAGTCTACAATTGATTAACTTTGAGATATGCTGACTTGGATTAAATTTTGTGTTTTGGATCTAGTAGCGCACCTAGTTATGAAGTCGTCGCAGTCTGAGTGGTTGTTGTGTGTTTGGAGTCGCGTTGGTTCTAAAAATAGTCACATTAAAGCTAGTTTGAGTCCAGCATGGTGTCGTTGCCTGTATCGAGAGATGCTGCCTACGGTAGAAGGAAAAGTTGCCGCCACTATTGCTATTAAAATGATTCAGTTTGATCCTTTGGCTGCCTGGTACTCTGCTCTTAAAGTTGTTTCTAAGTTGATGAGATACAAAATTTTAATATTGTCATCTGAAATACTGCCATTGGTTTGATTTACTGGCTATTTATTGATGAATTGATATGTTATGCCTCCTGGAAGTGTAAGCTTGTATAAATTTGTAATGGCTTGGTTAATAAAAGTTGGACTGGTAGTCAAATATTGGAGACAAGATAACAAATATCATCGTTTCAGTGTTTAAGATTTGAGTGACCTACCAAACAGTAATAAAGCTGGAAGCTTTGGAAATATATAGGAATGTGATTTTTCTAACTATCCCATTAGTACAAGATAAAGATTTGTCTTGAGAAAAATATCTCATGTTTGAATGATTCTTCTCGCTGTTTTAATTTTTTTTCTCCGTTTTGATTCTGTTCTATTCTATGGGCATGTTTTATAAATTGTTACTTTTATTTTTTGAAACATGTTGCACCATATAAAGATGACTTCATGCAACGTTGGATTCTATGTATTTTGTTGAGATATTGTACGATGAACTCCTCGAAATACGTAGGGTTTCCATTCAGCCATGGAAGCAAACCAAATTCCTTAAAAAATTTCCGAATTCAACTTCTCAACTCAAACCACCTGAGGTTTCTCACATCAGAAATCCATCACTGGATGCCATCATTTATAATGATGGATTACAATTGGTCCAATCCAGCCTACTAAGGAGGAGACATGCCAAGAAAGATCAGGAGTTGCCACTAGCTCCAAATAAAGACATTCTAAAGGGTAAAGATGGTCAGAAAACCGACAATCCACAGTCAGAAAAGGGAAATCCGATGTCATAACAAAGGCAGCTTGTAACAACCCTGGTTTTAGCGATTACATGAGAGTATTAAATTATAACGGCGGTTATAATTTAATAGTGTAAATTAATAATAAATGAAGAATTTAAATTGTTTATTAGGAATAAACAATGTATTTGAGAATAGAATGAGAAAAATAAGGTTTTGGCAAGTTTATTAGGACGATTTGAGTTAGTAAAATGAGGAAATGAGTTAAATTAGAAATAATGCAATAATTATGTTAATTATTGCTATTTACTTCTTTTAATAATTTTTAAAAGAAGTAATTAATTTTTAAAATGGGCTATATTTAATAAAAAGATGGAAATGAGTTTAAAAATATAATTTTAATGTTAAATTATATTTGAAATGGATTATAGAATTTTATTACACAAAAATGAGATTTTTGTGTAATTTATAGTGTTAATTACAATGAGATTTGTAATTAAAAATGTAGAATTGTTATTTACTTTAAAATAGAGAAGTATGATAATAAAATATTTAAAAAAAATAAATAATCATTTATTTGTGTGTAAAAACATTTTATTATCATGAGATTAAAGTTTCTCCAATTTTTAGAAAAGAGAAACTTGAAACATGGTTGATTACATTTGTTACCATTCTTTTTAAAATGTAATATGTTGTTAAATATTAAAATTAAACTAAATCCTCTTATTGTGGGCTTAAGTCCATCAAAAAATAGATTACCTAACCTGTAATCAAGAAATGTAATTAAGAAATGAGAAAAGAGAGTGCTGTACGTATACTCTTTTCTCATTTCTTCTGTAAAAGTCCAGAAGCTTGTTAATGGCTGTTTCTCCCTTCCTTCTTCAATCTATGCTAAATCCATCAAAAAAAGAAGAAAAATTGGTGCTTTTAAAATGTAAATTCAAATGCTAAACTAAGGTAATCCCTATTCTAAAACCAATATCTCCATCAAAAATCTAATTTGAAGGGAAAACCAGTTAATTGTTTCTCTTTATTATTGAATATTCCTTCCTCCAGCTGTTATAGGTTTTAGAAGCTCTATTCTTGGCTAAAGCTTGCGTCTTTGGCTCCAATTCGAGATTTGGTAATGATTTGCAGCAAAGTGAGTATCAAAACTCACATTTTCTAGCTTAGATTTAGATTTCAATATTGAAATTTCAATTTCGGTTTGTTGCATTTTTGTTTGTGACTCAATGTCAATAAATTAGGCATATCTCACTCATTTTAAATCGGAATTTGATTTTCTTTGAAGTTCTGGAATTCATGAAAAGAGTGTGATAACTTTTATGTTACACACTTTCGAAAATTCTTAGCATAGAGGGTTGAAAAATCGAGTTTAAACCCACTGCCCTGTCACTGTCAAACTGTGACTTTCTATGCTAAACACTATTGATACTTTAAGCATATCATTTTCATTTGTTGTCCGAATTTGACGATTCTTTATGTTCCGGAAAGCTTAGAATATATGCTAAAATTTTCATGTATTGAGTTTTGTGTAGTTTTGAGGTTAGCTATGTCAAAATTCTTTTTTCTTACTGCTAACCCGAGAGCAAAATAAATATTTGCTCTGTGCTTGAAGCTGAAACAAAATTAGACATAACTTTCTCGTTTTTGATCCGATTTTGATAATTATGGATGTTACGGAAAGCATAAATCCTATACTAAACTTTCATTTATTGAGTTTTGTATAATTTTGAGGTTAGCTATGTCAAAATTTATTTTTCTTACTGCTAACCCAAGAGCAAAATAAATATTTGCTCTGTGCTTGAAGCTGAAACAAAATTAGACATAACTTTCTCATTTTTGATATGATTTTGATAATTTTGGATGTTCCGGAAAGCATAAATCCTATACTACAACTTTCATGTATTGAGTTTTGTGTAATTTTGCGGTTAGCTATGTCAAAATTGAATTTTCTTACTGCTAACCCGAGAGCAAAATAAATATTTGCCTTGTACTTGAAGCTGAAACAAAATTAGACATAATTTTCTGGTTTTTGATCCGATTTGATAATTTTGGATGTTTTGGAAATCACAAATCATATACTATAACTTTCATTTGTTGAGTTTTCTGTAATTTTGAGTGTTTCTATATCAAAATTGAACTTTGCTACTACTAACCTAAGAGCAAAAGTAATATTTGCTCTGTGGTTGAAACTGAAACAAAATTTACCACAACTTCTTTGTCTCTTAACCGAAATTGATAATCTTAGATGTTTTAGAAAGCTTAAACTTTGCACTAAAAGTTTCATGTTTTATGTTTTCTAAATTTTGATGTTTGCTTGAGCAAAACTGTGTTTGTTTTATGCTGGTACGAGAGCAAAACGACAACAATAACAATTATTGACTTGAGGAGTGTATTAGCTTATTTTTGCTCTCACTCTTATTTGATTTTGATGATTGTTTTTTAGATGTTTTGAAAGCTATAATGTCTATCAATAGGCTAGCTATATTTGAAGAATTTGAAAATTCGAATTTAAATAGAATTTGAAATAAATGGACATTTAATTTTTTTTTATTATATAGCATTGACTTTGGACTAAATTTGAATTGAATTCGTATTGAATTCAAGTTATCTGTCCTAGCTTATCATTCTTGGTTTTCTTTTATTGTTTTCGAGTGTGGTTTTCACTAAACCATTTTGAAGTGATTTTTGAAATAAATGAAAATTTCAAATTATTATTATATAGTATTTTAAAATTATTTTTCTAATATAAAATCTATTTATTTCCTATAATAAAGGAATTTCAAATATTGGTTTTATTAATCATTCGGAAAAATGTTTTAAAAGCATGTTTTCTCTAATAAACTATTTTAAATGTAAAATACATACTTTTGCACTATTCAAACGTATGAGAAAGAGAATTAAACGATTTAGTAAAACACGTGGTATGGGACATATGCGTTTACTATTTTGGTTAATTCTGGACTTGTACGATCAAAGCTATTTGAGATTAGTGTTTCTAAGATGTTTTCCCAATTTATGGCAGGTTTTTGAGTTTGTAATTCCTATCTTTAGGAATTATCTAGGAAGGCCAATATTTGGCGAGTTTTATAGCTTGATATTTCTACTTGGAAATTTATGGTTTATGAGGAACCATCATGATGTTTTCACTTGTCGATGAGATGAGATAAGTTACGATGCCATTTCATTCTTGTCGATGAGATGAGACAAGTATGGTGTCTCTTTATCACTCGCCGATGAGATGAGGCGAGATATGATTTTTTTTGTTTCGTGATGTTCCTAGTGTGGCATCGACTAGCGGCTAGTAAACCGTTAAGTGCGAACGTGTGGTATGGGACACACGCTAACATATTTCGGGTTCCTATTCGTGAGTTTGTGACACATTCACGATGTTTACATAACACAACTGCTTTGAGAGGTGTTAGCGACCTAGTCATGAAGACGAACTGCTTGGAAGGTGTTAGCGACCTTGTTAGGGCTGACAAAACGGCTTGGTAAGGTGTCAGCGACCTTACCGTGAGGACGAACTGCTTTGGTAGGTGTTAGCGACCTTTTTTGAGGCTTCGGCCGTCCGAGTTTAGCGCATGTAGCATTGCTTCGGCATTGCAATCGGGGATATAGCCAATCCGAGTTTTCTGAGTTTTCTGTTTTATTGTGATTTCACCATTTTAAGATGTTCGATTACATCGATAACCTAGTGCTATATGAGATGTTATATGTATGGTGATTTTATTTATGATGTTTTGAACTCTTATCGAGTTCCTTGAGTTATGAGTTTGGATGATTTCATGATTTTATAGGATATTCTAAGCCTTGCCATTCTAGCGAGTTAAGATTGAGATTTATATACATTTATACCAATGAGATGAGGTATAATTGAGTTTGGAGATTCTTTTATATTTTAGTTTTGAATCATCCTACTTGAGAATGTCTTATGTTTGCCTTTTTGGTGAGATTTTGTATTGATGTTCCACCTTTGAGGAGATATGGTTCATGGAAACCATGTAGACATTTTGGGATGTCGCCGATGATATGAGGTGAATGTTTATATTATTTAAGTATTATTATTGAACTTACCTCTTTTGAGGTCTTTGTATACTTAAGTGACATTATTTCACTTAAGTCATGGGTTGTATTCTTCTGTTGCCTCTTCTCATTCGAAAAGAATTATCACCTTGTTTCTTCTGCTTCATATTATGGTCTATCCTCATTAACTGATTATTTTAGCTAGACTGACCCGTGTACTTTGTACTCGGGTCAGACCGAGTTGTTTCATGTTAGCTATCAGTTATGGGACTTTGCTTTGATGCATCTGCTTGGATATTAGCCTAGCACTTTTGTGTAGTTTATATTTCTTTTTGCTTGACTCTAATGTACTTACAATTAATTCGACGTATATAGTGTGCTTGAGTACCACCAGTATTGTATTCATATTGTCTTGTACTAAACTTGTATCAGTGTATATGTATATATATAATGTTGGTTACTGTTCTGTGATGTGATTTACATTCAGTTATTGTATTTTGTTCTGATAGATCCATTAGCCACCTATAGTTTTGGATTAAGCATTTACTGGGTATGTCGATCCACTTGAGTTGAAGGAAAAAAATTATATTGCATTTATCGGCGTATTCAATAGATGTTTAAGACAAAATTATAGATGGTCGCCCTTAACCAGCCCTATTCTCCACTTTAGTAGACAGAAGTACTTGTTAATTCTCTTTGCTAAGGTGGGCCTCGGGGTGGGGCGTTACACAACTGATGGCCATCTCATTATAAAAGGAGTGAGGCTGGAAAATATGGGTAGATGTAATAGCAGAGCTGCCTCAAGAACCGATGGAAGATGAGTGCAATTTGAGCATATAGCACCAATCAAGATCTATAACAAGAAATATGGCCTGGATAAAGAAGTAGTTTGTAAAAGAGCAACCGAATCATGGAATAATGTAGTTCTTATATATGTGGTGGGTACCAAACCATACTACTTGTATTTCAAATCTTATACCCACTGAGTATGGAAACCAGTAGGTGAATTTGAAATATACACAAGAGAGAATGTTTTTTTTCTAGTGAAATTCAAAGAAACTCAAAATCTCAACTTTGTATTGAAAAATGGTGAGTCTTTTGGCTGTTGCGGCGTTTGAGATTGCATTGAAGCCACCTTCTTCTCAATCGATAAGATGAAGTCTCCAATTGATTAACTTTGAGATATGCTGACTTGGATGAAATTTTGTGTTTTGGATCTAGTACCGCGCCTAGTTATGAAGTCACAGCAGTCTGAGTGGTTGTTGTGTGTTTGGAGTTGCGTTGGTTCTGAAAGTAGTCACATTAAAGCTAGTTTGAGTCCAGCATGGTGTCATTGCCTATATCGAGAGATGCTGCCTACGGTAGAAGGAAAAGTTGCCGCCACTATTTCTATTCCAATGATCCAGTTTGATGCTTTGGCTGCCTGGTACTATGCTCTTGAAGTTGTTTCTAAGTTGATGAGATACAAAATTTTAATATTGTCATCTCGAATACTGCCCTTTGTTTGATTTTCTGGCTATTTATTAATGAATTGATATGTTATGCCTTGATACTTCTGCAAGTGTCAGCTTGTATAAATTTGTAATGGCTTGGTTAATAAAAGTTGGACTGGTAGTCGAATATTGGAGACAAGATAACAAATGACATGGTTTCAATGTTTAAGGTTTGGGTGGCCTACCCAACAGTGACAGAGCTGGAAGCTTTGGAAATATATAGGAATGTGATTTTTCAAACTATCCCATTAGTATAGGATAAAGATTTGTCTTGAGAAAAATATCTCATGTTTGAATGATTCTTCTCCCTGTATTGAATTTTTTTCTCCAATTTGATTCTATTCTATTCTATGGGCATGTTTTATAAATTGTTTCTTTTATCTTTTGAAACATGTTGCACCATATAAAGACTACTTCATGCAATGTTGGATTCTCTGTATTTAGTTGAGATATTATACGATGAACTCCTTGAAATATGTAGGGTTTCCACTCAGCCATGGAAGCAAACCAAATTCCATACAAAATTTCCTCAAAATTCTCTAATTCAACCTCTCAACCCAAACCCCCTGAGGTTTCTCACATCAAAAATCCATCTGTGGATGCCATCGCTGATAATGATGGATTCCAATTAGTCCAATCCAGCCTACTAAGGAGGAGACATGCCAAGAAAGATTAGGAGTTGCCACTGGCTCCAAATAAAGGCATTCTAAAGGGTAAAGATGGCAGAAAACTGCCAATCCACAGTCAAAAAAGGCAAATCCGATGTCATAACAGAGGTAGCTGATGGCCATCTCATTAAAAAAAGGAGTAAGGCTGGAAAACATGGGTAGATATCGTAGTAGAGCAGCCCTAAGAACCGATGGAAGATGAGTGCAATTTGAGCATATAGCACTAATCATGATCTATAACAAGAAGTATGGCCTGGATAAAGAAGTAGTGTGTAAAAGAGCAATCGAATCATGGAATAATGTAGTTCTTATATATTTGGTGGGTACCAAACCATACTACTTGTATTTCAAATCTTATATCCACTGAGTATGGAAACCAGTAGGTGAATTTGAAATTTACACAAGAGAGAATGGTTTTTTTCTTGTGAAATTCAAAGAAACTCAAAATCTCAACTTTGTATTGAAAAATGGTCCATTTTTCTATAATGGAAAACTCATCAATATAAGAAAATGGTCTGAATCGTTAAAATTGTACAGAGATCTATCAACAACAATGCCGATCAGGGTAAGGTTACCCAGTATAAATCTAAATCTGTGGGATCGTGATGTGTTTAGTGTCATCCTTTGTATCATTAGGAAACCCATTAAAATGGATGCAGCCACAACTATGAATACAAGATTAAATTATGCCCATCTCCTTATTAACGTGTCTACAAATGATGATCTTCTTGGTGAAACTAATTTTTCTTTCTACAATGGTGAAAATATTATTCAAAAAGTTGAATATGAATGGGTTCCACCGAAATGCAAAGAATGCAGGTGCTTTGGCCAAACCAGAGATCGGGGAAGTCCAAAAGAAACATGGATTCCCAAAATCGGTAATCAAAAAAGTCAAGGAACTAAATCTAATAAACAATCTACAAATCAAAGAAATACTGAAGTGTTACGGAAACATATAATCTTATCTAATGAAAGTGATCGAATCAACCAAGTAGGTATCATCTCCGATCTAAGGGAAAATTATATAGAGATCAATGATCAAGAAGATCAAGTCATTTGGGAGGATTCATCATCTTATGAAAGAAAAAATAATCCAAAGTTGTTTAGAGGAAGGACAAAAGGATACAATGGTCTTTGAGTCTGAAACCCCTCCAGTTTGAAACCCTTATTTAATAACAGACATTAATAATACAACTATTAATAAAGTCCCTCGGTAATGCAATAATCATCATCTCACTAGGATCATAGAGAAGGCCCCTCCACCAGAGCATGCTACAGTAGCTGAGGGTACTGACTCGACTATGCCTCGCACCATTCAGCTTGACATTTCACTAATCAAAGTTCTAGAAGTAGTAAATTTTGGAACTAAATCAGAAATGGTTGGTGTTGTTGATCAATATGATATAACAGAGCTACACATCCCAAAAGTCAAGGCAACAGGTAAAAATAAGGGTAAAAAAGAGAAGAAAATCAACGTTGGGCTTAAACAGGATGTGATTTAGTCGTTTTGAGAGGAAGAGGAAAAAAGTAAGTATGCCTTAATTTTTTGTATCGGATCTAGTGGGGGTGAGAACAAAAAAAGTAATGGGTGGAAACACAAATATCCTTGCAGTGAAAACATATCCTTCTTTGACATCATCTAGCGTAGGATCACGATCCCTCTAAGCTTCCATATCTCCTCCATCAGCATCCATTTCTCCATCGGTGGCACCATCCAATTCTCCTCTGTCGGCTTCCATTTTTACATTGGCACTCCCTTCCAATGCCCCATCGTCAGCATCCACTTCTCTGTCGGAGCTACCTTCCACTTCGCCACCGTCAGCTACTTCCATTTCCCCTCTATCAACTTCCACTTCTCCATCGGTGCTCCCTTTCATTTCTCCTCCATCAGCACATTTGGATGGCTGATTGATCCCCATTGACATCATTTCCCATTTCTTTGTTAGCTCTGCCATAATGGGGGCAGGTTCCATCCTGATTGCGAATTGCAAAAACTAGGGTTACGCTTTCTATAAGGGAAAGCTTCTGATTCATACAGTGCAACATTTCAGACAGATTTGAATTTATATATGTAAGAGAGCGTTTTGAAATTGTAAAAGAAAATAGTTGCTTGATTCTACTTTTAAGTGATATTAACATTTGGTAATATCTATAGAGATACGTTTGAGGAATTTCATGCTGGTAGCAAAAAAATGTTACACAAAATCTATTATATTTAAGTCCTAATGGTACACGCTACACGCATGCAATTTAATAGTACAAATGATATATGTTTTTTAAATGCAAGGATATATATATATATATATATAATGGAAAAATACAGTATTTGCAAGTGCAAATTAACATACTAATGACATGCATGATAGGAAACTATTAAATATAAAATAACTAATAAAAAGAAGATTTATTTCATCGTTGATGATTGTTATTCTATAAGTTTGTCTTATTTAAAAAAAGGAATTATAGTTTGGTATTTGACCGTAGTATTTTAATCGAATTAACCTAAAAAATATAATTAATTACGATCTAATTTGTTTAATTTTTTTTCTAAGTCTCTGATATATGTAATAATACGCTAACAGTTATTTATTTTCATATATAAATATTGTGTAACGACCCGAAATTCTCGATCCCGAAAATTCCAGATAGTTAGAAGAAGAAGAAAGAGATAGAAGAAGAAGAGAAAGAAAACAATACACAGATTCTCACCTTCGTAACGGATCAAAATATAATATCAAATATTAACAGTTTACAAAAGAATACTATATCTGTCAATTACATTTTTATACATCAGAGTTACACACATACACAAACACTGGACATATACAAATCATCATGTCTCAGATAAACAGAAATATCTCACAGCGGAAACACTCCATACGTTCCTGCCATCTAGCTCGTCTCCTGAGCTCCAGAATGTCCTTACTTGAAAATCTGTAATACTCCATCTGACCCGAGCATTACATTAAAGTAACACCTGGGTCAGGCTGGAAACCAGTGTGAGTAAATCCCATAATTTGAAATACTAAGTTCAAAACATAAAAGAAAACCCGGGTAACTCGTACTTCACTATGAGTTCATTACTTGTTATGCTCAACACTTATTTCCCACTCAAATTCTAAGCATTCAAACTTAGTTCAAGGGTCCATATTATTCCATTTCAATCTATTAACATCACATATGAAGAATTATTGCAAATTTCAAATCGTAGTGGTTTCAAGTATTTACTAATACCCGACTCCGGTCTCTTCGAAATCAATACCATCTTATCCTAAATTATTTAAGTGAAACATAATCTAGACTTTAAATATAGGATGTCGCTGTTTTAATCCAACATATCATACCACATAGCATCACACATCACATACTAGAGATATATACTAATCTAAAGCACACAATATCATTCAATCATTCATAAGCAAGACAAATAAACCATACCATCCTTAATTAATTTAATTAACCATAATTGAATTAAATCAATTACTTTAATTACTTCTAATCATGTTTATTAATTGATTACAAACCAACGGATTAATCATCCAATAATCATCCATCTTAATTGATCATCCTTGATTAATTATTCTTTAATTACATTAAGATTGTCATCATTACTTAATTTCTTCCATTAAGTAATTATACTTAACCAAATTCCATAAATGTATATCCTTAATTAATTAGTCTCATTAATTAATTGTATAATAACCTTAAGTTAATGACCTCCATTAACAATTCTTTAATTACTTCTCTAAAGTAATTAATCATTATTAATTACGAATTAATTATTCTTAATTGATTAATCTTAAACCTTAGTTAATTAACTTAAACCCTTAATTATTAAAAATAATTAATTATCCATTTTAATTACCTGAATAATTAAATAAATTACAAATTATTAAATTCTAATTTAACTTTAAGATAAAACCCTTTCCTTGTCTATGGTTAAATTATCATTCACAAATACATTTGAAAACATCGATTTTCAAATTTACTTTTAAATTTCATTTTAAATTCAAGATTTAAAATGAAAACCAACCAATTTTATCTTTAACAAAGTTTGAAACCAATTAAAAAAAACTTAAATTCACATGTTAAAGAATACTTATATCTTATAAAAGGGAATTTTAAAGAATTCAAACCAAATTCCTTTTAAATTCAAATCATTAAAAATTTACTTCCAAAATTTTATAAACCTTATTTTATTTCAAAACTAAGATTCCAATTTTAGATTTGAATCAGATTCAAAACTTTGATTTAAACTTTTTTTAAATCATTTCTTTACATTTTTAAATTCTATTTTAAACTAAATCCCTTTAATTATTTAAACACCTTAAAGTTACTAAAACAAGTTTGAATTCAAAAACTTTATTTATTCCCAAACTAAGATTCAAATTAAACTTGAATCCATTTTTAAACTTAGATTTAAACTTAATTTAAATATTCTTTACATTTTTAAAATTCAGTGTTTAATTTTTAGAACAGAACAGGTTTAAACCTATAACCTAGAATTTGACCCGAGCCTTACCTCATTTACTTCGAGTCAAACCCTACCTAACTCGAGCAAAACAATCAATTTACTCGAGAATCACTCGAGTAACTCCTCTGCCCAAACCAAAACAACAAGGAACAAAAGGGGTGCACCGTGCATATGCACGGTGGCGCCGATCGCTTCTGGCCAACTTCGCCGATCTTACCACATCGGCAAACAACCTCACATCTCCACACGATCATCAGATCGTCACCCCAAGCTCGAAATCAAATTCGAGTTCTCAACCAAAAACCTGGAACAAGTAACAGAAATCACTACCAAGCTTGTCAGCGCCTCGTCCTCGAAGCTCCGACCACCAGAAACTCTACAACTTCGGCCATGCCCTCATCAACCCACCAACTTTTATCACCCAAAGCCTCGTTGCATTCGATCCATTGAGGAAGTCGAACCAAAACAAAAATCAAACCAGATAAAAAACTAGGGTTCTAAACTTAATCGAACAATCCCCGTCTCCACAGTGATGCAGATCAACTTCTAGAAATTTTCCCATCATCTATGATCACTCCTCCATCATCACCCAAGCACCCGACCTCCCAGATCCTCGAGATCACCAGAGATTACCCGATTTCCCATTTTTGTTCAACCGAGAACTGCATACTTGTAACGACCTGGGATTTTTGTCATCCCGAGTTGTGAACATTTATTTATATTATACATGTTTTGTTTTGGATAAAATGTATTAGACGATATAAAAATAATTTTTATACCACAAATCAAATGAAACAAGAAGTTATTTTAATTTACTAGTTTTCACCTTTATTTTAAATTGTATGTGTGATGAATGGCAATTCAGCAGAGTTAAAAGCAAAGATAATTTTTAAGATACTTTGCGACCTTTGTTTAAGTAACATTAATAAGTATAGGCTATCCATAATAATCAAAGACTTTAAGTCAGGATCTGTTAAGATAAAATGGTTAATAAAACTAGTTTTGTAAAGTTAAACTACGTAAGATAGTGATAAATCTTTAGTCAGTAAAACAAACTTATATTTGGTATCTATCACCTGATCAAAATCTAACGTAATCATTTCATTTTCTTTTCAAAATTTTCCCAGCAAAAAGGAAATATCTCTCAGCCGCCAAATTGTTATTACTATCCTATGTATGTTCATGATTTTTTTACAGCAATAGCAAACATTTATCTTATCAAAAGAAACAAGTAAAACAAAAAAATATATTAACAAACTACACTTGGAAGTAAATTTTGGAAAGAAAATTTACTTAATCGTTTTTTAGTTTCTTTTCAAAGGATATTTACAGTTGAGACACTATCTTTCCAGCCAACAAAAATTCATTATGTCCATCTTCTGTAAAAATTCAAGCTGATGTATACTGAGTGGCTTGTTTTAGAAGCCAAAAAACTATATCTTAAATAAAATAGCCGTTGGTTGAAATTATAAGCAACGGGAAAGAAATTTGAAGAGAAAAAAAATATAACACTGTTCTGGAATTCTGTAAAACAAAACCACCCTCTGTTAAACTTGGGCTTAGGAGAATTCAAACCAAGTTTTCGACTTTGCAAATTTAAAAGACTTCAACTTCAATCTAAAAGGGCTTCTGGAACTAAGATGTGGAAGGTGAGTAAACATTTAACTTAAAAGTTCAAAGTAATGAATGCTGGAATATGTGAATTCTAGATGATTTGGTGCTATCTGATCATATATATAGATGAATATATCTATGTATGTTTCATTTATATCTGAGCCGTGTATGAATATGTCATCTGTTACCAAATACGTAGCAGAAACGTTAAACAGAAACGTATGAAAAATGTTTCAAACTCCGATCCCAAACAGAAATGCAGAAAAATGTTTCTATTCTGTATGAAGTCGCAACAGCGGTGGAGTGTTTCAAATATCGATGTTGTTATATTTACAATTTCAACAACAGCAAAGCATTGCAATAGGTGTGCAATGAGATAACAGGAAGACAGTATGAATAAAACTAGACGTACCGATTAGAATGTCTGAGTCCAGCGTAGAACTGTTGGCTTGAAACGAAATTGCTCCCGCTATGGCGCTTTCGGATGTAGAGCAATCGCTTCCCAAACCTGAAACGGACCTCTCTGCGATGCAGCGCAGCAATCACAGAGAACGATGACCCAAGAAAGGTTGTAAGTATTTCAGAACAAAGGAGGATGAAGAAGAGCAGAAAATAAATTGTATCTCAATTCGTTTTCTGTGTGCCTCTATATATATACTAGGGGGAAGTGTCTGTTGGCTGTTCAAACGGGCGTGACTGTTGGAAAGGTTGCAACCCTGTAGACCAACAGACCCGCGCGCGCGCTCGTATTTCAAAGTTCAAAATAAACGGTTCAGCGCAGCGAGCCCAAGTGCAGCCTGGAGGCCCATTTAATCACAAGACCCCAAGAGCCCCAAGGCCCAAGGCCCTTATCTTTGACCTTTAATTATTAGTATATATGAAAGCCTTCATGCCTTCAAGCCTTCATACATGATCCATTCCTTCTCCTCATTTTCTTTTGATATCACTTACTGAGCCTTAGTTTATAAGGTGGAATCGGGATGTGTATTCCCCGATGTGGGACATTGTTTCCCTCACTTTTAGCCACTTATAAATTTCTAACAATCCCCCACATGAATAAGTGGTTATTTAATCTGTTCTGAAATATTGCAAAACACTGATCATATCGGTGAAAGTAGCACAATGGCCTTGAACTTTTCCTAGTGTTTTATCGTTATAACTTACTGGCGAATCAGTGGACTAGATTGTCTTTGAACTGTAAGCCTTTTGTGTAAGCTTTATAAAGATAACACATGATAAGTGTTTTTTTTAACTCCTTGGTTCTCTGTTTGTGTTCGATTTTGCCATGAACACCAGCTTGGTCTCATGAGTGCTTGAAGAATTTGACCTTACAATTCTTCCTGAAGCGGCGCCTTCGCACTCACGTAGGTGATTCTATAAAGAGTATCCCGTAATACTCCACTTGGTTCTTTATAACACCACAATATAGATATCATTAAAAGCTAAGCTTATCCTACTCTCAGACGGGTTGTGCACTGACTTATCTTAGGAATGGTTGTAATGTTTCTTGCAGTGCTACTAAGTTATATCCTCAATTTAGTTGTCCCATTGAACCTAGATCTTGGGATCTCCAGTCAGCTAGCTTGGGTTTCCATTAAAGAAAACTTTTCAGTTTATAGGTCTTAAACCCATTCCCATCGATAAGGTTTGAGCTTTCTCTCTAGGCAAGCCTTTAGTTAGTGGATCCGCGATGTTATCTTTTGACCTTACATAGTCTATAGTGATAACTCCATTAGAGAGAAGTTGCCTTATGGTTTTATGTCTACGACGAATACGTCTAGACTTACCATTATACAGTTTACTATTAGCTCTTCCAATAGCAGATTGACTATCACAATGTATACATATTGGAGGTACTGGTTTTTCCCAATTTGGAATATCTTCCAAAAAACTTCGAAGCCAATCTGCTTCTTCTGTAGCTTTATCCAGAGCAATAAACTCGAATTCCATTGTTGACCTTGCTATGCAAGTTTGTTTGGACGATTTCCATGAAATTGCTCCATTTCCTAATGTAAACACATATCCACTTGTGGATTTTATGTCTTTTGACCCAGTTATCCAATTTGCATCACTATATCCTTCTATTACCGAAGGATAGTTTTCATAATGCAGCATATAGTTTTGTGTATACTTTAGATATCCTAGAACTCTGATTTTTACTTTCCAGTGATGTTTACCAGGATTGCTGGTATATCTGCTAAGCTTTCTTATAGCGTATGCAATATCAGGTCTAGTGCAGTTCATGACATACATAATACTTCCTAGTATACGGGAGTATTCAAGTTGATATATACCATCACCAGTGTTCTTTACCCCATTTTGGTTCATATCTACTGGCGATTTTGCAATAGATATATTATGCTGCTTGAATCTTTCAAGTATTTTGGCAATGTAATGTGACTGAGATAACGCATATCCTTGTGATGTTTTTATAATTTTTACACCCAAGATTACATCAGCCACTCCTAGGTCTTTCATGTCGAATCTAGAGGATAACATATCCTTTGTAGATTTTATTATGGCCTTATTATTTCCTAGGATTAACAAATCATCAACATAAAGAAAAATAATGACATATCCAATATCTGTGTGTTTTATATAAACATATTTATCTGATTCATTTATTTTGAATCCATTTGATAACATAGTTTCATCAAATTTCTCGTGCCATTGTTTTGGTGCTTGTTTAAGGCCATAAAGTGATTTTACTAACTTACACACCTTATTTTCATTTCCTGGACTTAGAAACCCTCCAGGTTGCTGCATATATATTTTTTCCTCTAGTTCACCATTTAAAAATGCGGTTTTCACATCCATTTGGTGTATTTCCAAATTTAGTATGGATGCTATTGCAATAAGCATTCTAATTGATGTGATTCTAGTCACTTGTGAGTATGTATCAAAGTAATCTAGATCTTCCTTTTGTCTAAATCCTTTTATTACAAGTCTTGCTTTATACTTGTCGATTGAGCCGTCAGACTTTAGTTTTTTCTTGAATATCCATTTATAACCTAGTGGTTTTGATCCTTTGGGTAGATCCACTAGTTCCCATGTATGGTTTTTTTAAAATAGATTCTATTTCACTGTTGACGGCCTCCTTCCAGTAAGGAGCATCGGGAGATGACATTGCTTGCTAATAAGTTAGAGGTTCATTTTCTATCATATATGCATAGAAATCTGGTCCAACGGTTTTAGAGGTCCTTTGTCGTTTGCTCCTTCTTGGTTCCTCTATTTCTGATTCAACATTCCTTTCAAATGTGGTTTGATCAATATTATCCTCGGGAGTATCAGTATCTCTCGGTCTCTTTTGAACAATAGTTTCAATCGAGTTTTTAAGAGGAACAACATGTTCAAAAAATCTGGCATTTCGAGACTCAATAATGGTGTTTTCATGAATGTCATCAATTTCAGATTTGTACACCAAAAATCGATATGCACTACTATTATGAGCATATCCAATGAATATGCAATCTATAGTTTTTGGTCCAATTTTGACCTTTTTCGGTTTTGGTGTTTCTACTTTGGCCAGACACCCCCACACTTTCAAGTATTTATAGGATGGTGGTCTATTTTTCCAAAGTTCGTGGGGAGATTTGGATGTTTTCTTTTGAGGTATTTTATTTAAAATATGATTTGCCGAAAGAATAGCTTCTCCCCAGAAGTTATTTGGCGGGCCAGAACTAATTAGTAAGGCATTCATCATTTCCTTAAGTGTTCTATTTTTCCGTTGGCTATGCCGTTGGATTGAGGCGAATACGGGGCTGTAGTTTGGTGTATAATTCCATGCTCAGCACAGAATTCCTCAAATGGGGAATCGTACTCTCCTCCTCTATCACTTCCCAAAGCTTTTATTTTCTTGTTGAGTTGATTCTCAACTTCTGCCTTATACTGTTTAAACATATCGAATGCTTCATCTTTGCTTCTAAGGAGGTATACATGACAGTACCTGGTACAGTCATCAATAAAGGTAATAAAGTACCTTTTTCCACCTCTAGTTTGACACATTTTCAAATTGCACACGTCTGTATGTATTAGGTCTAGAGGTTCAGTTTCTCGTTCAATATGATGAAACGAGGTTCTTTTTATTTTTGCTTTTGCACAGACTTGACACTTATAGTTAGGGTCTATGTTGCATTTTGGTATAAAATCTAGATTAATTAGTTTCCGTAATGTATCAAAGTTTACATGCCCTAATCTAGAATGCCATATGTTAGAAGAGTCAATAATATAAGTAGAAGATTCACTTTTATTTATATCACTGTTTGGTACAACGGTGGTTACATTGGCTTTAAATAAACCATCACACACATAACCTTTTCCTACATACACTCTGTTCTTTTACATTACAAACTTGTCAGCAACAAAAGTTAGTTTAAATCCATGTTTGCTAAGCAACGATCCGGAAATCTGGTTCTTGCAGATTTCTGGAACGTGGAGAACGTCACTTAATGTAAGTTCCTTTCCAGAAGTTAATTTAAGTACAACCTTTCCCTTGCCTTCAACCCTTGAATCAGTTGAGTTGCACATGAATAGTTGCTCATTATCAGTGGCAGGTTTGTAGGTTGTAAACATCCACTTATTGGCACATATATGACGAGTGGCTCCTGTGTCTAAAATCCACTCTTTGTTATTACCAACAAGGTTGCATTCAGAAACAACTGCACATAAATCCATATCAGTGACACCATCAGAATTTTCTGCCACATTCGCTTCTTGTTTCTTCTTTTTGGGTGCGCGACATACGGCTGCTTTATGACCTTTCTTTCCATAATTATGGCAATTTCCTTTAAACTTCTTTTGTTTCTTTGCCTTAGGATTATTTTCGCGTTTCCTTTTATTAGTCTTTTCATCCTCAATAACATTTGCCTTTGCCTGTATTGAATTGGTTGCCTTTTTCTCCGACCTTCTATTGTCCTCCTCAATTCGTAGACGAACAACCAGATCCTCCATAGTCATTTCCTTGCGCTTGTGCTTCAAATAGTTCTTGAAATCCTTCCATGATGGAGGCAACTTTTCTATAGCGGCAGCGACTTGGAATGACTCACTCAACTCCATCTTTTCGTCGTGAATCTCATGAATAATCACTTGGAGTTCCTGAATCTGACTGACGACTGTTTTGGAATCCACCATCTTGAAGTCAAGAAACTTCCCTACAATGAACTTTTTCATTCCAGCGTCTTCAGTCTTATATTTCTTTTCTAGTGACAACCAGAGGATTTTAGCAGTTTGGATGGTGCAATATACATTGTATAAACCGTTTTCCAGTCCATTGAGAATGTAGTTCTTACAGATGAAATCAGAATTTTTCCATGTTGTAAGTGCCTCGACCTTGGTGGCGTCAGGTTCAAGTTCATCAACATGTGGTGGACCCTCAGAAAGGTATTTGGCTAGACCCAATGTTGTTAAGTAGAACAGCATTTTCTGTTGCCAACGTTTAAAGTCTTGCCCATTAAATTTTTCCGGTCGCTCGCCGTGTGTGTACGTGACAGGTTGTGGAACCGGAGGCGTAGATAGTTGCACACTCACTGTTGGTGCAGATTTGTTGTTGCTATCTTGCGACATTTTCGTCTGCAAATACAAACAACAAAGCAATTTCGTTTCAAGATTGTTACCAAATTCGTAGTGGAAACATTAAACAGAAACGTATGAAAAACGTTTCAAACTCCGATCCCAAACAGAAATGCAGAAAAATGTTTCTATTCTGTATGCAGTCGCAACAGCGGTGGAGTGTTTCAAATATCGATGTTGTTATATTCACAATTTCAACAACAGCAAAGCGTTGCAATAGGTGTGCCATGAGATAACAGGAAGACGGTATGAATAAAACTAGACGTACCGATTAGAATGTCCGCGTCCAGCGTAGAACTGTTGGCTTGAAACGAAATTGCTCCCGCTACGGCGCTTTCCGATGTAGAGCAATCGCTTCCCAAACCTGAAACGGACCTCTCTGCGATGCAGCGCAGCAATCACAGAGGACGATGAACGCAAGAAAGGTTGTAAGTATTTCAGAATAGAGGAGGATGAAGAAGAGAAGAAAATAAATTATATCTCAATTCGTTTTCTGTGTGCCTCTATATATATACTGGGGAGAAGCGTCTGTTGGCTGTTCAAACGGGCGTGACTGTTGGAAAGGTTGCAACCCTGTAGACCAACAGACCCGCGCGCACACCCGTATTTCAAAGTTCGAAATAAACGGTTCAGCGCAGCGAGCCCGAGTGCAGCCTGGAGGCCCATTTAATCACAAGACCCCAAGAGCCCCAAGGCCCAAGGCCCTTATCTTTGACCTTTAATTATTAGTATATATGAAAGCCTTCATGCCTTCAAGCCTTCTTACATGATCCATCCCTTCTCCTCATTTTCTTTTGATATCACTTACTGAGCCTTAGTATATAAGGTAGAATCAGGATGTGTATTCCCCGATGTGGGACATTGTTTCCCTCACTTTTAGCCACTTATTCATTTCTAACAATCCCCCACATGAATAAGTGGTTATTTAATCTGTTCTGGAATATTGCGAAACACTGATCATATCGGTGAAAGTAGCACAATGGCCTTGAACTTTTCCTAGTGTTTTATCGTTATAACTTACTGGCGAATCAGTGGACTATATTGTCTTTGAACTGTAAGCCTTTTGTGTAAGCTTTATAAAGATAACACATGATAATTGTTTTTTTTTAACTCCTTGGTTCTCTGTTTGTGTTCGTTTTTGCCATGAACACCAGCTTGGTCTCATGAGTGCTTGAAGAATTTGACCTTACAATTCTTCCTGAAGCGGCGCCTTCGCGCTCACGTAGGTGATTCTATAAAGAGTATCCCGTAATACTCCACTTGGTTCTTTATAACACCACAGTATAGACATCATTAAAAGCTAAGCTTATCCTACTCTCCGACGGGTTGTGCACTGACTTATCTTAGGAATGGTTGTAATGTTTCTTGCAGTGCTACTAAGTTATATCCTCAATTTTGGTTGTCCCTTTGAACCTAGATCTTGGGATCTCCAGTCAGCTAGGTTGGGTTTCCATTAAAGAAAACTTTTCAGTTTATAGGTCTTAAACCCATTCCCATCGATAAGATTTGAGCTTTCTCTCTAGGCAAGCCTTTAGTTAGTGGATCCGCGATGTTATCTTTTGACCTTACATAATCTATAGTGATAAATCCATTAGAGAGAAGTTGCCTTATGGTTTTATGTCTACGACGAATATGTCTAGACTTACCATTATACAGTTTACTATTAGCTCTTCCAATAGCCGATTGACTATCACAATGTATACATATTGGAGGTACTGGTTTTTCCCGATTTGGAATATCTTCCAAAAAACTTCGAAGCCAATCTGCTTCTTCTGCATCTTTATCCAGAGCAATAAACTCGGATTCCATTGTTGACCTTGCTATGCAAGTTTGTTTGGACGATTCCCATGAAATTGCTCCATTTCCTAATGTAAACACATATCCACTTGTGGATTTTGTGTCCTTCGACCCAGTTGTCCAATTTGCATCACTATATCCTTCTATTACCGAAGGATATTTTTCATAATGCAGCATATAGTTTTGTGTATACTTTAGATATCCTAGAACTCTGATTATTGCTTTCCAGTGATGTTTACCAGGATTGCTGGTATATCTGCTAAGCTTTCTTATAGCGTATGCAATATCAGGCCTAGTGCAGTTCATGACATACATAATACTTCCTAGTATACGGGAGTATTCAAGTTGATATATACCATCACCAGTGTTCTTTACCCAATTTTGGTTCATATCTACTAGCGATTTTGCAATAGATATATTATGCTGCTTGAATCTTTCAAGTATTTTGGCAATGTAATGTGACTGAGATAACGCATATCCTTGTGATGTTTTTATAATTTTTACACCCAAGATTACATCAGCCACTCCTAGGTCTTTCATGTCGAATCTAGAGGATAACATATCCTTTTTAGATTTTATTATGGCCTTATTATTTCCTAGGATTAACAAATCATCAACATAAAGACAAATAATGACATATCCAATATCTGTGTGTTTTATATAAACACACTTATCTTATTCATTTATTTTGAATCTATTTGATAACATAGTTTCATCAAATTTCTCGTGCCATTGTTTTCGTGCTTGTTTAAGGCCATAAAGTGATTTTACTAACTTACACACCTTATTTTCATTTCCTGGACTTAGAAACCCTTCAGGTTGCTGCCTATATATTTCTTCCTCCAGTTCACCATTTAAAAATGCGGTTTTCACATCCATTTGGTGTATTTCCAAATTTAGTATGGATGCTATTGCAATAAGCATTCTAATTGATGTTATTCTAGTCACTGGTGAGTATGTATCAAAGTAATCTAGATCTTCCTTTTGTCTAAATCCTTTTATTACAAGTCATGCTTTGTACTTGTCGATTGAGCCGTCAGCCTTTAGTTTTTTCTTGAATATCCATTTATAACCTAGTGGTTTTGATCCTTTGGGTAGATCCACTAGTTCCCATGTATGGTTTTGTAAAATAGATTCTATTTCACTATTGACGGCCTCCTTCCAGTAAGGAGCATCGGGAGATGACATTGCTTGCTGATAAGTTAGAGGTTCATTTTCTATCATATATGCATAGAAATCTGGTCCAAAGGTTTTAGAGGTCCTTTGTCGTTTGCTCCTTCTTGGTTCCTCTATTTCTGATTCAACATTCCTTTCAAATGTGGTTTGATCAATATTATCCTTGGGAGTATCAGTATCTCTCGGTCTCTTTTGAATAATAGTTTCAATCGAGTTTTTAAGAGGAAAAACATGTTCAAAAAATCTGGCATTTCGAGACTCGATAATGGTGTTTTCATGAATGTCATCAATTTCAGATTTGTACACCAAAAATCGATATGCACTACTATTATGAGCATATCCAATGAATATGCAATCTATAGTTTTTGGTCCAATTTTGACCTTTTTCGGTTTTGGTGTTTCTACTTTGGCCAGACACCCCCACACTTTCAAGTATTTATAGGATGGTGGTCTATTTTTCCAAAGTTCGTGGGGAGATTTGGATGTTTTCTTTCGAGGTATTTTATTTAAAATATGATTTGCCGAAAGAATAGCTTCTCCCCAGAAGTTATTTAGTAGGCCAGAACTAATTAGTAAGGCATTCATCATTTCCTTAAGTGTTCTATTTTTCCGTTCGGCTATGCCGTTGAATTGAGGCGAATACGGGGCTGTAGTTTGGTGTATAATTCCATGCTCATCACAGAATTCCTCAAATGGGGACTCGTACTCTCCTCCTCTATCACTTCTCAAAGCTTTTATTTTCTTGTTGAGTTGATTCTCAACTTCCGCCTTATACTGTTTAAACATATCGAATGCTTCATCTTTGCTTCTAAGGAGGTATACATGACAGTACCTGGTACAGTCATCAATAAAGGTAATCAAGTACCTTTTTCCACCTCTAGTTTGACACATTTTCAAATTGCACACGTCTGTATGTTTTAGGTCTAGAGGTTCAGTTTCTCGTTCAATATGATGAAACGAGGTTCTTGTTATTTTTGCTTCTGCACAGACTTGACACTTATAGTTAGGGTCTATGTTGCATTTTGGCCTAAAATCTAGATTAATTAGTTTCTGCAATGTATCAAAGTTTACACGCCCTAATCTAGAATGCCATACGTTAGAAGAGTCAATAAAATAAACAGAAGATTCACTTTTATTTATATCACTGTTTGGTACAACGGTGGTTACATTGGCTTTAAATAAACCATCACACACATAACCTCTTCCTACATACACTCCATTCTTTGACATTACAAACTTGTCAGCAACAAAAGTTAGTTTAAAGCCATGTTTGCTAAGCAACGATCCTGAAATCAGGTTCTTGCGGATTTATGGAACGTGGAGAACGTCACTTAATGTAAGTTCCTTTCCAGAAGTTAATTTCAGTACAACCTTTCCCTTGCCTTCTACCCTTGAAGCAGATGAGTTGCCCATAAATAGTTGCTCATTATCAGTGGCAGGTTTATAGGTTGTAAACATCCACTTATTGGCACATATATGACGAGTGGCTCTTGTGTCTAAAAACCACTCTTTGTTATTACCAACAAGGTTGCATTCAGAAACAACTGCACATAAATCCATATCAGTGACACCATCAGAATTTTCTGCCACATTCGCTTCTTGTTTCTTCTTTTTGGGTGCGCGACATACGGCTGCTTTATGACCATTCTTTCCACAATTATGGCAATTTCCTTGAAACTTCTTTTGTTTCTTTGCCTTAGGAATATTTTCGCATTTCCTTTTATTTGTCTTTTCATCCTCAACAACATTTGCCTTTGCATGTATTAAATTGGTTGCCTTTTTCTCTGACCTTCTATTGTCCTCTTCAATTCGTAGACGAACAACCAGATTCTCCATAGTCATTTCCTTGCGCTTGTGCTTCAAATAGTTCTTGAAATCCTTCCATGATGGAGGCAACTTTTCTATAGCGGTAGCGACTTGGAATGACTCACTCAACTCCATCTTTTCATCGTGAATCTCATGAATGATCACTTGGAGTTCCTGAATCTGACTGACGACTGTTTTAGAATCCACCATCTTGAAGTCATGAAACTTCCCTACAAAGAACTTTTTCATTCCAGCGTCTTCAGTCTTATATTTCTTTTCTAGTGACAACCAAAGGGTTTAGCAGTTTGGACGGTGCAATATACATTGTATAAACCGTTTTCCAGTCCATTGAGAATGTAGTTCTTACAGATGAAATCGGAATTTTTCCATGCTGTAAGTGCCTCGACCTTGGTGGCGTCAGGTTCAAGTTCATCAACATGTGGTGGATCCTCAGAAAGGTATTTGGCTAGACCCAATGTTGTTAAGTAGAACAGCATTTTCTGTTGCCAACGTTTAAAGTCTTGCCCATTAAATTTTTCCGGTCGCTCGCCGTGTGTGTACGTGACAGGTTGTTGAACCGGAGGCGCAGATAGTTGCACACTCACTGTTGGTGCAGATTTGTTGTTGCTATCTTGCGACATTTTCGTCTGCAAATACAAACAATAAAGCAATTTCGTTTCAAGATTATTACCAAATACGTAGCAGAAACGTTAAACAGAAACGTATGAAAAACGTTTCAAACTCTGATCCCAAACAGAAATGCAAGAAAATGTTTATATTCTGTATGCAGTCGCAACAGCGGTGGAGTGTTTCAAATATCGATGTTGTTATATTCACAATTTCAACAACAGCAAAGCGTTGCAATAGGTGTGCAATGAGATAACAAGAAGATGGTATGAATAAAACTAGAAGTACCGATTAGAATGTCCGAGTCCAGCGTAGAACTGTTGGCTTGAAACGAAATTGCTCCCGCTACGGCGCTTTCGGATGTAGAGCAATCGCTTCCCAAACCTAAAATGGACCTCTCTGCAATGCAGCGCAGCAATCACAGAGGACGATGAATGCAAGAAAGGTTGTAAGTATTTCAGAACAGAGGAGGATGAAGAAGAGCAGAAAATCAATTGTATCTCAATTCGTTTTCTGTGTGCCTCTATATATATACTAGGGAGAAGCGTCTGTTGGCTGTTCAAACGGGCGTGACTGTTGGAAAGGTTGCGACCCTGTAGACCAACAGACCCGCGTGCGCGCCCGTTTTTCAAAGTTCAAAATAAACGGTTCAGCACAGCGAGCCCAAGTGCAGCCTGGAGGCCCATTTAATCACAAGACCCCAAGAGCCCCAAGGCCCTTATCTTTGACCTTTAATTATTAGTATATATGAAAGCCTTCATGCCTTGAACAATCCACCACATGAATAAGTGGTTATTTAATCTGTTCTGAAATATTGCGAAACACTGATCATATCGGTGAAAGTAGCACTATGGCCTTGAACTTTTCCTAGTGTTTTATCTTTACAACTTACTGGCGAATCAGTGGACTAGATTGTCTTTGAACTGTAAGCCTTTTGTGTAAGCTTTATAAAGATAACACATGATAAGTGTTTTTTTAACTCCTTGGTTCTATGTTTGTGTTCATTTTTGCCATGAACACCAGCTTGGTCTCATGAGTGCTTGAATAGTTTGACTTTACAATTCTTCCTAAAGCGGCGCTTTCGCACTCACGTAGGTGATTCTATAAAGAGTATCCCGTAATACTCCACTTGGTTCTTTATAACACCACAATATAGATATCGTTAAAAGCTAAGCTTATCCTACTCTCCGACGGGTTGTGCACTGACTTATCTTAGGAATGGTTGTAATGTTTCTTGCAGTGATACTAAGTTATATCCTCAATTTAGTTGTCCCTTTGAACCTAGATCTTGGGATCTCCAGTCAGCTAGGTTGGGTTTCCATTAAAGAAAACTTTTCAGTTTATAGGGCTTAAACCCATTCCCATCGATAAGGTTTGAGCTTTCTCTCTAGGCAAGCCTTTAGTTAGTGGATCCGCGATGTTATCTTTTGACCTTACATAGTCTATAGTGATAACTCCATTAGAGAGAAGTTGCCTTATGGTTTTATGTCTACGACGAATATGTCTAGACGTACCATTATACAGTTTACTATTAGCTCTTCCATTAGCAGATTGACTATCACAATGTATACATATTGGAGGCAATGGTTTTTCCCAATTTGGAATTTCTTCCAAAAAACATCGAAGCCAATCTGCTTCTTCTGCAGCTTTATCCAGAGCAATAAACTCAGATTCCATTGTTGACCTTGCTATGCAAGTTTGTTTGGACGATTTCCATGAAATTGCTCCATTTCCTAATGTAAACACATATCCACTTGTGGATTTTGTGTCTTTTGACCCAGTTATCCAATTTGCATCACTATATCCTTCTATTACCGAAGGATATTTTTCATAATGCAGCATATAGTTTTGTGTATACTTTAGATATCATAGAACTCTGATTATTGCTTTCCAGTGATGTTTACCAGGATTGCTGGTATATCTGCTAAGCTTTCTTATAGCGTATGCAATATCAGGCCTAGTGCAGTTCATGACATACATAATACTTCCTAGTATACGGGAGTATTCAAGTTGATATATACCATCACCAGTGTTCTTTACCCAATTTTGGTTCATATCTACAGGCGATTTTGCAATAGATATATTATGCTGCTTGAATCTTTCAAGTATTTTGGCAATGTAATGTGACTGAGATAACGCATATCCTTGTGATGTTTTTATAATTTTTACACCCAAGATTACATCAGCCACTCCTAGGTCTTTCATGTCGAATCTAGAGGATAACATATCCTTTGTAGATTTTATTATGGCCTTATTATTTCCTAGGATTAACAAATCATCAACATAAAGACAAATAATGACATATCCAATATCTGTGTGTTTTATATAAACACACTTATCTGATTCGTTTATTTTGAATCCATTTGATAACATAGTTTCATCAAATTTCTCGTGCCATTTTTTTGGTGCTTGTTTAAGGCCATAAAGTGATTTTACTAACTTACACACCTTATTTTCATTTCCTGGACTTAGAAACCCTTCAGGTTGCTGCATATATATTTCTTCCTCCAGTTCACCATTTAAAAATGCGGTTTTCACATCCATTTGGTGTATTTCCAAATTTAGTATGGATGCTATTGCAATAAGCATTCTAATTGATGTGATTCTAGTCACTGGTGAGTATGTATCAAAGTAATCTAGATCTTCCTTTTGTCTAAATCCTTTTATTACAAGTCTTGCTTTATACTTGTCGATTGAGCCGTCAGCCTTTAGTTTTTTCTTGAATATCCATTTATAACCTAGTGGTTTTGATCCTTTGGGTAGATCCACTAGTTCCCATGTATGGTTTTGTAAAATAGATTCTATTTCACTGTTGACGTCCTCCTTCCAGTAAGGAGCATCGGGAGATGACATTGCTTGCTGATAAGTTAGAGGTTCATTTTCTATCATATATGCATAGAAATGTGGTCCAAAGGTTTTAGAGGTCCTTTGTCGTTTGCTCCTTCTTGGTTCCTCTATTTCTGATTCAACATTCCTTTCAAATGTGGTTTGATCAATATTATCCTCGGGGGTATCAGTATCTCTTGGTCTCTTTTGAACAATAGTTTCAATCGAGTTTTTAAGAGGAAAAACATGTTCAAAAAATCTCGCATTTCGAGACTCGATAATGGTATTTTCATGAATGTCATCAATTTCAGATTTGTACACTAAAAATCGATATGCACTACTATTATGAACATATCCAATGAATATGCAATCTATAGTTTTTGGTCCAATTTTGACCTTTTTCGGTTTTGGTATTTCTACTTTGGACAGACACCCCCACACTTTCAAGTATTTATAGGATGGTGGTCTATTTTTCCAAAGTTCGTGGGGAGATTTGGATGTTTTCTTTCGAGGTATTTTATTTAAAATATGATTTGCCGAAAGAATAGCTTCTCCCCAGAAGTTATTTGGTAGGCCAGAACTAAGTAGTAAGGCATTCATCATTTCCTTAAGTGTTCTATTTTTCCGTTCGGCTATGCCGTTGGATTGAGGCGAATACGGGGCTGTAGTTTGGTGTATAATTCCATGCTCAGCACAGAATTCCTCAAATGGGGACTCGTACTCTCCTCCTCTATCACTTCTCAAAGCTTTTATTTTCTTGTTGAGTTGATTCTCAACTTCCGCCTTATACCGTTTAAACATATCGAATGCTTCATCTTTGCTTCTAAGGAGGTATACATGACAGTACCTGGTACAGTCATCAATAAAGGTAATAAAGTACCTTTTTCCACCTCTAGTTTGACACATTTTCAAATTGCACACGTCTGTATGTATTAGGTCTAGAGGTTCAGTTTCTCTTTCAATATGAAGAAACGAGGTTCTTGATATTTTTGCTTCTGCACAGACTTGACACTTATAGTTAGGGTCTATCTTGCATTTTGGTATAAAATCTAGATTAATTAGTTTCCACAATGTATCAAAGTTTACATGCCCTAATCTAGAATGCCATATGTTAGAAGAGTCAATAATATAAGCAGAAGATTCACTTTTATTTATATCACTGTTTGGTACAACGGTGGTTACATTGGCTTTAAATAAACCATCACACACATAACCTCTTCCTACATACACTCCGTTCTTTTACATTACAAACTTGTCAGCAACAAAAGTTAGTTTAAAGCCATGTTTGCTAAGCAACAATCCTGAAATCAGGTTCTTGCGGATTTCGGGAACATGGAGAACGTCACTTAATGTAAGTTCCTTTCCAGAAGTTAATTTCAGTACAACCTTTCCCTTGCCTTCAACCCTTGAAGCAGATGAGTTGCCCATGAATAGTTGCTCATTATCAGTGGCAGGTTTGTAGGTTGTAAACATCCACTTATTGGCACATATATGACGAGTGGCTCCTGTGTCTAAAAACCACTCTTTGTTATTACCAACAAGGTTGCATTCAGAAACAACTGCACATAAATTCATATCAGTGACACCATCAGAATTTTCTGCCACATTCGCTTCTTGTTTCTTCTTTTTGGGTGCGCGACATACGGCTGCTTTATGACCTTTCTTTCCACAATTATGGCAATTTCCTTGAAACTTCTTTTGTTTCTTTGCCTTAGGATTATGGTCGCGTTTCCTTTTATTAGTCTTTTCATCCTCAACAACATTTGCCTTTGCCTGTATTGAATTGGTTGCCTTTTTCTCCGACCTTCTATTGTCCTCTTCAATTCGTAGACGAACAACCAAATCCTCCATAGTCATTTCCTTGCGCTTGTGCTTCAAATAGTTCTTGAAATCCTTCAATGATGGAGTCAACTTTTCTATATCGGCAGCGACTTGGAATGACTCACTCAACTCCATCTTTTCGTCGTGAATCTCATGAATGATCACTTGGAGTTCCTGAATCTGACTGACGACTGTTTTGGAATCCACCATCTTGAAGTCAAGAAACTTCCCTATAATGAACTTTTTCATTCCAGCGTCCTTAGTCTTATATTTCTTTTCTAGTGAAGAACCAGAGGATTTTAGCAGTTTGGACGGTGCAATATACATTGTATAAACCGTTTTCCAGTCCATTGAGAATGTAGTTCTTACAGATGAAATCGGAATTTTTCCATGCTGTAAGTGCCTCGACCTTGGTGGCGTCAGGTTCAAGTTCATCAACATGTGGTGGATCATCAGAAAGGTATTTGGCTAGACCCAATGTTGTTAAGTAGAACAGCATTTTCTGTTGCCAACGTTTAAAGTCTTGCCCATTAAATTTTTCCGGTCGCTCGCCGTGTGCGTATGTGACAGGTTGTGGAACCGGAGGCGCAGATAGTTGCACACTCACTATTAGTGCAGATTTGTTGTTGCTATCTTGCGACATTTTCGTCTGCAAATACAAACAACAAAGCAATTTCATTTCAAGATTGTTACCAAATACGTAGCAGAAACGTTAAACAGAAACGTATGAAAAACGTTTCAAACTCCGATCCCAAACAGAAATGCAGAAAAATGTTTCTATTCTGTATGCAGTCGCAACAGCGGTGGAGTGTTTCAAATATCGATGTTGTTATATTCACAATTTAACCAACAGCAAAGCGTTGCAATAGGTGTGCAATGAGATAACAGGAAGACGGTATGAATAAAACTAGACGTACCGATTAGAATGTCCGAGTCCAGCGTAGAACTGTTGGCTTGAAATGAAATTGCTTCCGCTATGGCGCTTTCGGATGTAGAGCAATCGCTTCCCAAACCTGCAACGGACCTCTCTACGATGCAGCGCAGCAATCACAGAGGACGATGAACGCAAGAAAGGTTGTAAGTATTTCAGAACAAAGGAGGATGAAGAAGAGCAGAAAATAAATTGTATCTCAATTTGTTTTCTGTGTGCCTCTATATATATACTGGGGAGAAGCGTCTGTTGGCTGTTCAAACGGGCGTGACTGTTGGAAAGGTTACGACCTTGTAGACCAACAGACCCGCGTGCGCGCCCGTATTTCAAAGTTCAAAATAAATGGTTCAGCGCAGCGAGCCCGAGTGCAGCCTGGAGGTCCATTTAATCACAAGACCCCAAGAGCCCCAAGGCCCAAGGCCCTTATTTTTGACCTTTAATTATTAGTATATATGAAAGCCTTCATGCCTTCAAGCCTTCATACATGATCCATTCCTTCTCCTCATTTTCTTTTAATATCACTTACTGAGCCTTAGTATATAAGGTGGAATCGGGATGTGTATTCCCCGATGTGGGACATTGTTTCCCTCACTTTTAGCCACTTATTCATTTATAACAATCCCCCACATGAATAAGTGGTTATTTAATCTGTTCTGAAATATTGCGAAACACTGATCATATCGGTGAAAGTAGCACAATGGCCTTGAACTTTTCCTAGTGTTTTATCTTTACAACTTACTGGCGAATCAGTGGACTAGATTGTCTTTGAACTGTAAGCCTTTTGTGTAAGCTTTATAAAGATAACACATGATAAGTGTTTTTTTTAACTCCTTGGTTCTATGTTTATGTTCATTTTTGCCATGAACACCAGCTTGGTCTCATGAGTGCTTGAATAGTTTGACTTTACAATTCTTCCTAAAGCGGCGCTTTCGCACTCACGTAGGTGATTCTATAAAGAGTATCCCGTAATACTCCACTTGGTTCTTTATAACACCACAGTATAGACATCGTTAAAAGCTAAGCTTATCCTACTCTCCGACGGGTTGTGCACTGACTTATCTTAGGAATGGTTGTAATGTTTCTTGCAGTGATACTAAGTTATATCCTCAATTTAGTTATCCCTTTGAACCTAGATCTTGGGATCTCCAGTCAGCTAGGTTGGGTTTCCATTAAAGAAAACTTTTCAGTTTATAGGGCTTAAACCCATTCCCATCGATAAGGTTTGAGCTTTCTCTCTAGGCAAGCCTTTAGTTAGTGGATCCGCGATGTTATCTTTTGACCTTACATAGTCTATAGTGATAACTCCATTAGAGAGAAGTTGCCTTATGGTTTTATGTCTACGACGAATATGTCTAGACTTACCATTATACAGTTTACTATTAGCTCTTCCAATAGCAGATTGACTACCACAATGTATACATATCGGAGGTACTGGTTTTTCCCATTTGGAATATCTTCCAAAAAACTTTAAAGCCAATCTGCTTCTTCTGCAGCTTTATCCAGAGCAATAAACTCGGATTCCATTGTTGACCTTGCTATGCAAGTTTGTTTGGACGATTTCCATGAAATTTCTCCATTTCCTAATGTAAACACATATCCACTTGTGGATTTTGTGTCTTTTGACCCAGTTATCCAATTTGCATCACTATATCCTTCTATTACCGAAGGATATTTTTCATAATGCAGCATATAGTTTTGTGTATACTTTAGATATCCTAGAACTCTGATTATTGCTTTCCAGTGATGTTTACCAGGATTGCTGGTATATCTGCTAAGCTTTCTTATAGCGTGTGCAATATCAGGCCTAGTGCAGTTAATGACATACATAATACTTCCTAGTATACGGGAGTATTCAAGTTGATATATACCATCACCAGTGTTCTTTACCCAATTTTGGTTCATATCTACTGGCGATTTTGCAATAGATATATTATGCTGCTTGAATCTTTCAAGTATTTTGGCAATGTAATGTGACTGAGATAACGCATATCCTTGTGATGTTTTTATAATTTTTACACCCAAGATTACATCAGCCACTCCTAGGTCTTTCATGTTGAATCTAGAGGATAACATATCCTTTGTAGATTTTATTTTGGCCTTATTATTTCCTAGGATTAGCAAATCATCAACATAAAGACAAATAATGACATATCCAATATCTGTGTGTTTTATATAAACACACTTATCTGATTCATTTATTTTGAATCCATTTGATAACATAGTTTCATCAAATTTCTCGTGCCATTGTTTTGGTGCTTGTTTAAGGCCATAAATTGATTTTACTAACTTACACACCTTATTTTCATTTCCTGGACTTAGAAACCCTTCAGGTTGCTGCATATATATTTCTTCCTCCAGTTCACCATTTAAAAATGCGGTTTTCACATCCATTTGGTGTATTTCCAAATTTAGTATGTATGCTATTGCAATAAGCATTCTAATTGATGTGATTCTAGTCACTGGTGAGTATGTATCAAAGTAATCTAGATCTTCCTTTTGTCTAAATCCTTTTATTACAAGTCTTGCTTTATACTTGTCGATTGAGCCGTCAGCCTTTAGTTTTTTCTTGAATATCCATTTATAACCTAGTGGTTTGGATCCTTTGGGTAGATCCACTAGTTCCCATGTATGGTTTTGTAAAATAGATTCTATTTCACTGTTGACGTCCTCCTTCCAGTAAGGAGCATCGGGAGATGACATTGCTTGCTGATAAGTTAGAGGTTCATTTTCTATCATATATGCATAGAAATCTGGTCCAAAGGTTTTAGAGGTCCTTTGTCGTTTGCTCCTTCTTGGTTCCTCTATTTCTGATTCAACATTCCTTTCAAATGTGGTTTGATCAATATTATCCTCGGGGGTATCAGAATCTCTTGGTCTCTTTTGAACAATAGTTTCAATCGAGTTTTTAAGAGGAAAAACATGTTCAAAAAATCTGGCATTTCGAGACTCGATAATGGTGTTTTCATGAATGTCATCAATTTCAGATTTGTACACTAAAAATCGATATGCACTACTATTATGAGCATATCCAATGAATATGCAATCTATAGTTTTTGGTCCAATTTTGACCTTTTTCGGTTTTGGTATTTCTACTTTGGCCAGACACCCCCACACTTTCAAGTATTTATAGGATGGTGGTCTATTTTTCCAAAGTTCGTGTGGAGATTTGGATGTTTTCTTTCGAGGTATTTTATTTAAAATATGATTTGCCGAAAGAATAGCTTCTCCCCAGAAGTTATTTGGCAGGCCAGAACTAAGTAGTAAGGCATTCATCATTTCCTTAAGTGTTCTATTTTTCCGTTCGGCTATGCCGTTGGATTGAGGCGAATACGGGGCTGTAGTTTGGTGTATAATTCCATGCTCAGCACAGAATTCCTCAAATGGGGACTCGTACTCTCCTCCTCTATCACTTCTCAAAGCTTTTATTTTCTTGTTGAGTGGATTCTCAACTTCCGCCTTATACCGTTTAAACATATCGAATGCTTCATCTTTGCTTCTAAGGAGGTATACATGACAGTACCTGGTACAGTCATCAATAAAGGTAATAAAGTACTGTCACATACGGGAATTTTCGACTTTCAAAAATTCGACATCGATACTCACTTTATCGACTGCCGAGCAATCGAGTGCCGGAAACTCCAATAGTGAGGGTTTTAGAAAGAAGAAAAAGTAAGAAGAAGAAGAAAAAAGAAGAAGAGAGAAGAACAACAACAGAACAGCATCAGAAACAGAACAATATTAGAATCTCACATATCGCAGCGGAACAATATATAATAGATAAATGAATAATCTCTAAAACAAAGAACTATATCATTTTATACATACATCAATCAGAGTCAATATACAACAATGGACAGTTATATAAACTTGTCCTTATACAGAATACACAGCGGGATAAATACTATCAGATACAAATACTACGTCTCGTCCTCCAGCTTATCTCCAAAGCTCCAGAATATCCAGAATATCCTGATAACATAACTCTAGGCTGCCCGTGTGGAAATTGGTGGGCACCCAGAGTTTAGAAGGGAAACAATAAACTCCGAGTCAGTCATTGTGACTGGTGTGAGATCGTAAAACAGTTATTCTTTAGAATAAACAACAGAAAAACTTTAATGTCAATTCGCAATGCTTTTGGAAAATGAAACTACCATAAGACCTCCCACCACACACACAATGCAAACGCAGACTTGGAGGAGATTTCTTCTTATGATAGTCAAAGATGCTTACTACGCAAAATCAAATCATTTTTGATATTATTATTAGTGCATAGTGTAGAAAACATTTCGAAAGTATAATATAAATCTTAGCCAGCATAGGTACCATTATATTATGCCTGCTATAGCTGCCTCCTGAGGAGACAGGTTATACAATTGAAATCGTAAAGGCTCGTATTGTTTCTTTGGATTTCCAACAAATGGTCAGGCTAAGGAACTTCCTATCCACGATGGGTACGTCCCTGGAATAGACGACCCAAGAACCTAACCGGATCTCTGCTAACACAAGGCCGGGTTACCTCTGCAAAAATAGGTAACTACTGACACGCGTATGCCATCCCCCGATCGTCACCGATCTTCCCGAGGATCCCCGATTTCCAACAACCACAAAGAAATAAAATTTGCAGCAACCACAGAGGTTAAGTATCTGGGCTCCATACCATGATACCACCTTTATCCAGAAGGAATGACATATACTAAGGGGCGCTACTCCCTAGAACCTTGCCGCATCCTTCCTGTTTTGACCATTTCCGGGGTGTGAGGCTCGATGAAGTCTCGTCCACAAAGCTACGCTTTCTACAAAGCCCTGCTTCGGGTCAAACAAATGATCAACCTATGATCACAAAGATATAAGATCAAACAAATGATCATATCACAAATGATCAAACACTGATCATTTCACAGCAACACTCAGTATGCCACGTTACCAAATTGGGATATATCGCTGATAAATTTCAACTACATAACCTCTGAGCTCGTACGTCTCAGAGAAGGGTGTTAAGCTAAGAGAATAAATTCTCCGCCACCAACAGAAATGTATTTGAAAGAAATCAGCTTTATATCTCAAATTGTAACGTCAGACACACAATCCATACAAGTCTGTTCCGGGATCGAACAGAACCGAAGGCACTTCTCACGAAGCCCTTGCATATCCGGATAATTTCTAATCATGTCGGGACTCCCCGTCACTAAGGGTGATAAAACCTCTAAATCGGAGATCAGCCGATGTAGAGTAACTCGACGGTAATCCTTCCGTTTTCAAAAATATCCGGTCTTCAACACCGGTCTTCGAATGCAATTCATATCGACGTATCACATATTCGAAATGGGTTATACGATTACGACCCCATGGTCCTTTCCCGGCTAACCCGAATAGTGAGTGATTATTCAAAAATAAGTGTGGCATTCAAATTCATCCAATTCACAACAAATACCTACTCAAGGTAATTATTGATAGTCGGTTATTTAACTATCAATAAAGATGCGCAACATCATTAGATTCCAATAATTTTCCCAAATTATTTTATCTTCCAAAATATCTTTTACTAGATATAAAATTTCCACACTTTAAAAATAAATCAATATTTATTTTTAAACAATTTCCCATTTCTTTTATAAATTCCCTATTGAATTTATATTTCAAAATATCTACTGTTATACGATTTTCAAATCGATTTCAATATTCTCTTTCAATTTATCTTTAAGAAGATAAAATCTCAAAACGTTTCATTTCATATTTGAAAAGCATTTCCATACTTATTTTATAATAAGTAATTCACAAATCTATTTATTTTCAACATTTGAAAATATTCGATATACTTAAATCAATATTAAGTACATATTCATTCTTTAAGGAAATCATTCTTTTTACCAACATCTATTTGAGTCAAAACGAATGTTGCGTAAAACATCGTTACGACGACTCAAAATCACTAGTATAGGGATTCGAATTTTTAAGATAGATATGTAAATCCCAATACTAAAAACATTTCCTTTCGGAAATCATTTTCTGTAACAACAGTGTTATAGTCCACCATTTCCTTAAATTTCTCGAAAACGTCTATTTCAACAACAAGTGTTGAAATCTATGTTTTCGATATTTAACATATTTTAAAACATCGTTAAAAACAATTTAACTTCATTTAAAATATCACCTCTTCAAAAATGAATCCATTTTATTCAATAATATATTCACTGTCCAAAATCGTGAATATAATTCACCTAACCCAATTTCAATCATTTCTACACATTTTTATTTCAATAAACATTCGCTATCCAAAATTGCGAATATTTCTTCTTTAATAATCTTCTATATTTAATTTATCAAATTCAATCGATTTCGAATTTATAAACACGGTTATAAATTCTATTTCTATTTTAATAATAACCTCGACTTATAAACCTTCTTTTTATCAACTTCTATATTTTTACTTATCAAAATAAGTGATTTCGGATTTATAAACAACTTTTATAAATTCCAATTCTATTTATAAAAACTTCAATCCCAAATCAATTTCGATATTGATTTAAAAATTTATTTATCACTACTAAGTAAATTCCTTATTTTCCTCAAATTATTCAATATTCTGTTTTTAACAATGGATTCTTCAATTTGAAATCATTTTACATTGATTTCCCAATTTGTTTCAATTTACCAATTAAATTTCTATTAGGATTTCCAACTTATCTTCTCTTAAATAAATTCCTTTTTAAGAAAATAAATTTCAATTGTTTCTTTCAATCTATTTTAAAAATCCAAATTTTAAATTAAATTCTTCAATTTAAAATCACTATTTTACGAAATCCATTTATTTAACATTTTCACTTTATTCTGGAATTTATTCAATACGATTATAAAAATTTACTTTTTATACTTTAAAATTCCTTTCTTCAAAATTTCTTCAATTTCAAAAATTGATCCACTTAGAAATTTTCTACTTGAATTTCAAAAATTCAATTTCGTTTATCTTTGGAATCCAATGATGTCAAAACATCCATTCAGCTAAATTTTAGCTTTCAAACAATTTCCAGGCATCAATATGATCAATATAATCATTCACAGATTATCACATCACAGTAGAAATAAATTCAATCAATGTGAGGGGTCCAGTTGGATCCCTCTAACCTGTTTCCCTGCATCCAAAGACGTCAGCACAATACCAATTCCGCTCCAGTACGGAATTATCGCGGTATATGGGTTTTATAAAAATCCGCTTACTAACGGCGCAATAGGGTCTCATCCGCTATACGAGGCGGGAAATCATCAATCCAATATATACATATGCCAATATGTATATATTGCTATATATATAATAGATATATCCTACTATATCTAATATCACATCCAAATAGCAATCAAACAGTCAATAACTGCAATCAATTTAAATCTGAGTGAGAAGATCTCACCTTTGCTTTTATTTTGCAATCCATTTTCCATTTTGACTTGATTTCTCGATTTATAGCCCTTGTATAAATATCATACAAATTATTAATACTCGTATTAAATCAAACTATAAATTTTCATTTGGTAATTTTAATTCACTAGTAACTTAGTTTTAAACAAAATTTTCTTTTAAATAAAATATCTGACACAAAATCAATTTCCTTTTGATAATTTAATTAACCAAAATTTGATACTAAATTAATAATTAACTTTCAAATCCATTATTTTCACATATGTATATATAATTTATTTTCATTTTCATACTGCATATAAAATAACCTATACAGGTTTAAACATTTTTAAACATTCCTACTTTACCCAAAACCTTATCTATATAAAATTTACTGTTCGAACCAAGTTATAAATTTTATAATAGGGTGTATATATATTTACTTATTCGTTAGACAAAATTGTTTTTGAACTTAGGAAACATTTAAAATCCATTGTTTTGAAATTAAAAATCTAAACTTACTGTTTTCAAATAAACAATTTTAAATAAAAATAAAAATTAATATACCTTTCTGTTTTCTGTATATATATAAAATTGCATATTTTTCTCTGTATAATATTTAAATCTCAACAGTAATTTATTAAATTTCAAAATTAAATTTCAAACTGAAGAATACCTTACTGTAACAATCAATTTTCTCCTTTAATAATGTATCAAATTTCAATTTAAAATTTAAAACTAAGTTTTCTTCTTTTTTCTTCTGTATTTATATTTTCAGTTTTAATTGAAAAGAAAAACGAAATCAAATACCTCACCACAAACGGTCGCGACTCCGAGGTTGACCCCGCCATCGCCACAAACTCCAAACCCTAGAGATGCCAGCCTCGACTTCGACCCAGCCCCAAACTGCGCACGCGAGAACCCTGAACCACCCCTACCATCATCGTACGCAACTACGCCGTGCTCACGCCATCAATTCGCGATTCCAGCTTTCACTCGAGATTGCCTTACCATCGCCGACCTCCCTTCAAATCGACCGTGAGACCACCTTGTCACCGCGACCTCCAGCGCCTCATCATCGCGACGCCATCAAATCGACGCTGCCAACTCCACGACCACCCCAAGTCTTCGATCGCAACCCTTACTGACATTGAAGCGAACCCTGACCTATGCCCTTGTAACATCCCGAAAATTTTCGACTTTCGAAAATTCAACATCGATACTCACTTTATCGACTGCTGAGCCATCGAATGCCGAAAACCCGAAAAGTTATGGTTTTAAGAAAGAAGAAAAAGGTAGAAGAAGAAGATAGAAGGAAAAGAAGAAGAAAAAGAACAAAACAACAACAGATACAGAACAGAGACAATATCAGAATCTCACATATCGCAGCGGAACAATATATAATAGATAAATGAATATCATTTAAAACAAAAGAATTATATCTGTTATTACATTACATCACATCATATCATCAGAGTCAATAAACAACAATGGACAGTTATGTAACTTGTCCTCATACAGAATACACAGCGGAATAAATACTATCAGATACAAATACTACGTCTCGTCATCCAGCTTATCTCCAAAGCTCCAGAATAACCTGATAATCTAACTCTAGACTGCCCGTGTGGAAATTGGTGGGCACCCAGAGTTTAGAAGGGAACAATAAACTCCGAGTCAGTCATGGTGACTGGTGTGAGATCGTAAAACAGTTATTCTTTAAAATAATCAACAGGATAACTTTAAAGTCAATTCGAAATGCTTTTTGGAAAATGAGACTACCATAAGACCTCCCACCACACACACAATGCAAACGCAGAATTGGAGGAGATTTCTTCTTATGATAGTCAAAGATGCTTACTACGCAAAATCAAATCATTTTTGATATTATTATTAGTGCATAGTGTAGAAAATATTTCGAAAGTATAATATTAATCTTAGCCAGCATAGGCATTCCGCACTTATGCCTACTATAGCTACCATCCAAACAGTGGTGACCACCATAAGTGAATGATAGGTTCTACAACTAAAACCGTACAAGATCGTATTGTTTCTTTGGATTTCCAACAAATGGTCAGGCTAAGGAACTTCCTATCCACGATGGGTACGTCCCTGGAATAGACGACCCGAGAACCTAACGTTACGGTTAGATCTCTGCCAACACAAGGCCGGGTTACCTCTGCAAAAATAGGTAACTACTGACACGCGTATGCCATCCCCCGATCGTCACCGATCTTCCCGAGGATCCCCGATTTCCAACAAACCACAAAGTAATAATAACTGTGCAGCAACCACAGAGGTTAAGTATCTGGGCTCCATACCATGATACCACCTTTATCCAGAAGGAATGACATACACTAAGGGGCGCTACTCCCTAGAACCTTGCTGCATCCTTCCTGTTTCGACCATTTCCGGGGTGTGAGGCTCGACGAAGTCTCGTCCACAAAGCTACGCTTTCTACAAAAAGCCCTGCTTCGGGTCAAACAAAATGATCAACCTATGATCACAAAGATATAAGAACAAATAAATGATCATATCGCAAATGATCAAACACTGATCATTTCACAGCAACACTCAGTATGCCACGTTACCAAATTGGGATATATCGCTGATAAATTTCAACTACATAACCTCTGAGCTCGTACGTCTCAGAGAAGGGTGTTAAGCTAAGAGAATAAATTCTCCGCCACCAACAGAAATGTATTTGAAAGAAATCAGCTTTATATCTCAAATTGTAACGTCAGACACACAATCCATAAAAGTCTGTTCCGGGATCGAACAGAACCGAAGGCACTTCTCACGAAGCCCTTGCAAATCCGGATAATTTTCAATCACGTCAGGACTTCCCGTCACTAAGGGTGATAAAACCTCTAAACCGAAGATCAGTCGGTGTAGAGTAACTCGACGGTAATCCTTCCGTTTTCAAAAATATCCGGTCTTCAACACCGGTCTTCAAATGCGATTCATAACGACGTATCACATATTCGGAATGGGTTATACGACCCCATGGTCATTTCCCGGCTAACCCGAATAGTGAGCGATTTTTCAAAAATAAGTGTGGCATTCAAATTCATCCAATTCACAACAAATACCTACTCAAGGTAATTATTGATAGTCGGTTATTTAACCATCAACAAAGATGCGCAACATCATCAGATTCCAAATAATTTTCCAAATTATTTCATCTTCCAAAAATATCTTTACTAGATATATAATTTCCACACTTCAAAATAAATCAATGTTTATTTTTAAAACGAATCCCCATTTCTTTTATAAATTCCATAGTGAATTTATATTTCACAAAAATATCTTCTGATATACGATTTTCAAATCGTTTTCAATATTCATTTTCGATTTATCTTTACAAGGATAAATTCTCAAACGTTTTCATTTCATTTTGGAAAAGCATTTCCATACTTATTTAAAAATAAGTCAGTAATTCACAAATCCATTTATTTTCAACATTTGAAAATATTCGATATACTTAAAATCAAATTAAGTATACATTCATTCTTTAAAGAAATCTATTTTCTATAACAACATCAATTTGAGTCAAAAACGAATGTTACGTAAAACATCGTTACGACGACTCAAAAATCACTAGTATAGGGATTCGAAAATTAATATAGATATGTAAATCCCAATATTAGATAAAAACATTTCCTTTCGGAAATCATTTACTATAACAACGGTGTTATAGTCCACCATTTCCTTATTTCTCGAAAATGCCTATTTCAACAAGAACTGTTGAAATCTATGCTTTCGATTCACAATACATTTTAAAACATCTTTAAAATGTTTAACTTCATTTTTAATATCACTTCTTCAAAAACGTATCCATTTTACTTAACAATATATTCACTGTCCAAAATCGTGAATATATCTCCTTAAATAATCTTCTATATTAAATTTATCACATTCAATCTATTTTCGAATTTATAAGTACGTTTATAAATTCTATTTCTCTTTTAATAACAACCTCGACTTATAAACCTTCTTTTATCAACTTCTATATTTAACTTATTAAAATAAGTGACTTTGGGTTTATAACAACTTTTATAAATTTTAATTCTATTTATAAAAACTTCAATATCAATTCAATTTCAATATTGATTTCTAATTTTATTTTCACTACTAAATAGATTCCTTATTTTCCTCAAATCATTCAATATTCTATTTTTAAATGGATTCTTCAAATTGGAATCATTTTACATTGATTTCCCAAATCATTTCAATTTACCAATTTTAAAATTTCTAATTGGATTTCCAACTTATCTCCTTTTAAATAAATTCTTTTTAAAGAAAATAAATTTCTATTGTCTTCTTTCAATCTATTTAGAAATCCAGATTTTTAAATTAATTTCCTCAATTTAAAATCACTATTATACGAAATTCATTTATTTAACATTTTCACTTTATTCTGGAAATAAATTCGATAAGATTATAAAAATTAACTTTTTATACTTTAAAATTCCTTTCTTCGAATTTATTAAATTTCTAATATCAAATTCACTTAGAAATTTCTATTTTGATTTCCAAAAATTCAATTTCGTTTATTTTTGGAATCCAATGATATCAAACATCCATTCAGCTAAATTTTAGCTTTCAACAATTTTCCAGACATCGATATGATCAATAACATCAATATAATCATTCACAGATTCATATCACAGTATAAATAAATTCAATCAAAGTGAGGGGTCCAGTTGGATCCCTCCAACCTGTTTCCCTGCATCCAAAGATGTCAGCACAATACCAATTCCGCTCCAGTACGGAATTATCGCGGTATATAGGTTTTTATAAATCCGCTTACTAACGGCGCAATAGGGTCTCATCCGCTATACGAGGCGGGAAATCATCAATCCAATATATACATATGCCAATATGTATATATTGCTATATATAGATATATCCTAAAATATCTAATATCACAATCAACATAGCAATCAAACAGTCAATAATAACTGTAAAATCAAATCTCCTTCGAGTGAGAAAACCTCACCTTAGCTATTTATTTTGCCATCCATTTCCGTTTTTGATCATTTCTTCACGGTTTAACCTTGTATAAATATTTATACAATCATTAATATTCGAACCAATTAAATAACCAATCTCCGTTTATTAATTGTTTAAATTAACTGATAGTTTCGTTTCAGACCAATTTTGTCCTTTAATAAATTTGTTTTAACATAAAATTAAATTTTAAAACTCAATTTCTCCTCACTAATCTATTAATTAAATCGAATACCCTTTTTAAAAATCTTAAGGTAATTAATATTAATTTTAAACCAATATTTTTTCTAAACAAATCCCTTTATTCAAATTTATTAAATTAAAAGTTAGACTTAAACCTCCCTTTTCTTTTCTGTACATATATACAACTTAAAACTGCATATACACTAAACTATAAAGTTTTCAAAATCAAATTCTATTTAAACTTACTGTTTTACTGTAAATCTGTGAATATATTCATACATATAAAATTGTAAATAAATCGAATACCTCACATGAATTCGAACGTGATGATGACAACCCATCCCACACACTGCTCGATGACTTCGATCAAGTGGAGCTCCACCTTACTGCTCGCGAAACTGCTCGCGAAACCCATCCATCGTCAGAGTCGCCACCTCCTCCTCCGAACCCACGCTGCCTCCTCTGCCATCCACCGCAAATCCACTCGAACGAAGTCCACTGGCGGTCGCCAAGTTCACCAACCCTAATTCGAAAATCCCAAATGCTGTTTGAGACCATCGCCTCCCCCTGAACGATGACGAGTTCGATAAGATCAGAGCCTCCGGCCTTCCTTCCCTCGCGCGAACACGCCAGCCACGCGATCGCAACTCCGGCTTCGAGCGCTGCCTCGTCTATGCTCGCGACATCCCCCCTCCTCGAACGCCGCCGAGGCGCCACCTGACTGAGCTCGAGAGCCCCCCCGCTTCCTCGCGATGAAATGACTTGCGAACAGTGGCCCCTCTTTTTTTAAAAATCGAATTCGATCTCTGATTTCATTTATTATTTTCCTTCGAATACGTTCTCCAGGCTTCGGCCATTTTCTTTTGATTTATGAACTGAGGGAGATGACTTTAAGTCGCGTGATAATTTAAAACTGAAGGGGAGGGTTTTATTTGTACTTCGAACGACAGGGGCCATGCTTAGCACGATTTATCTCGTGATTCTCGGCTTGATTAAAGGCTGAAGTAAGGGAGATACCGTGTTTTGATATTGACACATTTTAAATTTAAAATTCAAATTGAAGTCGATTGAATTTTCAATGCGTTTAACTATCGTGTGCTCACGTATCAACTCCCAAAATTACGAAAATTGAAATCCGGTAATAATACAATATTACGGACCCAATGGAACTGGTTTCGTCGAATTCCGAGACTGTGCCCCGGAACGCTACTTTTAAATATCGACTGAACGATATAAATTTCAAACTGAACAAATAAATTCGAATTTGGATTCTGAAGCTTCTGTTATCTTCAGAATTATAAATATAAATTTTAAAAGCTTTTGGAATATTTTTCTTCAGCTTAAAACTGAAGATACAAATTTTTACTCAACTCCAATCGATTAAATCTCATAATTTAATCGTCAAATTCAAATTACGATCGGGGGTTCAAATCGAATTATCGTTCAAATATTTAAAATAATTTAAATATTCTCAATTAAATTCGTTCGAAATTCAGGGTCGTTACAAACTTCCCTCCTTAAAAGAATTTCGTCCTCGAAATTACAAGTTAGGAAAAATGGTCCTTAACTCGTCTACTATTTTTCACAATCCCATAGTTTTATCACATTTATCAAAACAAATCTTTCTATTAAAGATTCGTTATCAATTCAATTAACTTTCTAAACCTGTCATAGTTTTCACAACATTGTTTTACTTCACAATTCAAATTCAAATTTAAACTTTCAAAAATTTCTCAAAAATTTTCTAACACTCGGAAATTTCGAAAAATTTTGCCAGCGTCTCCTTTGCGCGGCTAATACGGCACTACTACAAAACGTCCCTACGGACTCTCAGATTTCAAAAAGAAAAAGAAAAAGCCAAGCGGCTAGACCAGAAATCATCAAAATCTCATATTCGAATTCAAATACATACCTTTTTCGAGCAATTCAAATTATCTTTGAAATCCAAAATTCCAATTCCTTTTATACCTGTATATCCTACTAGCCATAATATCTAGTTGCATATATTCAAACCATTTCGTACATTCAATTACAAAATTTTCAATATAAACTGCTTATATCATCTCTAATTCACTATTTGAAGTTATATATTCAATTTCGTTCAATTTTGCATTTTCAAATTCATTTGAATTCAATTCACAATTTCAATCCAATTTAACTTCTGAATATTGAATTTATCGATTATCTTTCCTTCATAACTGCACCATTTTGAATTAGTTTCAGTTACTAATCCATTTCAAATTCTAATCCACTTATTCAAATTTGTTTTCAGTATTCAGTTTCAATTCCATTCTATTGCTTACAAATTTGAAATGAATCTCAACTTTAAATTTCACTTTCATTAATGAATTTTATTTTCAATTATCTTCTTGGAATTCTATTTTCATTTGTAAATCATATTTACCATTCATATTCATAATTTTTATTCATATATGAATTCACCTCTTTATATTTCAATTCATATCTATAGATTTCATTTATTAATGAACTTTAATTCCAATCACAATTACATAATTTACATTAACAATTTCTATTTGTATAAGTTATCAATTCAATCATATTCCATAAATATTCCTATACAGTATTCCAGAGTCCTTTCAACCTTTCAAAACCATTTTGAAAACAATTCAAATTTATCTTTTGAATTTTCAAAACAAAACTCAATTTTCCAAACAACTTTCATTTAAAACAATTTGGCAGCAATTTCTCTTTTGGAAACTCGAAAATGAACATCAGTAATGCTGCAGTCATTACCGAAGTTATTTCCCAGCGACCTAAAAGAGTTTAGAGCTTTCCTCTTTCCAAAATACTTTTCAAACCTTCGAAATTCATTTTCAACTCCAAAAAGAATTTAAACTTTCCAAATCTCCAAAATTTTCAAATTCATTTCAAAACATTTCCAAAACCTTCTCTGGAATCCCGTTTTAAATTGTAATTCACATCTATAATTTACATTTACAAATTTCGTTCGTATGTGAATTAATTCCTTAACTTTGGAGTTTATAATTCCAATTTCTCATTTAATTTCAATGATAATAGTTTAATGTTATCATTTCTAGCAACCATGCAACCATATACTATAGTAATTCATAGAAAATCGTTTCTTTTCTATACAAAAATAGCTTTGGGTAAAATTATTTCATTTACCCTATTTAAAACAATACTGTGCCGAATTGTTCTATTCAAGTGTTTAGAGATCCCTATCAATGATCGTTAATTACTCGTATTGACCAGAATCCATATACCACTCAATAAATCAATCATCACAATATAAAACAATTTTTTATATTCACTAACAAATACGCGCTCATATCTATTATTACACTCAACTCATTCTAGAGTACTGCTGACTCTATCTATAATGAGTAACACCCAACAGAGCAGGGTTGTCGCTTAACCATATGCTCTGATACCACTTGTAACATCCCGAAAATTTTCGACTTTCGAAAATTCAACATCGATACTCACTTTATCGACTGCTGAGCCATCGAATGCCGAAAACCCGAAAAGTTATGGTTTTAAGAAAGAAGAAAAAGGTAGAAGAAGAAGATAGAAGGAAAAGAAGAAGAAAAACAACAAAACAACAACAGATACAGAACAGAGACAATATCAGAATCTCACATATCGCAGCGGAACAATATATAATAGATAAATGAATATCATTTAAAACAAAAGAATTATATCTGTTATTACATTACATCACATCATATCATCAGAGTCAATAAACAACAATGGACAGTTATGTAACTTGTCCTCATACAGAATACACAGCGGAATAAATACTATCAGATACAAATACTACGTCTCGTCATCCAGCTTATCTCCAAAGCTCCAGAATATCCTGATAATCTAACTCTAGACTGCCCGTGTGGAAATTGGTGGGCACCCAGAGTTTAGAAGGGAACAATAAACTCCGAGTCAGTCATGGTGACTGGTGTGAGATCGTAAAACAGTTATTCTTTAAAATAATCAACAGGATAACTTTAAAGTCAATTCGAAATGCTTTTTGGAAAATGAGACTACCATAAGACCTCCCACCACACACACAATGCAAACGCAGAATTGGAGGAGATTTCTTCTTATGATAGTCAAAGATGCTTACTACGCAAAATCAAATCATTTTTGATATTATTATTAGTGCATAGTGTAGAAAATATTTCGAAAGTATAATATTAATCTTAGCCAGCATAGGCATTCCGCACTTATGCCTACTATAGCTACCATCCAAACAGTGGTGACCACCATAAGTGAATGATAGGTTCTACAACTAAAACCGTACAAGATCGTATTGTTTCTTTGGATTTCCAACAAATGGTCAGGCTAAGGAACTTCCTATCCACGATGGGTACGTCCCTGGAATAGACGACCCGAGAACCTAACGTTACGGTTAGATCTCTGCCAACACAAGGCCGGGTTACCTCTGCAAAAATAGGTAACTACTGACACGCGTATGCCATCCCCCGATCGTCACCGATCTTCCCGAGGATCCCCGATTTCCAACAAACCACAAAGTAATAATAACTGTGCAGCAACCACAGAGGTTAAGTATCTGGGCTCCATACCATGATACCACCTTTATCCAGAAGGAATGACATACACTAAGGGGCGCTACTCCCTAGAACCTTGCTGCATCCTTCCTGTTTCGACCATTTCCGGGGTGTGAGGCTCGACGAAGTCTCGTCCACAAAGCTACGCTTTCTACAAAAAGCCCTGCTTCGGGTCAAACAAAATGATCAACCTATGATCACAAAGATATAAGATCAAATAAATGATCATATCGCAAATGATCAAACACTGATCATTTCACAGCAACACTCAGTATGCCACGTTACCAAATTGGGATATATCGCTGATAAATTTCAACTACATAACCTCTGAGCTCGTACGTCTCAGAGAAGGGTGTTAAGCTAAGAGAATAAATTCTCCGCCACCAACAGAAATGTATTTGAAAGAAATCAGCTTTATATCTCAAATTGTAACGTCAGACACACAATCCATAAAAGTCTGTTCCGGGATCGAACAGAACCGAAGGCACTTCTCACGAAGCCCTTGCAAATCCGGATAATTTTCAATCACGTCAGGACTTCCCGTCACTAAGGGTGATAAAACCTCTAAACCGAAGATCAGTCGGTGTAGAGTAACTCGACGGTAATCCTTCCGTTTTCAAAAATATCCGGTCTTCAACACCGGTCTTCAAATGCGATTCATAACGACGTATCACATATTCGGAATGGGTTATACGACCCCATGGTCATTTCCCGGCTAACCCGAATAGTGAGCGATTTTTCAAAAATAAGTGTGGCATTCAAATTCATCCAATTCACAACAAATACCTACTCAAGGTAATTATTGATAGTCGGTTATTTAACCATCAACAAAGATGCGCAACATCATCAGATTCCAAATAATTTTCCAAATTATTTCATCTTCCAAAAATATCTTTACTAGATATATAATTTCCACACTTCAAAATAAATCAATATTTATTTTTAAAACGAATCCCCATTTCTTTTATAAATTCCATAGTGAATTTATATTTCACAAAAATATCTTCTGATATACGATTTTCAAATCGTTTTCAATATTCATTTTCGATTTATCTTTACAAGGATAAATTCTCAAACGTTTTCATTTCATTTTGGAAAAGCATTTCCATACTTATTTAAAAATAAGTCAGTAATTCACAAATCCATTTATTTTCAACATTTGAAAATATTCGATATACTTAAAATCAAATTAAGTATACATTCATTCTTTAAAGAAATCTATTTTCTATAACAACATCAATTTGAGTCAAAAACGAATGTTACGTAAAACATCGTTACGACGACTCAAAAATCACTAGTATAGGGATTCGAAAATTAATATAGATATGTAAATCCCAATATTAGATAAAAACATTTCCTTTCGGAAATCATTTACTATAACAACGGTGTTATAGTCCACCATTTCCTTATTTCTCGAAAACGCCTATTTCAACAAGAACTGTTGAAATCTATGCTTTCGATTCACAATACATTTTAAAACATCTTTAAAATGTTTAACTTCATTTTTAATATCACTTCTTCAAAAACGTATCCATTTTACTTAACAATATATTCACTGTCCAAAATCGTGAATATATCTCCTTAAATAATCTTCTATATTAAATTTATCACATTCAATCTATTTTCGAATTTATAAGTACGTTTATAAATTCTATTTCTCTTTTAATAACAACCTCGACTTATAAACCTTCTTTTATCAACTTCTATATTTAACTTATTAAAATAAGTGACTTTGGGTTTATAACAACTTTTATAAATTTTAATTCTATTTATAAAAACTTCAATATCAATTCAATTTCAATATTGATTTCTAATTTTATTTTCACTACTAAATAGATTCCTTATTTTCCTCAAATCATTCAATATTCTATTTTTAAATGGATTCTTCAAATTGGAATCATTTTACATTGATTTCCCAAATCATTTCAATTTACCAATTTTAAAATTTCTAATTGGATTTCCAACTTATCTCCTTTTAAATAAATTCTTTTTAAAGAAAATAAATTTCTATTGTCTTCTTTCAATCTATTTAGAAATCCAGATTTTTAAATTAATTTCCTCAATTTAAAATCACTATTATACGAAATTCATTTATTTAACATTTTCACTTTATTCTGGAAATAAATTCGATAAGATTATAAAAATTAACTTTTTATACTTTAAAATTCCTTTCTTCGAATTTATTAAATTTCTAATATCAAATTCACTTAGAAATTTCTATTTTGATTTCCAAAAATTCAATTTCGTTTATTTTTGGAATCCAATGATATCAAACATCCATTCAGCTAAATTTTAGCTTTCAACAATTTTCCAGACATCGATATGATCAATAACATCAATATAATCATTCACAGATTCATATCACAGTATAAATAAATTCAATCAAAGTGAGGGGTCCAGTTGGATCCCTCCAACCTGTTTCCCTGCATCCAAAGATGTCAGCACAATACCAATTCCGCTCCAGTACGGAATTATCGCGGTATATAGGTTTTTATAAATCCGCTTACTAACGGCGCAATAGGGTCTCATCCGCTATACGAGGCGGGAAATCATCAATCCAATATATACATATGCCAATATGTATATATTGCTATATATAGATATATCCTAAAATATCTAATATCACAATCAACATAGCAATCAAACAGTCAATAATAACTGTAAAATCAAATCTCCTTCGAGTGAGAAAACCTCACCTTAGCTATTTATTTTGCCATCCATTTCCGTTTTTGATCATTTCTTCACGGTTTAACCTTGTATAAATATTTATACAATCATTAATATTCGAACCAATTAAATAACCAATCTCCGTTTATTAATTGTTTAAATTAACTGATAGTTTCGTTTCAGACCAATTTTGTCCTTTAATAAATTTGTTTTAACATAAAATTAAATTTTAAAACTCAATTTCTCCTCACTAATCTATTAATTAAATCGAATACCCTTTTTAAAAATCTTAAGGTAATTAATATTAATTTTAAACCAATATTTTTTCTAAACAAATCCCTTTATTCAAATTTATTAAATTAAAAGTTAGACTTAAACCTCCCTTTTCTTTTCTGTACATATATACAACTTAAAACTGCATATACACTAAACTATAAAGTTTTCAAAATCAAATTCTATTTAAACTTACTGTTTTACTGTAAATCTGTGAATATATTCATACATATAAAATTGTAAATAAATCGAATACCTCACATGAATTCGAACGTGATGATGACAACCCATCCCACACACTGCTCGATGACTTCGATCAAGTGGAGCTCCACCTTACTGCTCGCGAAACTGCTCGCGAAACCCATCCATCGTCAGAGTCGCCACCTCCTCCTCCGAACCCACGCTGCCTCCTCTGCCATCCACCGCAAATCCACTCGAACGAAGTCCACTGGCGGTCGCCAAGTTCACCAACCCTAATTCGAAAATCCCAAATGCTGTTTCAGACCATCGCCTCCCCCTGAACGATGACGAGTTCGATAAGATCAGAGCCTCCGGCCTTCCTTCCCTCGCGCGAACACGCCAGCCACGCGATCGCAACTCCGGCTTCGAGCGCTGCCTCGTCTATGCTCGCGACATCCCCCCTCCTCGAACGCCGCCGAGGCGCCACCTGACTGAGCTCGAGAGCCCCCCCGCTTCCTCGCGATGAAATGACTTGCGAACAGTGGCCCCTCTTTTTTTAAAAATCGAATTCGATCTCTGATTTCATTTATTATTTTCCTTCGAATACGTTCTCCAGGCTTCGGCCATTTTCTTTTGATTTATGAACTGAGGGAGATGACTTTAAGTCGCGTGATAATTTAAAACTGAAGGGGAGGGTTTTATTTGTACTTCGAACGACAGGGGCCATGCTTAGCACGATTTATCTCGTGATTCTCGGCTTGATTAAAGGCTGAAGTAAGGGAGATACCGTGTTTTGATATTGACACATTTTAAATTTAAAATTCAAATTGAAGTCGATTGAATTTTCAATGCGTTTAACTATCGTGTGCTCACGTATCAACTCCCAAAATTACGAAAATTGAAATCCGGTAATAATACAATATTACGGACCCAATGGAACTGGTTTCGTCGAATTCCGAGACTGTGCCCCGGAACGCTACTTTTAAATATCGACTGAACGATATAAATTTCAAACTGAACAAATAAATTCGAATTTGGATTCTGAAGCTTCTGTTATCTTCAGAATTATAAATATAAATTTTAAAAGCTTTTGGAATATTTTTCTTCAGCTTAAAACTGAAGATACAAATTTTTACTCAACTCCAATCGATTAAATCTCATAATTTAATCGCCAAATTCAAATTACGATCGGGGGTTCAAATCGAATTATCGTTCAAATATTTAAAATAAATTAAATATTCTCAATTAAATTCGTTCGAAATTCAGGGTCGTTACAAACTTCCCTCCTTAAAAGAATTTCGTCCTCGAAATTACAAGTTAGGAAAAATGGTCCTTAACTCGTCTACTATTTTTCACAATCCCATAGTTTTATCACATTTATCAAAACAAATCTTTCTATTAAAGATTCGTTATCAATTCAATTAACTTTCTAAACCTGTCATAGTTTTCACAACATTGTTTTACTTCACAATTCAAATTCAAATTTAAACTTTCAAAAATTTCTCAAAAATTTTCTAACACTCGGAAATTTCGAAAAATTTTGCCAGCGTCTCCTTTGCGCGGCTAATACGGCACTACTACAAAACGTCCCTACGGACTCTCAGATTTCAAAAAGAAAAAGAAAAAGCCAAGCGGCTAGACCAGAAATCATCAAAATCTCATATTCGAATTCAAATACATACCTTTTTCGAGCAATTCAAATTATCTTTGAAATCCAAAATTCCAATTCCTTTTATACCTGTATATCCTACTAGCCATAATATCTAGTTGCATATATTCAAACCATTTCGTACATTCAATTACAAAATTTTCAATATAAACTGCTTATATCATCTCTAATTCACTATTTGAAGTTATATATTCAATTTCGTTCAATTTTGCATTTTCAAATTCATTTGAATTCAATTCACAATTTCAATCCAATTTAACTTCTGAATATTGAATTTATCGATTATCTTTCCTTCATAACTGCACCATTTTGAATTAGTTTCAGTTACTAATCCATTTCAAATTCTAATCCACTTATTCAAATTTGTTTTCAGTATTCAGTTTCAATTCCATTCTATTGCTTACAAATTTGAAATGAATCTCAACTTTAAATTTCACTTTCATTAATGAATTTTATTTTCAATTATCTTCTTGGAATTCTATTTTCATTTGTAAATCATATTTACCATTCATATTCATAATTTTTATTCATATATGAATTCACCTCTTTATATTTCAATTCATATCTATAGATTTCATTTATTAATGAACTTTAATTCCAATCACAATTACATAATTTACATTAACAATTTCTATTTGTATAAGTTATCAATTCAATCATATTCCATAAATATTCCTATACAGTATTCCAGAGTCCTTTCAACCTTTCAAAACCATTTTGAAAACAATTCAAATTTATCTTTTGAATTTTCAAAACAAAACTCAATTTTCCAAACAACTTTCATTTAAAACAATTTGGCAGCAATTTCTCTTTTGGAAACTCGAAAATGAACATCAGTAATGCTGCAGTCATTACCGAAGTTATTTCCCAGCGACCTAAAAGAGTTTAGAGCTTTCCTCTTTCCAAAATACTTTTCAAACCTTCGAAATTCATTTTCAACTCCAAAAAGAATTTAAACTTTCCAAATCTCCAAAATTTTCAAATTCATTTCAAAACATTTCCAAAACCTTCTCTGGAATCCCGTTTTAAATTGTAATTCACATCTATAATTTACATTTACAAATTTCGTTCGTATGTGAATTAATTCCTTAACTTTGGAGTTTATAATTCCAATTTCTCATTTAATTTCAATGATAATAGTTTAATGTTATCATTTCTAGCAACCATGCAACCATATACTATAGTAATTCATAGAAAATCGTTTCTTTTCTATACAAAAATAGCTTTGGGTAAAATTATTTCATTTACCCTATTTAAAACAATACTGTGCCGAATTGTTCTATTCAAGTGTTTAGAGATCCCTATCAATGATCGTTAATTACTCGTATTGACCAGAATCCATATACCACTCAATAAATCAATCATCACAATATAAAACAATTTTTTATATTCACTAACAAATACGCGCTCATATCTATTATTACACTCAACTCATTCTAGAGTACTACTGACTCTATCTATAATGAGTAACACCCAACAGAGCAGGGTTGTCGCTTAACCATATGCTCTGATACCACTTGTAACATCCCGAAAATTTTCGACTTTCGAAAATTCAACATCGATACTCACTTTATCGACTGCTGAGCCATCGAATGCCGAAAACCCGAAAAGTTATGGTTTTAAGAAAGAAGAAAAAGGTAGAAGAAGAAGATAGAAGGAAAAGAAGAAGAAAAACAACAAAACAACAACAGATACAGAACAGAGACAATATCAGAATCTCACATATCGCAGCGGAACAATATATAATAGATAAATGAATATCATTTAAAACAAAAGAATTATATCTGTTATTACATTACATCACATCATATCATCAGAGTCAATAAACAACAATGGACAGTTATGTAACTTGTCCTCATACAGAATACACAGCGGAATAAATACTATCAGATACAAATACTACGTCTCGTCATCCAGCTTATCTCCAAAGCTCCAGAATATCCTGATAATCTAACTCTAGACTGCCCGTGTGGAAATTGGTGGGCACCCAGAGTTTAGAAGGGAACAATAAACTCCGAGTCAGTCATGGTGACTGGTGTGAGATCGTAAAACAGTTATTCTTTAAAATAATCAACAGGATAACTTTAAAGTCAATTCGAAATGCTTTTTGGAAAATGAGACTACCATAAGACCTCCCACCACACACACAATGCAAACGCAGAATTGGAGGAGATTTCTTCTTATGATAGTCAAAGATGCTTACTACGCAAAATCAAATCATTTTTGATATTATTATTAGTGCATAGTGTAGAAAATATTTCGAAAGTATAATATTAATCTTAGCCAGCATAGGCATTCCGCACTTATGCCTACTATAGCTACCATCCAAACAGTGGTGACCACCATAAGTGAATGAAAGGTTCTACAACTAAAACCGTACAAGATCGTATTGTTTCTTTGGATTTCCAACAAATGGTCAGGCTAAGGAACTTCCTATCCACGATGGGTACGTCCCTGGAATAGACGACCCGAGAACCTAACGTTACGGTTAGATCTCTGCCAACACAAGGCCGGGTTACCTCTGCAAAAATAGGTAACTACTGACACGCGTATGCCATCCCCCGATCGTCACCGATCTTCCCGAGGATCCCCGATTTCCAACAAACCACAAAGTAATAATAACTGTGCAGCAACCACAGAGGTTAAGTATCTGGGCTCCATACCATGATACCACCTTTATCCAGAAGGAATGACATACACTAAGGGGCGCTACTCCCTAGAACCTTGCTGCATCCTTCCTGTTTCGACCATTTCCGGGGTGTGAGGCTCGACGAAGTCTCGTCCACAAAGCTACGCTTTCTACAAAAAGCCCTGCTTCGGGTCAAACAAAATGATCAACCTATGATCACAAAGATATAAGATCAAATAAATGATCATATCGCAAATGATCAAACACTGATCATTTCACAGCAACACTCAGTATGCCACGTTACCAAATTGGGATATATCGCTGATAAATTTCAACTACATAACCTCTGAGCTCGTACGTCTCAGAGAAGGGTGTTAAGCTAAGAGAATAAATTCTCCGCCACCAACAGAAATGTATTTGAAAGAAATCAGCTTTATATCTCAAATTGTAACGTCAGACACACAATCCATAAAAGTCTGTTCCGGGATCGAACAGAACCGAAGGCACTTCTCACGAAGCCCTTGCAAATCCGGATAATTTTCAATCACGTCAGGACTTCCCGTCACTAAGGGTGATAAAACCTTTAAACCGAAGATCAGTCGGTGTAGAGTAACTCGACGGTAATCCTTCCGTTTTCAAAAATATCCGGTCTTCAACACCGGTCTTCAAATGCGATTCATAACGACGTATCACATATTCGGAATGGGTTATACGACCCCATGGTCATTTCCCGGCTAACCCGAATAGTGAGCGATTTTTCAAAAATAAGTGTGGCATTCAAATTCATCCAATTCACAACAAATACCTACTCAAGGTAATTATTGATAGTCGGTTATTTAACCATCAACAAAGATGCGCAACATCATCAGATTCCAAATAATTTTCCAAATTATTTCATCTTCCAAAAATATCTTTACTAGATATATAATTTCCACACTTCAAAATAAATCAATATTTATTTTTAAAACGAATCCCCATTTCTTTTATAAATTCCATAGTGAATTTATATTTCACAAAAATATCTTCTGATATACGATTTTCAAATCGTTTTCAATATTCATTTTCGATTTATCTTTACAAGGATAAATTCTCAAACGTTTTCATTTCATTTTGGAAAAGCATTTCCATACTTATTTAAAAATAAGTCAGTAATTCACAAATCCATTTATTTTCAACATTTGAAAATATTCGATATACTTAAAATCAAATTAAGTATACATTCATTCTTTAAAGAAATCTATTTTCTATAACAACATCAATTTGAGTCAAAAACGAATGTTACGTAAAACATCGTTACGACGACTCAAAAATCACTAGTATAGGGATTCGAAAATTAATATAGATATGTAAATCCCAATATTAGATAAAAACATTTCCTTTCGGAAATCATTTACTATAACAACGGTGTTATAGTCCACCATTTCCTTATTTCTCGAAAACGCCTATTTCAACAAGAACTGTTGAAATCTATGCTTTCGATTCACAATACATTTTAAAACATCTTTAAAATGTTTAACTTCATTTTTAATATCACTTCTTCAAAAACGTATCCATTTTACTTAACAATATATTCACTGTCCAAAATCGTGAATATATCTCCTTAAATAATCTTCTATATTAAATTTATCACATTCAATCTATTTTCGAATTTATAAGTACGTTTATAAATTCTATTTCTCTTTTAATAACAACCTCGACTTATAAACCTTCTTTTATCAACTTCTATATTTAACTTATTAAAATAAGTGACTTTGGGTTTATAACAACTTTTATAAATTTTAATTCTATTTATAAAAACTTCAATATCAATTCAATTTCAATATTGATTTCTAATTTTATTTTCACTACTAAATAGATTCCTTATTTTCCTCAAATCATTCAATATTCTATTTTTAAATGGATTCTTCAAATTGGAATCATTTTACATTGATTTCCCAAATCATTTCAATTTACCAATTTTAAAATTTCTAATTGGATTTCCAACTTATCTCCTTTTAAATAAATTCTTTTTAAAGAAAATAAATTTCTATTGTCTTCTTTCAATCTATTTAGAAATCCAGATTTTTAAATTAATTTCCTCAATTTAAAATCACTATTATACGAAATTCATTTATTTAACATTTTCACTTTATTCTGGAAATAAATTCGATAAGATTATAAAAATTAACTTTTTATACTTTAAAATTCCTTTCTTCGAATTTATTAAATTTCTAATATCAAATTCACTTAGAAATTTCTATTTTGATTTCCAAAAATTCAATTTCGTTTATTTTTGGAATCCAATGATATCAAACATCCATTCAGCTAAATTTTAGCTTTCAACAATTTTCCAGACATCGATATGATCAATAACATCAATATAATCATTCACAGATTCATATCACAGTATAAATAAATTCAATCAAAGTGAGGGGTCCAGTTGGATCCCTCCAACCTGTTTCCCTGCATCCAAAGATGTCATGTAACGACCCGATATTTTCAACCATTCGCATCCATTATAAGTGTATAGGTAGACACTCATGCCGGAGTTGAATTGCTCAAAATACCGCGTTGTAATTAAAATTTGGCAAATCTCAGAATATACAGTAAATAAATATAATCACAGATCACAGACACAGAGTAAAATAATGCAGCGGAAGTAAAAGAAATAGTAGTTCATGAAGCTACTATATAAATATATCAGAGTACATAAGATACAATAGAAGAAATAGAGTACAACGGAAGTATAAATAAGATAACCAAGTACAAGCTGAACAGAGCAACATAACTGAAGTCGATAGAACAAGACTAGCAGATAATCTCCAGTGATTCAAATCTCCAGAAGGTGGAAATCCAAATCTGTGAATACTCAGGCTGACCCGAGCGTAAAGCAAAACACAAACACTCGAGTCAGGACAATATATACTTATATAATATAAACCAACTCAAGTGAACTGTAATAAGGTACAAGTAACTTAAAGAATGCTTGGGACCGCCCATTCTTTAAGGATCCGTTAAACTATCTACTATGTAGTAATATTCGCTATTATAATAATGTCTAATCAGTAAAGTATAATCATATAGAAAATAGCGTTAAGGGGATGGAGAACCTTAACGCGGTCGGATCTTAAAATCATAATCGTAGTAAAGCTCGATATGGTAGGTGACACGGCACAACTAGGCAATGCCAGGGTAGATATACCAATTACGCATCCGGACTAGTGGTGACGCATAGCAGCCACTACCGCCCACCTCGAACAACACTCCCAATCAAGGGTGGCCACCAAATCAATCACAAGTAATAGAATGGTATCGAAGAAGTGTGTCCGATAAGAGGTGCTACCTCATTGGTCCGTCAATCGCTCCTGTTTTAGCCACCTTATGCCAACTCACGGGAGTTGGGTCCACGTAACATACCTTAAGAACGTCGCCACCATCCTACTCCATTCTGGAATCTCCACCGCGTACACGGTTGTCAAAGTGGTTTTCGGTATCGACAGAGAGTATGTCCATATCCGATCCCGGTCTCTTTGCCAACCAATCGTTATTATAACCCGTGGTTATAACTTTTAAAAAACAATACTTTACTTCAAAATAAGATATCATTTCAAAATCATGTCTTTATCAAAATAAAGATTTATCATTTCAATATTCTAAAATATCGTATCCTTTCAAACTTCTTTTCAAATCATTTTAATACATCAAAATAATATATCTTTTCAAACTTTATTTCAAATCATTTTTATATATCAAAATATCATACCTTTGATAGTTATACTTCGAAACCAAAATCATTTTATTTCAAAACTATGTTCATTTCAAAACAACATCATTTCCATTTCAAACATATATTCACCTTTCAAATAGTCTATACTTTCAAAGTTATAACTCTTTTGAAACAAAACATTTGAAATCATTATACTTTGAAAATCACAGCATTTCGAAATCATATATTTAAAATCATCTTTTAATTCTATACATTTACAAACTTATTAAATTCAAACCATCAAATTTCAATTCAATTACAGTTTACCAACAAACCGTTTCAAATCTTATCAATTCCCAATATAGATTTAATCCATAAAATACAATATTCAATCTTTAGAAAATTTCAAAGCTTAAATATCCCACATTTCATAAATCCAATATCATTTAAATAAACTAAATAACATATACTTCAAATTTTCATTTATCAAATAAATTAGATAAATCAGAAATCAAATATCATTTCAAATCCATTTCAAAGTATCAAAATATTATTCAAAACACCATTCATTTTAATTCATTTAAAATACCATTTAATCCATTCATTTTATTAAATTTAAATACCATTTTAACTCACATTAAAAATCAAATTCTTCCATTTAAAACCATTTAAATGCCTCTTCATTATCTTTAGAAATTTAACATTTAATTTCCGAAGTTATATCCTTTTCCAAAGGTTAATTTTCATAAAAATATTATAAAACAACAAAAATATAGTTTTCGTAGCACTTATAAAATGCTACGTAAAGTTATAGTTTAAAACAGTTATTTAACAAAAGACAGCGCTTAAGTGCTGTAATAGATTTCTTTTATTTTCGACTAAACTTTAGTTATCTTTATCAACTATAGCACTTACAAAGTACTATAATAGCTTTGAGTTTAAGTTAACCCTTTAGTTCATTTAAACAATTACATTTCAAAAATGCAGTCAAATCAAATTCAAAGTTAAATTACAATTTCACAAACAATTAACTTTTAATATAAATCATTTTTAACTTATAAAATCATATAATTTCTTACAAAAAAATCATTTAAATGCCACTTATTCTTATGATTTTATAAAGTCAAATTTCCATACAAAATCAAATTAAATAACCATTTACTTATTTAAATTCAATTATTAAATTTCCATTTCTTTAATTAGATTCTTAACTTAACCAATAAGTTTTAAATTCCCAAAATATAGCTTATTTCCCTTTTATTTTACTTAAACAAAACTTCACTTTTAACAAAGATTCAAGATTTCCAATTTTAAGCTATATTTCAAAATTTACTTAAACATTCATTTTATTTAACATTTTACTTATTCAAAAATCATTATAATTTTATAAAATCATTTAAACTACATTTTTTTAAATCAAAATATTATATTTTTCTTACTTCAAAAATTTCCTTTTTAAAACAAAACATAAATTCCAAAATTTACTTATAGTTCAAATTCTACTTTACCATTTACTTAATTCATTATTTAATTTATAGAAAATCACTAATATGTCTATAAAATCATTTTTACTTAAATTTAAATCAAAATATCATAATATTTATATTTTTAAAATATTTTATAAATTTTAGAAAAATATATAAACCACGGGTCCGTATATAATTTTCTAGCCTAGGTCAAGTGATACGGATATGTATCATTTCAATCCGCAGTTTACAAAGAAAAACCGGGTTTTATCATTTCAAACCCGCAATCCCAAGTAATAAAATAAATAAATAAAAAGTCGTTCAGGCTTATCATTTCAGCCCATAACGATCTTTCCCTATTCTAAAGTCCGTTCGGGTATGTATCATTTCAACCCATAGTGAACCTAATCTACAGGGAACTTGCAGTGTGATAAACTGATAAAATAACAGAATAGCATGAAATAACAGTAATAGATGATATGACATATATAATAACAGGGGTAAACATTATATGATCATAATATAACAGTTATAATAGGATGATAAAATTTTACAGATCAAATGGTGTCAGTTTACTAGTTATATAAGTACATATTGTCTGGTGAGAAGAACTCACCTGTATAAGCTGGAGATGACGACCAAAAACACACAACAAAGATTTCCAGAGGCACGAAAGCATGATAACACGAATATGATTTGATATGGGAGAGCCAAAGATAAATTCCCTTGTCACATTCAAACAAAACAAATACAGACAACATGAGTTTTTAACTCAAAATTCAATAAAACAATGTTAGAAATGAATGCATGAACCAAAGCCAAAGTGATTGCACATGCTTTCTACCATCTATGCTTCAGCTCCAGATCTGAAATGCATGGCTAAGGGGTGGGTTTGGATCTGGTTTTGGGTTCCATAGGGTTGGCCAAACATGTATGGTGATGGTGCAAAGATATGTGAGCGTGAACTACAACACAAAGACAAACTACATGGTTTCTAAGCCACATAAGGTCACGGCTAAGGCAATACAAGTCATGGTCAGGTCTGTAGTGGGTTAGGTACAGGTGTGGCAGTGGTGTCAGGGTCCACTATGGCAGGTGGTGGTGATGTAGGTGGCGGCCAAGGAGGAGTTGGAGGTGGTGGTGATGTATGGTGCTCGACTAGGAAGATATAGGTGAAGTTTGCTCATTTTTGTGTGGATCAACATCATGGGAGGCCACGGCTTGGGCTTGGGGTTGGGCTGGAGGAGGTAGTGATAGGTTCAGGTGGTGGTGGAGGAAGCCAAGGTGCTGGAGTTGAGAGGAGCCGAGCCTAAAAGGAGAAGAGAGCAAGTGCAAAATCAACAAAACAAGTAGAAAACAATGGAAAAGAAAGGGAATTTTACCAAATCTTTGAACAAGGGAGAGGCCGACATTTTTTTTCAAGTTAGAGGTGAGAATTCACGTGAGAAATGAGGAAGATGTTGCTGGAAAAGAAAAGAAAAGCATGGCAAAAAAAATCATTAAGGTGGAGGTTGAGAAAATGAAAGGTCGGAAGATTAAAGGACCTTAAGCAACTAAAGAGACATAAACTTTTCAAATTTCCATTATATATTTATATATATTTATAAATATGAAAATAGCTGAAATTAAAGATAAATAAACTCAGAAATAAAGTAAATAAGAAAATTAAATAAATAAATTTTATATTAATTAAATTAAATGAAGAAAAATAACACTATATACAAACTAGGTTAAATAAACTGAAACAAATTCAAATAATCTTTGGAAAAATCTATTCTAATCTAAATACATGTAAAGTGAATATTAATAAAGTAAAACAAAGAAAATAAAGTGAATGTATAAAATAAATAAATAAATTTTAATTATATATAGTTAAATTAAGAAAATAGCAAAGAAAATAGAAATTAGGCTTTAAAATTACAAAATAAATTCAACAAGCTTTGGAAAAATTTTATAATCACTTTAAAATTATTAAAAGACAAAATTATACATAAAATAAAATATTAACATATATTAGAACAAAATATGACAAATAAAATATAATTTATATGTTTTAAAATAAATAATATTGCAAAATAAACAGTTTATACACAAAATTGAAAATTACATAACTTCTACAATATAAGTCCGTTTTCAACGAAACGAAAAGCAGTATTCATGGAATTAAATCTATTTTCATAATAAAAGATAAAATTTAAGAATTTTAAATATTTAAATTTTAAAGTTCAAAAGTCAAAGATTGAACAGTTTGACCAGAATTTCACTTTTTAGTAAAATATTCAATTTATATCAGTTTGAAACTATAAATCACTTAATAGTCAACATTTATATTTAAAATGAAATGTTTGAAATAGAACAAGTTTAAAATAATTTAAAATAAAATAAAGTCAAAATTTAAAATATAGGCCAAAATCAAGGGTTGTTACATGTCAGCACAATACCAATTCCGCTCCAGTACGGAATTATCGCGGTATATAGGTTTTTATAAATCCGCTTACTAACGGCGCAATAGGGTCTCATCCGCTATACGAGGCGGGAAATCATCAATCCAATATATACATATGCCAATATGTATATATTGCTATATATAGATATATCCTAAAATATCTAATATCACAATCAACATAGCAATCAAACAGTCAATAATAACTGTAAAATCAAATCTCCTTCGAGTGAGAAAACCTCACCTTAGCTATTTATTTTGCCATCCATTTCCGTTTTTGATCATTTCTTCACGGTTTAACCTTGTATAAATATTTATACAATCATTAATATTCGAACCAATTAAATAACCAATCTCCGTTTATTAATTGTTTAAATTAACTGATAGTTTCGTTTCAGACCAATTTTGTCCTTTAATAAATTTGTTTTAACATAAAATTAAATTTTAAAACTCAATTTCTCCTCACTAATCTATTAATTAAATCGAATACCCTTTTTAAAAATCTTAAGGTAATTAATATTAATTTTAAACCAATATTTTTTCTAAACAAATCCCTTTATTCAAATTTATTAAATTAAAAGTTAGACTTAAACCTCCCTTTTCTTTTCTGTACATATATACAACTTAAAACTGCATATACACTAAACTATAAAGTTTTCAAAATCAAATTCTATTTAAACTTACTGTTTTACTGTAAATCTGTGAATATATTCATACATATAAAATTGTAAATAAATCGAATACCTCACATGAATTCGAACGTGATGATGACAACCCATCCCACACACTGCTCGATGACTTCGATCAAGTGGAGCTCCACCTTACTGCTCGCGAAACTGCTCGCGAAACCCATCCATCGTCAGAGTCGCCACCTCCTCCTCCGAACCCACGCTGCCTCCTCTGCCATCCACCGCAAATCCACTCGAACGAAGTCCACTGGCGGTCGCCAAGTTCACCAACCCTAATTCGAAAATCCCAAATGCTGTTTCAGACCATCGCCTCCCCCTGAACGATGACGAGTTCGATAAGATCAGAGCCTCCGGCCTTCCTTCCCTCGCGCGAACACGCCAGCCACGCGATCGCAACTCCGGCTTCGAGCGCTGCCTCGTCTATGCTCGCGACATCCCCCCTCCTCGAACGCTGCCTCGTCTATGAACGAGATTGTTTAGAGGAGAGGGATGTTAACGAAGATATAGTTTCGTTTTATTTGAACAGAGGGATATTTAAAAATCTGATGAAGTATGGGTTTGCACGTTTTAGCTCCGTGATATTTGGCGTGATCTTTGGCGTGTTTATAGGGAGAAAACGTATTGATGTAAATTAATATACATTTAGATTTTAAATTTGAATTTCATTTTATTCTCTACGCGTTTAACTATCGTGTGTTCTCAAAACAACTCCAAACGCTACGAAATTTGAAATCCGGCAATAATACAATATTACGGACCCAATGGAACTGGTTTCGTCGAATTCCGAGACTGTGCCTCGGAGGCTATTTTTAAATATTGATTCGAACGATATAATTTCAAAACTGAACAAATTGTTTTCCAAATCAATTTCTGAAGCTTCTATTATTTTCAGAATTATCAATATATATTTTACAAGCGTTTGAAATATTTTTCTTCGGCTTAAAATTAAAGATTCAAATTTTTGTTCTACTTCAATCGATTAAATTTTATAATTTAATCGTCAAATTCAAAGTCAAATCCGGGGTTCAAATCAAATCATCGTTCAAATATTTTAAAATTAATTAAATATTTTCAATTTAATTTGTTCAAAATTCTGGGTCGTTACAAGTACCTTTTTCCACCTCTAGTTTGACACATTTTCAAATTGCACACGTCTGTATGTATTAGGTCTAGAGGTTCAGTTTCTCTTTCAATATGATGAAATGAGGTTCTTGTTATTTTTGCTTCTGCACAGACTTGACACTTATAGTTAGGGTCTATGTTGCATTTTGGTATAAAATCTAGATTAATTAGTTTCCACAATGTATCAAAGTTTACATGCCCTAATCTAGAATGCCATATGTTAGAAGAGTCAATAATATAAGCAGAAGATTCACTTTTATTTATATCACTGTTTGGTACAACGATGGTTACATTGGCTTTAAATAAACCATCACACACATAACCTCTTCCTACATACACTCCGTTCTTTTACATTACAAACTTGTCAGCAACAAAAGTTAGTTTAAAGCCATGTTTGCTAAGCAACAATCCTGAAATCAGGTTCTTGCGGATTTCGGGAACATGGAGAACGTCACTTAATGTAAGTTCCTTTCCAGAAGTTAATTTCAGTACAACCTTTCCCTTGCCTTCAACCCTTGAAGCAGATGAGTTGCCCATGAATAGTTGCTCATTATTAGTGGCAGGTTTGTAGGTTGTAAACATCCACTTATTGGCACATATATGACGAGTGGCTCCTGTGTCTAAAAACCACTCTTTGTTATTACCAACAAGGTTGCATTCAGAAACAACTGCACATAAATTCATATCAGTGACACCATCAGAATTTTCTGCCACATTCGCTTCTTGTTTCTTCTTTTCGGGTGCGCGACATACGGCTGCTTTATGACCTTTCTTTCCACAATTATGGCAATTTCCTTGAAACTTCTTTTGTTTCTTTGCCTTAGGATTATGGTCGCGTTTCCTTTTATTAGTCTTTTCATCCTCAACAACATTTGCCTTTGCCTGTATTGAATTGGTTGCCTTTTTCTCCGACCTTCTATTGTCCTCTTCAATTCGTAGACGAACAACCAAATCCTCCATAGTCATTTCCTTGCGCTTGTGCTTCAAATAGTTCTTGAAATCCTTCCATGATGGAGGCAACTTTTCTATATCGGCAGCGACTTGGAATGACTCACTCAACTCCATCTTTTCGTCGTGAATCTCATGAATGATCACTTGGAGTTCCTGAATGTAACATCCCACCTTTTTGTATGCTTAAGCAGACAAACATGCCAACTTAAACCATACAGAAGGGTGGATTGTTATGGGGTAAATAAGAAAAAGTGGAGAAATAAAAGAAACAAAATAGAATCTTGCAGCGGAACGATAAAATATAATAATCAAATAACAGTTCATGAAGCTGTTTTACAAAACATTTGATTATACTTATACAATACATATCAGAGTTACACATACCAGAGAATTATAATTATGCAGCGGAATATAATGGTGTAGTGGAATATATAACAAATAGTAATAATAAAATCTTCGTCTTCGTCCTTCAGAAATAGGGTCTTCAAATCCTGAAATGCTCAGGCTGACCCGAGCGAATTGAAAAGACAAAACACTCGAGTCAGAACTAAAAGATCTTATGTAAGTTAAATCAATGAAATAAATATGAGTGTAAACGGCGTCAGAGATGTTTACGGGGTTTGACATCTCCTATCCAGTGTCTAACGTGAGTGCAGTAACTTAAGAAATGTTCGGGATTCACATCTCTTAAGGATCCGTTAAACTATCTACTATGTAGTAATATTCGCTATATACAGTAGTGTCTAAACAGTAAAGTATAATCATATAGAAAATAGCGTTAAGGGGATGGAGAACCTTAACGCGGTCGGATCTTAAAATCATAATCGTAGTAAAGCTCGATATGGTAGGTGACACGGCACAACTAGGCAATGCCAGGGTAGATATACCAATTACGCACACGGACTGATGGATACGCATAGCAGCCACTACCGTTCCACCTCGAACAACATTCCCAAATCGGAGGATGGCCATCTAGTCAAATCACAAGTAAGAGTATAATATCGAAGAAATGTGTCCGAGAAGAGGTGCTACCTCACTGGTCCGAGATCGCTCCTGTTTTAGCCACCTTATGCCAACTCACGGGAGTTGGGTCCACGTATATACCTTAGGATCGTCGCCACCATCCTACTTCATTCTGGAAACTCCACCACGTACACAGTTGTCAAAGTGGTTTTCGGTATCGACAGAGAGTATGACCATATCCGATCCCGGTCTCTTTAACAACCAATCGTTATTATAACACCGTGGTCATTTACAAATATATATACTTTTAAAACACAATCATTGCCCTTTCAAAACATATTCTTTATTTCAAAATAGTATATATTTTAAAACCAAAATATTTTTACTATTTCAAACCCAAATTATCAATGTTTTATTTCCATTTCAAAACCCAATTCAATAATATATCATTTCCATTTCCAAAACAATTCAATAATATCTTATTTAAATAAAACCAACTTCCAATCACTAATCTTTCTTAAATTTCGATAACCTGAAATATTCTTTTAAATCATCTTAAACCCAAACCACATTTTGAAGTTGTATTTCTAAATTTTCAATTTCAATAGGTTTCAAATCCATATATTCACAGATAATTCTTAAATAAGTTCTATTTCAAATAAATTCATTTTTCAAACCATATTACTTTCAAAGTTATAACAATTTCGAAAACCAATACTTTGAAAACAATAATACCTTAATTTCAATAAAACATTTCAATTTGATATATTTCAAGACTTTAAATATTTCCAAAATTCCCAACCAAATCTGATAATCTTATATATACCTTAATTCAATTTACTATTATTTAGTTTAGAAATATTTATTTAATAAATTCAATATCACTTAAATAAATCAAACTTGAAATATTTGTAAATCAAACTTAAAACATCATCAAGTTATACATAGCTTAAATTTTTAAAATTTAACCATATATAAAATAATATTTATATAATATCAAAATTAGTATATATATAAACCCTTATTTTCCAAAACCCATAGAAAATCACTTTAAAATATTTTATATATAGACCACGGTGCCTGTATATAATTTTCTATCCTATGGTCAAGTGATACAAATATTTATCATTTCAATCCATAATTTTAAAAATAAAGGTCTACGGTTATATATCATTTCAAACCGCAATCCCGAATGGAATGAAAAATGCATAATAACTTGCAGTTTATATCAAATATAGCATCCATTCATCCAAATATCAATGAACAACCATTTATTACAATCATCATCCAATTTAAACAAAACCTCAATATAAAGCATATAAAATATAACAGGCATCAACAAATAGTTTATATTTAATAAAAATTAATAACTTTCAACTGGCAGTTTATATGCAACGAATAAATTAATTAACAATTAATTGGCAGTTTTAAATGCAATGAATAAATAAATTAACACTTAATTACGATGAATGCAATTAACTGAGATAATGATGAAATATATGCCAAACAGCTATAAATAAATTTCTAAACACATCATACATGAATTTAACAAACATAGGAAATCTTAGAAGTTGTGAGTGGGTTAAAACACTCACCTTTTGAATTTAAATTGAATTTAAATTCAATTTAAACCCAAAAATTTGACCGTCTCAGAATTTGTCCAAACCAGCGTCATCAGGTCCGGAATTTCAATACGATCCTAACAAAAAAAACCGCGCGTGAAACGGAGTTCGTATGCACAAGATATTATGAAAATTGTGATTGAATTTCAAAATTAAAAACAACAAAAGTAGGACACATTCATACCACTGCCACGTCATCACTCATTTTCTTCCAAAACAAATGCGCACACAGTAGCCAACCGAGCATGTCACGCACGTGGACCGCCTCCACTAATTCGAACCCAAATTCGCGATTTGCCGCCAATCCGACCGTCAATTCGCCTCCAAACTTCGCCAATGAACAACACGCTAGCCCCTCTACAAAACCCAGAAAGGATTTTCCAATCAGACGCACCAGTCAAAAACGCCCAATTCAATTTTGACCGTGATTTCTAGTCAAACGATACATCGAATTGAAAAACGAATTACACCAATGAATTACGCTCGTCGAGAGCTTTAACATATATTAATTTGAGATTTTTTTGAGGACTTTGAATTTTTGACTTTGAATTTGAAATGGATCTGGATCTGAAATTTTCGTCTGCCATTGAGGAGGAGAAGGAGCTGATGAAATTTTATGCGCAGACAAATGAGAATAGGCGGAGGCTAGGGTTTAGCGGGGATATATAAAGGCAAAGTCGAAATAGGATAGATGGACCCGATCTATAAACGCGCTGAACGATGAATGGCCCAAAAGCCCGTTTCGACTCTGGAACGAAATTGGATCAACACATATATCAAAATAGATGTTTTAAAATATTTTAAACGCAATGGAAAAGGTTTCAGGTTCAAATTGTGTCGTATGAAGAAGTTATGCAAAAAATCAATATTTTCAAATTGATTTCAATTGCATAAATTTCAAGGCGTTTCGAGTCCGTACGATCAAACGACAAGTCTGATTGCTACGAAACTTGAAACATTATTATAATTCACCGTTACGGATCCGATGAAACTGGTTTCGTCGAAATCCGAGTCAATGGCCAAAATGGCTATTCTTCCATTTAGTAAATAAATTTAAAATAAATTAATTAAATCAAATTTCCTATTTAAATTCTGAAATCGACAATCTTTAACACTTTTATTTTCTTAATCATTCACAATGATTTTAAACAAATTTAGATGTCAAATTAAATGTTAATACATTAACAATTTCAGCGTTAAATTACAGTTTTGTTAAATTTAGAAATTATAAATTAAATTTCAATAATTTCTTTGAATTAAATTTTTATTCATATTATTCAAATTCATTATTACAAACAGATGAAATAAATATTGGGATCAAAACCCATTATATTAACATTCTCAATTTTTACCTAAATTTTCATTTGTGTAATGTTTTAAAATTATATTCCACTTATTTGCAATTAATCCACTTATTAAGTTTCAAATTATAAATAAATTAATAAATCTTGATGTTCACTCCTTAAATCAACAAATCTTCATATCATAAATAAAATTAACATTTTACATCTTATGTAATTAACTATCTTTAATGACAAATCAAACCTGCCCTAACTGCATAAGTTAGGACAATAAATGACAATTGATTTGACCTTAAACGTTATAAATTATAAATTGAAATCTAAATAAATTCGTTTATTGATTTAAAATCTTCCTATCAAATAAATTGATATTGTATGGGTATAGTTAACAATGAATTGTATTACTCATCATTAATGTATTAATTTATTTATTTTCCATTTAACGTGCTACTTAATCTCCTTTGATTTCAAACAAGTTTCCAAATTTTATGCAACATACTAAAGAAATAAATACATATCTTAATTGATTCATTTCCCATTCATTAAAAATAAATGCACCCATACAAATTTAAATCCTAAATCCAATTCATCAATTCATCTTAGTTCCATTCCTTTTTTTTTCATCAACTACCACTTTCTGAATAAATTAGCATTTCCTATTCATTTTGTTACATTCACTTATTCTCACTTTATGAATAAATTAGTATTCTATCAAATCCATTAGTTATTAACTTAAATTATTGCCAATTCATTATCTAATATAAACCTTGAATCTATTTCCAAATGTAACGACCCAGAATTTTTGATAATTAAAATTCGAATATTTAATTAATTTTGAATATTAATAAATGGAATTTAGAAGTCGAATGATTTATTTTTCGAATATTGGGTTTAATTTGATAATTAAATCGATAAATTAAATAGTGAAATTCCAGAGATAATTGAAACTCGAGTTTAAAATGATTGAAATTGATTTGGAAAATTTGATTTAATCATACTGGAGTTATAGAAAGGTTATAGAACTTCTAAAACTGAATTTGGAGTTAAATTGTGAAAATTGAATATTTTAATATTTAATTATCGACTGTAAAAATAGCCAATTTTCGAACAGTCTCAGAATTGAACGAGACCAGTTCCATTGGAACCGTAATAGTTAGTTATTATCGGATTTCAATTTTGGTATCAATCGAAGTTATCGTTCGACCGTGGCAGCTCGAAACGCATCGATATCGTTTTAATTTTAAATCGTCGAGTTAAAATAGTCATTTTTCAAACGGTCTCGGATTTCGACGAAACCCGTTTCATCGGATCCGTAATGTGATATTATTGTAAGATTTCAAATTTCGTAATTTTTGGATTTACCATTTGTCCGGGGCAAGCCAAAGCTCAGAGGTTATGTAGTTGAAATTCATCAGCGATATATCCCAATTTGGTAACGTGGCATACCGAGTGTTGCTGTGAAATGATCAGTGTTTGATCATTTGTGATATGATCATTTGTTTGATCTTATATCTTTGTGATCATAGGTTGATCATTTTTTTGGACCCGAAGCAGGGCTTTTTTTTGAGAAAGCGTAGCTTTGTGGACGAGACTTCGTCGAGCCTCACACCCCGGAAATGGTCGAAACAGGAAGGATGCAGCAAGGTTCTAGGGAGTAGCGCCCCTTAGTGTATGTCATTCCTTCTGGATAGAGGTGGTATCATGGTATGGAGCCCAGATACTTAACCTATGTGGTTGCTGCATTATTATCTATGTGGTTTGTTGGAAATCGGGGATCCTCGGGAAGATCGGTTACGATCGGGGGATGGCATACGCGTGTCAGTAGTTACCTATTTTTGCAGAGGTAACCCGGCCTTGTGTTGGCAGAGATCCGGTTAGGTTCTCGGGTCGTCTATTCCAGGGACGTACCCATCGTGGATAGGAAGTTCCTTAGCCTGACCATTTGTTGGAAATCCAAACTCCAATACGAACTTTGTACGGTATTAGTTGTAGAACCTGCCATTTACGTACGGTGGTCACCACTGTTTAGATGGTAGCTATAGTAGGCATACGATACTGGTCGTATGTTGGCTAAGATTAATATTATACTTTCGAAATGTTTTCGACACTATGCACTAATAATAATAAAAAAAAAATGATTTGATTTTGCGTAGTAAGCATCTTTGACTATCATAAGAAGAAATCTCCTCCAATTCTGCGTTTGCATTGTGTGTGTGGTGGGAGGTCTTATGGTAGTTTCATTTTCCAAAAGCATTGCGAATTGACATTAAAATTTTCCTGTTGTTTATTTTAAAGAATAACTGTTTTACGATCTCACACCAGTCACCATGACTGACTCGGAGTTTATTGTTTCCCTTCTAAACTCTGGGTGCCCACCAATTTCCACACGGGCAGTCTAGAGTTAGATTATCAGGATATTCTGGATATTCTGGAGCTTGGAGATAAGCTGGATGACGAGACGTAGTATTTGTATCTGATAGTATTTATTCCGCTGTGTATTCTGTATGAGGACAAGTTACATAACTGTCCATTTTTGTATATTGACTCTGATGATTGATGTATATATAAACTGATATAGTTCTTTGTTTTAAAAGACTAGTAATTATTTATTGTATATTATTCCGCTGCGATATGTGAGATTCTGATATTGTCTCTGTTTCTGATGTTGATGTTGTTGTTCTTCTTTCTTTTTCTTCTATCTCCTTCTTCTACCTTTTCTTCTTTCTTAAAACCATAACTTTTCGGGTTTCCGGCATTCGATGACTCAGCAGTCGATAAAGTGAGTATCGATGTTGAATTTTCGAAAGTCGAAAATTTTCGGGATGTTACACCAAATTTTCAAATTTCAATAAATTAAACCTTACAATTGTTTACAAATAAAAATGGGGATTGTACGACATATATTATTTATTGTCCTGCATTACTTTACTTGTATTTAACTTATTACCCAAATACAACAATTATTTCTTAAAATAAATTTACGCTTTTATTACTTTACATTCACACTTCTGTTACTATATTAATAATCACCAAGTAACGTTTTTTTATCAAAACAACATTAATTAAAATTTCTTATCTACATTGATTTGCATATGCTTTTCCATTAATCGTGTATTACTTCATACGTTACTATAACATTGAATTCATTAGATTATCACAAATTACGTCATGGCATTAGTATATACAATATTCCCATTACTTCAATGCATCGTAATTTCTCTTTTTATATGATTAAGTACTTAGCTAAAATTTCAAATGTTGCATTTTCTTTCTATATTTACTTCAATATGAGTTAGAAAATTTTCTTTCTTCCTAAATTAAATTACAAATTAAATGGTCTAAATTAACGGGTCGTTACACTCTCCCCCACTCAAAACTTTTCGTCCCCGAAAAGAAAAAAGAAGGGAGAAGGAAGAATAAGACAAACAATACATCTTATTCAAAATATTAACTTATAAACAGTAATTTACAAAATTTATTACTTTATATAAAATTTACCCATTTTAATCATTATATCTTTTTATACTTAAATGAATAAAGTTTGGAAAACATTTCAAAATAATTTTCTAAGTCCCAAAAATTTCGAAAAATTTCGGCAGAGTCTCCTTTGTACGGAGAGGCTCGGGAGAAAATATAATATTAAATATAACAAAATATCACATATAATATCCAAAATTTTATATCCCAACACGGGAAAATATATATAAATAGCGTTATAAATCGTAATCCGAAACGTACCTATTTGTCGGGCAATTTACGTTTAATTTATGGAACCAAAACAGTAGCAATTGCTTCCATAACCTGCATTTTACTTATATAATCTAAAAGGGTTAACAATTATATAAGATGAAATATTTAAGGTTGTTTCAATCACAATAACAATCAATACACAAACACTTGCAACAAGGCATACAACCATAAAATCAATCATTCATTCATATCAAACAAAACAATAGTTGTTCAGGTTCATAACTTTTAAATTGTACAGAAAGAAGAATAAACTACTAAGTGTACCCTTCACTCAGCAGTCTTAGGTGAAACTAAATATATTATTCCTACATCCAAACAATATTAAAGTATCCTTGCCCAAACAACCATAAGCCAAACAAACAATAAATTCAACAATAAATCAAGTTCATTATTATTAATTTCATTCCATATATTGTTGTTTAATATCCTCTTTATTCATTATTTTTATACATTAAATCAAATTCCTTAGTAGGTAAATTTATTAACTTAAGTTTACAGTCCTTTTCCAGTATTCATCTTTTATTCTTTTTTTTTATTCTGAGGTAACTTCAACTTATTACTTAAGTTTATTATTATTATTTCATAATACTAAAATCCATAACAACTAGAACATCAATACTTATTAATTTCATTTATTCATTTTTAAATTAATTTACTTTGCATATTTATTCATTTACTTGATTTTATTTATTCATTTATTAATAATATTCATGTTCAACTTTAGTTACTTGGCATAACAGTTATACTTTAATTCTTATTAATAAAAGAAATTTACTGAATATTTCATTACATAAGTTTACTTGTACAATTTACTATACATTTTCTTATTAAACATTTTCAACTTTTATAATAAAAAATTTGGTAAGTTATATTTATGCTTTTAAAGAATGAAATTGAAAGTTTTACAAGTTTTCTCATTTCCTTTAATTATTTTAATGTTCAATAATTATTTCCTTTATTTCATAGGTTACAATTTCAACTTTCATTTAATACCATTTATAACATAGCATTTAAATCTCTTATTTCCTTTAGAGGTTTCAATTTATTCATTACCTACGTTCCAATTCACTTCAGTAATTAGGACTATTTATTAATGGAAACTTAAGGATTAAATACCGGGTTTTATTCAAAAATCATTTTAAAATAATAGATAATATATATACTTATAATTTATATATCCAATTATATTTAAAACAATTTAAAATAAAATAATCTTGTAGTAAAACTACTACAGTGGCCTTCCCACGTTGAAACTCGAAAATGAATGTCGATGATGCGGCCGCCATCACCGAAATTATTTTCCAGCGACAAAGAAGGGAGTACAACTTATTTCTTTGCGGAATTTCTTTTAAAACATTTCTTTCAAATTCTATTGAAATATTTATATCAGAAAATACTTCTAACAATATTATTATTATATTCCAAAATCAATTGAAAGAAATCTTCAAAAACCTCGGAACTTAAGCTCTAAATTTCCAGTTTTCATTTATTTTATTTTCAACTTGGTTTCAATTATTATTTATATTTTCATTACCTAACACCCAATCTATAGCAACCAAATATATATCTTTATAAAATATTTTTATATATAGAAAATATAATAGGCAAAGTTATTTCATTCACCTATATTAAAACAAATATTATGTCGGTCTGTCCTATTAAGTGTTTAGATGTAACAACCCGGGTTTTTCTACACGAAAAACCGGACCATTTTAGTTAAGAAGAAGAGGTAGAAGAAGAAGAAAAATAGAAAACAACAACAGAATCTCTCATACGCAGCGGAATAAACTATAATAGGTAATAACAGATCTTTACACAAAAAGAAATCTATATCTGTTTATATATACATCATCCCAATACATCATCAGAGTACATCACATCAATATCATACAACTGGACAGTAATCATAACTTGTCCTCACAATCTGAATAAACAGCGGAATATATAACTCAAATACGAAAGTACGTATCGCCATCCAGCTCCACAGCATCATTTCCTGTAATTTATAATACTCGGTCTGACCCGAGCATCATATAAAACAATACCCGAGTCAGTCTGGAAAACCAGCGTGAGAAAATCACACTCAAATTGATTATTAAAGTTTCAAAATCCTTTGAAAACAAAAGCATCTCGTAAGACCACGCCACAAATAAACATGTCGGGTTTTTACCTTACGATAGCTAAAACACTTTATATCAAAATCCTCTGATATTATAATAGTGTCTACAGAAAGTAAACTAGAATCTAGCTGAAATGCTTGCATCTCACGTTTCAGCAATAGTTGGGCACAATCAAAACCGTACAGGCACGTAGGGAGAATGGATTTCCAACGAATGACTAGGCACTGGGGTACCACCTATCACAGTACGTGGCCTAGATCACCGTACCGAGGAGTACGCCCGCTCCTCTGCAACACAAGGCCGGAACCATCCCTTACTGGATAATTCCGAATAAAATCACCCCACGGTTGGGATCAGCAACCGCACCACTAAGCCGAAATAAAAAGGGACATCTAGACAGGGATGACCTTACCCTCCAGTGGAAGCTACCCACGAAGCCTTGCTGCATAACCCCTGATTTTCAGTCATTCCCGGTTGATGAGGTTCGAGGCTAAACGATACCTTTTAGAGAACATATCCCTTAGAATGCCCATCGTCCGCTGACGATGTTTCGCAAGCATTCGTCCATACCAGTCCGTCCTGGGTTTGAACGGAACCGAAGGCACTATTCCTACTACATCCATTTTGGAAATATCCTCAGGATTAGTAGCGACTAGCCCTTGCACTTCACTGCTCCATCTTCGACTTCGAACACGTTACCCGAAACGTACAAACCGAATCGAAGTGGTATTCGAGTCTCCAGACCTAGAATCCCGGTATACGGAAACTCGATCCCGGTCTCTTCGAAACGATCAGCGCATTGGCCAATATTGATAGTCGGTTATTTAACTATCAATTAACATCCACAAGCAACCATCACACAATAAATAGTTTCCCACATTTATTTATTTGCCCAAATATCTTTCCAAGATATATTTCCAAATTTTCAAACTCCTTTTGAAATCAATTTCAAAACAGTTTCCGCTTACGGAATACATTTCCAAATATTTATTTCTCTGAAACACCAAGTACAAAACACTTTTAGATTTTAGAATAATTTAAAAACACTTTATTTTAAATATATCTTATAACATTGAAATTAAACTACTTTAATACTTTATTAAAAATATATACTTTAAAATAAACCACTTTATCAATATAAACTAAATTTCTCCTTTTAAAACATAATAGCAAATCACTTTTATATAATTACTACAATAATAGATCTTTGAAAAATACTTACTTTAAAGTTTAACATTTAGAAATAATAGATTCTCTAAAACATGCTTTTTAAAACATACTAAAAACTTTTAACTTATTATTTAAAATTGCTTTGAAAACGTACTTGGCTATCCAGAGAAATACACTTCTCATTTCCATCTTTTAAAAATAAACCAACATTTATTTTTAAACCAAACCATATCTTTTTATAAATCCCCATCTTGAATTTATATTCAAATTACCACTGATATTTTATTTTACTTTATAAACCCAGTTTATATCTCCAAAATCTCACTTCTCTTTTAAAATTCCAATTTTAAACAACTAAATCAATTTCCAATTGATTTTCCAATTTACTTTACTTTACTTTGAAATAAATTTCCTTTACTACTTCATTTATTTCAAAATACATTAACTTTTAGATTTATTCCTTTATTTGAGTTAAAACCCTTTTTAACTGAAAATACCAATTTTAAACTTCCAAAATTCCTTTTTTAGCCCTTAATTAAATTTAATCCTTACATTCAAAATAAATCCTTTATTCTTTAAATTTAATATTACTTTAGTTTAAAGTTAATATTTCCCTTGTTATTTCGAAATTCCCTTATTCCAATTCACTTGAATTATTTACTTAAAATTTACTCTTTTATTTCTTTCAAAATCCAATTCAATATATTTTGATAACTCCTTTTATTGAAATATTCAATCCAACCATATCATCCAATATTTCAATCATCAATAATATCATCTCAGGATATCAATATTCATAACACAGAATATCAAATAATCTAAAAAATTTTGAGGAATCCAGTTGGATCCCTCCAACCTGTTTCCCTGCATCCACAGACGTTAGCACAATACCAATTCCACTTCAAGGTGGAATATCGCGGTATATGGGTTTTATAAAATAAAATCCGCTATTATGCGGCGCATAGGGTCTCATCCGCTATATAAATGCGGGAATATCAACAAGTCCAATATATACATATGCCAATATGTATATATTGCTATATACTACTATATATAGTATAGCACATCAATCAATGCAACCATTCAATCAATTATTTAAATTTAACCATTTAAATTTAAATCTAACTGAGTGAGATTAACTCACCTTTGATTTTGTCCTGCCAATCCGACTCAACCCAGTTTGTTTCCTTTACGATTCCAGACCTTGTATAGATATTTACAGTTGATTAATATTCGAAATAAATCGAGTAATCATTTTCCAATTTAAATTTAACAAAATGGTTTGGTTAAAAGCTAATTTCCTTTATTACATTAACATTAGTAATGTGATTTAAATTTGAACAATTAATTAAGTTTTAAACTAATTGATTAGGAATTTGGTTTTAAATTAATAATTCGATTCCAAACAAATTTCCCTTCTAATAAATTATTTCTGGTAAGTAAAATAAATTAAATAAACTAATTAGATAAGTTAACTATCTAAATATTTATTTCTAAATGAAACAGCAATTGAAAATATTTATAAGTATTCTTATAAAATAATTTGTATCACCATTTAAAGTCTTCTACTAGCCTAAATCTTACCTACAAATAATTTCTTATCTGTTAATCTACTTTTCTGTTTTCCGATTATACATATACAAGTGAAAAAAAAAACTGCATATAATATATACCTCACTGCCTCCAACATCTCAAGCTCGAGTACGAGTCTCCCCCGATTGCCACTGTCTAACTTCGCTGCACCCTCCCGTCACGCGCGCTGCTGCCACCAGGTCAAGCTCTACGAGAACCCTAAACTGCCCATCGCGACAACCCTTCTAACCTACGGTGCCACCAACAAAACCGACCCCTTCCTCCAATCCTGCGAACGTTGCCATCGCTCGCACCTCCATCGATTCCATGCCGAGACGAACGACGATGTCAGCAAGCACACACCCAGATCTCGCTGCTTCCTCCCTACCCCAAACATGTCCAAAACCGGAACCCTAGCAGCCGCGACATCGACGTCGCGAACCCCACGAAGCGACTCTCTCCTCGCGACCCAACCCCGGCCCTGAACCACCCCGCCTCGCAGTCGATGCCGTTCGATTAAATGACCATACCCTGCTAAAACGCCAACCCTAGCCGCGAATTAAGGAGGCCGAGCACCTCAACGATGTCGCGCTTTACGCAAAAGTCGCGCCCTTGTTCGCGATTTCCCCACCCTCATTTTTTAACTGTGAATTAATTTTCGATTTCAGAAAGGAGGTGCGATTTCAATTGAAAGGTAGAGGAGATAGAGCTGAGCAAATTTGATTAGAACGGAATGATTTTTGTTTTGATTTTTCTTTTCGAACGAGATAGCTTCAATTGAACGGAACAACAGAGGGGGAGACGCGTGTTTTAGGTAGGACACGTGTTCAATTAGCCATTCACAGAGGTATTCAAAATGAAAGGAAAATATCTGACGTGAAATTCTTTTAACTAGTCAATATAACTTACTATTTATATTTGAATTTCAATTTAATTTCCAGCGCGTTTATCCATCGTACGATCACACAACAAATCCAAACACTACAAAATTTGAAATCCGATAATAATACCATATTACGGATCCAATGAAACTGGTTTCGCTGAATTCCGAGACTGTGCCTCGGACAGCTAATTTTAAATTCAATATCAACGATATATTTTTAAAACTGAACAAAACTCTTTTAAAATTTCATTTTAAAAGTTCTATCATCTTCAGTATTAACAATATAAATTTTTCTGAACCTTTGAACTATTTTTAACAGGTTTAAAATCAAGATTCCATATTTTACCCAATCCCGATAATTAAATTTAATAATTAATTATCCAAAGAAATACTGTATAATTGAAATTAAAGTTAAAATTTAACCTTCGGATATTTAAAATAAATTAAATATTCACATTTCAAATATACAAAAATTCCGGGTCGTCACATTCCTCCCCCCTTAAAAGAATTTCGTCCCCGAAATTACCAGTTAAGAGAAATGATTTGATACCCGTTCTTTTTCCCAATCCAAATAGTTTTAACAACTTTCCATAACAATCTTTTATTAATGATACACTAATCATCTTTTAACTTCCCAAACTTATTCATAAGTTCAACTCATACCACCTACTTATCCATTCAAATTTAAATTTGAATTCAAATTTTAAATTATCAAAATTTCCCAAAATTTTTCTAACTCCCTAAATTTTCGAAAAATTTCGCCAGCGTCTCCTTTGCGCGGCTAGCTCGGTACTACTACAAAATGGCTCTACGGCCTCCCAATCTCAAAAAGAAAACAAAAAGCCAAGTGGCTGGATCCAAAACCCAATCAAATTTCATATAGAAATTCAAATACATACCTTTTGTCGGGCCATTAAATTTTATCTTCTAAATCAAAAATCCCAATTTATCCATTGCTTTTATATACCTGTATATCCTACTAAGCAATAATATTCAATCACAAATCCAAAGTCATTTTATACTTTCCTTTACAAATTTTCAATATTTGTTTTACTTAAGCTCGTACGATGCACATATATCATCCGTACGCAATATCATATTCGATCGCTCAATCGATCACACAATTCCACTTCCGAACTAGTATCGTCCACCCGACTTCCTAGTGCGGACTCAGATCTGGTTTCTTGATCAAAAACCGTCATTCTCCTTGCATAGCCACCAACTATGATAGAGAATTTCCAGAATCAATCAACAATCCATATCCAGGTTCGCCGTTGAAAATCGAGTGAAAAATCCTGATTCGGATCGATAAAACTATCTCGAAATTCTGTGTTCGAATCCGGATCAAATAGCTATGCGAATAAATAATATACGTACACCTTACGTATTAATTTCAATTGATTATCAGTTATATCAATTCTCTTTTATTCACATTCCTTTTTGATTGTTATCCCCTTATTCACAACTATCCCATTTCACAACTTCAGTTTTAGTCTTCATTCAACTATTCACTTAGTATATATATATATTTCTATTCCAAAAATTACTAAGTATATCTCCAATACAAATTTTCTTAAGAATTTCTTTCTTCAATTCTTAAGTTCATATAAATTTTCTTATATTTATTTACTACTTCACCACTGAAGTGTATATTCAAATTGAACTCCCATTTCATATGAATTTCAACTTACTTCAATTTACTACTTCATTTCCAATTTAAATACTTATTCCACATTTCATTCAGATTTTCATTTCTAATAATTTTCTTAAATTCAATTCATCTCCAACTTCCAAAAATTGAATTTTATTTAGCTCGACAACAATCCAAGTTAATTCATTCAATAACTATTTCCCAACTTATTTAAACCACTCCTCTGTTGAGTTCAGTTTCCATTCAACATTTACTTAAGTCAATAACTTAAGTTTATTTTCCATTTAACCAACCCTTTTAAGTTTTATTTCCATCTTTCATTTGATTCTTATTTAATCAAATTCCATCCATTTATTTATTTTCACTTATTCGGATTCCATTCGAAATCCAAACCATTACTATTTTAATTCCAATTTCATTAATTCCCAATTCAATTTCATTAACTAATTTATTATCTCATTAGTTCCTCCACTGGTTAAGATTAAATACTTTCTTTTTAATTCCTAATATCACTTCACTTAATTATCTTAAGTTCAATTTATTTTATAATTCAAGTTTGGATTTATTAAGATTGCTCATCTTAGTCGTTTCCATTTGATAATTACAATTTCATTTCTATTAATAAGTTTTAACTTACTTACTTAAGATCTAGGACTATTCATTTAAGTCCATTTCCATCTTCATATCAAATTTCAAATTATTACACTTAAGAACTTAAGAATATGAATTTCTTTACACAATTATAAGCATTTTACATTACCTTTATATCGAATTCAATTCGACTTCAACTTACTTACATTTAATTCAATTCCAATTCTCAATTTTATTTAACTTATCTTAAGTTAAATTCAAATATATTTTATTCACCTTCATATACCCGAATTAAATTTTAATTCCAGGATACCATTTTATACAAGTTTTACAATTCATTCACCTTCAAGTTCTCTAACTCTTTTATCTACCAGCTTATATTACTCATTGAGTTAATTTCATCTCATAATTATAATCCCAGAATTTAACTTTCATTCCTTTCCTATTTCAATCAACTTCATTCTATACTTTATTTTGTTGATTCGTTTAAATTTCTACATTTATATTTAAAATAGAATTCCCAGAATTCAATTGCTCGGTTTTTATTTCAAAACCATTTTGAATCCATAAATAACTCATACACACCTGGTATATCACATCAAATCCCAATTTCCAAAATAATCTGCTTTTACCAAACAATTTTCCCTTTGAATTTCAAAACCAACCCAGTTCACAATCATTTTCAATTTAAAACAGTTTGGTAGCAATTTCTCTTTGGAAACTCGAAAATAGACATCGATGATGCTGCAGTCATCACCGAAATTATTTTCCAGCGACCGAAAGAGAATTTAATGCTTTTATCTCTTTAAAACCTTTCAAATATTTTAAATCCCAAATCTCTCTAGATCTCAAATTCGATTCAAAAATATTTCTCAAATAATTCCACTATTATTTCTCCAACACCTTTGAAAACCATTTTAAATCCAAAGGAATTTTAAATCCTTCCAAATTCTCAACTCATCCCATTCATGTTTAAACATTACCTTGAAATTCTATTTCAAATTACAAATTTCATTTGTTTATGAACTTATCTCATTGATTATAAATCACATTTGTAATTCACATTTATATATAAAGTTTATCTCAATTTATAAATTGCATTTAGTCTATATTTCAAATTCCATTTGTTATATAAATTTATTCTTCAACTTAGGTTATAAGTTTCAATTTCTACTCAATAATGAGACTAACTTATTATTGTCATTTTCTAACAACCAAGCATCCAAATATATATCTATAATAATTTCAAATAATTATTTCTTTTATATACAAAATAATTTGGGCAAAATTATTTCATTCACCCTATTTAAAACAATATTGTGTCGAACTGTTCTATTCAAGTGTTTAGAAACCCCTTCGATACAGGTGTACAGACTGTGCCGACGAAGGTTCATATGCCACTCAATAAATCAACCAACACAATATAAAATCATTTTATATTCACTAACAAATACGCGCTCATATCTATTAGTACTCTCAAAATTCCCACCAGAGCCAAGGTTATCGCTAGCCTAAGCTCTGATACCACTGTAACAACCCGGGTTTTTCTACACGAAAAACCGGACCATTTTAGTTAAGAAGAAGAGGTAGAAGAAGAAGAAAAATAGAAAACAACAACAGAATCTCTCATACGCAGCGGAATAAACTATAATAGGTAATAACAGATCTTTACACAAAAAGAAATCTATATCTGTTTATATATACATCATCCCAATACATCATCAGAGTACATCACATCAATATCATACAACTGGACAGTAATCATAACTTGTCCTCACAATCTGAATAAACAGCGGAATATATAACTCAAATACGAAAGTACGTATCGCCATCCAGCTCCACAGCATCATTTCCTGTAATTTATAATACTCGGTCTGACCCGAGCATCATATAAAACAATACCCGAGTCAGTCTGGAAAACCAGCGTGAGAAAATCACACTCAAATTGATTATTAAAGTTTCAAAATCCTTTGAAAACAAAAGCATCTCGTAAGACCACGCCACAAATAAACATGTCGGGTTTTTACCTTACGATAGCTAAAACACTTTATATCAAAATCCTCTGATATTATAATAGTGTCTACAGAAAGTAAACTAGAATCTAGCTGAAATGCTTGCATCTCACGTTTCAGCAATAGTTGGGCACAATCAAAACCGTACAGGCACGTAGGGAGAATGGATTTCCAACGAATGACTAGGCACTGGGGTACCACCTATCACAGTACGTGGCCTAGATCACCGTACCGAGGAGTACGCCCGCTCCTCTGCAACACAAGGCCGGAACCATCCCTTACTGGATAATTCCGAATAAAATCACCCCACGGTTGGGATCAGCAACCGCACCACTAAGCCGAAATAAAAAGGGACATCTAGACAGGGATGACCTTACCCTCCAGTGGAAGCTACCCACGAAGCCTTGCTGCATAACCCCTGATTTTCAGTCATTCCCAGTTGATGAGGTTCGAGGCTAAACGATACCTTTTAGAGAACATATCCCTTAGAATGCCCATCGTCCGCTGACGATGTTTCGCAAGCATTCGTCCATACCAGTCCGTCCTGGGTTTGAACGGAACCGAAGGCACTATTCCTACTACATCCATTTTGGAAATATCCTCAGGATTAGTAGCGACTAGCCCTTGCACTTCACTGCTCCATCTTCGACTTCGAACACGTTACCCGAAACGTACAAACCGAATCGAAGTGGTATTCGAGTCTCCAGACCTAGAATCCCGGTATACGGAAACTCGATCCCGGTCTCTTCGAAACGATCAGCGCATTGGCCAATATTGATAGTCGGTTATTTAACTATCAATTAACATCCACAAGCAACCATCACACAATAAATAGTTTCCCACATTTATTTATTTGCCCAAATATCTTTCCAAGATATATTTCCAAATTTTCAAACTCCTTTTGAAATCAATTTCAAAACAGTTTCCGCTTACGGAATACATTTCCAAATATTTATTTCTCTGAAACACCAAGTACAAAACACTTTTAGATTTTAGAATAATTTAAAAACACTTTATTTTAAATATATCTTATAACATTGAAATTAAACTACTTTAATACTTTATTAAAAATATATACTTTAAAATAAACCACTTTATCAATATAAACTAAATTTCTCCTTTTAAAACATAATAGCAAATCACTTTTATATAATTACTACAATAATAGATCTTTGAAAAATACTTACTTTAAAGTTTAACATTTAGAAATAATAGATTCTCTAAAACATGCTTTTTAAAACATACTAAAAACTTTTAACTTATTATTTAAAATTGCTTTGAAAACGTACTTGGCTATCCAGAGAAATACACTTCTCATTTCCATCTTTTAAAAATAAACCAACATTTATTTTTTAACCAAACCATATCTTTTTATAAATCCCCATCTTGAATTTATATTCAAATATCCACTGATATTTTATTTTACTTTATAAACCCAGTTTATATCTCCAAAATCTCACTTCTCTTTTAAAATTCCAATTTTAAACAACTAAATCAATTTCCAATTGATTTTCCAATTTACTTTACTTTACTTTGAAATAAATTTCCTTTACTACTTCATTTATTTCAAAATACATTAACTTTTAGATTTATTCCTTTATTTGAGTTAAAACCCTTTTTAACTGAAAATACCAATTTTAAACTTCCAAAATTCCTTTTTTAGCCCTTAATTAAATTTAATCCTTACATTCAAAATAAATCCTTATTTCTTTAAATTTAATATTACTTTAGTTTAAAGTTAATATTTCCCTTGTTATTTCGAAATTCCCTTATTCCAATTCACTTGAATTATTTACTTAAAATTTACTCTTTTATTTCTTTCAAAATCCAATTCAATATATTTTGATAACTCCTTTTATTGAAATATTCAATCCAACCATATCATCCAATATTTCAATCATCAATAATATCATCTCAGGATATCAATATTCATAACACAGAATATCAAATAATCTAAAAAATTTTGAGGAATCCAGTTGGATCCCTCCAACCTGTTTCCCTGCATCCACAGACGTTAGCACAATACCAATTCCACTTCAAGGTGGAATATCGCGGTATATGGGTTTTATAAAATAAAATCCGCTATTATGCGGCGCATAGGGTCTCATCCGCTATATAAATGCGGGAATATCAACAAGTCCAATATATACATATGCCAATATGTATATATTGCTATATACTACTATATATAGTATAGCACATCAATCAATGCAACCATTCAATCAATTATTTAAATTTAACCATTTAAATTTAAATCTAACTGAGTGAGATTAACTCACCTTTGATTTTGTCCTGCCAATCCGACTCAACCCAGTTTGTTTCCTTTACGATTCCAGACCTTGTATAGATATTTACAGTTCATTAATATTCGAAATAAATCGAGTAATCATTTTCCAATTTAAATTTAACAAAATGGTTTGGTTAAAAGCTAATTTCCTTTATTACATTAACATTAGTAATGTGATTTAAATTTGAACAATTAATTAAGTTTTAAACTAATTGATTAGGAATTTGGTTTTAAATTAATAATTCGATTCCAAACAAATTTCCCTTCTAATAAATTATTTCTGGTAAGTAAAATAAATTAAATAAACTAATTAGATAAGTTAACTATCTAAATATTTATTTCTAAATGAAACAGCAATTGAAAATATTTATAAGTATTCTTATAAAATAATTTGTATCACCATTTAAAGTCTTCTACTAGCCTAAATCTTACCTACAAATAATTTCTTATCTGTTAATCTACTTTTCTGTTTTCCGATTATACATATACAAGTGAAAAAAAAACTGCATATAATATATACCTCACTGCCTCCAACATCTCAAGCTCGAGTACGAGTCTCCCCCGATTGCCACTGTCTAACTTCGCTGCACCCTCCCGTCACGCGCGCTGCTGCCACCAGGTCAAGCTCTACGAGAACCCTAAACTGCCCATCGCGACAACCCTTCTAACCTACGGTGCCACCAACAAAACCGACCCCTTCCTCCAATCCTGCGAACGTTGCCATCGCTCGCACCTCCATCGATTCCATGCCGAGACGAACGACGATGTCAGCAAGCACACACCCAGATCTCGCTGCTTCCTCCCTACCCCAAACATGTCCAAAACCGGAACCCTAGCAGCCGCGACATCGACGTCGCGAACCCCACGAAGCGACTCTCTCCTCGCGACCCAACCCCGGCCCTGAACCACCCCGCCTCGCAGTCGATGCCGTTCGATTAAATGACCATACCCTGCTAAAACGCCAACCCTAGCCGCGAATTAAGGAGGCCGAGCACCTCAACGATGTCGCGCTTTACGCAAAAGTCGCGCCCTTGTTCGCGATTTCCCCACCCTCATTTTTTAACTGTGAATTAATTTTCGATTTCAGAAAGGAGGTGCGATTTCAATTGAAAGGTAGAGGAGATAGAGCTGAGCAAATTTGATTAGAACGGAATGATTTTTGTTTTGATTTTTCTTTTCGAACGAGATAGCTTCAATTGAACGGAACAACAGAGGGGGAGACGCGTGTTTTAGGTAGGACACGTGTTCAATTAGCCATTCACAGAGGTATTCAAAATGAAAGGAAAATATCTGACGTGAAATTCTTTTAACTAGTCAATATAACTTACTATTTATATTTGAATTTCAATTTAATTTCCAGCGCGTTTATCCATCGTACGATCACACAACAAATCCAAACACTACAAAATTTGAAATCCGATAATAATACCATATTACGGATCCAATGAAACTGGTTTCGCTGAATTCCGAGACTGTGCCTCGGACAGCTATTTTTAAATTCAATATCAACGATATATTTTTAAAACTGAACAAAACTCTTTTAAAATTTCATTTTAAAAGTTCTATCATCTTCAGTATTAACAATATAAATTTTTCTGAACCTTTGAACTATTTTTAACAGGTTTAAAATCAAGATTCCATATTTTACCCAATCCCGATAATTAAATTTAATAATTAATTATCCGAAGAAATACTGTATAATTGAAATTAAAGTTAAAATTTAACCTTCGGATATTTAAAATAAATTAAATATTCACATTTCAAATATACAAAAATTCCGGGTCGTCACATTAGAAATCCCTATTGATGTCATAGCGTCCCATGCACCAACCGGAATTTATAAATACAAAACGGAACCGATTAACACAATATTAAAACCTTTTTATAACACTAACAAATACGCTCTCTCATATATATACACTCAGCGACTCCCATAGGGTATTACTACCCTATTAGTAAAGAGTCAAACCCCACAAGGCTAAGGTTTATCGCTAAACCAAAGCTCTGATACCAGATGTAACATCCCACCTTTTTGTATGCTTAAGCAGACAAACATGCCAACTTAAACCATACAGAAGGGTGGATTGTTATGGGGTAAATAAGAAAAAGTGGAGAAATAAAAGAAACAAAATAGAATCTTGCAGCGGAACGATAAAATATAATAATCAAATAACAGTTCATGAAGCTGTTTTACAAAACATTTGATTATACTTATACAATACATATCAGAGTTACACATACCAGAGAATGATAATTATGCAGCGGAATACAATGGTGTAGTGGAATATATAACAAATAGTAATAATAAAATCTTCGTCTTCGTCCTTCAGAAATAGGGTCTTCAAATCCTGAAATGCTCAGGCTGACCCGAGCGAATTGAAAAGACAAAACACTCGAGTCAGAACTAAAAGATCTTATGTAAGTTAAATCAATGAAATAAATATGAGTGTAAACGGCGTCAGAGATGTTTACGGGGTTTGACATCTCCTATCCAGTGTCTAACGTGAGTGCAGTAACTTAAGAAATGTTCGGGATTCACATCTCTTAAGGATCCGTTAAACTATCTACTATGTAGTAATATTCGCTATATACAGTAATGTCTAAACAGTAAAGTATAATCATATAGAAAATAGCGTTAAGGGGATGGAGAACCTTAACGCGGTCGGATCTTAAAATCATAATCGTAGTAAAGCTCGATATGGTAGGTGACACGGCACAACTAGGCAATGCCAGGGTAGATATACCAATTACGCACACGGACTGATGGATACGCATAACAGCCACTACCGTTCCACCTCGAACAACATTCCCAAATCGGAGGATGGCCATCTAGTCAAATCACAAGTAAGAGTATAATATCGAAGAAATGTGTCCGAGAAGAGGTGCTACCTCACTGGTCCGAGATCGCTCCTGTTTTAGCCACCTTATGCCAACTCACGGGAGTTGGGTCCACGTATATACCTTAGGATCGTCGCCACCATCCTACTTCATTCTAGAAACTCCACCACGTACACAGTTGTCAAAGTGGTTTTCGGTATCGACAGAGAGTATGTCCATATCCGATCCCGGTCTCTTTAACAACCAATCGTTATTATAACACCATGGTCATTTACAAATATATATACTTTTAAAACACAATCATTGCCCTTTCAAAACATATTCTTTATTTCAAAATAGTATATATTTTAAAACCAAAATATTTTTACTATTTCAAACCCAAATTATCAATGTATTATTTCCATTTCAAAACCCAATTCAATAATATATCATTTCCATTTCCAAAACAATTCAATAATATCTTATTTAAATAAAACCAACTTCCAATCACTAATCTTTCTTAAATTTCGATAACTTGAAATATTCTTTTAAATCATCTTAAACCCAAACCACATTTTGAAGTTGTATTTCTAAATTTTCAATTTCAATAGGTTTCAAATCCATATATTCACAGATAATTCTTAAATAAGTTCTATTTCAAATAAATTCATTTTTCAAACCATATTACTTTCAAAGTTATAACAATTTCGAAAACCAATACTTTGAAAACAATAATACCTTAATTTCAATAAAACATTTCAATTTGATATATTTCAAGACTTTAAATATTTCCAAAATTCCCAACCAAATCTGATAATCTTATATATACCTTAATTCAATTTACTATTATTTAGTTTAGAAATATTTATTTAATAAATTCAATATCACTTAAATAAATCAAACTTGAAATATTTGTAAATCAAACTTAAAACATCATCAAGTTATACATAGCTTAAATTTTTAAAATTTAACCATATATAAAATAATATTTATATAATATCAAAATTAGTATATATATAAACCCTTATTTTCCAAAACCCATAGAAAATCACTTTAAAATATTTTATATATAGACCACGGTGCCTGTATATAATTTTCTATCCTATGGTCAAGTGATACAAATATTTATCATTTCAATCCATAATTTTAAAAATAAAGGTCTACGGTTATATATCATTTCAAACCGCAATCCCGAATGGAATGAAAAATGCATAATAACTTGCAGTTTATATCAAATATAGCATCCATTCATCCAAATATCAATGAACAACCATTTATTACAATCATCATCCAATTTAAACAAAACCTCAATATAAAGCATATAAAATATAACAGGCATCAACAAATAGTTTATATTTAATAAAAATTAATAACTTTCAACTGGCAGTTTATATGCAACGAATAAATTAATTAACAATTAATTGGCAGTTTTAAATGCAATGAATAAATAAATTAACACTTAATTACGATGAATGCAATTAACTGAGATAATGATGAAATATATGCCAAACAACTATAAATAAATTTCTAAACACATCATACATGAATTTAACAAACATAGGAAATCTTAGAAGTTGTGAGTGGGTTAAAACACTCACCTTTTGAATTTAAATTGAATTTAAATTCAATTTAAACCCAAAAATTTGACCGTCTCAGAATTTGTCCAAACCAGCGTCATCAGGTCCGGAATTTCAATACGATCCTAACAAAAAAAACCGCGCGTGAAACGGAGTTCGTATGCACAAGATATTATGAAAATTGTGATTGAATTTCAAAATTAAAAACAACAAAAGTAGGACACATTCATACCACTGCCACGTCATCACTCATTTTCTTCCAAAACAAATGCGCACACAGTAGCCAACCGAGCATGTCACGCACGCGGACCGCCTCCACTAATTCGAACCCAAATTCGCGATTTGCCGCAAATCCGACCGTCAATTCGCCTCCAAACTTCACCAATGAACAACACGCTAGCCCCTCTACAAAACCCAGAAAGGATTTTCCGATCAGACGCACCAGTCAAAAACGCCCAATTCAATTTTGACCGCGATTTCTAGTCAAACGATACATCGAATTGAAAAACGAATTACACCAATGAATTACTGTAACGACCCAGAATTTTAGATAATTAAAATTCGAATATTTAATTGATTTTAAATATTAATAAGTGAAATTTAGAAGTCGAATGATTTATTTTTCGAATATTGGATTTAATTTGGTCAATTAAATCGATAGTTTAATAATTGAAATTCCAGAAATAATTGAAGTATGGGTTTAATGTGCTGGAAATGATTTATAAAGTTATATTGAATCATACTGGAGTTATAGAAAGGTTATAGAACTTTTAAAATTGAATTTGGAATTAATCTGTGAAAATTGAATATTTTAATATTTAATTATCGACTGTAAAAATAGCCAATTTTTGAACAGTCTCAGAATTGAACGAAACTAGTTCCATTGGATCCGTAATAGTTTGTTATTATCGGATTTCAATTTTTGTAGCAATCGGAGTTGTCGTTTGACTGTGGCAACTCGAAACGCATCGATATCGTTTTAATTTTAAATCGTCGAGTTAAAATAGTCATTTTTCAAAAGGTCTCGGATTTCGACGAAACCAGTTTCATCGGATCCATAATGTGATATTATTGTAAGATTTCAAATTTCGTAATTTTTGGATTTATCGTTTGTCCGGGGCAAGCCAAAACGCCTCGAAATCGATTTAAATCGGTTTAATTTAAATTGATCGTTTATTGTCATATCTCACACAGACGATCGAATTAGCTTCCGAAACCTGTTCCATTGCGTTCGGAACGCGGGGTAAACCCCAGGAACGCCAGTCACTGCGTGTAAATCGGAGTTTGGAAATTCCGGATGAATAGTAATTCGTTGAATTTTCTATAAAAGACCTTCATAATTCCATTTTGCGAATTTCAAACAACCCTAGGGTTTAGTTTCAGCTGCCGCCACCCTCTTCTATTAATGGCCGAAATACACTCATCTTCCCCCTTGATTTTCTTCCAATCCACTCAGCAATTCGAGAAAGCTTCAACTATGAAAATGTAGAGCACTCTCCGATCTCGAGATTCAACGGTGGAGATCGAAAAATACGAAGCGGATCAATGGCAATTCGAGCTTGAATGTTCGAAGTTCATCCACGTTTTTCCACACGAGTACGCAGCCGAGTGGGGCCGGTCTGGGGGTGGTGGTGCACGGCGGTGGGGGCTGCGACCTGGAAGTGATTGATCGCCGCGAAGTGGAGTAGGGAAGGTGCGGCTATTAACCCTAGGTCGATGGCTTTGGGTTCATTTCGTGTGCGTGTACTGGGAGTGAACGGGGAAGACAACGCGTGCGGCCACGATTTCGTTTCTGGAAAATGAACGGCACATGATGGTTAGGTTAAAAATTATAAAAAGAAATTGTAAATAGTTTATATTTAAATTCGTATAAAGTTTGTAATGTCGTAACTTTGTCATATATTATCAGAAAATTACGAAACGAATTGCGTTGGTTTCGTTTTGTCGAGCACTACGCGATGCAACTGATTTGGAAGCGATTGGAGTCAGTGAAAATTTTGGATAAAATTAAACGGCTGTTTAATTTATTCGAAATAAAAAGCTGGAACGGAATTAAAATCTCGGTGAGATCTTCTCACTCAATTGAATGTGGAATTATTTACAGTTATTGATTGATGATTGACTGTTTGGATGTGCTATTAGATATGATAGGATATATCTATATATATATATATAGCAGTATATACATATTGGCATATGTATATATTGGATTGATGATTTCCCGCCTCGTATAGCGGATGAGACCCTATTGCGCCGTTAGTAAGCGGATTTATAAAAACCTATATACCGCGATAATTCCGTACTGGAGCGGAATTGGTATTGTGCTAACGTCTGTGGATGCAGGGAAACAGGTTGGAGGGATCCAACTGGATTCCTCACCAGTAGTTATTTATTTTCAGATATTTTGATATATTCTGTTATCATATGATGATATATGATATTTGACTGTTGTGATGGACTAATTGGTGTTGTGACATCATTGGATTCAGTTTCGAAGTTTAAAAATAACGACTTTTATTTTAAAAAGATTTTAAAGTGATTTTTGAAAAGTAGACGTTTATCGAATTTTTGAATTGATTTATTTCAGAAAAATAAACGTCTAGAATTTTAAAGTTATAAGAGTTAAGATTTTTGGTGAAATATAACCAAAGTGTGATTTTTGAAATGAAAGTTGATTTAATTGTAAAATGGGTTAAATTGAGATTTTTAAAGTATTATAAACGGTTTACTTAAAAGGTTTATAAAATTGACATTTTATAAATTGAGATATTGGAATTATAAAACGAGTTTTTATAAGTGTTAAAAAAAATGAAGTATAAATTGTATAGAAGTGGTAGAATAGAAGATTTATAAGTAATTTGCTTATAAATTAGATTTTTGCACTTAAATGAGATTTGAACAGAATTTGCTAATAAAAAGATTTTATAAGTGAAATTGTTATGAAGTATAAATGTGATTTATAAACGTTGTTTATAAATCCAAAATCACTTATTTTGATAAGTAATTTTAGAAGTTAATAAAAGGGGAATTTTATTAAATTGAAGTTGTTAGAAAATAGAAATAGAATTTATAAACGTTGTTTTATAAATTCGAGATCAATTGAATTTGATAAATTAAATATAGAAGGTTGTTAAAGGAGATATATTCGCGATTTTGGATAGCGAATTATTATTGAAATAAAACGTGTAGAAAATAGTGAAATGCAATTAGTGAAGTATATTCACGATTTTGGACAGTGAATATATTGTTAAGTAAAATGGATATGGTTTTGGAAAAGTGATAATTGAAATGAAGAAATTGTTTTAAAAGATGTTTTAAAACGTGTTAAATATCGAAATCATAGATTTCAACATTCATTGTTGAAATAGACGTTTTCGGAAAAATAAGGAAATGGTGGACTATAACACTGTTGTTATAGTAAATGATTTCCGAAAGGAAACGTTTTTATCTAGTATTGGGATTTACATATCTATCTTAATTTCGAATCCCTATACTAGTAATTTTGAGTCGTCGTAACGATGTTTTACGTAACATTCGTTTTGACTCAAATAAATGTTGTTATAGTAATGTTTTCCTTAAAGAATGAATATGTACTTAATTTTGATTTAAGTATATCGAATATTTTCTAAGTGTTGAAAATAAATAGTTTTGTGAATTACTTATTTTAAATAAGTATGGAAAGGCTTTTCCAATATGAAATGAACTGTTTTGAGATTTTATCTTTTAAAGATAAAATTGAAATGTGGAAATTGATTTGAAATTGTTTTCAAATGGTTAAGTGTGGAAATAATATATCTAGTAAAGATATTTTTGGAAATTAAATAATTTGGAAAATTATTTGGAATCTGATGATGTTGCGCATCTTTATTGATAGTTAAATAACCGACTATCAATAATTACCTTTAGATAGGTATTTGTTGTGAATTGGATGAATTTGAATGCCACACTTGTTTTTAAATAAACGCTCACTATTCGGGTTAGCCGGGAAAGGACCATGGGGTCGTATAACCCATTCCGAATATGTGATACGTCGTTATGAATTGCATTCGAAGACCGGTGTTGAAGACCGGATATTTTTGAAAACGGAAGGATTACCGTTGAGTTACTCTACATCGGCTGATCTCCGGTTTAGAGGTTTTATCACCCTTAGTGACGGGAAGTCCTGACGTGATTGAAAATTATCCGGATGCGCAAGGGCTTCGTGAGAAGTGCCTTCGGTTCTGTTCGATCCCGGAACAGACTTGTATGGATTGTGTGTCTGACATTACACTTTGAGATATAAAGCTGATTTCTTTCAAATACATTTCTGTTGGTGGCGGAGAATTTATTCTCTTAGCTTAACACCCTTCTCTGAGACGTACGAGCTCAGAGGTTATGTAGTTGAAATTTATCAGCGATATATCCCAATTTGGTAACGTGGCATACTGAGTGTTGCTGTGAAATGATCAGTGTTTGGTCATTTGTGATATGATCATTTGTTTGATCTTATATCTTAATGATCATAGGTTGATCATTTTGTTTGACCCGAAGCAGGGCTTTTTAAGAAAGCGTAGCTTTGTGGACGAGACTTCGTCAGAGCCTCACACCCCGGAAATGGTCGAAACAGGAATGTTGCGGCAAGGTTATGAGGGTCGCGCCCTTTAGGGTATGTCATTTCCTTCTGGAAAGGGGTGGTATCATGGTATGGAGCCCAGATACTTACTCATGTGGATACACTTTCTTTATGATGTGTGATGTTGGATATCGAGCGCTCGGATAAAGGTCCCAAAGGACCGGGTGATGACATATTCGTGAGTTACCTGTTACAGGGGTAACCCGGCCTTGTTTGGCAGAGAGCAGTTTGTCTCTCGGGACGTCCAGCCAGAGGCGATCCTATTCGGCAGGAGGAAAGGAAGTTCCTTAGCCTGACCATTTGTTGGAAATCCATTTCCCAAATACGAAATTTGTATGGTTTTAGTTGTAGAACCTGCTATCTAATATAGCAGCTATAGTAGGCATAGTATAATGGTACCTATGCTGGCTAAGATTAATATTATACTTTCGAAATGTTTTCTACACTATGCACTCATAATAATATCAAAAAGATTTGATTTTGCGTAGTAAGCATCTTTGACTATCATAAGAAGAAATCTCCTCCAATTCTGCGTTTGCATTGTGTGTGTGGCGGGAGGTCTTAAGGTAGTTTCATTTTCCAAAAGCATTGCGAATCTGTTTTATTTTCTTTGTGAAAAATAACTGTTTTACGATCTCACACCAGTCACCATGACTGACTCGGAGTTTATTGTTCCCTTCTAAACTCTGGGTGCCCACAAATTTCCACACGGGCAGCCTAGAGTTATATTATCAGGATATTCTGGATATTCTGGAGCTTTGGAAGCAAGCTGGATGGCGAGATGTAGTATTTGTATCTGATAGTATTTATTCCGCTGTGTATTCTGTATGAGGACAAGTTTATATAACTGTCCATTGTTGTATATTGACTCTGATTGATGTATGTATAAAAATATATAGTTCTTTGTTTTAAAAGACTAGTGATTATCTATTATATTTTGTTTCACTGCGATATGTGAGATTCTGATATTGTTTCTGTTTCTGATGTTGTTCTTTTGTTTCTTCTTTCTCTTTTCTTCTATCTTCTTCTTCTACCTCTTCTTTTAAAACCCTAATGGTTCGGTTTTTCGTTCACCTTGAGTAAATAGATGGAGATTAGTGTCTATTCAAGGGGTACAGAAAAGCGGGTTATTACATTTGGTATCAGAGCATATGGTTAAGCGACAACCCTGCTCTGTTGGGTGTTACTCATTAGAGATAGAGTCAGTAGTACTCTAGAATGAGTTTGAGTGTAATAATAGATACGAGTGCGTATTTGTTAGTGAATATAAAATTGTTTTATATTGTGATGATTGGTTTGTTGAGTGGTATATGGATTCTGGTCGGTACTGTCCGTACAACTCTATCGATAGGGATCTCTAAACACTTGAATAGAACAATTCGACACGGTATTGTTTTAAATAGGGTAAATGAGATAATTTTGCCCAAAACTATTTTTGTATAGAAAATAAATGTTTTTCTATGAATTACTATAGTATATGGTTGCATGGTTGTTAGAAAAGTGATGATATTGAAATGTTATCATTACTATTGAAACTGAATAAGAAACTGAAATCGTTACTCCAAAATTAAGAGATAAATCCATATACTAATGAAATTTAAAGAATGTAAATTATAAATGTGATTTGTAATTTAAAACGGAATTCCAGAGAAGTTTTTGGGAATGTTTTAAAAGAATTTGAAAATTTTGGAGATTTGGAAAGTTTGAAAAGTATTTTGGAGAGTTGAAAGCTCTAAACTCTTTTCGGTCGCTGGAAAATAATTCCGATGATGATCGCGACATCATCGGTGTTCATTTTCGGGTTTCCAAAAGAGGAATTGCTGCCAAATTGTTTAAATAGAAGTTGTTTGAAAAATTTGGGTTTTGTTTTGGAATTCAAAGGATGATTTGAATTGTTTTCAAAAATGGTTTTGAAAAGGTTGAAAAGACTCTGGAATGCTATATAAAAATATTGATGAGAATAATAAATGAGTTGATAACTTATACAATTAGTTGTGAGTTTAGATTGAATAAATTTAACTTAAGGAATTTTAAGTTGAATCAAAGAAAGTATAAGTGAATGAATTTGAATATATGAAAGTGAAATTGAAAGTTGAGATTCATTTTGAAATTGTAAGTAAGTAAGGCTGAATTGAATTTTGATTTGTGATAAACAAAGTGAAGTATTGAAATAAAATTAGTAAATGAAACTAATCTAAAATATAGTGCAGTTGAATGAAAGATAGTTGATAAACATTCAATATTCAGAATAGAAGGTAAAATTTAATTCAAATGGAATTGAAATGTAAAGATTGAACGAAATTGAATATGTAACTTCAATAGTAAGCTAAAAAGATATATAAGCAGTTGATATTGAAAATTTTGTAATAGAATTTGCAAAATGGTTTGAATGTGTAACTAGATATTATGGCTAGTAGGACATACAGGTGTTATAAAAGGAATTGGAATTTGATTTCGAAGATAAATTTGAATTGCTCGAAAAGGTATGTATTTAAATTCGAATATGAGATTTGATGACTTATTTCTCTAGCCGCTTGGCTTTTTCGTTTTCTTTTTGAAATCTGAGAGTCCGTAGGGACGTTTTGTAGTCGTGCCGTATTAGCCGCGCAAAGGAGACGCTGGCGAAATTTTTTGGAAATTTAGGGCGTTAGAAAATTTTTGAGAAAATTTTGAAAGTTTGAATTCGAATTTGAATTTAAAATTGAATTGTTAAGAAAACAATGTTGTTTGAAATCTGTAATTGAAGTTGGAAATTTAGTTGAATTGATAACGAATCTTTAGTAGAAAGATTTGTTTTGAAATTTGATAAAACCATTGGATTGTGAAAGATAGTAGACGAGTTAAGGACATTTTTCCCTAACTTGTAATTTCGAGGACGAAATTCTTTTAAGGGGGGAAGTTTGTAACGACCCAGAATTTTAGATAATTAAAATTCGAATATTTAATTGATTTTAAATATTAATAAGTGAAATTTAGAAGTCGAATGATTTATTTTTCGAATATTGGATTTAATTTGGTCAATTAAATCGATAGTTTAATAATTGAAATTCCAGAAATAATTGAAGTATGGGTTTAATGTGCAGGAAATGATTTATAAAGTTATATTGAATCATACTGGAGTTATAGAAAGGTTATAGAACTTTTAAAATTGAATTTGGAATTAATCTGTGAAAATTGAATATTTTAATATTTAATTATCGACTGTAAAAATAGCCAATTTTTGAACAGTCTCAGAATTGAACGAAACTAGTTCCATTGGATCCGTAATAGTTTGTTATTATCGGATTTCAATTTTTGTAGCAATCGGAGTTGTCGTTTGACTGTGGCAACTCGAAACGCATCGATATCGTTTTAATTTTAAATCGTCGAGTTAAAATAGTCATTTTTCAAAAGGTCTCGGATTTCGACGAAACCAGTTTCATCGGATCCATAATGTGATATTATTGTAAGATTTCAAATTTTGTAATTTTTGGATTTATCGTTTGTCCGGGGCAAGCCAAAACGCCTCGAAATCGATTTAAATCGGTTTAATTTAAATTGATCGTTTATTGTCATATCTCACACAGACGATCGAATTAGCTTCCGAAACCTGTTCCATTGCGTTCGGAACGCGGGGTAAACCCCAGGAACGCCAGTCACTGCGCGTAAATCGGAGTTTGGAAATTCCGGATGAATAGTAATTCGTTGAATTTTCTATAAAAGACCTTCATAATTCCATTTTGCGAATTTCAAACAACCCTAGGGTTTAGTTTCAGCTGCCGCCACCCTCTTCTATTAATGGCCGAAATACACTCATCTTCCCCCTTGATTTTCTTCCAATCCACTCAGCAATTCGAGAAAGCTTCAACTATGAAAATGTAGAGCACTCTCCGATCTCGAGATTCAACGGTGGAGATCGGAAAATACGAAGCGGATCAATGGCAATTCGAGCTTGAATGTTCGAAGTTCATCCACGTTTTTCCACACGAGTACGCAGCCGAGTGGGGCCGGTCTGGGGGTGGTGGTGCACGGCGGTGGGGGCTGCGACCTGGAAGTGATTGATCGTCGCGAAGTGGAGTAGGGAAGGTGCGGCTATTAACCCTAGGTCGATGGCTTTGGGTTCATTTCGTGTGCGTGTACTGGGAGTGAACGGGGAAGACAACGCGTGCGGCCACGATTTCGTTTCTGGAAAATGAACGGCATATGATGGTTAGGTTAAAAATTATAAAAAGAAATTGTAAATAGTTTATATTTAAATTCGTATAAAGTTTGTAATGTCGTAACTTTGTCATATATTATCAGAAAATTACGAAACGAATTGCGTTGGTTTCGTTTTGTCGAGCACTACGCGATGCAACTGATTTGGAAGCGATTGGAGTCAGTGAAAATTTTGGATAAAATTAAACGGCTGTTTAATTTATTCGAAATAAAAAGCTGGAACGGAATTAAAATCTCGGTGAGATCTTCTCACTCAATTGAATGTGGAATTATTTACAGTTATTGATTGATGATTGACTGTTTGGATGTGCTATTAGATATGATAGGATATATCTATATATATATATAGCAGTATATACATATTGGCATATGTATATATTGGATTGATGATTTCCCGCCTCGTATAGCGGATGAGACCCTATTGCGCCGTTAGTAAGCGGATTTATAAAAACCTATATACCGCGATAATTCCGTACTGGAGCGGAATTGGTATTGTGCTAACGTCTGTGGATGCAGGGAAACAGGTTGGAGGGATCCAACTGGATTCCTCACCAGTAGTTATTTATTTTCAGATATTTTGATATATTCTGTTATCATATGATGATATATGATATTTGACTGTTGTGATGGACTAATTGGTGTTGTGACATCATTGGATTCAGTTTCGAAGTTTAAAAATAACGACTTTTATTTTAAAAAGATTTTAAAGTGATTTTTGAAAAGTAGACGTTTATCGAATTTTTGAATTGATTTATTTCAGAAAAATAAACGTCTAGAATTTTAAAGTTATAAGAGTTAAGATTTTTGGTGAAATATAACCAAAGTGTGATTTTTGAAATGAAAGTTGATTTAATTGTAAAATGGGTTAAATTGAGATTTTTAAAGTATTATAAACGGTTTACTTAAAAGGTTTATAAAATTGACATTTTATAAATTGAGATATTGGAATTATAAAACGAGTTTTTATAAGTGTTAAAAAAAAATGAAGTATAAATTGTATAGAAGTGGTAGAATAGAAGATTTATAAGTAATTTGCTTATAAATTAGATTTTTGCACTTAAATGAGATTTGAACAGAATTTGCTAATAAAAAGATTTTATAAGTGAAATTGTTATGAAGTATAAATGTGATTTATAAACGTTGTTTATAAATCCAAAATCACTTATTTTGATAAGTAATTTTAGAAGTTAATAAAAGGGGAATTTTATTTAATTGAAGTTGTTAGAAAATAGAAATAGAATTTATAAACGTTGTTTTATAAATTCGAGATCAATTGAATTTGATAAATTAAATATAGAAGGTTGTTAAAGGAGATATATTCGCGATTTTGGATAGCGAATTATTATTGAAATAAAACGTGTAGAAAATAGTGAAATGCAATTAGTGAAGTATATTCACGATTTTGGACAGTGAATATATTGTTAAGTAAAATGGATATGGTTTTGGAAAAGTGATAATTGAAATGAAGAAATTGTTTTAAAAGATGTTTTAAAACGTGTTAAATATCGAAATCATAGATTTCAACATTCATTGTTGAAATAGACGTTTCCGGAAAAATAAGGAAATGGTGGACTATAACACTGTTGTTATAGTAAATGATTTCCGAAAGGAAACGTTTTTATCTAGTATTGGGATTTACATATCTATCTTAATTTCGAATCCCTATACTAGTAATTTTGAGTCGTCGTAACGATGTTTTACGTAACATTCGTTTTGACTCAAATAAATGTTGTTATAGTAATGTTTTCCTTAAATAATGAATATGTACTTAATTTTGATTTAAGTATATCGAATATTTTCTAAGTGTTGAAAATAAATAGTTTTGTGAATTACTTATTTTAAATAAGTATGGAAAGGCTTTTCCAATATGAAATGAACTGTTTTGAGATTTTATCTTTTAAAGATAAAATTGAAATGTGGAAATTGATTTGAAATTGTTTTCAAATGGTTAAGTGTGGAAATAATATATCTAGTAAAGATATTTTTGGAAATTAAATAATTTGGAAAATTATTTGGAATCTGATGATGTTGCGCATCTTTATTGATAGTTAAATAACCGACTATCAATAATTACCTTTAGATAGGTATTTGTTGTGAATTGGATGAATTTGAATGCCACACTTGTTTTTAAATAAACGCTCACTATTCGGGTTAGCCGGGAAAGGACCATGGGGTCGTATAACCCATTCCGAATATGTGATACGTCGTTATGAATTGCATTCGAAGACCGGTGTTGAAGACCGGATATTTTTGAAAACGGAAGGATTACCGTTGAGTTACTCTACATCGGCTGATCTCCGGTTTAGAGGTTTTATCACCCTTAGTGACGGGAAGTCCTGACGTGATTGAAAATTATCCGGATGCGCAAGGGCTTCGTGAGAAGTGCCTTCGGTTCTGTTCGATCCCGGAACAGACTTGTATGGATTGTGTGTCTGACATTACACTTTGAGATATAAAGCTGATTTCTTTCAAATACATTTCTGTTGGTGGCGGAGAATTTATTCTCTTAGCTTAACACCCTTCTCTGAGACGTACGAGCTCAGAGGTTATGTAGTTGAAATTTATCAGCGATATATCCCAATTTGGTAACGTGGCATACTGAGTGTTGCTGTGAAATGATCAGTGTTTGGTCATTTGTGACATGATCATTTGTTTGATCTTATATCTTAATGATCATAGGTTGATCATTTTGTTTGACCCGAAGCAGGGCTTTTTAAGAAAGCGTAGCTTTGTGGACGAGACTTCGTCAGAGCCTCACACCCCGGAAATGGTCGAAACAGGAATGTTGCGGCAAGGTTATGAGAGTCGCGCCCTTTAGGGTATGTCATTTCCTTCTGGAAAGGGGTGGTATCATGGTATGGAGCCCAGATACTTACTCATGTGGATACACTTTCTTTATGATGTGTGATGTTGGATATCGAGCGCTCGGATAAAGGTCCCAAAGGACCGGGTGATGACATATTCGTGAGTTACCTGTTACAGGGGTAACCCGGCCTTGTTTGGCAGAGAGCAGTTTGTCTCTCGGGACGTCCAGCCAGAGGCGATCCTATTCGGCAGGAGGAAAGGAAGTTCCTTAGCCTGACCATTTGTTGGAAATCCATTTCCCAAATACGAAATTTGTATGGTTTTAGTTGTAGAACCTGCTATCTAATATAGCAGCTATAGTAGGCATAGTATAATGGTACCTATGCTGGCTAAGATTAATATTATACTTTCGAAATGTTTTCTACACTATGCACTCATAATAATATCAAAAAGATTTGATTTTGCGTAGTAAGCATCTTTGACTATCATAAGAAGAAATCTCCTCCAATTCTGCGTTTGCATTGTGTGTGTGGCGGGAGGTCTTATGGTAGTTTCATTTTCCAAAAGCATTGCGAATCTGTTTTATTTTCTTTGTGAAAAATAACTGTTTTACGATCTCACACCAGTCACCATGACTGACTCGGAGTTTATTGTTCCCTTCTAAACTCTGGGTGCCCACAAATTTCCACACGGGCAGCCTAGAGTTATATTATCAGGATATTCTGGAGCTTTGGAAGCAAGCTGGATGGCGAGACGTAGTATTTGTATCTGATAGTATTTATTCCGCTGTGTATTCTGTATGAGGACAAGTTTATATAACTGTCCATTGTTGTATATTGACTCTGATTGATGTATGTATAAAAATATATAGTTCTTTGTTTTAAAAGACTAGTGATTATCTATTATATTTTGTTCCGCTGCGATATGTGAGATTCTGATATTGTTTCTGTTTCTGATGTTGTTCTTTTGTTTCTTCTTTCTCTTTTCTTCTATCTTCTTCTTCTACCTCTTCTTTTAAAACCCTAATGGTTCGGTTTTTCGTTCACCTTGAGTAAATAGATGGAGATTAGTGTCTATTCAAGGGGTACGGAAAAGCGGGTTATTACAATTACGCTCGTCGAGAGCTTCAACATATATTAATTTGAGATTTTTTTGAGGACTTTGAATTTTTGACTTTGAATTTGAAATGGATCTGGATCTGAAATTTTCGTCTGCCATTGAGGAGGAGAAGGAGCTGATGAAATTTTATGCGCAGACAAATGAGAATAGGCGGAGGCTAGGGTTTAGCGGGGATATATAAAGGCAAAGTCGAAATAGGATAGATGGACCCGATCTATAAACGCGCTGAACGATGAATGGCCCAAAAGCCCGTTTCGACTCTGGAACGAAATTGGATCAACACATATATCAAAATAGATGTTTTAAAATATTTTAAACGCAATGGAAAAGGTTTCAGGTTCAAATTGTGTCGTATGAAGAAGTTATGCAAAAAATCAATATTTTCAAATTGATTTCAATTGCATAAATTTCAAGGCGTTTCGAGTCCGTACGATCAAACGACAAGTCCGATTGCTACGAAACTTGAAACATTATTATAATTCACCGTTACGGATCCGATGAAACTGGTTTCGTCGAAATCCGAGTCAATGGCCAAAATGGCTATTCTTCCATTTAGTAAATAAATTTAAAATAAATTAATTAAATCAAATTTCCTATTTAAATTCTGAAATCGACAATCTTTAACACTTTTATTTTCTTAATCATTCACAATGATTTTAAACAAATTTAGATGTCAAATTAAATGTTAATACATTAACAATTTCAGCGTTAAATTACAGTTTTGTTAAATTTAGAAATTATAAATTAAATTTCAATAATTTCTTTGAATTAAATTTTTATTCATATTATTCAAATTCATTATTACAAACAGATGAAATAAATATTGGGATCAAAACCCATTATATTAACATTCTCAATTTTTACCTAAATTTTCATTTGTGTAATGTTTTAAAATTATATTCCACTTATTTGCAATTAATCCACTTATTAAGTTTCAAATTATAAATAAATTAATAAATCTTGATGTTCACTCCTTAAATCAACAAATCTTCATATCATAAATAAAATTAACATTTTACATCTTATGTAATTAACTATCTTTAATGACAAATCAAACCTGCCCTAACTGCATAAGTTAGGACAATAAATGGCAATTGATTTGACCTTAAACGTTATAAATTATAAATTGAAATCTAAATAAATTCGTTTATTGATTTAAAATCTTGCTATCAAATAAATTGATATTGTATGGGTATAGTTAACAATGAATTGTATTACTCATCATTAATGTATTAATTTATTTATTTTCCATTTAACGTGCTACTTAATCTCCTTTGATTTCAAACAAGTTTCCAAATTTTATGCAACATACTAAAGAAATAAATACATATCTTAATTGATTCATTTCCCATTCATTAAATATAAATGCACCCATACAAATTTAAATCCTAAATCCAATTCATCAATTCATCTTAGTTCCATTCCTTTTTTTTTATCAACTACCACTTTCTGAATAAATTAGCATTTCCTATTCATTTTGTTACATTCACTTATTCTCACTTTATGAATAAATTAGTATTCTATCAAATCCATTAGTTATTAACTTAAATTATTGCCAATTCATTATCTAATATAAACCTTGAATCTATTTCCAAATTTTCAAATTTCAATAAATTAAACCTTACAATTGTTTACAAATAAAAATGGGGATTGTACGACATATATTATTTATTGTCCTGCATTACTTTACTTGTATTTAACTTATTACCCAAATACAACAATTATTTCTTAAAATAAATTTACGCTTTTATTACTTTACATTCACACTTCTGTTACTATATTAATAATCACCAAGTAACGTTTTTTATCAAAACAACATTAATTAAAATTTCTTATCTACATTGATTTGCATATGCTTTTCCATTAATCGTGTATTACTTCATACGTTACTATAACATTGAATTCATTAGATTATCACAAATTACGTCATGGCATTAGTATATACAATATTCCCATTACTTCAATGCATCGTAATTTCTCTTTTTATATGATTAAGTACTTAGCTAAAATTTCAAATGTTGCATTTTCTTTCTATATTTACTTCAATATGAGTTAGAAAATTTTCTTTCTTCCTAAATTAAATTACAAATTAAATGGTCTAAATTAACGGGTCGTTACACTGAATCTGACTGACGACTGTTTTGGAATCCACCATCTTGAAGTCAAGAAACTTCCCAATAATGAACTTTTTCATTCCAGCGTCCTTAGTCTTATATTTCTTTTCTAGTGAAGAACCAGAGGATTTTAGCAGTTTGGACGGTGCAATATACATTGTATAAACCGTTTTCCAGTCCATTGAGAATGTAGTTCTTACAGATGAAATCGGAATTTTTCCATGCTGTAAGTGCCTCGACCTTGGTGGCGTCAGGTTCAAGTTCATCAACATGTGGTGGATCATCAGAAAGGTATTTGGCTAGACCCAATGTTGTTAAGTAGAACAGCATTTTCTGTTGCCAACGTTTAAAGTCTTGCCCATTAAATTTTTCCGGTCGCTCGCCGTGTGCGTACGTGACAGGTTGTGGAACCGGAGGCGCAGATAGTTGCACACTCACTATTAGTGCAGATTTGTTGTTGCTATCTTGCGACATTTTCGTCTGCAAATACAAACAACAAAGCAATTTCATTTCAAGATTGTTACCAAATACGTAGCAGAAACGTTAAACAGAAACGTATGAAAAACGTTTCAAACTCCGATCCCAAACAGAAATGCAGAAAAATGTTTCTATTCTGTATGCAGTCGCAACAGCGGTGGAGTGTTTCAAATATCGATGTTGTTATATTCACAATTTCAACAACAGCAAAGCGTTGCAATAGGTGTGCAATGAGATAACAGGAAGACGGTATGAATAAAACTAGACGTACCGATTAGAATGTCCGAGTCCAGCGTAGAACTGTTGGCTTGAAATGAAATTGCTTCCGCTATGGCGCTTTCGGATGTAGAGCAATCGCTTCCCAAACCTGCAACGGACCTCTCTGCGATGCAGCGCAACAATCACAGAGGACGATGAACGCAAGAAAGGTTGTAAGTATTTCAGAACAAAGGAGGATGAAGAAGAGCAGAAAATAAATTGTATCTCAATTTGTTTTCTGTGTGCCTCTATATATATACTGGGGAGAAGCGTCTGTTGGCTGTTCAAACGGGCGTGACTGTTGGAAAGGTTACGACCTTGTAGACCAACAGACCCGCGTGCGCGCCCGTATTTCAAAGTTCAAAATAAATGGTTCAGCGCAGCGAGCCCGAGTGCAGCCTGGAGGCCCATTTAATCACAAGACCCCAAGAGCCCCAAGGCCCAAGGCCCTTATTTTTGACCTTTAATTATTAGTATATATGAAAGCCTTCATGCCTTCAAGCCTTCATACATGATCCATTCCTTCTCCTCATTTTCTTTTGATATCACTTACTGAGCCTTAGTATATAAGGTGGAATCGGGATGTGTATTCCCCGATGTGGGACATTGTTTCCCTCACTTTTAGCCACTTATTCATTTATAACAATCCCCCACATGAATAAGTGGTTATTTAATCTGTTCTGAAATATTGTGAAACACTGATCATATCGGTGAAAGTAGCACAATGGCCTTGAACTTTTCCTAGTGTTTTATCTTTACAACTTACTGGCAAATCAGTGGACTAGATTGTCTTTGAACTGTAAGCCTTTTGTGTAAGCTTTATAAAGATAACACATGATAAGTGTTTTTTTTAACTCCTTGGTTCTATGTTTGTGTTCATTTTTGCCATGAACACCAGCTTGGTCTCATGAGTGCTTGAATAGTTTGACTTTACAATTCTTCCTGAAGCGGCGCTTTCGCACTCACGTAGGTGATTCTATAAAGAGTATCCCGTAATACTCCACTTGGTTCTTTATAACACCACAGTATAGACATCGTTAAAAGCTAAGCTTATCCTACTCTCTGACGGGTTGTGCACTGACTTATCTTAGGAATGGTTGTAATGTTTCTTGCAGTGATACTAAGTTATATCCTCAATTTAGTTGTGCCTTTGAACCTAGATCTTGGGATCTCCAGTCAGCTAGGTTGGGTTTCCATTAAACAAAACTTTTCAGTTTATAGGGCTTAAACCCATTCCCATCGATAAGGTTTGAGCTTTCTCTCTAGGCAAGCCTTTAGTTAGTGGATCCGCGATGTTATCTTTTGACCTTACATAGTCTATAGTGATAACTCCATTAGAGAGAAGTTGCCTTATGGTTTTATGTCTACGACGAATATGTCTAGACTTACCATTATATAGTTTACTATTAGCTCTTCCAATAGCAGATTGACTACCACAATGTATACATATCGGAGGTACTGGTTTTTCCCATTTGGAATATCTTCCAAAAAACTTTGAAGCCAATCTGCTTCTTCTGCAGCTTTATCCAGAGCAATAAACTCGGATTCCATTGTTGACCTTGCTATGCAAGTTTGTTTGGACGATTTCCATGAAATTTCTCCATTTCCTAATGTAAACACATATCCACTTGTGGATTTTGTGTCTTTTGACCCAGTTATCCAATTTGCATCACTATATCCTTCTATTACCGAAGGATATTTTTCATAATGCAGCATATAGTTTTGTGTATACTTTAGATATCCTAGAACTCTGATTATTGCTTTCCAGTGATGTTTACCAGGATTGCTGGTATATCTGCTAAGCTTTCTTATAGCGTATGCAATATCAGGCCTAGTGCAGTTAATGACATACATAATACTTCCTAGTATACGGGAGTATTCAAGTTGATATATACCATCACCAGTGTTCTTTACCCAATTTTGGTTCATATCTACTGGCGATTTTGCAATAGATATATTATGCTGCTTGAATCTTTCAAGTATTTTGGCAATGTAATGTGACTGAGATAACGCATATCCTTGTGATGTTTTTATAATTTTTACACCCAAGATTACATCAGCCACTCCTAGGTCTTTCATGTTGAATCTAGAGGATAACATATCCTTTGTAGATTTTATTTTGGCCTTATTATTTCCTAGGATTAGCAAATCATCAACATAAAGACAAATAATGACATATCCAATATCTGTGTGTTTTATATAAACACACTTATCTGATTCATTTATTTTGAATCCATTTGATAACATAGTTTCATCAAATTTCTCGTGCCATTGTTTTGGTGCTTGTTTAAGGCCATAAATTGATTTTACTAACTTACACACCTTATTTTCATTTCCTGAACTTAGAAACCCTTCAGGTTGCTGCATATATATTTCTTCCTCCAGTTCACCATTTAAAAATGCGGTTTTCACATCCATTTGGTGTATTTCCAAATTTAGTATGGATGCTATTGCAATAAGCATTCTAATTGATGTGATTCTAGTCACTTGTGAGTATGTATCAAAGTAATCTAGATCTTCCTTTTGTCTAAATCCTTTTATTACAAGTCTTGCTTTATACTTGTCGATTGAGCCGTCAGCCTTTAGTTTTTTCTTGAATATCCATTTATAACCTAGTGGTTTTGATCCTTTGGGTAGATCCACCAGTTCCCATGTATGGTTTTGTAAAATAGATTCTATTTCACTGTTGACGGCCTCCTTCTAGTAAGGAACATCGGGAGATGACATTGCTTGCTGATAAGTTAGAGGTTCATTTTCTATCATATATGCATAGAAATTTGGTCCAAAGGTTTTAGAGGTCCTTCGTCGTTTGCTCCTTCTTGGTTCCTCTATTTCTGATTCAACATTCCTTTCAAATGTGGTTTGATCAATATTATCCTCGGGAGTATCAGTATCTCTCGGTCTCTTTTGAAAAATAGTTTCAATCGAGTTTTTAAGAGGAAAAACATGTTCAAAAAATCTGGCATTTCGAGACTCGATAATGGTGTTTTCATGAATGTCATCAATTTCAGATTTGTACACCAAAAATCGATATGCACTACTATTATGAGCATATCCAATAATTAATATGCAATCTATAGTTTTTGGTCCAATTTTGACCTTTTTCGGTTTTGGTATTTCTACTTTGGCCAGACACCCCCACACTTTCAAGTATTTATAGGATGGTGGTCTATTTTTCCAAAGTTCGTGGGGAGATTTGGATGTTTTCTTTCGAGGTATTTTATTTAAAATATGATTTTCCAAAAGAATAGCTTCTCCCCATAAGTTATTTGGCAGGCCAGAACTAATTAGTAAGGCATTCATCATTTCCTTAAGTGTTCTATTTTTCCGTTCGGCTATGCCGTTGGATTGAGGCGAATACGGGGCTGTAGTTTGGTGTATAATTCCATGCTCAACACAGAATTCCTCAAATGGGGACTCGTACTCTCCTCCTCTATCACTTCTCAAAGCTTTTATTTTCTTGTTGAGTTGATTCTCAACTTCCGCCTTATACCGTTTAAACATATCGAATGCTTCAACATTGCTTCTAAGGAGGTATAAATGACAGTACCTGGTACAGTCATCAATAAAGGTAATAAAGTACCTTTTTCCACCTCTAGTTTGACACATTTTCAAATTGCACACGTCTGTATGTATTAGGTCTAGAGGTTCAGTTTCTCTTTCAATATGATGAAACGAGGTTCTTGTTATTTTTGCTTCTGCACAGACTTGACACTTATAGTTAGGGTCTATGTTGCATTTTGGTATAAAATCTAGATTAATTAGTTTCCGCAATGTATCAAAGTTTACATGCCCTAATCTAGAATGCCATATGTTAGAAGAGTCAATAATATAATTAGAAGATTCACTTTTATTTATATCACTGTTTGGTACAACGGTGGTTACATTGGCTTTAAATAAACCATCACACACATAACCTCTTCCTACATACACTCCGTTCTTTGACATTACAAACTTGTCAGCAACAAAAGTTAGTTTAAAGCCATGTTTGCTAAGCAACGATCCTGAAATCAGGTTCTTGCGGATTTCTGGAACGTGGAGAACGTCACTTAATGTAAGTTCCTTTCCAGAAGTTAATTTCAGTACAACCTTTCCCTTGCCTTCAACCCTTGAAGCAGATGAGTTGCCCATGAATAGTTGCTCATTATCAGTGGCAGGTTTGTAGGTTGTAAACATCCACTTATTGGCACATATATGACGAGTGGCTCCTGTGTCTAAAAACCACTCTTTGTTATTACCAACAAGGTTGCATTCAGAAAAAACTGCACATAAATCCATATCAGTGACACCATCAGAATTTTCTGCCACATTCGCTTCTTGTTTCTTCTTTTTGGTTGCGCGACATACGGCTGCTTTATGACCTTTCTTTCCATAATTATGGCAATTTCCTTGAAACTTCTTTTGTTTCTTTGCCTTAGGATTATTTTCGCGTTTCCTTTTATTTGTCTTTTCATCCTCAACAACATTATTTGCCTTTGCCTGTATTGAATTGGTTGCCTTTTTCTCCGACCTTCTATTGTCCTCTTCAATTCGTAGACGAACAACCAGATCCTCCATAGTCATTTCCCTGCGCTTGTGCTTCAAATAGTTCTTGAAATCCTTCCATGATGGAGGCAACTTTTCTATAGCGACAGCGACTTGGAATGACTCACTCAACTCCATCTTTTCGTCGTGAATCTCATGAATGATCACTTGGAGTTCCTGAATCTGACTGACGACTGTTTTGGAATCCACCATCTTGAAGTCAAGAAACTTCCCTACAAAGAACTTTTTGATTCCAGCGTCTTCAGTCTTATATTTCTTTTCTAGAGACAAACAGAGGATTTTAGCAGTTTGGACGGTGCAATATACATTATATAAACCGTTTTCCAGTCCATTGAGAATGTAGTTCTTACAGATGAAATCATAATTTTTCCATGCTGTAAGTGCCTCGACCTTGGTGGCATCAGGTTCAAGTTCATCAACATGTGGTGGATCCTCAGAAAGGTATTTGGCTAGACCCAATGTTGTTAAGTAGAACAGCATTTTCTGTTGCCAACGTTTAAAGTCTTGCCCATTAAATTTTTCCAGTCGCTCGCCGTGTGTGTACGTGACAGGTTGTGGAACCGGAGGCGCAGATAGTTGCACACTCACTGTGGTGCAGATTTGTTGTTGCTATCTTGCGACATTTTCGTTTGCAAATACAAACAACAAAGCAATTTCGTTTCAAGATTGTTACCAAATACGTAGCAGAAACATTAAACAGAAACATATGAAAAACATTTCAAGCTCTGATCCCAAACAGAAATGCAGAAAAATGTTTCTATTCTGTATGCAGTCGCAACAGCGGTGGAGTGTTTCAAATATCGATGTTGTTATATTCACAATTTCAACAACAGCAAAGCGTTGAAATAGGTGTGCAATGAGATAACAGGAAGACGGTATGAATAAAACTAGACGTACCGATTAGAATGTCCGAGTCCAGCGTAGAACTGTTGGCTTGAAACGAAATTGCTCCCGCTACGGCGCTTTCGGATGTAGAGCAATTGCTTCCCAAACCTGAAACGGACCTCTCTGCGATGCAGCGCAGCAATCACAGAGGGCGATGAACGCAAGAAAGGTTGTAAGTATTTCAGAACAGAGGAGGATGAAGAAGAGCAGAAAATAAATTGTATCTCAATTTGTTTTCTGTGTGCCTCTATATATATACTGGGGAGAAGCGTCTGTTGGCTGTTCAAACGGGCGTGACTGTTGGAAAGGTTGCGACCCTGTAGACCAACAGACCCGCGCGCGCGCCCGTATTTCAAAGTTCAAAATAAACGGTTCAGCGCAGCGAGCCCGAGTGCAGCCTGGAGTCCCATTTAATCACAAGACCCCAAGAGCCCCAAGGCCCAAGGCCCTTATCTTTGACCTTTAATTATTAGTATATATGAAAGCCTTCATGCCTTCAAGCCTTCATACATGATCCATTCCTTCTCCTCATTTTCTTTTGATATCACTTACTGAGCCTTAGTATATAAGGTGGAATCGGGATGTGTATTCCCTGATGTGGGACATTGTTTCCCTCACTTTTAGCCACTTATTCATTTCTAACATCATCTCTATTGTTTTTTTAAGTATAGAGTTCAATCAAGATAAAGTTTTTAACTTCATCTTTACTAGTCTCTGGTAGGCCTTAGTCTTCAACAAATAAGTTAGTTTAAAACATAAATTATGATCTAAATTTTGTTTAAAGCTTAATAATGAAGTTGTGACTCTGTAAAATTTAATTTTACAGTAAAAAGTTAATTTTAGGATAAATTCGAATATCGCAGAATATTACTTCGATTATGTAGCTTGAATCAACATTCAAAAACAAGATTTTTATAACAAAAATGGTAATTTTTAGTGGAGTATTCTGAGTGCAGTTCATATTCGAACAAAATATGCATTTTGATCATTTTCTGATGATCGATTCAATTTTGGATGATGAAATTTTGTGCGAAGTAGATCTGTTCATCAAGGATTCCAGAAATATTGTCAAAACATTTTTCCTATTGATTGAATTGAAGGGACGAGGCCATTTTAAGGTTTAATGTTCCTATTGATTGACCGAGCTTCTCGATACTTGAGGGGATGATAGCTTGGGGTCTTGACGTGGTGTGGACGGAGTTGGGGCAACTCCGGTGGTCTGAGCAACGGTGGCGAAGTGTTTATGTTAGTTGAGTTGAGTTGCAGTTGTCGAACGAAATGCTTATTTTCGATTTTGAATGTTTGGTGTCGAATCGAGTTTCCATTTCGAGCATTGGGATGATTCGCGACTTGCCTAAGGTGGTGGAGTTTGTCGGAGCTACGGTGCGACGCCGTGCACGTGTACGGCGTAATTATGGTGTTAGTGTTGTTGATGGTGAGCAATCTTGAGTTGTTACTCGAGTATATGATTGGGTTACTTTGGGTTATAACTTGAGAGCGCGAGAGAGAGAGAACGAGAGAATGACTCGGGTGGAATGGTGAGGAACTCGAGTTTTTACTCGAGTAAAACCTAGGGTAATCTCGGGTTCTATTTCCGAAAGGGTTAAGCCAAATTAAATTTAAAGTAAATGTTGTAAACAATTTTAGTACCAATGAGGTAATTATTGTTTGACAACTCAAGAATTTGTTTCAAGTTTTAATAAATTAAGAAAATACTTAACAATGTTTTCTAAAATCTTAATTAATATTTTAATTAAGTAAATAATTTAAGTTATGTGTTGATTTAATTAACATTAAAGTTTTATAGTTAGTAATAATTTGATTTTCAAGGTTTAAAGAAGATTTTAAAATATTAATTGAGATGAATTATTATTAATTAATTGTTTAAAAGGATAATTAAGAATAGTTAATTAATTTATAATTGTAATTAATTAAGTAATTAGGGGTTTGTCAATTTGTAATTAAAGATTGGTAAATTAATAATTAAGTGTCTAATTTGTTTGTAATTAAGAATCGTTAATGATAATTAATTGCAAAGATGGTTAATTAAAGATTTTTAATAATAAGTTAGTGATTAATGAAAGGATAATTACATATTGATGTTTGAGTTCTATTGATTGTCGAACTGTTTGATATTTCGGATATGTTATGCTTTGTGCTATGAATTGTTTCGGTGTGATCTGTGATGAATGTAATTTATTCATCTGTGATAATTGAATCTATGAATGAACGATAAGTGTTATAGATTATACTGCTTATCAATATCGATGTGCTTAAAAATGTGATGTGATGATTGATGATGTTGCACTATTATGAAAAACCCTTGGACTACACCATACACACAAAAATATGGATTGCACGTGGAAAATGGTTAAGTCACGGATTTTTGAAATAGTTTAAAAAAAAATTTGAAATGTGTTTTTTGAATTCAAATGGTTTTGGAAAATAGATCGGATTTAAAGTGAAAATCTTTTGAAAGGGAATTTCAAAGATTAAAGTTATTTTTGAATAACTTGATTTAGTTTTGAAATTTGATTTAAATTTGAATTCAAAATTTGCAATCGAATTCTATGTTGAGAAATTATGATGTAAAAAGGATATACAAGTTTATATGGGTTTTAAACCATTCTTTTAAAGTGTTGTTTTGGGAATTTGAATTAACCCAAAAATTTTAACTTGTATAATGAGATCGGATTTTTCCAAAATAAAACTTTTTGTTTTCAAATGATAAAAGCTTTCATATAAGAAATGAATTTCCAATTTGAATTAAAGAAATTTCAAGTTTGAATTGAAAATGGTTTTCCAAGTTACGAACAAATCTTTCGAAACGTGTTTTGAAAGCTATAAGTTAAATCTTTGATTTAAAGATTTAATGAGTAAATCCAATTGAAATGGAAATCGATTTGAAAATCTATGAATGGAACTTTGTGAAACTGAGTGAATTTTGTAAATTGAATCTTTTTGTTTTAAAAGATAAAAAAATGGTAATTTGTTTAAACCATTTGAATGAAAGGTTTTGGGTAATAAGTTGTGACTTAACTGAAATCCCATATCCATATGTTTTTAAATATTACGCTCATTTTTTGGTTTAGTCGGGAGAGGACCTTTGTGTCATATAACCCATTCTGAATAATGATACGTCATAAATGGATAACAATTGAAGACTAGTGGTGAAGACCAGGTATTTTCGAGAACGAAAGGATAACCCGTCGATTGTCTCTGCACCGAGTCGCGCCGGTCTAGAGATTCCCTAAGTGATGGGAAGTCCAATCGGGACTGTGAATATCCGGACTTGCAAGGGCTTCTTTTGAAGTGCCTTCGGTTCTGTTCGAACCTGGAACAGACTTGTATGGTTGCATGTCTGACGTTACACTTTGAGATATAAAACAGATTTCTTTCAAATACATATTTGTTGGTGGCGAAGAATTTATTCTCTTAGCTTAACACCCTTCTCTGAGACGTACGAGCTAAGAGGTTATGTAGTTGACGGTTATTAGTGATATACTCCCAATTTGGTAGTGTGGCATACTGAGTGCTTCTGTGTGTTGATGATCATTTGTTGATCATTTGTGAGCAAAGCATGGCTTTCGTGTAAAGCGTAGCTTTGTGGATGAGACCTCATCGGACCTCACACCCCGGAAATGGTCGAAACAGGAAAGATGCGGCAAGGTTATGAGGGTCGCGCCCTTTAGGGCATGTCATTTCCTTCTGGAAAAAGGTGGTATCAGGTATGGAGCCCTGATACTTAACCTATGTGGTTGCTGCAATCTCATTACTGCGTGATTGTTGCTTTGTAGTTGTGGGCCCTTGGATAAAGGTCGCAAACGACCGGGGGATGGCATATTCGTGTAGTAGTTACCTAGTTATAGAGGTAACCCCGCCTTGTGTTGGCAGCGAGCTAGTTAGTTCTCGGGACGTCCCTCCAGAGGCGTACCCATGTGGTAATAGGAAGTTCCTCAGCCTGACCATTGTTGGAAATCCAAACAAAACAATACGAACCTAGTACGGTTTTAGTTGTAAAACCTTCCATTTAAAATGGTAGCTATAGCAGGCATAATATAATGGTACCTATGCTGGCTAAGATTAATATTATATTTTCGAAATGTTTTCTACACTATGCACTAATAATAATATCAAATGATTTTGCGTAGTAAGCATGTTTGGCTATCATAAGGAGAAATCTCCCCCATGAGTGCGATTGCATTGTGTATGTGCCGGGATGCCTTATGGTAGTTTCATTTTCCAAAAAGCATTGCAGATTTCTTTTTATTTCTTTGTGCAAATAACTGTTTGTGTTACTCATACCAGTCCCATGACTGACCTGGAGTTTATTGTTCCTTTCCTAAACTCTGGGTGCCCATAATTTTCCACACGGACAGTCTACAGTTAGGTTTTTTTTCAGATAGTCTGGTTTAGTAGATTATCCGGAGCTAGTTCAGTTTTTGGAGTTCACGGACCACACTTGCTTAGCTTGGTACAACGTGATGGTGATTCGAGCTTACAGATCAGTTGGAGTTATCACTTCTGTTATTTCTGCTGTATCACTATTTGTCTCTGATATTCTTATATTATATAGATATCACTGTTGTATATCATTATGGATATTGTATTCATTGGAATTGTATATGATATCATTCATTTCTTTGTTCCACTGTATTGTTATACTTACTGTGTTATAAGCTCTGACGAGCCAAATTCGATGTTTGAATCTATGGCATTCTAGTACAAGTGAAGTACGAGTGCCGATTTTCGAAGGCCGAGTCAGGATCGTTATAATTGGTATCAGAGCTAAGGTTAAACTTTAGCTATGGAGTATAACACATTAAGTAACTCATTAGAGATAGGGTGAAGTATACCCTAGAATGAGTATCCCTAAGATATCTGTCCATATGACTTAGTAAATTCTCTTACTATCCACCGATAGTAAGTATAAGTGCAAGAAGAGGACGAGATAGGGGACAGGGGAGTATCGCTACAAATGGTCAATACCTTGCGATAGTGGAAACAACTTTCTTATTAATCTCCTTGATCTAATTTCAAATTCTTTGACTTCTTCGTGGCAGCTGCAAGGAGAAGTTTTATTGTGGTGGTGGCCTTACGAATTGTATAGATAAGTTCTTATTTCGTATTCTCCTTATCAGTTCTCTATCAGCTTTCCATTTTACCCTAATAAATTTGAAATCTCAAATTGAAATTGAAACAATTGATTAATAAAATATAAAGATGAATTAGGTTGCATCAATTTCGACTGAAACCAAATTTGAAATTTTTATTGTGATTTCTCATGTATATCAAAGTCCGAAGAGGGACAAGTTATATATACTTTAGGGTATTCCGACTTGAGTTTGGAATCCATATCTAGTGTTTGAGAATTATGGAAGATTAAATCCATTTATCTATTGTTTGGGTCTCGATATATTCTACGAACGGTTAGTTATTCCTTCGAACTAACCAGTGCCCTTGCATATTTCGTAAATCTGGTGACCCGAGCATCTCATATAGTATTGAATGAGTTTGTTCTCATATTTATTAGCGATATTCTGATTTGGTTAAGCGACAACCCTGACTCTAGTAGGGATTACTCATTAAAGATAAAGTCAGTAGTACTCTAGAATGAGTTTGAGTGTAATAATAGATATGAGCATATTTGTTAGTGAATATAAAAAAAACTTAATAATAATTTATTTATTATATATATATATATATGAATTATAAATCAAAGAAATAAGTTGTTTGTAAGACTTACTATATATATGTGTATTTTCTCCATCCGATAATCACTTTTTAAATATGTATACTTAAATTATTTTGAAAGGATGATTTTATAAAAATCTAGGATAATAGGAATTTAAAAGGTAGAATAAATTTTGAATTGTAAACCTTGATGTACTCCTTGGCCTATAAAATTCTAAAACCTTAGGATCTTATCTTTGGATTTTGGTTTTGATTGTAGAGAACCCGTAGCATCAACCGGGGTGGAGCACTCTCAAAGGCAAGAAGAGTTGGCTATTATGGTTTGGCTAGGATGATTCAGGAGGATCTGGGTGAGCCGTCAATATACGAGGAAATGCCAGTGGAGCCTATCATGCAGCCACAACCTCGGGAAGAGGAGCCCAAGGAAGAAGTAGTTGAGGAGCCCAGGGAGGAAGCTGAAGAAGAACCTGAGGGGGCATTCGACGATGAAGAGGAGTTCGATGCAACGCCCCAGAATTTTCGTCATTTGAAATTCAGATATTTAATTAATTTTAAATATTAACAAGTAAGATCTATAAGCATAATAAATTAAAATTCGAATATAGTGATTTAATTGTATAATTAAATCGATATTTTAATATTTTAAATTGCGTGAATAATTGGAAATTGAATTTAATGTGTATATAATATGATTTATGAAGTTATATTAAATCATATTGGAGTTAGAATGATGTTTGAAAAACTTTTAAAATTGAATTAAAAGTTAATTTGTGAAAATTGAATATTTTAATATTTAATCGACTAGTGAAAATAGTCATTTTTCAAACAGTCTCGGATTTTGACGAAACTAGATTCATCGGATCTGTAATGTTATATTATTGTAAGGTTTCAAATTTCGTGTCAATCGGATTTACGGTTTGTCCGGGGCAAGCTAAAACGCATAGAAATTAGTTTAACCGATTTAATTTAAATTTGATCGTTATTTCCGTAAATTGCACATATGACCGAATTAGCCTCCGAAACATGTCCCATTGTGTCCAGAACGCCGGTAAAACCCTATGAACGTCAGCCGGCACGCTTCGTTTGGAGTTCGTTTGAAAAGTCGTTTTAAAATGAATTTAATATTATTTATATACGTATATATATACGATTACAAGGGGTAAAACCCTCATTCATCTTCTCAGCCGCCATGAATTTGTTCAATGGCCGAAAATTCTTAGTTCTTCCTCCTCATTTTTCTTTCAATCCGTCAACCCATACGAAGAATCTCCAACTACAAAAAAGTAGAGCTCAACGAGAGCCACAAATCCAACGGCTGTGATCGAATATAGGCGCGTGGATCATCGGCCATTTTCGTTCAAAGATGCGTGTTTCATGCTCAATTTTCAAGAGCACGGCCTGACCGAGCTCGCCATCGTCGTGGCCCATGGTGGTGCTCGGATAGGGCTATGATTTGGTGGGACTTGATCAATGTAAAAATGATCGTAAGAGGAGCGGCATCGGAGTATGGATCGACGACAATGGGTTTAAATGCGTTCGAACAGAATGTGATGGAGAAGAAAGACGCAGCGGCCTGGATTGGAGATTTGTAAAATGCATGGCCCTGATCTACTTGAGGTTTAGATATATAAAAATAAAATAAAAATTTGAAATTGATTTATATATAAATTCTCACAATGTTTAAAATGCTCTAACTTTTGATACGAGGTCCATTTCGAACAAAACGACTTACGTCGGGTTCGTATTGACGAGCACTACGCGATGAAGCTGGTTTGGAGTTAATTGGAGCCAGTGATAATTTTGGGTAAAATTAAACGCCTGTTTAATTTTATTCAAAATAAAACACTACAACTGTTATCGGAATCTCAAGGTGAGAACTTCTCACTCAATCGAATTGTGTTTCGATTTAAATTTTAAATAGTTGAGTTTAAAATTGCTTGATTGTGTGAATTGAATGATGATTGTTATTGGTTGTATTGAATAAACCCTATACACCGCATATTAAGCGGATGTTATTATATTAAACCCATATACCGCGATATTCCACCTCGAAGTGGAATTGGTATTATATATGTATTTGGAGTTGATTTCCCACATTATATAGCGGATGAGACCCTATTGCGCCGTATAATAGCAGATAGTATTTTATAAATCCCATATACTGTGATATTCCATCTCGAAGTGGAATTGGTATTGTGCTAACATCTGTGGATGCAGGGAAACAGGTTAGAGGGATCCAACTAGATTCCTCAAACATTTGAATTTGTTTCATATGTTGTGTGTTGATTAATTATAATCTCCGTGTGATTATCTTTGTGATTTAAATTGTTGAAGGCTATGGTTTAGCCGAATATATTTTTGGTATCGTTGGATACCGGAAATAAATAAAAATTGGATTTTTGAAATTTCAAGTTGAAAGTTTATTATAAAGTTTTATTTTTGAGATTTTATTAAGTAAAATTCCAAAATATGGGAAAAGATTTTAATAAAGGGATTTTGAATAATATTGTTTAAAAGTTGAAGAATTTGTTTAAAATTGGACTTTGATAGTTTGAAAGAAATAAAAGAATTTGTTTCCTTTAAAAGGAATTTATTTCGAAAAAAAAAAGAAATAATTTTGGAAATTCGTTGGAAATTTATAAAAAGGAATTATTTGATTATAGAAATCAATTAAGAGTAATTAATTAAGTATTAATTATTGATTAAGAGTTAATTAATGATCAATTAAAGGATAATTTATTATATGTTTTGTAATTAATTGATTTTTAATTTACCATAACTGGTAAAATTTATTCATAGAAATTTATCTGATTTAAATTAATCAGATAATTGAAGTAATCCTATTTATGGATGTTTGGATTTTATTGAATGGTTGAATTATTTGATATCCCAAATATGTGATGCTTTGTGATATATCATGTTCTATGTTGTGTTCCGTAAATTGTTTATCTGTGATATATATATATATGTATATATATATATGTATATATATATATATATTTGTGATCTGTGAATGGAAGATACGCGTTATAGTTTATACCGCTTATCAAATATATTGTTATATTTGATCTGTGATGGTTGAATGTTGTTGCACTATTGTGTTAAACCCTTGGACTACACGGTACACACACAAATATGGATTTCATAAGGAAATCGATTAAGTCACAAATTTTTGACAAATTTAAAGATGGAATCCTTGAATCCAAAATAGTTTTGGAATTGGTATTGAAAGCTTTTGGAAATGAGTTTCAAAAATAAAAGTTATTTTAAATAACTTAATAAAATTGGGATTTGAATAACTAGATTTAAAATTGAATTCAATATTTGAAATTGAATTCAATAATTTGGGAAATTTGGTCTAAAAGATTATACAAGTGTAAAAGGTGTTTATATGGTTTTAACCATTTGAAATATGGTTTTGGAAATTTAAATTTAAATTCAAGTTTTATACTTGGACGGCTTTAACCTATGTAATTGTAATCAGTTTTTCCTAAATTGAAAACTAATTGTTTTCAAATAATAATAGCTTTCATAAAGTGAAAGGGTTTCCAATTTGTATCGACACATTTCAAGTTGAAATGAAATTTCTAAATAGTTTAGAAAAACTATGAATTAACCTTTGTGACGATGATTAAAGCTTGTTTTGAAATAAAAGAGTATTTCAAATGGTGTATCATTTATATAAAAGACTTGAATTGTGAATAGTTTTGAAAGCTATAAGTTAAATCTTAATTTAAAGATTTAATGTGTTAATCCAATTGAAATGGAAATTGATTTGGGAATCTGTGAATGAATCTTTGTGAAACTGGGTGAACTTGGTGAAGTAAATCTTTTTGTTTAAAGATTTGAAATGGTAATTTGTTTAAACCATTAAAAAGAAAAGTATTGGGTAATAAGTGTGACTTAACTGAAATCCCAATATCCATATGTTTTAAAATATTGCGTTCACTATTCGGATTAGCCGGGAGATGACCTTTGTGTCATATAACCCATTCCGAATAAGTGATATGACGATATGGATCGCATTAAAGACCGGTGGTGAAGACCGGGTATTTGTAAAAATGATAGGATGACCTATCGATTATCTCTGCACCGTTAGCTACGGTATAGAGATTTCCTTTGTGATGGGAAGTTCGATCGGGATTGTGAATACCCGGATTGCAAGGGCTTCTTCGGAAGTGCTTTCAGTTCTGTTCGAACCCGGAACAGACTTGTATGGTTACATGTCTGACATTACATTTTGAGATATAAAGCAAATTTGCTTCAAATACATTTCTGTTTGTGGCGGAGAATTTATTCTCTTAGCTTAACACCCTTCTCTGAGACGTACGAGCTCAGAGGTTATGTAGTTGAAGGTTATCAGCGATATACTCCCAATTTGGTAATGTGACATGCTGAGTGCTGCTGTGTGATGATCATTGGTTGATCATTTGTGATCAAAGCATGGCTTTGTGCCAAAGCGTAGCTTTGTGGAATAGACCTCTTCGGACCTCACATCCCGGAAATGGTCAAAACAGGAATGATGTGGCAAGGTTATGAGGGTCGCTCCCTTTAGGGTATGTCAGTTCCTTCTGGAAAAGGGTGGTATCAGGTATGGAGCCCTGGTATTTAACCTATGTGGTTGCTCCAATCTCATTTCTATGTGGTTGTTGCTTTGTGATCGAGCCCTCGGATAAAGGTCCCAAAGGACCGGGAGGTGGCATATTCGTGTAGTAGTTACCTAGTTATAGAGGTAACCCGGCCTTGTTTTGGAAGGGTTGTTTAAGCTCTTGGGACGTCCCGCCAGAGGCGTACCCATGAGGTAGTAGGAAGTTCCTTAGCTTGACCATTTGTTGGAAATCCAATCAAACAATACGAGCCCTGTACGATTTTAGTTGTAGAACCTGCCATTTAACATGGCAGCTATAGTAGGCATACAATAATGGTTTTATGCTGGCTAAGATTAATATTATACTATCGAAATGTTTTCTGCACTATGCATTGGTAATAATATCCAATGATTTTATGTAGTAAGCATGTTTGACTATCATAAGGAGAAATCTCCTCCAATTCTGCATTTGCATTGTGTGTGTGGCGGGAGGCCTTATGGTAATTTCATTTTACAAAAGCATTGCTGATTCTTTTCCTTTCTTTGTGTAAATAACTGTTTTTAGTTCTCACACTAGTCCCATGACTGACCTAGAGTTTATTGTTCTCTTCCTAAACTCTGGGTGCCCATCATTTTCCAGACGGGCAGCGTAGAGTCAGGTTATCAGGTCATTCCGGACATTCAGGAGATGCTGTGGAGCTCAAGTGGCGAGATGGATGGCGAGACGTATCACTTGTATATGATATTATTTATTCCGTTGTGTATTCTGTATGAGGACAAGTTTATCTAACTGTCCATTGATGTATTGTGTTGTATATTGACTCTGATGATGATGTAATGTATAAACTGATATAGTTCTTTGATTTAAAGATTATTCATCTATCTATTATATGTTTTTCCGCTGCGAATGTGAGATTCCGATGTTGTTTCTGTTGTTTTTTCTTTTTCTTTCTTTCTTCTTCTTCTACCTCTTCTTCTTTAACCCTAACAGTTCGGTTTTCCGGTGTTAACGCTTAAAATTTAACGCTAACACCTCGGTGTGAGTAGATATAAAGTGAAAGCACCACCCGTTGGTACGGGAACAAAAGATAAGCAGAGAAATAACAGAAAGCAGTAAAAGACAACAGTTTTATAGTGGTTCGGCTTAATATCTAACCTACGTCCACTTTATTCTCCTTTATTGCTGATTCAATTACAACTTTTACAACAATCTTCGATTACAACACCACTTAGACAAGTAGCTAGAACTCCGATGTAGAAGAATCTTTCGAATTCATGTTGAATGTGTTAGATCTCCTCTTGAAGTTCGTTGAAGCGTCTTTTGCGTTTGAAATGTCGGATGAGTTGAGAAAACAGCAGAGTATAGGCGTTCCAAAAGTGAGCCAAAAGTCCCCCCTCAGTTGGAGTAAGTGGGGGTATTTATAGGAGAATTCTGGAATTAGGTCGTAGGTCATGAGCGACCTAGGGAGCACGGGCAACGGATTAACAGGTAATTTGTAGGTCGCAAACGATCCAAGGGTAGGTCGCTAGGTCGCCAGCAACCTAGGGGATTTGAGCTATGACTTGTCTCCACTGCACTTGGTCTCGTTTGAACGAGTTAGTAGGTCGTGAGCAACCTAATGGAAGAGGTATGGTTCATAGCTTCACTCTGCTATAGCTCGCTAAGTTGTTACATTATTAGGTCGCTGAGTCGCTGGAGCTTTAGGTCGTTATGTCGCTGGAGCTTTAGGTCATTAGGTCGCTTATACTTTTAGGTCATTAGGTCGCTGGAGCTTTAGGTCATTAGGTCGCTTATACTTTTAGGTCGTTAGGTCGTTGATTTTTTTAGGTCGTTAGGTCGCTTATTACACTAGATCGCTGGGTCGCGGAAAAGAGGAGTTAACACTTGCCCCTCGAAGTGCATGCCTATGTCATAGGTCGTGTGCTTCGACATAATTCCGCTAGGTCGTGAGCGGCCCAAGAGATCTGTTACCTCACGTGCCCATTCGCCTTCCTCTTTTTTCCCCATATAAACTGTTAGCTCGTTTCTTCCTCTTTACTTAACTGCTTTGACAACTTTCTCTGCCATTAACGAACCTTCGAGCTTCCAAGTGCGAATTCAATCTATCCAGTCATCAATTCATCTTTACCATCATATTGCGTAAGTGAATTCGATCTTTATCCAACCATGATCACCGCCAAATTGTGAATCCCCATTCTTTGACCCCAGTCCAACTCCGTACGTCGCGTTTCACTTTCGAGTCATGTTGCGATCGATTTTCGATCGTCATTAGCTATGTTGTTGTTGTGATTCACGAGAGCACAGCTATGCGTTGGATCTATGATGGATCTGAGATGATTTGAATCAGTTTTTGGGTGATTTGGTGGTATGAAGAGATAATGGATTTCACTAAGAGGATGATGGATTTCATTGTGTAAATGATAACGGGTTATCGGGTCACATGTTAATTAGATAGCGAGCTATTGAGTGGAGAGGAGTTAGCGGGTTAAGGAAAGTAGGGCGTAACAGTTTTGACAGGAGATAGCTCGAGATTACTGAGTTACATTAGAAGCGACCTAGTGAATCTGAGCGACATAAGAACCTTTTCGACCTAATAGATTTGGCCGACCTAACAAATCGACCGACTTAAGAATCCTCGCGACCTAAGGGAAACTGCGCGACCTTCGAATTCGCGACCTAACTTCTTGCAGCATCACCTTTTGCGACTTAATCTTTAGGTCGCGTGCGCATTCAAGCGACCTAGGACTTAGCCAGATTTGCACTGTCTGGCTTTGATCAATGTGGCTTAAAAATTTTGACTTATGATAAGTCGTTGGGCTTGATCTGGATGATTTAAATAGTCCCCGGACTTGCTTGATTCATTCCCGTGACTTAGAGGATGAACAGAACATAAATACTTGTTGAATTTGATTGAACTTCCAATTCTAACGGCCGGAATGAACTGTAACGACCCGCCATTTTGGACCATTCGCATCCATTATAAGTGTATAGGTAGACACTCATGCCGGAGTTGAATTGCTCAAAATACCGCGTTGTTAATTTAAATTTGGCAAAACTGAACATATACAGTAAAGAAATATAATCACAGATCACAGACACAGAGTAATAAGTGCAGCGGAAATAAAAGAGATAGTAGTTCATGAAGCTACTATATGAATATATAAAATACATCAGAGTTTACAACAGAAGAGTAATACGATACATCAGATACAAATCAGAATACATCACTGGAATCATCGAATACTGAAAGCAGAATAGATGGCTGGATCTTCAAGCAAAGCTCCAACTCCAAAGGTGAGTCTCGAATACTGGTACACTCAGTCTGACCCGAGCGTAAAGCAAAACACAAGACACTCGAGTCAGGATTAACATTCTTATATTAATAAATCCAACTCAAGTGAAATAACAATTGAAATACAAGTAACTCAAAGGATGTTTGGAATAACCATCCTTTAAGGATCCGTTAAACTATCTACTATGTAGTAATGTACGCTAAGTAGATAATGTCTATCAGTAATATAAAGATATCAAAGTAGGGTTAAGCAGGGCCCATACACCTCTTAACCTGTTTATTCCCAAAAGCATATACAAGACCGTAGTTTCCCCAAAACCGGAAGTCACCAGAGGGCAATCCATATACTAAAGGTACAAATCAAAATCGTAGTGGTCGCGAATAGGATAATCAGTATGACAAGGTACATGAGGCGATACCAACTAGGATACTAGTAGTTGCGTGATCCGGACTGATGTTGAGCATAGCAGCTACTACCTCAACACCGCGAAACAACACTCCCATAATCGAGGGGTGCACCCAAATCGAATCACAAAAGTAATAGATATGGTAACGAAGAAGTGTGTCCGCTAGAGGTGGCGAACCTCAATGGCCCGGCGCGGCTCCTGTTTTAGTCATGTCAGGGGTCATCCAAAATCGTTCTCTTTCTTCAGTCAACGCGTACATCAAAACCATCCACTTCGTTCTGGATCAACACTCCGCGTATAGTTATTAAAGTGGTTTCGGTTCAGATAGAGAGTATATCCATTACCGATCCCGGTCCCTTTAATAACTTTCGTAATTATTACACCGATTGGTCGTTTATATATTTCAAAAACCAAATCAATTTCAATTTCAATCAGAATTCGTAAATCAACATTTCATTTGTCTTTCTAAACCAATTTCCAATATTTATATTTCAAAACTTCCAAATTCACAATTTCAAAATCTTATAATTCAATTTCAATTTCTATTTAAAACAATTCAAATATTGATTCAAATTCGTATATAAGTTTCATTCCGAAATCATTTAAATTAATTTAACATTCAAATCAGTTTAACTTCATTTATCGATTTTATTCAATATTCGTTAAGTAAATTTATCATCCAAATCAATTCTATTAATTTCCAATTCATTAAAACAATTTCCTAAGTTCAACTTTATTAAATCAAACTTACAATTTTTGAATTAAATCAAATTCGTCAAATCAATTCTTTCAATTACAAGTCTTACATTAATTCCATAAATCACATTTTATTTCTTGTTAAAGATTCAAATTCAATTATTTACTTACTTAAATGATTTTCCAAACTTTATTAATAAAGAAACTCAATTTCAAGTATTACGAAGTAAAATTCACTTATTCAAAATTCAATTTAATTTAATCATTAAATAATTCAATCTTATTTAATTATTAAATAATTCAAAACTTAATTATTAAATAATTTCA